>JASTUD010000005.1:0-600000 GCA_031124835.1 Saccharomycopsis synnaedendra
CATAACCAGCAAGTGACTTCTCTGTAAGCTCAGCATTAACATTGCGCCTGCCATTCTGCATCGCATGAGTGAGACTGTATGGATAGTTCGTATGCTCCCACGTATAGGAACTTGTCCTCCACAATCATCTTAAACAGCTTCAAAAGGAAAGAGTCAGCAGCGCTCAAGTTTCCGTTAATTTCCTCGTGAGGAAGTTACTCCAGTGAGACCACTTTCGGCCGAATTAACACCTGCGAGAACTCTTACTCATCCATCCTCCATTGCACAACCCCACCACGTCATTATAGTCAATCTTCAAAAGCATATCAATCCTTCTACAAGAGGTAAAATTATCTAATTTTCACACCGGCTTGACTATCAGATTTTGTGGCTTGTCACATGTATAATTATGTATAGAGCCAAAATATACAAAATGGCGAAACAGTTGGATATGAATAGAAAGAGTTGTTTATTATTGGCGGCACACTCCGATTGTTAAATATTATGGCGAAACCTACAGTGTGAGATTTTAATTTTTTGACACGTGCTAGATGGCACCAAGAAACTGTCACCGCTGATCATTTGTACATCCAATTTCTTGGACTCAAAATCATGGGCCCCAGCAAGATTTCGCTAATAGATCTCCCCGAAGAGATTCTACACATCATTGTTCTGTATCTTCCTACAGAGACTGTACTCACATCTCTCCCACCCAAGTATTTGGAGCCCTACGTTTTCAACTCGGTAGTACTAGCCAAGGTACCATCATACTTAAAAGTCATTCTGATCAAGCCGGGAGTAAAATTCGCGTACGATCACAATTGGAAAGAGAAAACCATAGTGTGCGATAGTGTAGATGCATTGGAGCCCTTCAAAAAGTATATAAAGTCTTTGGAAGTGAGAATGGATGGTTCGCCAGAGTCCGCCTTATCCTCGATACAAGCCTTTGTAGGACTGCTCCTTCTTACCCGCTTAGTGAGTGACATTCCCTTGCATAATGGGCAAAGCAAATTGAAATATCTTTCTCTCAATAGCTACACCGGAAAGCTCAGCTTTTATACGGAGAATCTTAGAACCCTTTCTCTCAAGTCAAAGGATTCAAAAGTATTCACTTTTCAAAAGCCGGTGTTTCCTTTCTTGAGGATGCTTGAACTAGATGGGATTAGTCTCAAGACAGAAGAGGAGGCACCATTACTAAGCATGGTCTTATTATTCAATGCCAATGTAGATTTGAAAGATATTTATAGTCTTGGGCATGTGAAACACCTTGGTTTGTCCGGAGGAGGCGAGCTCTTGGTGGATGCCGTACACGAATTCGAAGAGCTCGAGTCTCTCGAAATATGTCATTTTCGTTGCTCTGGAGTGCTACCGACACACTTGTTTACAGCATGCACACAGCTTTTGATCGATGGAAGATTGAGTCTTCCTGAACCGTTGGACATGCCACGTCTTCAAGAACTCAGGTTGCACCTAGGCGAAGATGCTTCGACTCCCGTCTTGAGCTGTCCGAATTTGACTATTTTGGACATTGATGGATGGTCTGTGTCCAACATACCCAGCAACTCAAGACTCAAAGAACTCAAACTCGTAGATTGTGGGCTCACATCATTTCCAGACGTGACATTGAGGCACTTGGTTCATTTGAGTTTGTATCTTAATGATTTTCAAACGCTTGAGCTCTGCAATTTTCCGAGCCTCGAGTATCTCAATCTCTCCGAAAACCCGCTAAAGACACTTAATCTACAGCTACCTAAACTACAGCAGCTTTACCTTGGTAGCGCAAATCTCAACAGTCTAGATTTCATTAAAGGGTGTCCGGATTTGAAGTTGTTTGTTGCCCAGAGATGCAGCTTTGAGTCTTTACTGTCTTTTAACGGGCTCAATAATCTCGAAGTTATCAAAATTGGTGGGAATCATAAACCTGTAGACATTCTGGGAATGGACAATCCTCTTTTGGAGGCCTTATATTTAGGAGAGGTCACAAATTTTTCGGGGTTATTGAAGTTGCCTATTTTGAAGTCATTTGAATGTGACACCTGTAGCTTTGAGGATATCAAACTCATTTTTCAACATAAAAATTTAAACTCGTTGCTGATTGACTGCTATCGTGATATTTCAAGTCTCGAAGGGCTTCGAATGCATAGTTTGGAGTCATTACAAGTACGAGGGACGCCTTCGAAGTCATTTAGGTTCGATCTACCTAACTTGAGAATATTGTGCATTCACGAATCACAGTTGGCTTCTACAAACGACCTTCCTGTATTGGAAGTTTTGGAATCATTAGATGTGTCTAATAACAAAATCAATATTCTTGATGGGTATGACCTCAAAAAAAAATTCCCAATCTTAAAAAGCATTGACATGTCTCAGTGTTGCTTGCAGAAAGTGTTAAATATGTGTGAACTCCCTTTAATACAAGCCCTCTCTTTAACACACAACCAGATCGAGGACATCGGAGGAATCCACGATTTGAAGGGTTTGATTTCGCTTAGTTTAAATGATAACAAAATCAAAACAATTAGCGATTCTTTCAAAGGATTCCCTCTGTTAGGAGAAATCTCCTTCGGTGGGAATCAAATCCAGGACTGGCGTCCATTGGCTCATTTGGGCGCTAAACGAGTGACAATAAGAACTGGGGGCATGATAGGGGACAATTTTGATTATCCAGAGCTGTACACAATTTTGTAGAGCTCAATAGTACAATACAATAAATACATGAGCGTCTGAAGCAAGCATTCTCACTGTAAAAAGTCGCTTTCCTGTCCACTGGTATCACCTCAATTGGCCGTGAACCCCCGCTGAATTAGGCGCCCACCAGGTATAGATATATATCTAGAGATAGGTTGATGACTATGTAACTACTGATCGCTTAACTCAATTTCTCGTGGCAGTGCACATTCGCGGATGTCGGTTTCTTCTCAACTTCTCGGTCTCACCCCATCTCGAGAATGGTCTTGTGTTAACCGAACTCTAGAAATCACACTGAACCTCTCTCTCAAAACAGCTAGGGAACGGCTCGGCAAAAGGTTTCGCGTGAGAAGGAGTTTCAATGACTGTATTATTTAGTTTCTTATCACCTTATTCGGTCTTCGCGTGTACAATGTATAACTTCGTAGCTCAGAATAGTTTTCATACACAGAGCACACTTTATATATACACCATACCACAAGAAATAGAGGCAAGATTTTAAGAGATTCAAAATTACTTAATTCTCCAATAGATTCAAGAGCAATACACAGATGCAGGCAAAGATCATCATGATAAATGAATCTAACCACATTCAAATAGTTTGTTGCTTCAACACCAAATCAGTTATACTGCGTACTTACTCATCTAAATTAAGGGGAAAATTAAGGACTGGTGATATGTCTCTCTAAGGAGGTGATTAACCAGCAATGTGATCATTTTTTTCCTTAACAAAGAACTTGATATTCTCAAGCAGGCTAGATGCTAAAGCATGAAATTCATGTACCCAAGAGAGTCTCTTTCCAAGCTCCTCGTCTCTCTTTCTCTAAGAGATCTTTCTCCACTGTCAGAAGAGATTCTGGAGCCTCATCAAGGATGGTCAGAAGAGGCAGAACACAGATGATCTCATTTCCTATACATATACTTTTGAATATCATCTAACTCAATTTGCGAGGTTTAACGGTTTCCGACAACTGGTGTTACATTTAGATGGTCCATGAAGCATGCAGTTGGGAAGTCATATAACTGGCAAAATTCATGAATATCATCTCAAACTTCAAACTTAAGGTTTCGAGATACAAGAAGGTAGTATGCCAAATTTGTACTTCAGGATGAGGTAAGAGAAGGCACTTATAAGTCTTAGTGCACAGATAACTGGCACTTCAATTCTTGAAAGTTCACTTGGTTCATCAATAGCGAAATATGTGAGAGCTCTAGTGCCTATCTGACAGCTTTTTTAATTCCAGGGCTCCTTTCAAGAGCCTTCCCCTTGGAGCAAGCAAATAACCTGCCAAAGTGTCAGTACACAGGAAGAGGGCGAAGGCAGGGGGGCGGTAAAAAAGTTTTTTACCTTCTTTGCATAGCCGGTGTCAGAAGTTTGATGCACATATGATTACAGCTATTCCATCTATATGTAGAGCCTTTACATCAAGAGACAGCGGACCAAAATCTCTACAGCTCACACAATGGCCGCACTCCATCTCAGCGTTGACCAACAACTATCTCATTAGTCCCTGAGAAGAGAGCTGTAAAACTATTTTTATTGAGGCAGCACAGGTCTGCATCCATCATTGAAGAGGCAACAAGTCAGCCCTTAGAGACATGTCGCATGAGTGGGACTGACTCCAGACTTTATAGATTGTTCCTACGCTCCCACGTATAGTCATCTGCGCTCAAATTTCCATGCATGTACAACCGAAGTGGGTGGCTGACAGTGACCCGGTACTGACAGATGGGGACTCAAGATTAATGTTTGGATCGCATTTCTCATCTACACCAAATAGGTACTAGATGCCCCACCTTCTATAACAATATGCAGTCTTCTTCTCAGACAAGAGCTCTATATACTTCGTAACAAGGAGCAAAAAAAATAGTATTAGATCTGTTATAACCTCCATGTCTAGTTCATGCTCATAGTTGGAAAGAATTTTTCAAAAATTGGGGCATCTGAACACTTTTTGGTCGTTGAATGGTTAGCGACCTATTTGCCATTGTGCGATTGATTCATGTGGGACATTTTATTGGTTAGAACGCTATTGCTTCCTATTTGATCCTAAAGGATATAGTGTGAAGCAATTGTGCAGTTTTTAAGCAGAAAAATATTTAGCAGCTAAGTTTGTAGTCTTGGAAACGTTTCTCCGATAGAAGTTGGAGCAGATAACATGGTTCCTGAGTCAAAAATCGCACCTATCGAAGACTGCTTTAGTCTTAGGCAATTTATAGATTACTTACTAACTCATGTATGTGAATCTGAAGATACTAGCACCATTATAAAAAAGAGGCCGCGAGGCTCTGAGGAACATAAGGAGCACTTCCAAGGATTTCAAACAAGAAAAACTTAATTTGGTAATCCTCAGCTTATTTCTTTCCGAGATTGCTAGCAGATTGAAACTAATGACCGACAGTAGGAGTGATCAAGTGGGTTGGTTATCCTATTCTACGAACAAAAATATAAAAGTGACTGAATATTTGCTTTCTGGTGTGGACTATGTATCTCCATTGGTTTGAACAAAAAGTCGGCACAAGTGTGATTGAACGCTAAGTGCTGATGAAAATTACTTTTGCCACCTATAACGAATAATACTTCTTCATTAGTCCGAAAAAAAAAAACTGTAAAAAACTGCTTTCTATTCTGTAAACCATGACTGATACTGAGAAGGACAACGACAACTGCGAGGTACATGGTGGGCTGGACACTGGAATTAACGACGGTGAAGTTCTTACCCCACACGACGAACTATCGAACTATGAGTTGGCCCCACATTTGGCAGAGGCTCGGAAAGTGTATGAGGATTAGAGCGTATATAAGTGACGTCTCTAAGAAAAAGAGTTTTACAACGAGCTTGACGAACAGGAAAGAGAGGTTCCATTGTATATCTGGCTCTATTACTGGGTTTCGAAACAGATCTGATGGGTCTACCGCTTCTACGATATGTATAAACAGGCACAGGCTTAACCAACTCCGCGAGTTGACCCAACTCAACGCTTAGAACACTCTTCTTTAAATACCAGTCGTCAGGAGTATCATTGGTGAACTTTGGGAACTTGATGTATTTTCTATCCTCTATTATAGAGTGAATCTGGGTGTGAAATCCTTTTAAAGAAAGAATGGGATCAGCCACAATTTTTTTTGACACCTTGTTATAAACAACACCTCCACAGAATATCAAAGGATGTATTTCAAAATAGCTCTTGTCAATGCCGTCCACTATCCAGTCTGGGAGTTGTTGCAGCTGCAGATTGACAGATGCAGATGGGTGTACAGTGACAGGTTCAGGCGGTGGGCTAACCTCTCCTGATTGGGTAAATGTAAACTCTTCAAGGTGGCATGAGGTAAGCTCCTCAGGTTCGGAACTAAGTTCCTCAGGTTCTGAACTAAGTTCTTCGGGTTCTGACGTAAGTTCTTCGGGTTCTGACGTAAGTTCTTCAGGTTCTGAAGATCCTTCCAGATTCAACTCTGTCATGTTTACATCAAATCGAAATTAAAAAGATTTCAGAGTCGTTAGAAGCCCAGATGCAGAATCATGAGATCTCTAAATTTGCCAATGTCGTCTCCATATTCTATCAGCAAATTCACTCAATCACATTCTGTGGCGTGAGCCCTCTTTACTAACTCACGAAACTCAAGGTCTCTTTAACGGTACGTCAATCTACATAAAACTCGGATCAAGAAGATATACTAGATTAACAGTTCATATCGTCCAAAGTCCACTCTTTACAATCATGGGGCGCCGCCAAGAATTTGTCGTTTCTCAAATCCTTCTTTGAGCCACCTTACCTCCTACTTGTTCAACACTTTTTGCTAATAACATCTACGCGTCAAATTCAAATCCTAACCTTCTAAAATCAGTAAAATCAACTGAAATCTTATTAAAAGGTATCAACCAGCTCATATATTTACTTCCCTATCAATAGCTTACCAAACAAATTGAGCACGTGCCAAAACTCCCCAAATCAATTAGGAAATGTTGTCACACATATATACACATGTCTTGTATTATCATAACCACACACATGCAGAGAGAGAGCTAGATAGGATCACCTTTAGTGTTATGAGAGTCGTGATTAGGACGCAATCAGGGATGAGCTGTATAACTGTGGCAATGTTAAAATCCATTAAACATCTAGTTAAGTACAATATACTATCTGTTGTTCTCCAGTGAGTGCTGCAAACGCTAAGACTACTGCTGCTCACGCCTTTTAACTTGCGATCGGTGTAATTTACTTGTACTGAAGTTTTAAATAAGAACTATATCAATTGATCTATTCATACTTACCAGTAATTGAAAATTATCGAGTTCTATCACCTCAAAGGACCAGTATAGAATACATGCCAAAAGCGAAATATGATCTCAGTTTGTAGTGTGCATCTGGGATTACAGTAGACGGATACAAGCAGATCTGAGGAAGTAATGACACAAACCTGAAAGTAATAATGTAAGCATTGAATACATCTTATTTCTCAGGTACTGTAAATTCCTTTTACTATTGAAGATTTTTCTTAACTGAGAGCAACCATGCAACAAGTCCAAAAATCGGACATTCACAGGTTAAAACAAAATGACCTCGGAAACTTTGTTGCTTTCAATAAGTTGATCAAGACCAGTACTGAAAAAGCGAGCCGAAACTCATCCTAAATGCCAAATTGCCATGTGTCAAAGTGCATGCCCCAAACTACATGGCAGCATAGAACGAGAAACTAATATTCCACAACTGAGAGGACTTTCTATTAGTGCTGGGAAGGTTTTCAAGAGCAATTTTTGGAACTCTGTATTGATTAATTAGCTTTGCCTACTTAAATCGAATGAGTAAAAATAAATTTGCATGGACACACAACTATGAAGAACGTCAACGATGGCGACCCAAAGCTATACACGACCTTCAGAAACAGCAGGCTGCGCAAATATATTCACTCTCTCGATATGAGTGCAAGCAATGTGCCTTTGCTGTGGAAACTGATGATGGGTAAGTACCGCCTCAACCGTTCCTATAAAGCACTTATACCCCCACAAGAATTTGAGCAGCGACTTAAAATATTTGGTGGTCTCTTGGTGACGTCAACTTTCCTCAGAGAATACAATGTTGCTCTCAGCATAAACAACTGTATCGTAGTGCAGATCGAGGACTTTGAAAGTGGCTTCTCGTACCACGTAAACACAGAAAACAAGAAAGACTGCTTATGGATCGCGCACGACAACATCGGTCAATCTTCTCCGGAATTGGTGAGCAGGGCTGCAAGACAGATACACTCGGAGATCAAGAAGTTAGTATCCAAACACTTTACCATGGTATGCCCCATGAAAACGTTTATCCACGAAACCCTGAGCCGATTCTCCAAAAATTATATAAACCTAATAAACTGTGAGAGCACAGTCTTTCCTCGAAATAGACCAACAGTTGGTCTCACCATTCTTGATGGGTTCACGTGCACTGGGTGCCATATTGCTTATCCCTATAAAGATGATGATCTCGAAAAACACATACACGTATGTATCTCCACAGCTAGCGCTCAGCCTTGCTCATATCAGATCTACAGAGAGGCGGGCTACACCAAGTATGTGCAAGTTGTGGTTCCAATGGAAAAAACCAAAAAGCGACTTCGAAAGGGCTCTCTTGATATCCAGGCCCCTACTTCCCCCACAAAAAGAAAACTTGTAAAAGGGAGCCCCAATAGAAGTAAGGGCCCAGAAGAGACGATGTCTGCAGACGACCTGCGTGTTTCCGTGGAGAGCGAAATCGACAGTACACAACCCTCTGTTATGAGAGACCTCCATGAGATTTTTGTAGCAAAGCTCTCTGTGGGAGAGTACCAAAAGTTCATGAGGATCGACCCACGACTAATGAAGCCTTTTGTGTCCCGGTTGGTAAGGTTGTACAAGGAGAATGTTGAAGAGTACGATAATATGGCCGCAAAGTTCCAGCGCTTTGAAAGAAAAGTGCCCGTGTTTGGATACATCTACCGCATGCAAATCCGCACAAAGTCGTCTGCTATCGGCCACATATCCAACCAGCAAATAGAGCGTAGCATGAAGGTTTTTGCTAGCATCATCAAGTACACAGTTAATGCCCGCAATTCTGGGTTGTGTAAATTCAGCAAAGAATTGGCTGAGTGTACAGACAAGCTTGCTATTGCATTTGACACGAAAGGCCTGGTGAGTTTGAGTGACTTGAGTGAGTTTTGTTGGGCTTTGTGTACAGGAGAGCGACCAGAACTGAAAGAGCAAGCAGTGGAACATCCCTTATTTTTTGTCTCGTTTGTATTCCATACAACTGTGATGGATAATAAACTTATGTATCGTGGGGGCCCGGGTGGGAGCATAAAGTATCGAATCGCGCACCTTCTCCGGTTTTTTGTGACGGTGAAAGTGCTTAGTGATCGTGCTCTTGCTCCTGAGTTTTTAGATGCCCTCCCAGCAGACAAGATCGCTGTGCTTCTGGATACCTTCTCGAAGCTCTACAGTAATTTGTTTGAGGTTATGGATCTCTACTACGACTGTTTTTCTGGGTCTAGTAAGATAGAGTTTGGGAGAAGTTCCCCCAAAAAGCAGAAACAACAAGAGCCGCTGACACCTAGACCTCGCAATGCAAACTCGACGAAAAGTTCAAAAGAGGCCCCTTGTATGCCAAAAACGAACATTTCAAAAGCGAAACCAAACACAGAAAAAATCGAAACGAATCGCTTCAAAAAACCAGAACAGGAAGCACCACCCACTCCAGAAGTGGTTGTTACAGTTTCTGCATCTTTTGATGGTATTTCCAAAACTGTTACGATCTCCGAAACGGCTACTGTTGAGCACCTTGCTCTTTTATTCAATCGCGTGTTTGGGCTGGAGAGTAAGATTTCTTTGGAGCTAACTCAAAATGGCTTCAATATGGACACTTTGAAAGTCATAAAAGACATTTTTCCTTTGGACGGTTTAGTGTTGGTAGAGGAGGTTTATCTGGTGGAGGTCCAATTCGAAGATGAGTCGAAAACAGTGCAAATCGATCCATCGTTGACCTTAGGGCCTTTCGTGGCTCATGTTACTAACCTTTTTGAAATAGAAAGTGAAGTTATGGTTGTATTCAACGACGTGGAGTTGACAGAGCCTGATCTTCTGATGAAACAAATGGGAGTAAGAAACAAGACTACTCTTGTTTTGTTTACAATAGATGAAATATAGTGTATTATATTGTATTTTTATGAATGGTCTGTTTGAGTTGTAGCGGGTTTCAGTATATAGTTGTCTTCTTATTTTCGACGCATTTTGTACTAGCTTAAACTGCTCCCCCATTGAAGGCATCCCTAATTAACTTGAATAATGCAAGTGCTAAATGAAGCACACGTATCCTATGAAGTCCCCCCTCATGTCTCGATTGTTCTTGCAATGCTATAAAGTAGCTCATGTACAACAGGGAAAAGCTCTTGCTCCATAAACTACGAGATCTACACTAGTTTATCGTATTTGTAGCTCTTCTATACTCCCCTTCAGATCTGCTATAACGAGTTTTGAACTGCAAAAACCACCCAGCAAAATTCTTAAGGCCAATAGCTTGGTACACATAAAAAATCCCATAGTATTCAAGTGATAACATCTACTATTACAGAGAGGCAACTTTTATTGACTAAAAAATCCTGGTTCACTCGGCGTTCACTCATAAGCCATCAATTCAATCATGCAGAAAAGAATCTATCAAAACTGATAGCCCCTAATCTAAAAGATCAAATCTGATTTCTTCACCTCAAATTTTCCAGTAAATGCATCAAATTTTGCCGGTATTAGCCTTCTGTAAGGCAGATAGCTAATTGATGAAATGAACTCATCTTAATAATAATTAGCCGTCATTCCATAAACTCATCACAATGCCATGGCAACGTCGAGCAGAGATGTCTGCTTCAGCCAATCTCAGGTGTTTCCTAAAAAACACCCTGATGTTAAAAATATCCACACCGGCGCCTCAAGAGGCACGAGCAGCTGTCATTCTCATGCATGAACCCTTGGCATATCTATTCCATCAGTAGCCGGACATATAAACCTTTACATAAATAATGATACATAAAATTATCTAATTTGAAATTAATTATGTCAACTTGCTCCACCACCAGAAGGATCCCCCTCATTGTAGGGGGGCCTCGCTCACCTCACACAAGTAAGCCCAGTACACCCCCCCAGCATCACACCCCAACCCTCCGCAGGGCGCCACGTGCAGAACAACCACTAAAACAGTTTCAAGCCCACGACCTCGCCACTATTTAAGCGTTGCGTATTCTTCATTCTCATCAAAAATGAGATTTTCCGTTCCTCTCACCTTAGCAGCTCTTCTTGCTTTCAGTGACGCCGCCGTCGTGCGCAGAGATACAAAGATCCACAGAGCGGACTCTGCCAGTGCTGTCCCTCACAAGTACATTGTGGTGTTGAAGAAAGACGTTTCTGTTGACGACCTTCTGGTGCACAAGCGTGACATTCACGACTACCAAGTCTCTTTGAGCCACGGAAACTCGCTGGACTTTGCCTTGAACGCTGGCGGTAACGGCGTGGTTGCAGAGTTTAACCTTTTCGACGAGTTCAAGGGGTACCTGGGCTACTTCCTGGACGAAACCCTCCAGAAGCTCGAGGCCTCGGACAAAGTGGACTTCATTGAGCAGGACCAGCGTTTGCATACAAACTCTTTAGCCACTCAAGACAGCTCATCCTGGGGATTAAACCGTATTCTGTCTCGTACCAGCGTGGCGAAGGCTAAGAACTTCAAGTACTTGTACGACTCTGAGGCAGGTAAGGGTGTGACAGTATACGTTGTTGACACTGGTATCGACATCGAGCACGAGGAGTTCGAGGGTAGAGCCAAGTGGGGTGCAACTTTTTCTGAGGACGCAGTTGATGTTGCTGGTCACGGAACTCACGTGGCCGGTGTCATTGCTGGAAAAACCTACGGGGTTGCCAAGCAGGCGAACGTTGTCGCTGTGAAGACCATCGGTAGCAACGACGGGACAAACACACACATGATCGAGGGATTACACTGGATTGGTAAGCAGATCAAGCTGGGAAACCAAACCTCTGACTATCGCGGGTCTGTTATTAACATCTCCTTGGGTGCCCCTGGAATCTTCGCCATTGACCGTGCCGCCAACACTTTGGCCAAAAGAGCGGTCGTCGTTAGTGGTCTGGGTAACTCAGAGCTGAAGGGCTGTGATGCTCCAGCCAACTCGCCACGCATTATTGGTGTTGGAGGTATCGACAGCACCAACACCCGTGGGTTTTACCTGAACTACGGTGACTGTGTTGACATTTTCGCCCCGGGCCTGGATATTTTGAGTTCGTTCCCTGGCACCTCTAACTCCACTACCAAGCTCTCTGGTACATCCCAGGCTACACCATATGTTTCTGGTTTGGCAGCATATTTCATGTCTCTTGCTCCTTCCCAGGGCTCTGAGTTCTCGGCTCTGTTTGTTAGCGACACTGCTAAGATGAAGAAGGCGCTAGTGGCATTCGCCACCAAGGGCCAAGTGAAGGATGCGAGGGGATCCAGCAACTTGATTGCTTACAATGGTGCCGGTGGGGACTTGACTGAGTTCTGGGCTAACTTCAAATAGAGCAGTGAGTGTGACAAGCGAGTCTCATTCCATTTATTTCAAAGGTTCAACTGGTTTGGACAGTTCAATAATATATAATTGTGTTGAGTTGTAGATTTGGCAGCATTTATTAAAACGATTTGCTTAACTAAAAGTCTTGAACTATGAAAGCATCCTGTTTATCCAAGCGATCTCGGATTTGCCTTGTATCCAGAGCAAGTGAAGCTTCGTGTACTGTGTTTCTGACCTGATTATTAAGTCAGGGAGTGCCCATTCATTTTTGGATCTCAAATGTTGAACATTAGTTGTTAGTTATCTTTAAATCCAAAGTTAGACGTCTTTTTGAGGCACTCCTTGCTTCATATCTGAAAATAAAGCATACACAGAAGCTCAGTTACAGCATTCTACTCAAATTCACCTAAACATAATCAGGACATTCACCCTTTCGTATAGATCAACTCTACAAAAGAAATTTAATCGTTTTAATGTCCGGATCTCGGTAAGGAGAATGGTCTCATCACAATCGCAATAAACCCACTCCAGCTAGACCCGGTTATCACTCTTGATCAGGTTGTAGAACGGCCAAGCTTAGGAATCGCTCAGCCATAACAATAATACCTGATCGTGTACAATTTGTTCGAAAAATATTGAGAATTTTTTTCATATATCCTCTCTAAACGCACGCAACATAAATTGTGCGGTTAGAGAATATTTTGTTTACGTCCTGCAGATTGAATCAACACATCAAAACATGGAGAAGCGCAAGGTTTTGGGGCTTCTTGATACGAATGTCGTGCTGGTCCCCCGCCCAAAATCTTCGGTTGTTTCTGTTCGTCCCGCTTTAAAAAATTTCACAAAAAATTGTCCTAATGAGTCTACCCTAGAGATTGAAAAGCGATTTCTTAAGAGTTGTTCGTTCTATATAGACAGCACATACACAGGAATGAATGGGGTAGAAGCCAAGCTTAAAGCTCTCAAGCAGGACTTGAGAGCACTTGGCGCTACTCAGTATAATTTTTATAGTGATCAGATAACTCTCATCATCTCAGGAAGGGAATTTTCTCCTTCCGAGAAGTATGCTCCGAACGACCTTTTCGCCCGTGTGGATGGCGAGGTTCGCCAAGTATGGTCTTATAGAAAAGTTCGGCATGTTTTGAAGAGGTATGGCTTTCTGAGTCGTCAGAGAGAGCCCACTTTGTCCTCGTTGCTAAAGAATGAGAATAAAGGTAAACCCAATCTCGTGCCCTTCAAGAAGAATCATTTTTATTTGTATGATATGTCAAGAAAGTATAAGGCTATAGCCTTCAAAGAGTGGGAGAAAGACTCGCAAATACCTCAGCTTCGCGATAATGTTAAAGGAAGATGTTTATTCAACCCCTACAATCATCTGGCAGATACTATAAGAAAATGGAAGGAGAACGAAGTAATAAATGCCGATGCTTTGAAAAGGGAGCGTGACAAGTTGAAAAGAATGTTTGAGTGGGATGCAGAACCAGAGAGAGAATATTTGGCTGATGAGTTCCAAGAGTTACATGAATTTGATGAGGGAGACGTCGCGAATAAAAAGGAGAACTATGAGCCTTCAGGGATGCAAATGGAAGGATCCACCATGACGGGTCGTTTGTCCACAAATGTGGCAGATATAGTTAAAAACCGGTTTCACATGGACAATTTCTTGAATCGAAACCAAGGCCTCAAAAGAAGAGTTGTTGAAACTGAGATGGCGCGAAAGAAGGCTAAGAAAAGTGAACCTGTGAAGAACGGCAAAAAGAAGTTGATTAACTGTGAGAATTGCCGTTGCTATTTCTCTGATATGGAAAAGCATTTACAAAGCGCTTCTCATTTAGCTTTTGCTAAGAATGATGGAAATTTCAAAAAGATTGATGCGCTTATTGGGGAGTTAAGAAAGTTCGAGCATCAAGTTTGGCATTAGCATTATGTATTATATCATATATCGTATATCATGAAAAATCATTCATATCATTTATACCATTTTACAGACAGTGTATTGTAGAGTAGAGTATCATCTTCAATCTATGGTTCAACGATAGAACTTGACCAAAGACCAGAACTTTAACTTCGAAAGCTCGAAGGAGGCTGACCACCAAGAGATTCAGATGGCCGTTATGAGTCTCAATCTACTCTATAGATGCTCTACACTTGGTTGGTAGTTTGTATTTAGAATGATTATTACTTGGTTCAACTTATATATCATTCTGATTTCCAGATGACCCACTTATTCCACTTTAATTACCTGGTTTGCCACACTTCTTCACTTGATGAGTCTAGATGTGAATATTATCGACCTGCTTTTCAGTCTCCTTTGATTGAGCACCATCAAAAAACTAAACTAACTTTTCACGTTCTCAAACTTCTCCTGTCCCACGTATCCCCCCGCCATCGAAGATCTTACATATCTTGCAAAACTCAGAGAGTCTTTGGACAACATATTTGCGGCATCCTTATTCAATGGGTCCATTGGGTTTGGGTCTGAGAAAAGCACGACCAAGCCCATAATAATACGGTATATATCCAATGCTGGAGTCCACTCTTCTCTCAAAACATTCAAGCACACGTTTCCCTGCAAATCAATATTTGGGTGGTATATTTTAGGAACACATTTCACTTTTGGTGGCTCGATGGGGTAGTTGTCTTCCACCTTGAAATCAAACCGGAAGACTCCACCCTGATAGTATCCACTCAGAGGACGAATAGTTACTACAAAGTGCATTTTATCGGCCGAATCTGGGAAGGAGAGGGAGACTGTTTTTGGAAGATTAGTAAGCTCTTTGAGATCAGCTTCCAACCGGATTTTACTAGGGCTCTGTCTCGTGGAAGAAGGGTTTTTACCAGATTTTTGCTGCTCAAGGCGCTTCTTTTCCTGGAGTTTTTTGAGTTTAAGCTGGTTAGTTTTGGTGCTCAATAATAGTATATTGAAGGAATTGATCTCATATAGGATATGTTATGAGGATGTGCTCTAGAGATTTTGATTTGGTGTCACGGCGAAAACGAACAGTTATGAATCAGAGTTGACTCGAACATTTTGGAGTGCATCTGTTTGAAGGCTCGCTCCACATCATAGCAAATTAATAAATGGTGCCAACATATTAGTGATCTGAATTATTATTTCAACCGAATATTACAACCTTCATTGTCTTAATTGAGTAGAACCCGCAGGATAATCGATTTGATCCTCCAGAAGACTGGTTACCTGATGTGCCATTAGAAACAGATAAAAAGACTGTAGTCAAATGCATAGATAATCAAACAAATACATCATAATAGCATCAATTTAAGAGCATGCTCGAGCATAGGATCATTAGCACTTTTTATCATGAGCCTGACCATTCATAATCCACAATCAAAAAATTCCACAGCTCTGGTAACACTTAGATAGATGTATATCTCCTATCTATGCCGGACCCCAATTTCAGTGACTTAACTCCGCCGTCTAATTCAACTATGAGTAGTCTAAAGAATAGCAATTGATTTCGTATATCTCAATGACCACCCTCAATATCAAGATCTTCTTGCCACGATTACTCAGTAGTGCGCCTCTCACATCAGCAGTAAATTAAAATCAAAAGAGAGGTTCAAATTCCATTCAAATATGTTTGAAAGGAATAGTGAATATACTCACCATGAGGTAGAAAGTTTTATTGGGCTCTTGAGATCACTAATTTGGGATGATTCATTTGGGTGCATGGACCCACCAGGTTGGTGTACAATAGGGGATGATCTGAATTCGCATATAAAAGTAGAGAGAGATCAACTTGGCCAAATTTTGTATTGATTTGTACTTATAATGTGTACATGCCAGCTTTTGTATCAATTGAGTGTCTAATTCTGGAGGCAGACCAATTTCTAACGATCTCGTGATACAGGTGTTTCGATATACATCTCAAATCCCAACCTAATAATTTTTCAGAACGTACTATATACTTGTGATTGAAAAAGTGCGAAAGATTTCGATTCTCATTCTGATTTAGTTTTCTGATTGACTCCCCAACCAACCTCCAAGTTCTGTTGGCTGCACTCACAACTTTTTTTAACAATCAACTTCTATCATCCAAACAGGCCCCCAAGTAATTCTCCCCATACACCACAAAATAACATGAAAGTAACACAGATTCTCCCATTCCTCCCCCTCATCACATGCGAGAAAATTGAGGGTAAAATCAACCTCCCTTCATACAATTCGTTAGAGAGCTATGGAACTTCTATAAGACTCACAGACATACACAGTGGTGCTGAGAAAAAGGCATATATGTCCCAAACCGGAGAATTTTCTTTCGATAACATTCTGTTGGGCTCGTACGTTCTTGACGTGGACACAGTGGCGTTCGTCCTTGACTACCCACTTGTCAGAATAGAGGTGAAGCATGAGAGCACGCCGCAGGAAGACGGGAGCGAACAAGAAACAGTGGCAGTGTCTGCGTACGAGTACTTGATTGGGCTGAGTGTAGATGAGTTGATAAATAAAATAGACTATCCTTTGGTAATCTCTACAAACAGTAAAACGCCTCAAAAAGTTTACTATGAGGAGAAGGACAAGGGCCTTGCAGCGACAGGCCAATTGGGAGTGATTTTGGGTAATCCTTGGTTGTTGATTGGGATTATATTCGCTGTGGGTATGTTGTTTCTCCCTCGGTTGATTGAAAAGTTTGACCCAGAGACAGCCCAGAGAATGAAGGAGCAGAAGGTGGTTCAGAAGGCTGGAAGCAGAGTCCAGCCTCAGCAAATAAAACAGATGGCTCAAGGAGCTCAAGGCGCAAAAAATCCTGTTGCTAAGCAGGCTCCTAAACAAGCGAAGCAAGCTAAGAAGGGGAAAAAGTGATTATTCGATTCTTTTTGTTGATAGTGCAAGCAATTCAACCTCGGGTTATGAAATGTAGACAGTAAGAAGCTATAGCCGGGTTCCGATTCTCTCGATTTGCGTACCACAATTGTAGCTACTCCTATTTTTTGTAAGGTACTTGATAAATTGTTCATAAAAGATCAAACATAAATGCAAGTCTGCAGCTATATATTGAATGCCCCCTGGTATGTTAAGGTGCAATACTTATATACTTGCTGAATCACTCTTCTCTCAAGCCGCCATCAACGTAGTTGCTAATGCAAACATAGTCATGCTTAATTTAGTCTATAAGGAGAGTAATATTATAGGAATTGAGTTTAATATTATCATTCATTCTTTATACTACAACAGACTTCAGACACACTATTTGTTCAGAGGGCTCTATATTAAGATGGTGAAAGGAGCATGGGTGGATGGGGCAAGAGGGCAGCGACATAAATTCTCACTATGAAAGTATAAAACGTGAATTCGGTGAATATGGGCAGTCACGCCCGCACTAGCACTATCTAAGGAAGATAAACTCTACAATAACTCAAACCACATATCTTAAACTTAACTGAATACCCACCAGGGAAGAATTGAATGGCCCGAGGACCCGATTTCATAGAAATTGCACAAGTTGTTGCAAAACTAGTTCATAACACCTTAAAGAAGTGACTTTCCATACTAGCTACTCAACCACATTTAGATGGCACCGTAAAACTCAGACAAGTCACCGCCGGCACCGTTGTAAGCAAACACGTTTGGAGAACCCGTACCAACATTAGTGACGGCATCCTTGGTACCGAAAGCAACCAAGGCCTTCTTCACCTGGGCGGTGGTCAAGACAGAAGAGGTGAACTCAGACCCGGAGGCTGGCTGCAAGGACAAAAAGTAGGTGGTCAAACCAGTAATGTGAGGAGTGGCCATCGAAGTACCAGAAATGGTGTTGGTGGCGGAGTCGGACCCAATCCAGGCGGACAAAATGTCCACACCTGGAGCAAAGATGTCAACACATTTACCGTAGTTAGAGAAGTAAGCTCTGGCATCAGTGTTGTCGGTAGCCCCAACAGTGATGACACCCTCAGCAGAAGCTGGGGAGGTGTTGCAAGCATCCTGGTTCTCGTTACCTGCAGCAACATTAAGAATGATAGACTCAGCAGCAGCGTTGGCAACCTTGTTCAAGGCTGCGGACTTACCGCCACCAAGGGACATGTTACCGGTAGCACCCTTGTAGCCAGCCTTGCTCTTCTTGGAAGCGGCATCCTTAGCAGCCCACTCAATACCAGCAATGACGTCGGCGTTGGTACCAGACCCGTCGTTACCAAGCACCTTCACGGCTACCAAGTCGGCCTTCTTGGCCACACCGTAGGTCTTACCACCAATGGTACCGGCACAGTGGGTACCGTGCCCAACACCATCCTGGTCACCGTCGGTAGGAAAAGTCTTACCCCAGGTGGCTCTGCCCTCAAAGTCCTTGTGGCTGGTGTTGACACCGGTGTCGATAATGTAAGCAGTCACACCCTCACCACCCTCGGCATCGTACAAGTACAGACCAGTGGTGGCACCATTGAGAGACTCTTTAGTAGAGACTCTGGCAAGACCCCATGGAGCTTTTTTCTGGGTGGTGGTCTCCAAAGCCTTGACGTAAGCGTCCTGCTCGATCAACTCAACGTCCGCCAGCAGCTTCAAAGCCTCAAGGGCCTCAGGAGCAAAGAATCCAGAGTACCCCTGAACCTTACCCGAAATTTCAAACTCGTGGGAAATTCCAGAGTTCTCGGCGAAAAAAGAATCACCAGAAGCTTGAGCAGCGCTCTGCTTCTTGGCGATGAGCTTCTTGTGGGAGGCAACGGCCTCAGAGGAGAGACCCTCTTTCAAGACCACAATGTACTTGTTTGGAACAGCATACTCGCCTGGGGCAGCAACGAATTTTGCCTGGGGAACCTCACGAGGCGCCAAGTCGGCAGATGGGATCACTAACCCGTTAGCGGTCGCAAGAAGAACAGAAGAGAGAAGAGCAGAGGAGAAAAGCATTGTTGTTATGTGAAGGATCAGTTGGTGTTTATATAGTTTTTAGAAGGACTGTGTGTTATTCGAAATTATGCACTACGAGGCACGCCAATGTCTTGGTGTGGCTCTGGCAATAGCCATTCTTGAGCTTTATTGGCTGTCTAACTGAATTCGCTGGACTTCGTTTGACGGATCTTATGTAATTTTGAATTTTGCCCTGCCAAGTTTCTTGGACTGCATTTGAGAATGCAGCCACAATACGTGTCAAGGCATTATACAAGAAGCTTGGAGGTATTGTATGTTACAATGGACATCGTTTAATTAGTTCAAAGGGCCCCTTACGCTGGTACTGTTGAATCGTACTTCTCATTCACGATGAAAAGACATCTACCCTTCACGCACGTGAGAACTGCGCTATCCGGAATGCCCATTAAAAAGACTGGGCAAACTATTTGAGATCACACTAAAACTTATAAATAGATATGGCACAGTTGTGTCGCATAGAAGATGACGTGGGTCTCACTGTAGTGCATCAAGGAAGCTAGCTGTTGGTGTACACTCCAAATCAGATCTGCAAATCCTATGAACTATGTGCTTTCCATTTGATGGATATGCATTTCTCAGAAGCTTTTTTCAACCCCAACTCTATCTTGGGTGGCAGTAAATGTAAAAGGGGCTATTCTTGGCAGAATGAAAGATGAGTATGATACAACGACTATTTACGCAAAATTTCATTCCAATAAGCCGAACTTCGGTTTTAACTGATGAATTAATGTTCTCATGTACGACCCATCAAACCTCGAAGAAGCAATTTTCAAATGTGCTGAAATGTTTTTGAATTTCGATAGAATAGACTTTTTACACCTAAAACCATGAATGATGATATTCAAAACACAAAGTACTAAATTTTACTGGATAAAGCCTAATTATTTTATATAAAGTATTATACAGCTTCTAAATAACGCACACAGGGAGATACGCTTACGACTCAACCTCAACTGGACGTGAAAACAATTTCCACATCAGCAGCCAGATACATAAAGTCTCTTTCATAGATTCTATAAGAAAAATGTTAGTTCTAAGAGAAATAAAGCTCAAAAGTTTTATTCGAACCGTAGTTTTTCGTAAAATCATTGCTAGAACTTCCCTCACTTGCATTCACTTGATATGTTCCCCCACTAAAACGGTCCCTCGGCGATAGAATCACCCTTCATGAAAAAGCTAGCTTTACTATAGCCAGAGAAACCACCCTTAGATAACATTTGTGCTTCTAAAACAAAATTTCTACTCTGACACTTCAAGTTATACACGATCTGTTGCTTTTTCGTTAGTCCGAATCTCACCTTATATGGCTTCCCATCCTTAAAAAACAAAGGCAATAAAGCCATCTCTTTGATAAAAATTGTAGTGTTTTCTATGCCAAGCTCTATACTCCCCGGTATATCAGTGCTGTCAACATACCTTTTCAAAAGCTGGCCCTCTAGAGATCCGGAAAATAGCATCTAAGTGAAGTCAGGAATGTTCGAAACCGAGGACTGAGCATCGGCCTCCAGTACAAACCCACCAGGTGAGCGATATATAACTTCGTGAAGAAATACAGATGTCATGAATACACCTGAACCAGACTCCCTGGAGTTTTCACAATTCCTCCTTCTTGAGCACAAATAGACCTTAAGCCAAAGTTCATATGTTCATTAGATAGATGTACTGTGCTATGAACTGTAAACTTTTTTCTGAAGAGCTGAGAAGCGATGCAATACTCTGGGCCCCCAAACCCCAAGCCTACATACCCTTTTGGGTGTTCCCGCTCAGTGAACCTTTGCATCTGAAGGAAGGCACAATTCTACTTTGTCTCTCAAAAGAGGCAATCTCAAAGGTTTCTTTAGGTTTTGGATTTGCCCCGGTAAGGGACCTGCTCCATCGTAGTACACTTTGGTAGGCACACCACCCACTCCAGCCATACCTGTGAGCCTCTCGTGGTGTATTGATATTCTCAAACTGGTGATATTTTTGCGAGCTGTATGAACTACGCTTTCGTACACAAGAGAATCTTTGGGGGGTGACTGTATCTCCCTGTACTTTGAAAGCATTAACTATTGCTAATTCGGAGCTTTTCAGTGTCTTAGGGAAACTTTACCGACTCGCTCATAGGTAAAGGTTATCAATGGTTATAATAATCAATAAGGTTTTGTCCACCCATTCGTTCAGGTTACCCGTTGAGGTATAAATCTCTAGAGGTTATAGATCTGAGAATGATGCTATGAGAGTGTACAATGCGTACTGCATCCAGAGCATCGTTCATTCATGTACAAGGTATGCGGTCGTTTTGTGTTGATGTATATATAGCGTTGACTTTGGGAGCCTACGTTCTACATGGATTGGGTCTTAAAAGTGAATAAAAGGGCAAGGAGTAGTGTTTTTTGGAACTCTTTCAACGTAGATAAATTTGTGACAACGATCTTAGATTCTGTTTTATTGAACATGCGCATACTGTGCTGTGCACACATAGATGGATTACGCTAACACCCTCACCTAGAGACTCAAAATCTTGGAGAGCATGAGCAAACAATCGCTGAATATGCTATAGTTGAATCTACTTGTCTCGTGCGTACAAACAAATACTTCAAATAAGCCTGTAAAGTAGACTCACTTCGCGGTCACACCATTGATATTTAAGTAGTGACTGAGTTATACAGATACGTAGCTCTCAGAGTATGCTGAAATCTGGGGCTGCTTCACTCAACCTGGAATCACCTCACATGGTCAACCGAGGGTTCCCCAGCATGGATCGTTTAATTGCGAGATCTTCACACTGCGAAAAACCCGAGTGATTATGAAGTCAAAGATGGTCAAAATAAATGCTTATAAACATAACTTATTGAAACTGGGCGAGCGAATCGTCAGAAAGTACCCGTAATCATGATTTTATCTGCATATGATTATTGAATTGGTCTGTATACAGATCTCGTCGTTGAGCTGAACGTGAACATAGAAAACCAATATTATCGTGAATATCAATAATCACTATAATAAACTCAAACTCAATCCATGCTTCACTTGAACTTATTTTACACAGCCAGTCTCGCTTCGCTCGACCTGTCTGCTGCGTGCGCATAGCCCAGAAAAAACAGATATTCAAATCAACAAATCAAACACCACATGTCCCTTTCCCAGTTCCTGAACATCGCGTTTCTGCAATTTTCCGAGCGTCTCAATCTCGAGCGTCTTCGCCTGGACGCCGGTTCCCTCACTCTGCGTCTCGGAAGCATCCGTCCTCCTCAAGAGTTTTTCGATTTCCGTCGTGTTTCCAAGCCAGAAAACTTTGGTGATGTCCAGAGTAGAGTAGGGTATAACCTCGGCTATTTCCTGTCCAACTACGCTCTCATCGCCGTGCTTTTCTTTGTTTACGCGTTGATCACCAACCTTCTTCTTTTGTTTGTAATCATCTTTGTTGTCCTTGGGATTGTGGGTATCAACAAATTGCATGGAGAAGACCTTGTGCTTCCATTCGGTAGACTCACCACTAGTCAGATGTATACCGGGTTGCTTTGTGTGGCTATTCCTTTGGGATTCTTGGCTAGTCCAATCTCTACTATGTTGTGGTTGATTGGTGCTAGTGGAGTAAGCATCTTGGCTCATGCTGCGTTTATGGAGAAGCCGATAGAGACGATTTTCGAGGAGCAGGTTTAAGGATAGACGAGCAAAGTGAGTAAAGAGGTGCGAAACGAGTCTCTACTAGAGACCGAAGTGAGCTAGTCAAGTATAGAACGTGTTCATACTCGACAGGTGTATTCATATGTATTCGGTACTATAGCATACGATACTAAAGTATCCATACTTGGTTAGTGTATTCATTACTATGCAAGAATATTAGTACTGCTGGTGTAGTATAGTCAGTGCAGATGAACAGCTGAAGCTGGTGTATCTATACTTGCTAGTATATTAATGACTGCAAGTATAGCATTGGGCTAATATATTTATTACTTTTTTCTAGTGTAAGGCACCGCGTTATTCAGATATGTTCACCACTTCTGCAAGCAAATAGGCAAAGCCTCTGTTAAAATGTCGTATATATGTTTGATTTTTCTACAAGCGGAGATATGTGTATCTCCTAGTTCATGTTTCATGCGCTCTTTACCTTCGAAAACTCGCTTATGATGTATTTGCTATTATACTATCAGTTGTTCCCCTCAAGATCTCGCCCAAAAGAGTAGTGGACCACCTCCAGGCGATCTCTATTGAGGGAAGTCCGGTGAGAATAGTACCTCCTAGGGACCCTGTCGCGAAACTCGATGGAGCAAACCAGCCGTAATGTTGGTATAGTCCAGAAGATCCTAAGCCGTATGAGCTCTCGCTCTCCTTTTAGAACAGCTCCCAAAGGAACAGTATGTCCAGAGCAGAGCATTACTTAACAATCAGAGTGAAGTTTTTAAAGTACAGTGGCAAAGGGTTCACCTTAACAAATTTCTGCTTCTCTCAGAGGTTTACGAGGGCAACAGACCAGAGCCAAGGATGGATAGCAGATACCACAAGCCACTTTTTTTCCATGAACCAGAGGCTCCTAATCCAAATTGGGGTCCAGGAGTAAACTAAGAGTGACGGATCTGTTGAGGGTGCCTGGTGTCGAAGCGTTCTACACTGAGGGGCTTACCCTGAGCTTCTCGGCCACCGGTTAAGGCCGTTTTCTGAAGCGTGATCTGTGTTGTGATAGATACATTCAGTTTTGATACTGACATGGTTATATGTTTAGTCTTCAGTGGAAATCACCGTTCAAATCAAATTAGTCAATCAAGCATACTAAAATCAACTCTATCTAATCTGAAACTATCGCCTACGATCAATTAAAATAATAAAATTCACTATATAAGCAGCTGATGTTAGTCTTATCCATAGTCAATGTAAAAATACCCATAAAAGAGTATATACCATTTTTCAGCGAGATTCCCACATGAACTGTATATTCACGATTCAAAGAATTCATTTACTATCTAGCTGATTCAAGTGTCTCATCATCTAACGGTGTGTGTGAGTACTTACCTGTGTAACACAGCAATTGACTCCCAATGGAATGCTCAGCAATTTGAACTCAAAGTGATTTCACAAATTTTTATTGTATGGCGTGCGCTTAGTATAAATATTCGAGATGGTTGGTTATACTACTATACACGTAAAATTTGAACACTTTGTTGTTGATTGGTTATCTTTACTATATATGAGAGGTTTGAAAGCTTTTGTATTGGCTGTTTGCCGAATGTAGCTGGTATAAGCAAGCTAAAGTTGTTCTGTTGAGCTCCTCTGTCGATGATGATAGTCAACATCAGATCTTTTCGATGGCAAAAAACATACCGAGCTTTTGAGGATCGCGTAGTGCAATATTCCAATTTGACGTTGATGAATTACAGACAACACACAAACCGGGTCAGATCGAGTCTTACGGATCACTCAGACCATCTGCCGACGAATTTGTATCACAGATCAAGTCCACAACATGAGATCGAATTTAATTCACTAATCGATACTCAATTCAATCGGGTGTGCTTTCCACTCGCCAGTATCATTCTAAGTGTAGTCTGTCTCAGCACAAGAGTACCGCATAGTGTATACGCAATACACTGAATTAACCAACACTGGCCTTTAATTAGAAAACACATATGACTAGCTATTCATAGCCTACAATAAAATCATTGACAATCATTGACATTAATCAGACTGATCAATATGATATAGCAATATCTTCTCAATTTGGATAAAGTCAGACACATTTAGAGACCCAACTTAGTTCTTCTCCAGTGTCTTCTCTTAGCATTGTAACGGATGGTGTTGCCGGTCTTGAATCTGATCCACTGAGGAAGGGATCTGTTCTGGTTGTGAACCTTAGCCAACTTCTGCTTTGTTCTGAAAGACTTGTTCGACTGGTTAGTATTGTTTTCGTGAAGGAATTTAACAGTATTATAGATTGTATAAATATCAACACTGTTGATATTAGTTATTGGATGTGGTGTATCAATGCGTTTACCAAATGAGTGATCGAATGAGTGATTTGATGAAGATTTTATTTAAGGTTGAATAGAAGATTAAGACTTTTTCAGAATATATCAACAAAAATCATCACTCATGTTATCTCACTATTTCACACTATTCCATACTATTCGAATCTGCAGTGTGGTGAGATAATTTTTCACGAGCATTGACTAATCATATCATATTCAATCTTGATGATCATTCACCTTTCAACCTTTATATGTTAACCAACAGTATCAATCAACCATTCAAATCAATTCGATCGATTTGCAATCCCGTATACTTCTGGTTCATGTATCCCTCTCCCCATTACTGTCCTTCTGTCCTCATTTCTTGCTGCCACTCAGACTCCCACAAATCCCTTGTAAATCCCACAAAATCTTAGTCTTGATACCGCATCAAGTAGTCTGTATCAATAGCACCATTTCACATCCAATAATCAAACATGTTCTTCTCACATACTGGCATCGTTGATGAAGCTAGAGAATATTTGCAGAAAAATTATCATGAGTAGCCACGTGCATGCGCAGTGTCCACGTGTATTTTCAGAGGGCGCAGCGCTAGTTAATTTTTTCAAGAGAAATTTACCTTTACAACTCTTAACATCAAAAAGTATGTGGAAAAAATAGGGTGGACACTGTTAATAATAAGTGTGCTAGAAGTTGGCTTGTCGGATGGAAAACACATATTATTGACAGTGTACTTCCATCCTTATATCAGATTCACTGATATTCATATTCATTGATTTTTATACTGGGTTATCATATGAGGTTTACTGTGTCTAATGGTTAATACTGTGTACTTGGTACTCCATTGGTGTTGGTAGTGTGTACTGGTGCTGCTGTTGGTTGGTCTTTATGATGCTATATCATATACTAAACTGACAGCTAACTTGAACCTCCATATACCTTCTATTTGGTTCCATATTTGAACAAGTTTTTGATCTGTTCTTTGGAAAGAGATTTAGATTGAGGGCTTAGCCATATATTGAATTGGACAGAAATCAGTGAAGCGTCAGTTGGTGTGCCTAAGCATAAATAAGTACGCAGTAATATTCACATACACTGATGCCTGCAGTGATGCCTACACTGGTGTACAAACTGTTACCGCTATGCTTGAGCTTATTCAAATGAATATTTAATCAAACATTGAAAATCAATACTAACTAGTGACTAGAGCTTCTGCCTTGGCTGACGCCTTGAACGCCATCAACAACGCCTCTAAGACCGGTAAGAGACAGGTGTTGATCAGACCTTCTTCCAAGGTTATCATCAAGTTCCTCCAGGTCATGCAGAAGCACGGCTACATTGGTGAGTTCGAGCTTGTTGACGACCACAGATCTGGCAAGATCGTGGTCCAGCTTAACGGTAGATTGAACAAGTGTGGTGTTATTTCTCCAAGATACAACGTCAAGATTGACGACATTGAGAAGTGGACTGACAACTTGTTGCCAGCCAGACAGTTTGGTTTCGTCATCTTGACCACCTCTGCCGGGATCATCGACCACGAGGAGGCTAAGAGAAAGCACGTTGCCGGTAAGATTTTGGGGTTTGTCTACTAATTGTTTACTAATCAATGATGAGATGTTTGTTTGTAGAGCGACTTGTTATTACTGAAATTGTCTATCACTCATGTCGATGGAGCGATATTACTCATATATAGAGGTGATTTTCGACTGGCCTATGTGCGTGACTTGATCTGACTACTGAGACTGATCACCTAAATCGTGTCGTGAAACAGTTTGAGTCAGATGAACTATAACTTTGTAGCTCAATGTCAAGAACGGTTTAGTTCAGTCGGAGTAAGTTGCATTTGAACTTGGGCTAGCTTTCGATGAATACCTCCCTAATGCACACTCATTCACCTTCAATCGTAAGACTATTTTGGCGCTCATAAACGCTTTGATCGTCAAAAGCTGCTCAATAAGTGCCATAAACAGAGTATCTTTCCAGTCAGCTCATTACACTGTAAGAAGAATTTCGCAGAAAAGTGTTAGACTTAAATGCAGGCCTCTTCTCTTCCGTTAGTTGTTTCTTCTATGAGCACACGCTCTGTTATGGAGACTGTACTTAGTACGTAATCCAGGGCAGCACGCTTGTGTGGTGCTCGTGGTTTATGTGTTACGAAAAACAAGCTTTGATGCTTTATACCCTTTATAATTGTTTAGAGAGGTGGTTATATTTCTAGTGCTTCTATGGTGTCTTTCAGATCACTGAACTCCTGTACATTTACTTTCTAGACCAGGCTGTTACAACAAGATTTAGAGATTTCTCAGTCAACTAGTACTATAGGATCTACCAGGAGTATATTTAAGATGGTTAGCTCTCGAGAAGCACACCATACAGTATGACTAAACCGCAGAGTGTGTTGATGTCCTCAGGAAATCAAGCCTATCACTTATGGAGCTCCCTAAAGAACCTAAAGACGATAACACATAAACCTCTGAGTTTTATTAAACACTCACTAATGTAGTTTACCCATTCAACCAATTTTTATATGTTTTCTGTAGATCTCGCCAACGAGCATGCTCCATCTATGAGGGCAAAGTTTTTGTAATAACAAATCTTAACTATTTCAAGTTACTCTTTCAGACGCCTAGCATCTCTGGAGATTTTAGGAACTACCTCAAATCGTTTTATACATTGTTCATGGAAAAACAATATTTACAGAAAAACTGTAAATTCAAAAAAATAGGCCCAAATCTAAAATCATAAAAAATCTACTTCAGTATCAATAAACAATCCTCCAAAACGTTTATTAGTCTTATATAAAGACGTGTTACGTCTAGCAGTCCCCACAAATGAGTCCTGATGCAGAAACTGATGGATCAGATAAGCAGAACAATAACTCACAATAGCACAACACGCAGAATATTTAAACGTACAAAAGACTCTGTATATGGTAATAACACTCTGGTAAACAATGTTGGGTAAATCATTCAAAATTAAGGGCTAGCCAACGAAATTTAATCTAGTGACGATACTGCCAGTGAAGCCGCCGATGTTGCATGTCACATTCAAACCGAAACTTCCTATCGGGGAGTTAAAATGTGGGGTAATGTCGTGTTCGCATCAAGCGGTCTACTTCCAGGTGACAGGCCAAATCCCGAGGATCATCGGGAATAGGAAATAGCGGAGTTGGTATTCGCACTTAACCGGAGGTCCGGTGATGTACTCCGAGGGAAGCGTTATGCTTTCGTATGATGATAACACTAATAAAATAGTATAAATAAAGGCAGTATTCACTATCCAGTCACAGAAATGCCTTTATCTCTCAAAGACTACACTAATCTTGGCGACTCTGGCCTCAAAATCTCCAAAATCATTGTGGGAACCATGGGGCTTGGTCTGGCCGGCTGGGCTCTTCCTACTGTGAGTGATGAGGAAAAAGTATTTGAAATCCTTCTCAAGTGCTACGAGTCTGGCCTTAGAACCTTCGACACTGCGAGTTTGTACCTGAATGGGCACTGTGAGATTCTTCTTGGAAAGTTCTTGAAGAAGTTCAAGATCCCACGCGAGAACGTTGTCATAATGACCAAGTGCTACTACCCTACCGATGACCACGAGGAAGACTTTCTCTTGGAGCATATTTACCATAGTCTCTCAATGGAGCAGAGAGCTGACTACGTGAACCGGATGGGTCTCTCGCGCAAGGCTATTATGGATCTGACGGCTCAGTCCGTGAGACGCCTTGGAACGTACATTGATGTCCAGCAGATCCACAGATTGGACCCAGGCACACCTAAGAAGGAGATTATGCGTGCTTTGAACGATATTGTGGAGTCCGGGCAAGCTAGATACATTGGAGCCTCTGCAATGAGAGCAACTGATTTTGCTGAGTTGCAGTATATTGCTGAGATGAACGGCTGGCACAAGTTCGTGAGCATGCAAAACTGCTATTCTCTCTTGTTCAGAGAGCAGGAGAGAGAGATGGTTCCCTTCTGTAAGAACAACTCTTTGGGGTCTGTTACTATTTGCCCATTCTCTCCTTTGGCTCGTGGGATTCTCGCAAAGACTTACGAGACGAACGTGGAGCAGAAGAACTACGGTGGATTTTTCTCCCACTTAGGAGTGCCTACGCTCACTGAAGCAGACAAAACTATTCTTAAGAGAGTTGAGGAGTTGGCCGAAAAACGTAAAGTGAGCATGGCCACGATCTCCACGGCCTGGCACTTGGCTAAGGGAAACTGTCCTATTATGGGGTTGAACTCTGTGAAGAGAGTGGAGGAGACATTAGTGGCGCTTGAAGTAGAGTTAAGTGAGAAAGAGGTGGAGTTGTTAGAGCTGGGGTATGTTGCAAAGGCTGAGCAGAGTTTTGCTGCTGCGTAGTTGGTTTTCAGTTGTGTTTGTTATTGGACTGAGTAGATATTAAATCTATATGTTTGAGAATCCAATAAAGAGTTTCTTGTTTTGTAATCTTAAAGGAGCTACAGCGTTTGTGTATTCTGTATTTGGCAAGAGTTTTTGGAGATCTTGTGCTCTTGACGTTGTCATGGCTTCAAAAGGCTTAACTACATTACATAGTACTCAAACGACACTTCACGGGTCATCTTCAGACCGTCAGTACCACTAATAAAGAGATACCTACCAATTCGTAGTTTTGCTATATTGGTGCTTTGTGTAAGTCCTTAGTTTTTCCTAGAAATGCGTAGAATCAGAGCTTTAATGAGTGAGGAAGGATATATATTAGCCTAAGCACTTTGAATGTACAGTCGAGATAATATATAAGCGATAAATGTTTCTCAGAGAGACCTTTTGTATCTCCTTTGTGAATCTCTATAATACTGAAGCACCGATAGATCTCTCAAGTCATGAAATCCACTAACAAGATTTCTCACATAAAAACCTGCACTGATTGAAAAGCACCTTCAAGCCCTCTAAGATCTCAATCTGTTGGTTCCTCAACGACCAACTGTGCTTGGACCTGCACGTGCCATGTGTACGCACGTGCAAAAAATGTGGGCGTATATTTCGACGCGGGTAACCCTGTGAAAAATTTAGGAAAAGTGTAGGAATTTTCAGAGACTACATACATCAATATGGCTACCGGTACGTGAATGAATTAACGAGGGGTATTAACAAGGAAATGACAATATTGGGCAAGAGGGTTTTCTGACTTGATTTGTGGTGGTTTGAGCTTGCGGCGAAGTGTATAGAGAAAGTTGTGATGGATGATAGTTGAAGTGAATATCTAGAGAGAGTACATGAACAACAGAAGGAATGGCCTATAATGCTGAATGAATGTGTTGATATCTGCGGTCTAACAAATGATGTGGAAAGGGGATGACGAGTGATAGATTGAAGTATGAGGATAAGAATATGATAGTACCACGTAGTGGAGGAAGTGAAACTATGAGAATGAACTATCGAAGAACGTTTGTGTGATGAGCATGAGTCGAGTAATTGGTTTTCGGTTGACTTTTGATTTGATTTGATTTGACCTTTTTCACGATTTCGATGAGATGAAAGATGGATCATTTTACATAGTATTCTATCAAGAATTATCCATACAGTCATCTGTGGTGAATGATGTTTGTTAACTTTCATCAATCATCCCCGTGACATTCTTAACACTCACCAGTGTATCCTCCTATCTATTCTACTTATTTGTTCCACTAATTCCATCTGCTTATTTAATTTGCTCAATCTACTTATACAATCTTCCACAATTACTCACTCTTACTGCGTGCTCATCACTAAACCACCACCTCTCACTTAGAACAACTCTGATGAAACAGTTTGAAGTATAGCCAGAAACCAATCGCTTGAGGCAATTTCTTGTTCTATATTTCGATTTGTGTTTTAGATAATATTGTCAAGGTCATACGGCAACTCTCATAAAAATATTCAAGATAACCAGCGTACTAGCACCTACGAGTGCTAGTGCCCATACTAACCAGAAAACGTCACATTAGGCCCACAGACCCACGACGGCTCGGAGGTGTTTGGCGTTGCCCGCATCTTTGCCTCCTTCAACGACACCTTCGTGCACGTAACTGACCTTTCCGGTAAGGAAACCATTGCCCGTGTCACCGGTGGAATGAAGGTGAAGGCTGACAGAGACGAGTCTTCCCCATACGCCGCCATGTTGGCTGCTCAGGATGTTGCTGAGAAGTGCAAGGATGTCGGTATCACCGCCGTCCACGTTAAGTTGAGAGGTTACGGTGGTACCAAGACCAAGACCCCAGGCCCAGGTGGTTCTTCTGCCTTGAGAGCCTTGGCCAGATCTGGTCTCAGAATCGGGAGAATCGAGGACGTGACCCCAGTGCCTTCGGACTCCACCAGAAGAAAGGGTGGTCGCAGAGGTAGAAGATTGTGAGGATGGATGGCTGTATTATGAATAATGGCTTGGTGTGTGTATGAGCGGTAATGCGAATGCTATAGGTTTTGTAGATGCGCATAGGATATGCAATTCTCTATGTAATTCTGTACCAGTACTGTCTGCTAGCACTAGCTAGCAAGTATCAAATTGATTCTTATTATAGGTCTGGTCAGCTGGTAGTGATATCGTGCACGAATATACGCGACTGAAGGTTTTTGTAGGCTTTTAGAGGGAGTGAACACGATGCTGTAGTGATATGGTGGGGTTGAATTTGAGATGGAGGTGTTTGTGGTAGGTTGTATGTCTTATATGGGCTAAACTATAAGTAGCGAATCGAGTTTACGGACAATATGACAATTGAGCTTGTATAGCCGCCAGCTCTAGAACGATCAGTTCTTTGTCTAGTGATGCTAACAAATTTGTATGGTCAGAGGGGGATGCGCCTAATTTCTAGATACACATGATTTAAGTAACTGGCTATGTTATAGATATGGTGGTATTGTGCTTTAGAGATACTTTCTCTGAGTCTGTGCATAATGTTTAAGTGACGCTGTACGAAATGCTCTGGAATTGTGTTCATATCTAGGAGAACGATGACGACTGGAATAGCGAGGGTAGCCAGAACACTACTATATAGAATGCCGATAATAAGAAAAAATCATTATTTTACATTCTGGGCACTGTAGAACAATGTAACAGGCTGGCATAAATACCCCACCAAATACATCGGCATATTCAAAATGTAAAGATCTGATCAGTGATAAGGTTCACATTGATTATTTGAATCATTCGAGAACATTTACGTATATTTGAGACGGTTCCTGTTCTTCAGTGCTCAGTCAGTCCCACCTTCCCACCTTCGAGACCTGTCTCCGAAATACACAAAATGTGAACAGAAGATCCGAAATTGCGAAACTAAGTAAAAGCACTATTCTAAGAAAAGTAGCTGTATAATGAAATCAGTTTCTCTGCAATTAGCGTAACTTCACCTGCTAAGCGCCCCAAATATTTATGCTCATCTCAAGAGACAGATACACCTGAACCATGACGAGCGCCATCTCGCCGGAGATCGAGAGCATGTACGTGGAGTTCAATCTAGGGGGCAATGAGGAAGGTTTTGAAGGGGACGTGAGTGATGCAGAGAATACTACAGAGAAGAAAGATGAAAGTGAACAGAGTGAGGAGAAACAGGGTGGAAATGAGAGTTCGAGTACACATAGTGAGGAAAATGATAAAGCGAAAGATGAAAAGGATAAGCTGAGCGATGCGGAAATAACAAGTAAACAGATACCAGAATCTAGTGGTAGTGATAACATTAAGGACCTGAATGATGCAGAAATCAAGGAGGGTGGAGAAGATGAGAAGGAGCACGATGAAGAGCATCAGAATGAAAAGGACAGTGACGACAATGAAGATACCAAAATATATGACTCTGATACATCATTTGCAGACTCCTCTTCGGACCTGGGTGAGGGGGAAGGAGAATGGCAGGATATGGATACTGTGGCACATCATTACGATATATACGATGACTCCGGAACGCTTATAAATGATACAGAGAAATCCGAGAAAGACAAGAGTGCGCCTAGTAGTAGAGGGTATACACGGATAGCTATTCAGGCTCAAGCAGAGACCTATGCACAAACTGACAAGCAGACGGATTTCCTTTTCCGCAGCGAAAAGAAGGTAGTAGAGGAAAAATACGTGGATTCTGATTTATCCTCAGATGAAGGTGAAGATAGCTACGTAGACGAGACCACTCGCACAGCCTTGGATCAATTACAAGCCACCAAGGAAATGCTAAAGGAGGAGGAAATCTTTGCATATGTAGGGTTAGCTAAGCTTGTGCTCATAGAAATGGCCACTGACTTGGCTAAGCTAGGGACCAGCAGCTACAAGAACAGTAAAATTTTGAGTGCGCTGCAGGCCTCCTTGGCTGTGTGGTCCCAGAAGGTGATGGGGGGTTTGTATGAGCACATGGACGTGCTGAAGGAGGAAAGAGCTATGGTGGAGAACTTGAGCTATCATGGGTTGGAGGTGGGAGATTTGGCTCGGAGTTTGGCTAAAGATGAGGAAGTGGATAACCCAATGTATGGGGAGGAGGGGGTTGATGTGGTTAAATTGGGAGAGGAGCTAGAAACAGGGCTGTTAGAACCTGATTCTGTTTCTGAAGATTTGGGTGAAAAGATTGAAAATTCTGAAGAATCTGAAGAACCGGAGAAAACTGAAGAATCTGAAGAAAAATCTAACCCAAAATACGATGCAATCGAAGACTTGGATGATGATTCAAACAGCCAATCAGATGACGAGTCTTCAATAAAAATCACATACCAGCCTCTTGATTTACCAGATGATTCAGGCTCTGAGGAGCTGGATATTGGTGATGCTGGATCTACAGGTTCAGGAAGTGGCATGGGTGGGTTGGAGTTGAGTAAGACAGTTGATCCTGCCTCAGAAGATGTAAACTTGGGTGATGAGCCTCATGATTTGAGAGATGATGGTGATAATGCTGATAATGATTCTGAGAGTTCTAGTGAGGATATCTCAAACTTCCATTCAAATAAAGATACCGTTCCAGAGCCTCATGAGGTGTCAACCCAATCATCTCCTAATGAAGATACGAAACAAAATGCTAGCTTATCTCAATCAGATTCCGAAGAGGGTTCAAGTGAATTGGCCCAGACTAAACAGGACTCGTATAACACTCTGAGTGAAGCTCATCTGGATGAGAAATTGGGGGTGCCTATAAAAAGTGAGAATACTCTTGAAGAGAACTCAGCTAATCCAGATGGTTCGAATGAAATTTCTCAAGAGGATCTGGACGACCTTCTTCTTCAAAAAAAAATCAAGATAAACCTTGCCTGGACAGTCCTCTGCGATCTCTTTCTCATCCTCACATACGACTCTGTCTACGACTCCCGTCTGCGAACTCTTCTCATGCGTTTTGGGAAAGCGCTTAATCTCAGCTCTTTTGAAATATGTCAATTTGAGCGTAGAATCACAGAAGCCTTGGAGATAGATGACGGCGCTGAACAAACACTTGACGAGACAGCCATCCTCAGATACAGAGCAAAGAAGGCCCGTAGAAAGAGAATGGTGTATATAGGTTTGGCAGGTGTAGGGGGAAGTATTATCTTGGGTGTCTCAGGTGGGTTGCTTGGGCCTTTAATCGGTGCAGGTATAGCTGCAGGATTGTCTACAGTGGGAATTGCAGGAACTTCGGGATTCCTTGCAGGAGCTGCGGGAACGGCTATTGTAACCACTGTTCTGACCGGAATCGGAGCCAAAGTTGGTGCGTCTGGTATGATGAGACGTACTGGCGCTGTAAAGACTTTTGAATTCAGACCTTTACATAGTAATAAAAGACTAAATCTCATCGTGACGGTGAGTGGGTGGATGAACAGTGTGGCAGACGATATCCGTCTTCCATTCTCCACCATGGATCCTGCTCAAGGAGACTTGTACTCTCTTCTTTGGGAACCTGAGATGTTGACGACTGTTGGTCAGACAATCAACATTTTGGCCACAGAGATCTTAACGCAGTCCGTCCAACAGATTTTGGGAGCTACTGTACTCACTGCTTTGATGCTGGCCATCCAAGTACCAATGGCTCTTCTGAAACTTGGCTACTTGTTGGACAACCCTTGGAATGTTCTGTTGGACCGCGCCTGGGCAGCCGGGTTGGTTCTTGCTGATACGCTTCTTCTGAGAAACTTGGGAGTGCGGCCTGTGACCTTAGTGGGTTTCCTGATTGGCTCGCGTCTCATTTACTCGTGTCTTTTGGAATTGGCCAAAAAAGGCGCATTTGATCTTGTGGAGAACGTGGTGATTTTTGGTGCTCCGTTTGTGTGTAAAAGTGACGAGTTGTCTCTCTGTCGGTCTGTGGTTTCCGGGCGTTTTGTGAACGGATTTCTGAAGAAAGACTGGATTTTGGGGTATCTCTTCAGAGCCACAAGCGGAGGTATTCGGAGGGTTGTTGGCTTATCGGAGGTTCTCGGGGTGGAGGGCATAGAGAACTTTGACTGTACTCCGTATGTTACTGGACATATGGACTACCGTAAAGCAATGCCCAAGCTCATGGCCAAACTTGGGTGGAACGTTCTCTCGGAAGAGTTTGTGGAAATTGATGAGCCGGATTCAGAACAAACTGAATTACAAAGAGAACTTGTGTTGGAGTTTGATAAGAATGCCCAGGAGATCTTACAAGATAAGAACTCGAGATTCAACAAAAGAGGGTCTAAATGGACGAAGTGGTTCAAACCTAAGAAGAAGGAGTGGTGGGAAGTCTATGCCGAGGGACAAAAGGAACAGGAAAGGGAGGATAAAGGAGATGAAAAGGGGGGTGAGAAGGAGGCTGAAAAAATCAAGGAGGTCGATCCTAATGCGGAATATGTTTTTGATGTGGAAGAGTTGAAAAGAGAGGTGCAACAGATGAAGGAGACTGGTGAGTTACAGGAGATGAATGCAGAGATTCAGTTTAACTATGAAAGGGGGGAAGAATTAGAGGTGGGTGACGGAGTAAGTGAAGGGGATAGCAAGAAGGGGAGCAGAAGAGGGAGCAGAAGAGGGAGTGTGATGAGTAAGGGGGAGTAGAGTTTGTACAGTAATTTATGCTACTTTTTGTTTAGTAAGCGGTCTTTAGTCTGTTTCGTGGGGGAGAAAATATAACATTTTTTGATGTTCATATTGCGGGGGCAGTTATTGTTGATTGTAGGTGTTTTGGTGCGAATCTGATCGGAGATGGTATGAAGTCTAAGGTCAAAATCATTTTCGAGGTATAAAGTGCTACCCTGTATTCTAGCAGCTCATAGAGTCTCAGTAGATATTGAGTGAGCTACGTGATTCACAGTGTATAGTTTTGAGAAGATGAACTAGATCGTTTCTGGCCAGAAAAGAAAGCGTAATAGATACCTTAACCGTGTCAAAAACAATAGTTGATGTCAATCAGAGAGACTCACTCTTCTGTTATCTCTTCAGCAACTGATAAACCCAAACCCGCGCCTTGACCTGGGGTTTTCGAGAAGCTTGGGGAAGTACAACGAAGGAACACCAGAAGGGCCAGAAAGATAGTCCATTTTCGACATAGAGCGATTTTTTTGATTCAAACGATTGAGCTGCTACTATGAAAGTGTGCATTATACAGAATTACCAACAACGATCAATTCATGGCGCACCATTGCACAGCATGCAACTCCGACTTGGCGGCTTGGCAACCCACAAACATGGAAAGTTTACATCTTGAGACACATACATACATTGAACGAAATAGATTTGGCATTGGCAACCGTTTCCTGGCTACTGAAAGTACAGCAAGCACTAACACCTCTGCTGTATTTCTGAGCAAACTGTTCCAGGTGAAATAGTTAACGTCCTATATGAGTATGCCAGATGTGCTTCAACTTCTTTTCTCTCCCACACTGACTAATCTCGTACAGACCACTATATACACGAAACTTATAGAATCACCTAACTTGAAATCTACATCAAAATGCGTATAGTACAATAACTGTTCGTAAACTGATCATGCAAACAAATCAAAATGAGCTCAAATGAGCATTAATTGAGAAGAGAGGTCGAAATGGCACTGAGTGTGAAGATACGTCATTTATCAGAAAAAATAAGACTCACAAATATAACTCACTTTGGTCGTTAAATTCGCTTTCTATATTTTCCTCCAACTCAGATTCACCTTCTCCCCCCCACCCCCCTTCACATGCTTTACCACCGTCTGCGAAGGCCCCCCTCTATTATAATCGAACTTGAAAACATACTCCTCCTCACTTGTAGTCAAGTACTTAACCCACGGAAAAGAAGTATACTTCAAAAGCGGCTCATCCATTCGCAAATAGGTCACCTTTAATCCCAGGTGAGTCAAGTTTTCTATTTTGAAACTCACCTTAGCCATATTTCTATTAATGTAAAAATTATCGTTTATATCTGCAGGTTTTTCCGGCATCCCTGGGGAGTCCACTATACTGTCTAAGTTTTCGGTAAATTGACCTGCATTCTTGTCCATCAACAAACTAGGCAGGGTGGGCCCCTCTTGTGAGATAAGTGCTGCACTGCTAGCGTGCTCAATCGTCCGTTGTTCTCTTTGAATGGCTTTATATATTTTCTTGATTTTGCGGGCCTTTTCAGAGATCTTCTTTTCGTTTCTCCGGCTTCTAAAATAGTAATTGTACGTCTTTTCAGCTTCCGAGTCCGAGGAGTCAGAAGGCTCCAAAAGTTGGCTTCTGTCGTTGCCTCCCAAGGGATCATCGTCAAAGAGCGTGAGCTCACTAGTCATGGTGAAAGAACGTGCTCCTCCTATGGAGGAGATCTTCCACACTACACACTGTTTTTCGAGATCCAAAACCACGGTTCCGATGCGAGTCTTGAACCGTGGCACATAGTCGAAATTGACCCTATAGAGGTCGAAATCAATCGGAATAACAACAGAAACGTCTGTTGCGTTTCTGCGCTTAGTAAACTTGGTTTGAAGTTCGACAGTGATAAGCAATTTGACGGTTTTTTCCACACGTTCTTCAAACATACTGGCAGTGTCCTCCATGCTGGCCCTTGTAAAAGTCGGGTTACTGAGCGAAAGAGGAGTAGCCGAAAACTGTTTTTGCTGTACAATTGGGGATATGATCTCCAGTTTTACCTTCCTGTACAAAATCTTCTTTTTGAAATCGATTCGAGGAAGTGTTATAAGAGGTGCTTTGTTCACCTGAAGTTTATAATTGAGCAACAGGAACTTTCCGTCCGGCGGAATGAAACTGATGGTGTTGTCATTGGTAAACAGCAGAAGCTGCACACACTGGTGGAAGTTAAGATTATCGAATCTCACTTTATGGAAAGAGTCTATAGTGGTGTCTGCTTGATTGCTGGACAAAAACTCATTCAATCCTAGTATAAGTGTAGGCATTCCGGAGAGAAAACATTTGACCTTTATTTCTCCCAGAATAACTTGCTTCTTTATTTTATGGCTGCTATCAACAAGCAAATTGACCCGCTCAACAAAGTCTATAAAAACTTCATTCTTCTTGTAAAAGATCCCCTTTGGACGCCAGGAAAGTTGGGTGGTCAGCATACGAGAAATGCTCAGATTCATCACGTACTCCTGTTCCTTTTCCTCGTCGTTCTTGAAGAAAAGCGAGGTGTTTTCTTGCGGAACGTTCAAACGCATTTTGATATATTCATTCAAGATGTTGAAGTCTGATATCTGCACAAACCCAAAATCCATGGTTTCATCAAAAAGCTCATACAAAAGTAAGTAATTGTCCACAATCATATCCGGCTTGAGTTTAGAAGATTTGAAATAGCTCTTGAGAATCTCTTCAAACTTCCTGAGAAAGGCAAAATAACACATTATGTTCGCCAGTTTGTAATCTTTATGAGAAACTATCATGAGAATGACTATTCCTCCCAGAACTATGTAAAGATAGCTATATCCATCGATACAGAAAACTGGGACTGTGTTCTTCGAGTCTCGCTGGAGTAGAACATGTTTGAAGGATCGTAAAATGTCTTCGAGAGGGGTGTCTCGGGATTCGTCATGCTTATACAGCCGGACTATGAGGGGTGAGAGCTCGTGGTTGAGAATGGCTATAGCGGTAGCCATTGCCAGGTGTTGATAATAATTATTTCTGCATGAATATAAAGAAAGAAAGTGTATATATAACGAGTAAAGTTATTTGTCTTATATTCTACATATTCGATTTGAGATTAGATGCTCATATGATCGCTACTGTTTTAGTCCGGTTTCTGTTCTTCTTTCCATCCTTGTTTTTCTGTATCTGCTTGTACATTCATTTATATATAGATACTTGCATCACGGTACCTGAGGGCATTCACCGCGATTTTGGTATTTCAAACAGCTAAAGGATACGTTCAGTGAAATCACTTTGTTTGTAGATCCAATAAATTGTTCCGCAGTCTTGAGTAGCTAAGTCTAGTGTCAGCACAGTCGAACTTCTAAGCCCATAGGTTTCAGACCAGCGCTACCTGAGCTTATACAGGACGTGGAGCACTGGCCTATTTCAAAAGAATGAAGCAGGATGCTTTCAAAGTTTCAAATACGAAGGTGTTCAATGTACGAAGCTTCAATATCTGCTTGGCCTTGCCTTACTGTTGTTCACTGTAAACTAGAGCACATTCACTCATTCCAAGTTTTCGAAAACTAGTTCACAAGTCTAAGGCTACCTCTCAACACTTGTAGTCTATGCTTGCCTTGGGTGGTGTGGTGTGTGAGCAGGTATAAGAGAATATCAGTTCTATTTAAACATTTCCAGTACCTCAAGATTGAGACTAGCAGCGAATATCAATGCTTAATAATTCAATTGAATCTTTCAATTATTATTTATCCTAGATATGGACTATATAAAATTCTACATGACAATTATAACACCATCTAACCCATAATATACAAACCCCCTTCCTTAAGCTCTCTCACCTCTCAATCTTCTGGCCAACTGGATGTCCTTCTTCTGGATGGTCACTCTCTTGGCGTGGATAGCACACAAGTTGGTGTCCTCGAAAAGGGAGACCAAGTAAGCCTCAACGGACTCCTGAAGAGCACCAATAGCAGAGGACTGGAATCTCAAGTCTGTCTTGAAATCTTGAGCAATCTCTCTAACCAATCTCTGGAAAGGCAATTTTCTGATCAAAAGCTCAGTAGACTTCTGGAATCTTCTGATCTCACGAAGAGCCACAGTACCTGGCTTATATCTGTGTGGCTTCTTGACACCACCAGTAGATGGGGCAGATTTTCTAGCCGCCTTAGAGGCAAGCTGTTTTCTAGGGGCTTTACCACCCGTGGACTTTCTAGCTGTCTGTTTAGTTCTCGCCATTTTGTTTGAACCAAGGAATTTTACACATTTTATAAGATCTTGACATGTTATGCATGCAATCAGAAACGGATATGCGTAAATCTCAGAACGCCCTGCAGTCTGAAAGATACGCACCCACGCCTTTATTTTTGAAGGCCAGACTAGAATGTACGCGCAACGGTCGGATCACGGCACGTTATTTGAATTTTATAATGATTATTTAAAGAGAGAATTTCCTTGGTTTGAGTATCAAAAAAAATGTCTGGCCGCGGTAAAGGAGGAAAAGGACTTGGAAAGGGTGGCGCTAAGCGTCACAGAAAGATTCTCAGAGACAACATTCAGGGAATCACAAAGCCAGCTATCAGAAGATTGGCAAGAAGAGGTGGTGTTAAGCGTATTTCTGCTTTGATTTACGAGGAGGTTAGAGGAGTTCTCAAGTCGTTCTTGGAGAACGTCATCAGAGACGCCGTCACTTACACTGAGCACGCCAAGAGAAAGACTGTTACTTCTTTGGACGTTGTTTACGCTTTGAAGAGACAGGGCAGAACCCTTTACGGTTTCGGTGGTTGATTATGATTGCTTACGGATTGTATATTATGAGGTAGAACTTTTGTAGATTGCAGTTTATAAATGATTTTTTATTGTTGTAATTTTGATTGTCGTATATTTATTCGATTAATTATTGGATACCAGAATATTAGATGTATATTACTATTTAGTGAATAGTATTGACGTCTACGTATTTCTATAAACGCCTTGCCATCATACAAATACATGCATTCATACTGTGTATTTGTATCTCCATGGATTTGTTTCTCTCTTCATGGAAAGTTGAATATTATTTGTAGGATCATGAAGCTAGCAAGGCGATTTCACATTGATCATGCTATCGTTCGTTTATCATGGAAACGTTCCAAGTGATTCTGTGGGGTTTGGGTTAGAGTTTCTGATATATTTAACGATCGTATATATTTTAATAGTCAAATGAACTGATATTTCGAAGACTAATTTTTGACATAGCGCAAAGCCTCAAAATACAATGTCTCATGCTTGACAGCCATAAAAACCTTTCAGAAAGTTTATCACAAAAATGTCAGTACCGGCAATAAAAGAAAAGCCGATATACTAGCAATTCACATATCAGTGAAAAATCTCGAATGATATATCCCGAGAATATATTCATATATATACCTGCACCCACCTGCTTACTCAGCCACTCACCCAGTAGTGTTTCAAAGTGCAGCACAGTGTGTATAACAATTTGAACGGTTGGCATTGAAAATGTAGAATTATCATATAATTCGTCAGTCAGGTGTATACCCTCTGTCTAAACGCACTAATTTCACGATTTCATTTTGGTTGCTAGCAAATCAACAACCACACCAACCCACCAAAGCTATCACCAAAATGCCAGAAGACAAGAAAGGCCTCGATGCGTCCAAAATAATAGAGCCAGCAGAAGCAATTACTTCTACGGTACGAAAGAACCTTGAAAACCCCTCCCCCCTCCAACAAATCTACACTTACTCCCTTACCCCCTACCCTGCTTGGGCCCTCTCCGCGTCTCTCTTGGCCACCCCCCTCCTAACAACCCCAAAAGCAATTCTGCGCCCTCTCTGGTCCAGAAGCGCTGTAGGTCAGGTGGTCAAGGTGGGACCGACCAACTTGAGCGCGTTGGTCTTTGGGCTGGCCATGGCTGTGGGCGGCTATATGACATACGACAACGACTATATGAACGGTGCAGGATTTTCTATGGTCTGGTCTACTCTCTACTTGTTGTCAAATGGGGGGAGGGGGTTGAAAGCTATCCGGTACGGGAGAGTCTGGCCAGGGCTTTTAACGGCCCAGGCTTTAGGGTGTGGTCTTTTATATGGCAGAAGATTTATATGGGATTGAATTGTCCATCTTAGGTGACTTGAAGGTTGTATTGATAAGTTTATAGGTTTGAAGGTTGCCTTGAGTAGTTCAAGTTTATAAGAAGAAGTCACACTTACAATTGTAGGATATTGAATTTGTGTTTTCAATGCTTCTCAGTTGCTTTCGAACTGTTCGAGAAGGTGCTGGATATCACTCTTTAATGATTTATTTGAGTCAAAGAACAAGTGGTGGGCATTTATAATGAGCTCATTGGGTGCACAAACATGCAGAAAACTGTTGTTTTGTGTATTACAGAGAAATCCCAGAAAATTGGTGGAGTCAGAGAAAGTGAAAAATCAACAACTCTGACTCTCAATAGGGTCCCTCAAGACCGTTACTATTAATTCTACTTTTCCAGTTACAGAATCTACAACTTCCATAACTCATCGTAATATACAAAGCAACAATAGAAAAACGAGGCATTAGCTGACAAAGAGCTAACACAAATAGAATATAAGGTAACACTAACACAGAGAGTAACTGTAAGCTACCGATTGAAAGTCGGTAAAAGATAAAGGGTGGCTAAGTTATATTTAGGAAAAAGTAAAACTAATTATTACAAAAATACGCAAATAGAGGCAATAGAATGGTCATGCCAGTCCACGCAAGAAAGGGAGGTTAGCTGTTTGTGATGAAATTGACCACACAAGAAGTGGATCGAGACTGTTCTTCATTCTCATTAAGAGTCATAAATTCTTCTTTGATAGGCATGAAATCAATTGAGCCGCTTTCCCGGAGAATCGAAAAGAGTATAAGGTGCATCTGAAGTAGATACAGTAAGGTGGGGCAAAGCACTGTTCGCTGAGGGAGATAGAGATAAGAAATCACGATCGAATGTGTGTAATAAGAGGCGCGTAGTGTGGAGCTTTTCTGTTTGAATAGTGAGTATAGGGGTTAGTCAATTGTGCAATAACCGATGGATATGTGATATACACTGATTCCACCGCTTTCACCCAAATCATCACGGTACTACCTTTCCAGCCACTCGTTCAAAAACTCTCTCAACTGGTCGTCCGTGAAATTCACCTGCATTCCCGAAGTCTCCCCAAATTCATCAACATACGCATCCAGAAACAAACTTTGTATATCCCCCTCCAACTGCTTTATACTATTCGCCTGCAAAAGCAGACTAATCACCCCTTCCAAGTTATAGTTATCCTCTGTATACATGCTACTAGCGAAACGCTCTCCCGCCAAGTCCCATTCCGACGGTCCTCCCCCCCCAATCGCTCCATACATTCTATCCAAAATACTCACAATCCCTGTATCCTTCAAAAAATCCTCAATAACCTCAATCGACCGCTGAATGGTTTCTCCGATGATAATTTTGTCAGTGTTCATCGCAACCCGGATTCGGTATATACTCGCCAAAACCATGGATATGCTTATCGGAGTACCATCTTTTATCCGAAATTGCTCCTTCCATCCCCCCACCACCAGCCCCCTCTTTTCCATCTGATCCACTATCTGGAGCATGAAGAAAACAAGCACCAAAACCATCAGCGCGGTGTATCCAAAGAACATGTCTGAAAACAAGTTCCCTTCCAAAATGTCGAGCTCGTGATATATGTGCAAATCCTTACTAAGCTCAACGGCAGACTCTATCCCTCCCGTGAGGATGGCCATTATAGGCTCATCTAGAAGAGTAATACTATCTGGCCTCACCACTAGCAAGTTCACAGTATACAAAACAAAAGGAAGGGTCATCACCACAGAGTAGCTATGATAGTGAAGAGTCAAGTCTAGACGATATCTCTTGATATCCTTCCTCAAAATACGGGCGCTTTTGAGATCCTCAAGAACAACCTCAAGAGACATTCTCCGAGAGTCAATGCTATCTTTGAACTGGGTTAATTTCTTCTTCAAAGAAAGGGTGTTGGAAACCACTTTGAGCGAAAATGGTGATTGATCCTGCTCGTTATAAATGACGCTTCTAACAGCGAAGATCTCGTTTAAGAGCCTGGTGAGGTTTGCGTTCTCCACGTAATATTTCAAGAAATCTTCTTCTCCAGGTTTGGTGTAAAGATACTGCGTAGGGTATCCTACGTTCACGTCACTGTTCTGGACTATAGTCGGTCTTCCAAAGGAAGAGCCCATAGTGACTTCAAACATATAGAGAGACCACCAAATCTGCTTACGCCGGGATATGAGACCAGTGAACTTCTGGTTCAACACACCAGACTCGCGATGGAGACCAAGCGACATCGCCTGACGGCAGGCCAAGCCGATTAAGATCCACGCCAGGTTCTTGTTTTTTTTCAGATAAAGGTGCACAGAAAGAAGGTACAACACTCTCAATGACATGAGCGTGTTCTTGAGGACCAAGCCCAGAAGACTAAGCTTGACCAAAGAAATGAACTTTTCAGACTCTGGCTCTGTAAGAGATGCTCCTGGGAAGGAAACCACCCCTGAACCAAGAACCCATACTAAGTATATACTGAAAACCCACTCCGTAGTGAGAGTACGTATACTAAGGATTCTTTGGAACCGTTCCTCCTCGGATAATTCGGGGCCAAGAGCAGAGATTTGCTGTACTTCAGACCAGAACATTTCGTATTTCTCGTCAAACTTGTCTTCGCTGAAAATGAAGTAGTAGTGATGAACCTTCTCGAAGAATACCTTTACGTAGAAATCAGCCTCCTGTCTCAGAATGGTAGCCACGACCGGGAACGTAGTCCAGAGCGGAAGAAAATCCGACGCCATCGCCAAAAACGGCACGTTTCCAATTTTTACCCTGCCGTAGTCCGGATGCGGCATATCGGTCTGATAGGTGTGTATATGCTGGTCAAAAGAAAGAGTCTTTTTCAGTCTCTGAAGCACAAGATTACACATGCCGTTGAAAACAGCAAAAGTGCTAGCATATCCTATGTAGTGGGCTCTTCCTTCTGTGTCATACACAAGTCGTTCTACAGCGTAATCTGTTATTTTAGGTACTTTTTTAGGAGCAGGTAGAGCCTGTGGTGGGACTGGGGGCACAAATACTTCAACCTTTGCTTCCGGAGTAGGCCTTTTTTGCGGTATAAGACTCGTAGACTCTTCTCTCAGAACCTGGAATCGTTCAAAGGGGACAAACTCAATGCCTCGTTGTTTACAAAAATCGGAAATCGAGGTGACGTCATCAACATGGATTTCAGGATGGAGAGAGCTTACGACTTTCTGAAGAAGATGGAGATGATACCGGGTCTGTAAGTCTTTCTCAGATTTGCCTTTTTCTTTGCGCGGTATACTGGTGGAGCACGCAAGACCAGCTTTAGCACAGCTCACACACGCCGTCCGGTCATCATACTGCTCTCGTACTTCTCCGGTGTTAGAGGCCGCAAGACGCCGGCACTTGATTTTGCGCTGTTTGCACCGGTCGCAGGAATAGGGTGCTCTCTGGCGTCTGTCAGGGGGCACTAAGCGGGGCATATTTTTTTATTACTTTTGGATTTATATAAGGGAAGGAAGATTATGAGATGTAGCAATAGTTAAACCTTACTTTTTTTTATCTATATATACTGAAGTGCATTTCCAGTACCCTCACAGCCCAGGTTACACTTTCTGGCACTGGCTAAGTCGACAATTTGAGATAATGGCTCAGGATCTCTGGAAGAACACTTCGACGTCGGTCTTTCCCATGCGCCGTGCATAGCGTAAGTGTAAGTCTTGGCTTGAGCCCATCATCTGTACGCTGATTAGTAGAATCTGACAAATTAAATTTATCGATTTCGCCGATCTCAGGAATCGAACCGCGGACCCTTGCACAGTGTTAATCTAACCGAGAGAGAATCATAGTTGATCAGCTTACAAGCTTGGCAAGGCAGAGAGAAGTTCAGAAACTGGTTTGGTAGAATTCATTTTTTCGATGTTATTGAATCGTTGTAGCTAAGGCCACCTTCAGATCAATCGTACCAGAAAACAGGGGACTCAAGTAACTCACATACTATTTTGATTTGGGAATTAACGTAAATCTGTGTCGGAAGTGCTCATACGAGGAAGGAGATACACCATGAAAAAGATCTCTTTCACTGATGATAGTAAAAAACCGAAAAGCAGTGCACTCGATACCAAGAAAGGCATACCTCAAAAAATTATTAGTGCATTGGCACCCCACACCCCCATTAACCTCAAATAGCCAAAATGTAATAGGAGACAGCTACTCCGAATAATGGCAAACTGGGCAATTAGACACTACTAGCGTTCAAGAACTGAATACATAATTGAGCAACTAAGAAATCCTTCCCTAACTCAAAGCCCTTTCAAAAAGGATCGAGTAAACTAGATACACAAGACATACATAACCTCAAGAAATAGTCAGAAAAACCAAAAAAACTCAATCAAAACACTAAAAGGTTTCAACGTCCATCAGATCTGCATATCAGCGACCCCCCATAGTTATCCCCCCTTTGTGTCTCCCTTCCACTCCCCTTTCATCCCTAGCTAGCCAAACAGTAACAAGCCTACAACCAACACAAAATCACCCTCCAAAACAACACAAAACAGCCAAAAAAGCCTACGATCACTTTAAAAAATTACAATAAAACGTTTGCTCAAAACTTCCCCGTTAAAAGCGTACCTTTATACCACCCCACCGTCTCCCCCCAAAAACATTACTAACCGCACTCTGTCAAATAATATATCAATAATACCACTGCAGTGTATCTTCCATGCTCCGGTTTCTCGTCCTTCTCTATCTAGCGTTAGCCGCTATATATGTGCTCACTGGCTCCAAGATATGGGTACTATTCCCTGTGCTCTTTGTTTCGTCCATAGCACACAAATCCGTGTCAATAGGCCTGTGCATGGTATACTGGAACCTCTTTAATCCTAACCATAAACTCCGATTGCGGCTTCACAACATAAGAATTGATTTTGAACTTGATTCACAATCCCAAAAATCCCAAAAATCCCCGCTCTCATCTCTCAAAAGGTCTCTTCTTTCTTTAGCTTTGTCCCATTTAAGCTGCAGTGTACATATACACTCTCTCACCATCCGCTTAAAAAAAAAAAACGTAACATGTGGCGAGGTTCTTATTCAGCAATTGAAAGTAAACTCGAAAACCAAGTCGAGAAACAACGAAGGCTGGTTCATAGATCACTACATTCTTGTAGAAGGAGTGCATTTTAACTCCCATAAAATATCAGAAACCCTCACTATTAATGCTTCATATACAGTGTCCCACTCCTTCTCTGTCCAGAACCTCACATTTGGTGCCAATAATAGAAAGCTCTGTATTCCCCTCTTGGCTCTTTGTTCTACTGCTGCCAAACTAAACACTGATGATAAATCTCGTAGCCCCTCTAAAGATTCCACCAAGTCCCTCAGATCTTTAGAAAAAGACCTAGACATCCCTCCCCTGCTAGACACCCTCCTCGACTCCTGTCTTCCCCGTCTTAGGAAACTTGCTGGGTACTCCGAAAAGTTGGTCGCGCTCAGCGTTACCCTCCTGGAAGTGGTCGTCGACGACATCCGTTTCTTTTTGCTCTGGGCACGCGCTCACAATATCAAAGCGCTCTTGGCAGAACCAAGGGTCCAGGGCCTGAAGTTCCGGGTAACCGCAGCGAAGCTCACGTTGAATGCTCTGCGTGTTCCACGCGATGCGCCCGGGTACGCTATGGCTTTTGTGGGGTCGCCTTTCCAAGTGATTACGTCGGCGATGAGTGTGGGGATGCTGGTTGAAAATTCCCAGTTTTTTCTGGTTCCTAATGCCAATGTCAGTTTCACAACTAATGCATTCTCCGAGACTTTAAGGGTCTTGGAACTGAAGGGCAGGGTGACCCTGGCGGTGATCAAGATGCTGAGTCACGTGAGTGCTCCTACGTTGGAGTTCGAGCTGGGGGAATTGGGGGAGTTAGTAGGGGAATGGAGGGGGGTGGAGGGGGTTTGTAAGGAGGAGTATGGGCTAGATACTAAAGGCCCCCTGAGAGAGCCTTTGGCATTTCACAGCAACCTGAACGCAGCCTCCCAAGAGGGGCATTCTGGTAGAGATATAGAAGACATCTCTTCATATCGGAGTGACTCTAGTGAAAGCTTTAAGCTTTCCAGAGTAGATAGGAAATTACCTACTGTGGATTCCAATTTGGTCAACAGTGTAGATGGCATCCTAGCTGGTGTGAATGTTGATTCTTTAGATAGTAAACTAAGCGGGGAACAGGGAAATGTTGTGGCTGATGCTAGGGTAAATGGCATAAGCTCAAATGCTCTGACTGGTTTACATTCCAATAAAAGCCGCCCTGATGTCACCGACATAACGGCACTCAAGATCCTTTATAAAGAAATCTCGCGACTTCTTCCCCTTATTTCTGCCAAGCTCACCATAGAAGACGCTAGACTCCTCCTCAAGTCTTCTCTAGAAAACACGCACGTGCTCATTGTAAGCACAAACTTAGTTTGCGTAGAGCTCCTGACCAAGAAAAGGAAGGCTGCTGGAGATTCACGTGTACACACGAGTGCCCAGCTCAAAACTGACATATCTGGGTCTAGCGCAGTGTACCAAGAGTGGAGCAAGGGAACAACCAGTTTTGCCTTTTCCGAGGAGAGAATTCTGGAAGAGCTCTTTGTGTCTGAACACATTTCTATGCGGGTGGCTTCCGAGGAGATGCCGGAAGCCCAAGTTTCTAGTGTAGTGTCTATAGACACCGCATTGGTGGATCTTTCCAGTTTGGCTGTTTTGTGTGGTCTTTCTGTGGTTTTTGAAGAAGTGGCTAACGCAGCTAAAACAAAGACTCTAGCTATGGTTGGGGAAGGTAAATCTGCTCACCACCAGCACAGAATCACTATAGATAAGGCTGCAGTGGAAAAGCAACTTTCGCAACTCTTCAGGACGCCTCCTGATTGGCTCAAGGCTATTAGGTTTGAAGGCACTGGGTTGAGTGTGGTTCTAGGATCTAGGTCTCTTCTTCTTCCTGCAGATAAGATGAAAAGCGCACGCTTCTTTTCGGAGAACGAGACCATCCAGGGAAGCTTACGTAAGATGCGTTTTGAGGTGGAGCTGTGGCAGGCAAGTCTTAGCGAGCGGCAGGAGAGTAGGGGGGCAGAAAGCGTGACTGAGTCCGAGTCTTCCCTCTTCGATGGGTCGAATACCAGTTTGCTGGAAGAGGAAGAAGGGGGTTTTTGGGGGGTTAACGTGGACTTCTCGAAAGTTGGGATGGTTGTTATTGCATGTGACCCTAGGTTTTTCAAGAGGGGGGGGAAGCAAAAGGAGGGTTCGAATGAGGGGTCAGAGAAGGGTGCCACTGAAAAGAAGTATGGAGTTGGTCACGTAGTTGGTCATGAACTAGAGGGAAAGTCTAGAGCCGGTGCAGAAACTATAAAAAGCACAGAAAGTATGTTTAGTGGCACAACGGGAAAGCTGTATAGTACCGCTTTTTCGGGACCTAGTGAGATGGGGAAAACTGGTGATGCTGTTGGCGGTGGTGTTGGTACTAATGCTGGTATTGATGATACTGATGTTGGTGCGCATGCTATCCCTAGCTCTACTGACTTCACTGTGACTGACTACTCTACTGTTGGCTCTTCCACTGGTCTCGGTAATGACTCCTATATTTCTCTTGATCGTGCTTCAACTTTAAACTCCCACTTAAACCCTCAAAACTCTTCATCGAGCACAAAGAGTGGGACAACTAGTCGCAGCAAGTCTAGTAGATTTAGTAAAAAGTCTAGTAAATCTGCTAAGTCTGGAAAGTCTGGAAAGTCTGGAAAGTCGAGAAAGTCTGGGAGGTCTGGTGAATCTAACAAATTTAATAGGAATACTGAAGGGGATGTATTCGATGGGAATGATATATTCGGTGGAAGTGATTTTTATGAATTTGATTACAACAGTCCAAAATACAAACTAATGAAAATAAACTTTCTTCAAATCCCCCACATCTCATCTTCTCTTGTCTCCACTGACTCTACTCTTGGTAATCAACTTCGCCTCAACATCTCTATTCCCGAGGCTGATTTTGTTTATTCAGCATTTAGTCAGTTTATCCTACTTTCTTCTATTTCTCTAATCAGAAACACTCTCTTTTCTTATAAATCCCCCTCTCCCCCTGCTCCCCCCTCTAACCTAAAAAAAGCAATCGTAGAGCTCTTGGTCGTCAACGTGGACCTTGGTTCCGTGGACGCCGTCCTCCACTTCCCAATGGACCTTAAAATGCGCCTCCAGGTTTTGGCCTTGAGTGCGCGCATTGCGCGTGCTGAAACCCTTTCGCTCAGTGCGCGCACTGTGCGTGTATGCGCGCAGTCTCCAACGGTGAAGGGTTTTTGGGAGCGCGTGTTTGTTGCAGATAACGTGCAGACCGAGTCTTACCTTCCCAGCGTTCTTGAGTTTACCCGGCTCAAGAAGTGGGGTAGCTTGGCTAACTTGGAGACCAACAAGTTGCTTGTCGCCGAGGTGAGCTTTGGCACGGCTCGCCTTTCGATTCCCCACGAGTTTATCATTCACCGGCTTTTTGATAATATTGGGGTATTGAAGAAGATTAGTAAGCAGTTGGGATGGTCCTTCAAAAACAACCTGCCAGAGCTTATATTAGCGCCTAAACCAGTTCCAGGGCCTCTGATAGTTCCTAAAATACGAGTTAAAGCCGGAAGATTTCTTTTTAATATGGATGATTCCCCTTTTGAAAGTGAATTGGGGGTGTCGTTCCAAGCTGGCTTGCTTGAGCAGAGGGCCAGAATGGCCAAAATGGACTTTTTTGTACAGAAAATGCGTGAGAAATGGCCCAGCTTGGCATTCAAGGAAACTGGTTGCTGTGGGGGTATTGTTGTCACACCAGGGGGTGTTTACCATCACAATGGGGGTGTCTTCGAATCAGGTAACCTGGAATCGAATGACCCTACTCTCAGCCAATGTGCAGCGCGTTTAGACGCATTTCAAAGACATATTCTGCGTCTGTGGGTGCGTCGTGTTCGTGCACAAAGAGCACAGGTTTCTGCAGAAACCCTAAACTCCGATTTTTTGTGGAGAAAAACAGGTTCTAAGCGTTTTAATAGAAGAGTTTGGGAGAAAACGCCTGCTCCTCCTCTTTTAAGTGCAGTGGTTGAAGACGTGGATTTGACTCTTCTGAGTGTAGACTTTGACTTGGCCAACTTGGCCGAGTATTTATACACCATAGGGAAAGGCATGCCGAGAGATATGCAGTATAACATGCTTGTGCCTTTGCATTTGCATCTCAAGCTCCGTGAATTGCGAGTGCATTTGAGAGATTATCCTCTTCCCTTAGTGTATATGCCTGGTAAAGATGGTCTGGACTACCCTATTGAGATCCAGGGAAATGTGGTGATAGCAGAAGAGTTTACTAACAAAAAGGAAAGTATCAACAGTATATTTGTGCCGTTGGTACCTCTGTGTGAGGCGCATGACCCGTATTTTCTGTTGGATGTGCCAAAAAGTATGACATCTGTAAAGACGTTCCTCAATGTGAACTTTTCCCTGAACAGCCGGAAGTCTACACGCTTTGTTTGGGGCGCTCTGCTTCAACCTGCCATCCAGCAGGTCATGCTTAACTTCGATGGCTTTACTAAGCCTCCCTTAGATCCTTCTGATAAAGTTGGATTCTGGGATAAGCTAAGGGCCAATATGCACGGTAGGGTCAGCTTCGGGCTAGAAGCCCTAGACATCGTGTTCAAGGGCGCCCGTGACCCTTATAAGGCGTTGGGAAGAGATGCGGGGTTTATGCTCTGTTTCTCTGGAGATGTCCAGTTGAGCGTAAACAAGAATGACGATCCCAAAGAGTTCATAGTTGTTAGCTCCAATAGCACGCGGTGGGCTGCGCCGAATCACGTGGTGGAACCTCTTCTTGTATGGCTGCGTCTGTCTGCGGAGTCCGTGTTCCTAGCTAAAGAGAAAGGCAGTATGGGAGGCACATTAGCGGGATATTATTTACTGCATGGAGGGGGGGCTGAGGGGATAATTAACAAGGCGATACCCGAGTACTACGATAAGGTTGTTATCAATCTTACTGGTGGGGTGGAGTTCAAGTTTGGTGCTCTATTTGAGAGAAGGGAGGGCAATGGACGGAGCAGCAGTTTTATGCCCCACTATAAGGTGCAGCTCACCAATCCAGAGTATGTGCATGACCCTGCATACGACGCATATGCAGGGTTCCGGAGTCACTTCATTCATCTTTCTTTTGGCTTGAGGGCCAAAGGAGGGTATAATGCGGTGCATCTATCTCCGGGCATGTTCAACAGTTTTTTCGTTTGGTGGCGCTTATTCAGTGGAAACATGTCTCTTCCCATTAGACACGGGAAGATCTTTGGGCCTGCTAAGGCCACGAAAAAGTTTAGTGTATTTTTAGCTACCATAAAGTACGAATTTGCGCTTGACCCGCTTTTTGCGTGTCACGTGTACAGGGACGAGCTTCTGGGGTTGGAGAGCACAGAAGAGCATGCTGTAGGCATCAAAGGCAAGCTAGGCAGTGTCAAGATAGAGCTCTACCAGAAGAAGGAGAATACTGTTGTGAAGAAAGTGGGGGGCAGCAAGAAGGCCACCAAGATGGTGTTCACTGTAGGAGAGGTAGATGTAGAGGGGGTTGATATTCGGTTGGTGAGAGCGCGCTTTGGGCAAGAGGGGGTGCGCAATTTTGATGGAGACGAGCGGTGGTACGATCTTAACGACTACGAGGAGTTGGGGATGCGCACTGTAGGCAGCGCGAGCGTGGAGATAATTCCGTTTGTGTATACGCCGCGAATGATGTACTTCAGACGCACCAAGGCGGGGAAGAAGGAGAACGTGCTTTCAGAGAATACATCTGTGGATGCGCAGATCGAGTTAACGCGCAGGCGGTTGGAGGAGCTAAAGGGAGAGCGGGGGGAGGGCGTAAGTGCGCAAACAGCCGAGGTGCAGAAGAATCTAGACATCTTATTAGCTATTAAGAGGGGGGAAGACGATATAGCTGTTCTGGGGGGCTTGCGTAAAACAATGATGTTGCAGGAGAATGAAGCAGAGGCAGGGTTTAACAACAGGTTCATAGTGCACAACATGATGCTCAAATGGAACTGCAGCACCCGTGACGCTGTATTTCAGTATGCGCACTTGTTGAAAATGCATAAGGCTGTGGGGCTGTACATGACCCATGGCGCTGTGGCTAGTGTAGAGGCCAAGAAGGGGGAGATGTTTGAGTTGGAGAGTGCCAAGCTGAGGGGGTTTAAGGGTGAGGGGGGTGAGGGGGGTGTAGGTGAGGAAGGAGAGGAGAGTGAAACTAACGGGTTAGAAACATTTGAAGAAGACATACGAAGAGTGTCGATCAATCTGTATACTAATGACGACTATTTGATCAAGTTGGTTTCTCCTCAGATTCAGATGATCGATCAGGACGACAGTGATGCGTGTATGTTGGTTGTTGCTCCGAGCATCGAGGTTAAGGTGATTCTGGTTTTTCTGGGAAGAGAGGGGGGAGGTGGGGGTGATGTTGACGAAGGGGAAGTTGATGAGGTGGGGAAGAGAGCGAAGATAAGTGAGGTTAGTGATGAGAATACCAAGGATAGAATCGGGGGAAGTACGAAATATGTAAAAGTTTCGGAAGGGAAAGAAGATGGAGATAAAGAATCAGAAACAGATAAATTGAAGAAACAAGAAATTGCCAAAGAAATGCAAAGAAATGTACAGGGAAGAATCAAGGGAGGTATGGATAGTATTGAGGGGGTGTTGGGGGGTGATACTAGACAAAGTGTTGAAGGTGAGACTAAATCTTGGACCAACAAAACAACCAACAGCAATTCTGGTGATGCTAATGCTGATGCTGAAGGCGACACCGCAGGTGCTAGCTCAGGTAAGACCAAAGTTACTTCTGCTGGTTCTGGTGTTGATCCAGATGTTGGTTCTAGTTTTGCTTCTGTTAGTTCAAGCACTAGCTCTAGAACTGATGTTGGAACTGAGACCAAGAAAGTTGATGCTAGCGCCAATGATACCGGATCACAATCTGGTATCATTCCTGGGGCTGCTTCTGCCGGCCCGAAAATAATTCTCTCTGGATCATTTTCGGGTGACTTCTCAGAAACCGTATCCAGTTTCCCGGAAAGCGGGACCGGCCAGGAAGTAGGTTCAACAGAACCAGCTGCAACCAATCAAGGCCAAGCAAGCAAGTCAACCCCATTCACTTCCCCAGCTCTCTCAGAATCAACGATAAACCCCTTCACTCCTTCAACCCCTGTTCGCTTTTCCAACCCAAACACACCCCCTAATTCTGCCCCAAGCCACCCCCCTCAATCCCCAGCACGCTCTACCCTCTCACACACCCCAGCTACTCCCTCCACTTCCTCGGATCTCGTTGAAACCCGTATAGCTGCTTTCCTTCACGAAGCAAACGTGTTTTCTTTCTACAAGGAAGCGGTTCTTGACCACCAAAGTCTCTATTTTTCGTCCTCAAGTTACGGAAACAAGAGCCTGGCATGGCCTCCTTTCTTGGGGGTGGAGTTGTGCACAAACGGAACGATTCTCACCCAGAATATGATGCTTGAGAAGACTTCCATGACGGCACGTGTGGACAGTGCGGGGAACACCGCGAGCTCTGATGGGGAAAACACCCAGAAAAGCACAAAATTGTTTTTAAATGTTCCTTCAGTGGTGGTTCTGTGTGATCTGAGACAGTATACTACTCTATACTCTCTTATGTGGGATCTTCTCATATACAGTGAGCCAGGAACTAAGGCCCTCAGCAATAAGCTTGAAAAATTAGCCATGAAAACAGCTCTTGGAAGTACCTCTAAGGCGGTCAAAAAGGTCAAACAACTCCAAAAAGATGTAAGAGTTTTGGAAAGATTGCAAACTGACTACGCCGTGAGAGAGGGTAATCTCTCGGATAGTGAGAAGGGGGAGTTAGCAATGATCACTAACGAAAAAATTGGACTACTACAAGAATTGTATAGTCTGATGAAAGCCATTCTACTTGGGGGTGGGGGCCAAAATGAGGGGGTTAACGAACAATCTGAATGGCTGATTCGAGCAGATCTGATTATATGCCACATGCTCGTAGGGGAGAGAGAACCTTTTATAGATGTTGCTCTTTCGAAATGCAGATTTCTGAGAAGAGAGAATACCGACATGCTGAATGAAAACGAGGTGAGAGTTGGTATGATCCAAGGCTTTGTGTTGAGAGAAGGCACATACTTTCCTGAGATTTTAGCTCCTTTCAGTGAAAAGGTCGAAGGAGATATTATGAATGTCCAATGGTCTATGAGAAAGCCTATAGGAGGTATCAGAATCATGAAACATTTTGATATATTCTTAAAGCCTTTGAAGTTGCAGTTAGATCAGGATACGGGCAAGGAGATTTTGACATATGTGTTTGAAAATGAGAAATTGGGAGGGTTTCCTGATGTGATAGGCGGCGATGCAGGCAAAAGTGAAGAAAGTGAAGAAAGTGAAGAAAGTGAGGAAAGCGAAGAAAATGAAGAAAATGAGGAGAAGAAAAATAAAGGAGACGATGTTGATGAAATGTTAATGAGAGCCAATAAGAATGTTAACATCGAGCTGTTGACCTTGAATCTGTGTGTTCTCTGTGTTTCTTATAAGGGAGATGGGAAGCAAAAAGTTGTCTCTGTGAATCAATTTGTGCTCACTTTACCTAATATAGTTGTTTCTAAGCAGATCATGCTGTTCTACGACGTTCTGATGTTTTTGAAGAGAGTGGTTATCAAGGCTCTTCTCCAGCATTCAGGGAAGTTGATTGGGAATAAGTTAAAGAGGCACCGGGTCAAGAGAGCAAAGGGGGGTTTGAAGCCATTGACGAGGTATACGAAGTTTGTTAGTTTGGAGGAGTTGAGAGGGGATGATTCTTTCGATTCTTTGGACTCAGCAAGCGAAGCGAGCTGATCAACGTGATCGTCATTTATCATCCAATTCGCCGAGCGAAGCTAGATGACTTAATAGAACTTCTCTCAAAATCAGTCAAAATGTGAGTGATTTATATTGAACGTCTTTGTACTCACACTATCCTTTAATGGTCCTTTCTTAGAAATGTTGTGTGTTTTTTTACTACTATCTCATCTCCCTGCTTTTTGTGCTCATTTGTTTTGCTGTGTTATACTATATTGTGTATTATACTTTTTTATGAAATGTTGTTTATCATGTTTACTATGCTTATCTTTTTTATTGACGTTATATTATACTATTGTAGTTTTAGGTGGCCTTTAAGGGCAACCCTTGATAGTAAGACGTCTTCTGGTGGTTCACCAAAGCACCAAAAGGAAACCAAGTAGCATGTGTTCGTAGATTCAAGTTTGTTGTACTAGTACAAAATATATGCATCACCTCTGCTGAAAGACCACAATGAAGCTGTTAAATCGGGTAAATGAAGGAAACAAGAGTGTTGGAACACCCCTATTTTATAAGGAAAATACTCTTTATGGAGTAGGCTTGTGTGAAACACTTTATTAGGTTTTGCGCTAACAAATGCATCATGCACCTCAGGATGACATTACTATGTGGGAGCCAACCGATAGTTTAGATCGTCATAACTATGTATCCTATAGTATAGCTCAACAAAAGATACGCCCCATTGAGAATCAAGTTAAGCATAAAGCATAGGATCCATGAAGCATCACATTGCAGCACAACTCCATATGTTTCTTGGATTGTTTATGTAAGCGCGCTGTAGAGGGAGAACATGAAGGTCATAATATCACACTATATAGCTTCACAATCATATAAATAAGATACCCAAACAGACAAGCCACATGCCTTCTTTGATTCAAACCGTAGTGCTGCTACCGCTACATATATTCAGGCTTAGAGTATTGATACCAACAGATAGCCCAGATAGTATGAGCTTAGTACCTTCTATAGATTCTGTCAAGCGCCCATATCATAGACACAACGATTGTCCGATAAATTCTTACTTAAAGGTGATGTATAAATTAGAACTATTGGTACAGTAAGCAGAGATGGTAAGGTGCTCGTCTAGATGAACCGTCTTTCTTTTGAGCATTTGATAGACGATTAGAAAGCCTTGTGGTTTTCCTGTATTCATTCTAGTTTATGGCTAGAAACATAGCTATAAATTTGTATAGCTACCTGTGAAGGGCATGAGTATTGAGTAGTCATCTAATAATTCACTAGAATATCAAGAGAGGATTCACTTCTATATTGCTAGCTCAACTGCCTCTTAAAAAATTAGGGCCGTTTCGTTCTCAGGCAAAGATTCTTTGAATAGACTAGAGAATATTATTGCAAGAAAAGATGGTAGTCAGACTTATCCGCTTAGTTCACTCCACTTCAAATAAACCTACAACTTTCCTTCACAAAAAGCCTGATAATAAATTCTGTACTGATAATAAATACTGTCTAAGTCACAACCTGCCATCCCAAGCTTTCCCCCTCGTCTCCCTCTTCAACCCTTCTCTCATGAGAACACTTTTTCTTAAATTCCCCCTATTCACCAGCACCATGAAATTAAACTCAACAAGGAAGGGATTCAGTTTTAAAACTGTAAGCTTCGGCAGAGTCATTCCCTGTTTTTTGTATCTCTCACAGCCAGCTCCAATGCCATATTTGGTGTTCTTTGAGCCGATGATTCTCCTAACAGCCTGCTTATCGATTGACTTGAATGCAGGGATTGCCTTTTTTGGCTTTCCAACCCTATTTCTATCATTTCTTAGCATTCCTTGATTGCGGAGATGGTCTTGAAAATGGTAAGGAACTTCAAGTTTTTCTTGTTTTTTCCTTAGTCCTGGCTCGACTAAATGTTTGTCAAACACTTCAAGCTAACTGAAAGAAGCAGAACGTCCCCTGACCATAATTCACAGTTCATCAGTGCAAAGCTCACCGTAACCCATGCGAACGACTAAAAGAACACCTACAAAAACTATTTAAATGAATTATCGAAAGAAATATATATTAGATAGTTAAGAAGAAGAACCGAATGTCTCACGCAAGATTTTCAGCCAAATCACCAGCTTCTAGGCATACTCAGCCATCAACAAGGCAGCCCCCAACCCCCCGCTACACTCAAAGTCGTAAGTTAATGAGTATCCTTCAGCAGAAGGACACGCCACAAAATCCTGCTTCCCGTCGTAGGTCAAGAAGTTGAACTCGCCTTCCTTTACAGAACCAAAAAGGTTTTGGGCCTCTGGGGCACCAGGCGCAGGAATCCCAACCTCGCCGGTCGCGGTATCCACACCAATTTTTCTGCCTTGCGAGTCTGCCAAGTATCCGTCCAAAGAGAGGGTAAAGTTGGAGTACGCCTTGCCGCCTACAGAGAGCACATGCAAGTGGCTTTCCTCCTCAGTGATCGCAGTGAAGTGAATAGGAGAAGCCGAGTGGATGGCCATGAGACCGAACTGGGCAGATACCTCTCTCTTGGAGAGAGGAGCGGCAGCAGCAACGGAGATGAGAGCAAGAGTAGAGAAGAGCATTGATGAAGAGTTTTGAGTGAAGATGATGATATTAACTGATGAAGAAGATGGGTTTATATAGCCCTTGAGGGGTTTTCGAGGAGTTCATCTTAGGGGGTTCTATTCTAGGAGTTTCAATGATATCATTAAAGTTCTGCTTACTGGCTATAATTAGACCTGACTTAGAGTGACAGATCGTTGAGTGTAATATAGTGATATTACCAGGTGTATAAGGTGACTTGGTCTCAAAGAGCTTATACGTACATGTTCAAGATATTCAGATTCTTTCAATGTGTTATCTCACTCATGTTATCCATGAAATCAAAGCGAAAAGAAATTTCAGGATCCATCTATTTTTAGCATTCCGAATAGGGCATACACATGACTCCGAAATCTGGGGTTTGCTTCTGACATTGATAGAAGGACGATATAAAGGATAGACAGCACTACTGTCTCTTGTTGTTGGTGGTGTTCTCGAGGGAGGCCCAGTATAAGACTTCGAAAATTGATAAAATGGTGCTCTAGATCAACAGTGTAGAAAACGGGTAGATTATAGGTTAATCCCACTATTTTTTGATTATCTGAAGTGTTGCAAAAATTCAGAATTGGTCAAACTGTTGTACATTGATATGCTATACAGTTGCTGGTAATGAGCTGCTTCTTCTAGAAAGAGATTTTTACCAGTGGGATAGGTTGAATAACATTCTTAATTACAGCTAAACAGAATTTAAAATCAGGCCTTTTACCGACAAGTTGAGTTTTTCTGACGACAAAAAACAGAATAAGTATAGTTGATGTGTTGGTGGGCGCGATATTTTTTAGCTAATTACACAATCTACGGCTAGATTATAAAGGTAGAATCTGGGGGAACTACATGAGTGGGTAATCTTAATTGAACAATAGAATTTTTCATATTAGGCTCTAAGAATTCCTTTGATCTCCCTCAAGTTTATAAATACACTCAAGGACAATGTATTGTATGTATGGTAGTAAGAAACTTAAATTAATGCTCGTCAAAAGATCTTCCACAATTTAAGTAAACTAAACCCAACATTTCGAGCTACATTCAAAACATTCTAGAACCCACAAAATACAACTTTTATCACAAAATAAACCACACTGAAACTCATTAAGCACATTAAAAACCAAGGCCCATCCGTAGATCAGAAATCCATTGTTTTTGTAGACATTCCGATCAAGCCATATTGGGCATCACACAATGCTGTCTTGACAAATGACAATTATCTCTAGACTGGCAAGTATATGGATACTTTGGTCTCCTTCGGAACCATAGATCTAGATTAAATCAACTCAATAATAATTGCAAGTCTAAATCTAAAGTTTGTTTATATAGCCTCCCACATTGCGCCAATTCAACACAAAATGACCATTCCGCTCTGTAAAGAGCCTCACAATAAAACCATAGGCATATAAAAACGCCATATCCATGACATTTCCTTCATACCGATATTCTTCTTCAATGCATTTTAGTTACACTTTGACCGCTGTGCTCTTTGCTTTCCAGCCATTTGCCTACGCTGCTCCTATTCTTGAGCAGCGGGACGAATACCAGAGAGCCGCGGTACCTGCCCCAGCAGAGCCACAGCCACAGGCACCAGCTCCCGTTGAACCAAAGCCTGCAGCAAAACCAGGTTTTTTCTCTAGAGTTGGCTCCAAATGGAAGGCCATGTCCACTGGCAAGAAAGCTGGTATTGTTGGCCTTGCTGCGGCCGCTGGTGTTGGTACGTACGAGTTGGTTGACCATATCAAGGAGAAGAAGGCGCATGCCGCGGCGTCCAAGTCTACGACCGCGTCATCTCCTACGGCGACTCCTAGTAAACAGTGATTAGAACACCAGAGGGGCTGAGTAGCTAACGATTTTGTTTATTAATTTCATGTTTGGGTTTGTTTTTGTTACTGTAGGTTGTTTTATAGGAAGATCTACTACTATGATTCTCATCAAGTTCAACGTATTTGATCTCTGATTGATAGAGATATATGATCTCTCTGCTTCCATTTTGAAGCAGATATTTCTATTGATCTGACATTTCGTTAAAGGACCATATTCGTAAATTTCTATGAGGGTGGCTTGGGTTACTCATTTTCATCTGCTCAGTTTCTATGGTTAGTATGAGTAGTTATTGATTAATGGGAACGAGTAAAAGAGAAATTCATTCTTTTCAAGAAGATCAAGCTTATAGAATAGTGAGGAGGAAGTATACGTGATCGATATTTTTGTCTGTGTTGCTTTCGGATATTTCCATGGCTATCATCCATCAGGGTAAACAAATTTGATTATCTGAGTGCACGGTATTGTTCAAAAATTGACTCCCGTCGAGATCTTGAAATGGCTAGTGTAAGAGGATTATATTTTCATTTAGATCTATATGTCCATATTCATAAAGCTCGGATTTTTCCTACCTACTAAAAATACTTTTTTGCTTGCTGAAAGTTCAACCCTTTGGAAGAATCTCTTGAAACCGACAAGGTTCAAACTATATCGGCACACGCTCTGATAGCTCTCTGCTGAAAACCTAGTTCAATTTAAGCTTGAACCTTTCAAGTCAATCAGTATCCCAGAAATCATGCATTCATGAATGTGTCCACACAGTACACTAAGACATGTCAGCAGCCCCCCATTAAGATGACATCACCTCTGTTCTCCCGCCCAATGTTGAGAGAACTCAAGATCTCATAGTAGAGCACTATGAGGAGCTCTGAAGAAGCACCGCTCATTTCATCAACCAATCTGCAACACAAAAAGTATATACAAAAAGTCTGTACATTTACATTCATCAGCCCACAGAAATGTTCGACCTCAGCTGCTGTTTCAATATCAACGATAGATAAACAAACTACAAAATCATCATCATGAATGAAACTCGGTTAGCTAACCTATTTCAGTATAGCACAGTATAGTAAAACAAAAACAGAGCCTATGGATAATCTCTGGTAAAGGCATCGTACCCGGCGCCGCTGCCCTTTCCTCGATGATTTTCGCCGGGTTCATACAACTGGATCAATCGCTCAAACTACGTAGAAGACGAAATTTTGACACATTAGTTGGGAATTGCATATTCTGAATATTTCTTCACTACTTTCATAAACCAGGTTGATGGAATTCTTGTACACTTCTTGGTTATCTATATACCTAATAAAACACGTAAATCAATATGTTAAACCAACAGGAGCTCTCATAGCTCCCCACAATTCAAACCTCACGGAATTCTTAATCAGGTAACCCGCATCCCGGGCTTTTTCGGGGAGCGTGACAGACTCCGAGGGTGCAGATGACATCATGCAGTTTGCGCTGGGATTCTAGAGGTAACTTTGCCATGAGAATAAGCCCACATGGATCCAGAAACCATATCTGGCTTATCTCGTGTTTTCGTATGTTTATCACCACTTGTTGGTTGTGTCCCTATTGTTGGGGTGGGGTAGATGTCAAAATACCTCATATGCAGGTCGCATGCACTCACATGCGTCTGCATGCAGAATATGCTCGATGAGATAACTGGAACCGAGTGCGGACTCCGCAGCTGCACGTTTAAAAGGAATGCGTGGGGGTAAAACGGTTATTGCTCGGGTGATTGACCTAGTTAAAGTGAAAATAATTAAGGAACCAAATAGCGACTTGGGGTTGCATAGATCTACAGAGTATTTGATTGCCCCGCTTGCTTTACTTTTATTTAGTTTTTTTTTGTTTTTTTTTGACATTTTCTTATTTGAAATTAATGACAGGAATCGTAATTATTGTGTAACATGGGGGCGGAGAGTTATCGAACTGTTTGTGAATTTCACTATAGTTCATATGTTTGACGAGGCTGAGCACGGGATCGATTGGGCGATGAAGACGCTAAGTGTAATATTATTGCCTGGACTATTTTGATCTGTGAGTAGAGTGTAACCACTTCTCCAATAAAAGAAAGGAGAAACTTGGCGATCTTAAAACGTCATCCTTGAGGCTTATATCCGTGATGCTGAGGCTGGGTGAGACTTTTGCTGACTGGGGCTATGGAGCATGCCTGGATAGATGCAGTATAGCAAAAGTCATATAAGCTCTCCCCAGATTTTTCTTTGAGATTTTCTCTTAAATGACATAGAGAAAGAAAGAAGTTCTGGAAGCTCAGATATACGAGTTCAGAGTCTAAGTTGCTATTAGCATGAAATACTAACTTAGAAAGTAACAAAGAACAAGACTTGTACTTGTTGTGGCTAATAACCACACGCTACAAATCAAGTATATATGAAATTTATGCTAAAACAATACCTTCAAGTCCAAAATCCAAAATTCTCGCTCCGCTCGAATTTTTAAAGTTTATAATTATAAATTGAATCTTTTAATTCAAGGTAAGCAGCGAAGCGAAAATTGAGTAAAGCAAATTTTCGTTTCGCTCGCTCGATTTTGTATCAAAAATCAAAAAACTCCAACCCCTCTCCCATCTCGAAATCAGTCAACATCATGTGATACTTCCCCTCCTTCCGGTCGCTGTATACCGTAACATCCGTCAACTCTCCCTCATCAGCCTCAGAAGAAGCAGACAGTGAAGATTTGCTCATAACCAAACTGCTCTTCCGAAACACGTGCTCCACGCTTTCAACATAATCCACTCCCCTCTTCCCCCAGTTTTCGGAGATGCGCTCCAGATTCGGCGGGTATATGCCCAAGTCCGCGAACTCGGACACAACGTTCTCTCTCTTGAAACTATTCATTCTGAGCTCGTTGTAACTGCGTAGAAAATCGAGGTTCGACACCCTTCCTCTTTCGGAGAATACACGATCTAGTTTATCCATCATTTGGGTGTGTACATTTCCTAAAATGGATGCCCCCACCAGCGAAGCGGGGCTTAAGTATTGCAGTAAAAAGACTGGCACAATGTTACAACTTTTACAGTATCTGAGGAACTCCAATGTCACGTGGCAGGTGTTGTAGTTCAATAGGAGAATTCGGCTTTCCAAGCTTCCGCTTTCCAGAGTGTGTTTCTGACGAGTCTTTGCATCGAATCTTTTCAACCAGGTGTACAGAAGTTCAGAACAAGTGCCGATATTCTGCTCGTCACAAACAACGTCATCGTTCACGCTGGTCACGACATCCAAAAGAGCGCTTCCGTTGACCTCTTCCAGATGACGCAATACCAAATCACTTAGTACATTACCATGTAGAACCACCATAGGACCAAGCACACGACCATCCGCACAGACAGTTTCCACGCAGGTGTATTTGTAGCCATCCTCTCCCGAATTTTGAGGTTTTTGCTCACAGTTCTTGAGCGAGTCACAAGTCACACTTGCGCTTTTTTGTCCAACAAAGTATGAGGTTTCGCAGACCGAATACACTTGTCTGCTGTCAATGTCGTTCTCTGTGAGGTAAGTTTCGAACTCACCACTCCACTCCCTGATGAGTTCTCTATACACATCATTGGCTCTGGGCTTCTGGAACACTACGGGCTTGACGTGGGCCAACCGCGGATGCCGCTTGAAAAACTTGGCTATCCACAGAGGACTCACGGCGTTTCTGCCGTTTGCCAGGTTAGTTCCTATAAGCTGATTGGCGAGAGAATAAACTCCTCTTTTTGACACGTACAGAGAGAGCATGGTGAGAGTGGCTACATATCCTTCCAACTCGTTTTCATGCGCCACATCAAGCAGCATCTCATACTCGTGTGCAACCACTTTATTTCTGCGTTCTCCATATAGATACTTGGTGAGGGTGGTTCTGGAGGTGCAGAAACGCTTGGCTGCTTTTCTGATGCTTTCGCCATTTATGACTGCAGTGTATGCATCAAAAAGCTTTTGTTCAAGAACAGGATCGATTGTGACATGCTCGGGTCTTGTTCTTGGTACGATGGCCTTTGATATGGCGGGTCCAGAATTTTTCTTGCGTGCTTTTAGGGGCATTTGGGGTCTTTTTCGAGTTTCTCTAGGGTGCTCTGACTGTTAACGGCTGGTGGATTGAGTGTTTATATAGCGTATGCACGTCGTATCTACTCCGGTGGTCTCCGCCCCCACGCGTGGGGTCCCCCACGCCACCCCGCAAAAAAATAAACATGCATGAAACTAATTAGGTTAAAGAGCGAAGCGAGTTAGTTTTTTTAGGAACAAATAGCGAATAACAGCTAATGAGTATAACGAGTTGATTAATCGACTTATTTGTTCAGCTTGGTTGCTAGCGTTAGAATCACAATGTTTGATTGATTTCTCAATATAGAACAAGTTGATTAATGATTTATCAATCCCAACCGTACAAATCCATCCAGTACATATACCGCCGGGTATTTCCGCGATTCCACTCGTATATCCTCAAACCGTAGCTAGTAGAATTTTTTTAGCTGACATCCTATGAGCTGCTATACTTTCATCATTCTTTGACTGTCGTGCTTTCTCTGTTTCTCTCTTCGGTCCATTTCTTTAGTTTCTAATTTTGTAGGGTGTTTGAGTGACATTCTGTCCTCGACACAGACAAAAACACATAGTTCTTGAGCTACTCTTGTGTTTTGAGGGGTTTGAAGCAATTACGTCTTGTTTTTGGAACTTTCCAGCTTTTGTGTATAGAAATATCTCCATTCTTTACTTGGAGGTTACCTAATTCATTCAAAAAGCATTAATCTAGGTGATTAGATTGAATCACTATATATTATAAGCTAGCCGAACGCCATCTCGGAGAACTTTTGAAGGATCTGCGATCAAAATTCAGTTTTAGGGCTCCGGTATTGGTATTCTTGATGGCGTACATTTGCAAAGTTTCATTGTAACAACACTAACACACTATACTAGTACCTCCATGAAAAGCGTTTAAACCAACTCTGGTGGTACCCAACTTCACGGATCTTGCTGTCCACCACCCAAAAATGGCCTCACCTAAAAATCACGGAAATGAATAGCGCATCAACGCAATGCTCTACTCATGCTCCGGTACTCTACTACTACAGCTCCTTTACTAGCGCTGTTCTACTAAAAGACATCTATTTCAACATAACTCTCTACTATGAAGATACTAACATCATTGACCAGCCCACACAGAAAACAACTGTGAATCACCAAACCACCGGGCTTATTTCTTTGAAAGCAAGGGGAAGTGGCTCTAATGCAACCAAAAGTACTTAGTGGAAACACTAAAATTCGTGCCTCGCTACTTGTCTTGATTCTATGAGCGTCGGTTAGCGACCATTATCTTTTAAAGTCCTCCTGTTTATATACAAATTCCCCACAAAAATGGGTAACATCACACACTTCTTGACACACATCAAAAAAGTACTAAAAAGTATTTTAAGGTAAATTTACCTCTTCAACAACTGTATCTCGCAATTATATCCTTCACACATTGTACGTTATTGTCCCCTTCCCCGCATCGCGGAGTTGCACCCGATCCGTCATGTGACCCACGTGATCATGTGACAATTTGCCTGGGGTTGCTTTTCAGCACGTGATCTGAGGCACATGACCTCGCATATTCTCGGATAATGGCGGGGCATGAAAGAAAGTTGACATAATGCAGGGTCTTGTGTCTTAATTCGCTTAATTGGAAGATAGAAAAGATGGCAAATGTAGGAAATTAATCTTGTTTGAGTCTTGACCGATTCGTAATACTCAGATTAGTCACCGGCAAACCGGCAAAATAAAATCTCCGGTATCGGGGTGGCGGTTAGCAGGTGATTGGAAGAAATTTTTTGGAGGGCTTATTGCGGTTCTAGAAGCCCAGAAAAAGGCAAGTACACTAAAGAAGAGTTTTGAAATTGATCGGTATAATTTTTATATATTTTGAGCATTTCTGGGCTGAAGTATACCCCCTCCCGTTATCTCCATCCCCCACATTTCAGAGTCTAAATAAATTTTCAGCCGTTAAAGGAGACCAGCCATCTAGTAAGTACGGCAGAAAAGGTATAGAGTGATGTTCAATTTACTAGAAGATGGGTAAACAAAAAAATCTAACAACCGTGAAAAGATATTTAACAAAGCGGCCCATCCTATCGAACAAATAGTATGATTTATATCATCCTCAAAAAAGATAGAAAATAGATCACTGAAGGGACTCTATGACTGACTGCATTATCGTGCGTCAGAGTGCGTCACAATGCAGCACACTACAACCGCAAAAATGTATATAAACACCGGCCCGCTGCCCATTTGATTCAACTTTGAGTCAGCCGATCACAATGAACAAAGAGTCTCTGTCGATAGACACTGAGAAGAACCTTGAAAAAACCAGAATAACCTTTGTTTCTGATGAAGAACATGAAGCTAGAGTAGCAGCCTTAGCCGAAGAACAAGGTATTGCCCACAGAAAATTGATGTGGAAAATCGATCTTTGTGTTGTCCCTCCCCTTGCACTTCTCTACTTCCTCTCTTTCCTTGACCGGGTAAACATTTCCAATGCTAAAGTATATGGTATGGTCAAAGATCTTAATCTTGAGGGCAACCAATTCAACACTGCACTTACCGTCTTTTTTGTTCCATATGTTTTTTTTGAAGTGCTCTCTAACTACTGTATCAAATTTGTGAAGCCTCACACATGGCTTTCATTGGCCATCTTCTTTTTTGGATGCATCACCATCGGTATGGGCTTTTCGAAAAACTTTGGTCAGCTTGTGACGTGCCGTTTCCTTCTTGGGATTTTTGAGTCCAGTACGTTCTGTGCAATCTTTTACATTTTGAGTCAGTTTTATACGAAGACAGAAGCGCAGCGTCGGTTCAGTGCATTTTTCAGTTGCACTTGTCTTGCGGGCGGAGCTGGAGGAGCCATAGCCTACAAAATCCACGAACTTGATGGGAGATACGGTATCTCGTCATGGCAATGGATTTTCATTGTGGAAGGGACTTTCACTGCCGGATTGGCGTTTGTGTTATTTTTCATTATCCCTGATTTTCCAGAGACATGCCGCTTTTTGAATGCAAAAGAAAAGAAGTTCCTCAAAGACAAGCTCACAGTGTATAATGGAGACTCGGGGTTCGAGATCCAGCACTCTCTCAAAGACGTTTTCGCCATGTTCAAGGACCCTATCATCTGGGTGACGTCACTTGCGTACTTTGGTTTGATTATTCCCTCATATGGATACGCCTACTTTGCGACTTCGATTATCCAAGTTATGGGATACACGGGGGAGGCTGCCAACCAGCGGTCTATCTACCCTTGGATCTGTGCATTTGTGTATCTGAACGTTGTTTCGTTCGCGTCGGATTACACCAAGGTTCGGCTTCCTTACGCCGTGTTCAACCTGATTTTGGCTTTGATTGGCTTGGCCATTGTTTTGGGATGTAAAGACAACAACACCGCAAGATATGCGGGATGCTTCCTCGCTGCGACCGGTCTCTACCTGGCGATGCCGGTGTTGGTCTGCTGGACCACGCTCAATTACGGAGGTCACTTGAGAAAGGGAACTGGTTCGGCGTTCATGGTTGGGTTTGGGAATATCGGGGGGATCATATCCACGTACATATTTTTGGCAGAGGACGCCCCGAGATACGTTAAAGGTCTTTCCGTCAGTATGGCGTTTTGCGTGTTGGCCATGTCTCTTATGTTTGTGTACGCGGGTATACTTGTGATGGAGAACCGCAAGAAGCAGAAGCCAGAGTACCAGGAGCGGTATTTCCTGATGCTGGTGAGAGATCAGGTTTTGCAGGGTGATAAGAACCCATCGATAAAGTATTTATACTGAGCAATTCGCCAGCGGAGCAAGTGAAATTGCTCAAAAGTTACGAGCAGAGCGAGTAGCTTGGTGCAGTGTTAGGAGCCACGAGTAGCGGGGTACCTCTGAGCACATAATCATGTTGATACAAATACATAAATATTGTCATAGCTCAAGTTCAGCTTCTTTGTCTCCTTCGCATTAGCTAAGCAGCTTTCTCTGTATTTACTATTGATCTTTAAAAAGTTTTGTTATGAATGAGATATGTCTGTTTTGTAGAATACGAGTGGAGCGAGCGTATCAACAAATGCCGCGGGCTCTGTTTTTTGAGTGTATAAGCTGAGGATATCGTCCATAAAGGTTGATTCTTCCAACTGTATTGACAAGCTTAAGTGTTTCATTGATTTCTTTCGATGGGTCAGCAACAAATGTAGCTCATGAAAGGCCTATGTAATATAAATGGGGTAAAAGGCTACTTTTCTGAATTTCGAATTCACAGAATCCTCCAGACTAGAATACCCTAGATCGTCGGTGTCACTCATATCACGCTAGCCCCTCTTTTTAGGTTTCCGACAAAAAAAACGTTTATCCACTAAATCAACCTTGATATCTCTTTCCAGCTCCATATTCACCACCCTCAAATCATCACTCTCAGTCACCTGTATCACCTTTAGAGTATTCTTATTAAGCACATTCCCATCAACAATCTTAATGTCTACACCCCCCAAAAGAAGTCTTTTCAACCCCAACTCTCTCACGCCTGTGATCTCTCTGATATGGTTACGAGCTAGGTTCAACACCTTCAAGGATACTAGCTTTGAAAGCCCCTCGATCCGAGTAAGTTTGCAAAAACTCAAGTCTAAGTTCTCCAACTTGGTCAACTTGTCTAAGCCTTCGATTTTGGATATTCTGTTTCCGGACCCATTCAAAACGCGCAAATTGACCATTTCAGAAACAAATTTCATAGTAGTCGCTTTAACCCCTGCAAAATTGAAACTCTGTAGATTTGGAAACTCTCCCAAACCATTTTCAGACTCCTCTAAACTCAAAGGAGTAATTATAGAGTCTTTCCCTGGAGAGATGTCCAAGTGTACAAGACTAGCAACTATACCTAACCCTTTAGGAAAACATCTATTTGGAACACAAACATACAGTAGATGCCTCAACTTTTCCAAACCTTTGATTTCACTATGCCGCACTATCTCCTTGTCATCGCTCCACTCTTCCAATACTAGATGGTTAAGGTTAGTAAGCCTGTGCAAGTCTAGAAACACTTGTGCAATGTAATGCTCAATCTCCAAGCTTTTGAGGCAAGTCAAATGCTGTATCTGGTCGTATGGAGGTATGCCTACATGATGGAGTTTTAAGTACTCCAAATTAGGAGTGTTGAGGAAAAGCAGTTCGTCCCAACTGAAGCCACTCATGACAAGCTCCCTAAGGTTTTCAAGGGGTCCTTCCGAAACAACATACAGACTTGAGCCCAACAACTTTAGTGACTCAAGTTGTAGAAGAGAGGGCACCTCAAGTAAGCTGATGGGGTACCACCCTTCAGAAGAATCAATATAAACCTTTTTGAGGGGGGCTTCAGGAAGCCTGAACTCGTCTCCATCGCCCAATGAAATATTAAACTCAAACCAAAGCTCTTTCAAATTAACACAGTTATTGAATCCTTCATCTGCATCTACTGTGCTATGAATGCATTTTACGTATGATAGAGATTTTGTGCATCTTCCAGCTTCGAATGTAACTCCAATTTTATTCCCCTTGAGAGTTTGAAGCCGTGGAAAAAAGTCTTTGAGTGTAATTGTGTGGTCGGATAAGCTGAGGGTTTCTACATTGGAAAAGAGCCCATGGGGAACAGATATGCTGTTACTCAAGTGCAAAGTGCTTATGGAGAGGAAGAGTTCACTAATATTTGACGAAACTGAGGCAGAGCTCAACAGAAGCAGATTTATGAGTTTCAATGAAAGGGCCAGTGTCAGCGATTTGTCAAGGTTGATCGTTCCAGTAAGACGCGTGTTTTTAAGCATTCCGGATTCTTCTTTTTCATCTTCCAAAACCAATTTGGCATTCTCCAATCTCAAAGATTTAAGACTTGGATACATTTTTGGGTCGTAAACAAACAGAGCATTTCGAGATGCTTGCACACTGAGCTCTTGTATAGAGGTAGTGTCTACGTTAATAGCTCCTTGGTAGTCTACAAGAGAAATTAGAGAAGGAGGACTACTTACAGTTACCAGACTAGGTAGAGACATATACTTTATACTGGTCAGATTCAAAAACTTATGCAACTCTTTCGGGTCAATGGAAAGCTTCGGGTCGTCCAATTCCAATCGCTTCACGTAACTTTTTATGGGCCCAATCTGAGAAAAGAATGTGCTTTTGTCTACAAATACCAATGCATAATTTCCGTTTTTTCGAGCTTCTGGAAGATACTCTGGGCTAAAATAGATGAAAATCCCCTTGTAGAATAGCTGACAAACCTCTTTAATTCCCTGTTCTTCTTTCAAAAGTCTTACCTGGGAAAAAGACCTTCTTTCAAACGTTTTGAGCTTTATATTAGCAAAAAGTTGAGATAGAGCCAGGGGGAATATGCCAGCGAGTTTAGGAAGTTGACTTCTTTCGAGATTCGAGAAAATGAGCAGCTCAATTTCCTCGGGAAGCTCGATTTTCATAATTGCGGTGCTGATGCGATACTACCTACTATATAATGATATGATATTTTTCCCGGAAAGTTACCCGATGGGGATCATTGGTTGTGATGGTAACAAATGAGGTTGTAGATCCAAAGTTGGTATCCTACTTATATATATGTAGAATGTTTTAAGTGTTGAGAGTCGTGATGAGCACTTCCTAATTGGGAATGTGTGTCTGAGACATTTGTGAAAATTTACGGTTTACCATAACATCAATGCATATCTTGCAAGGATAACTAGCCTATTAGCTTAATACAAATAGAGCATTATCTGCCCTTAGATGGGATCTGTAACTTGAGGAGCATCTGAGTTCCTACCTTCACCAGTTTAGCTAATTTAGGGTGCTTTCCTATTTGGGAGATCGTCAAATCATGTCTTTCCGCACAATTCATAACTTTCTCTAACATGTAATATGCTTCTAGTCTCAGATGAACGATATATTCCCCTTATCACAATTGTAAGTCAACCCCCCGCCCTTCCCCCCCCACCCCCCAACTTGCCGATATATTACATGAAGAGCGTACCCCCAATGACCAAAGATTATCCAGCAACAACCCCGCAACCTCTCACATTCACTCTCTGTTCTGATATATTGAGGTCTTCGGAATTTTTTGAACGTAAGAAAGGGTTTAATGAGAATTTCAGCGGAGGGGATCATGTACATAGATTTTATATATAGGTTGGCCGTTGCGTTTTCTTGGTGACTAACTGGGTGGTGGTTCTTATCATGATTTACCATACACTCCACAGTGAATTGTTAAGGCAACTGTGTAAAACTAACTAAGACATTGCTTCAATTATTTTGATCCACTCACTAAAGTAGGGGCCCTACATAAAAACTCTACTAATAGATTAAATAGAAAGAATCGAAACTAAAGAACTGAAAAGAGTCTAGCGCTGAAATCAGCGAGTAATAGTATATTTAGGGGGGGGCAGGGAGGCGGGGGCAGATATAACAGAAATCTAATCCACAAGAACAGCCTTTTCAATATACTTTCTCTCCATTGGCCGCAAAATAGCGTACAGAATGAATGCAACAGCGATACAAAGCTCCCAGCCAATATCGCCCCCGTCGGTAGGAATGTGTCTAGCGGCCAAACCTACGAACCAAGTCTGGTCCATGCCGACTACAGCTGCAAACCAGCCCATCGAAAGAGAAGCAAAACCAGCGTAGTTCAAGGTGATTTCTGTGAAGTTGCCGTTTTCAAACGTGAGATCATAGCTGGCGAGTCTGTTTTTGCGCATCACCACATGCTCACAGAGCGAAATACCCAAATAAATCGAAGTATTGTAGCCAATGATAGAGAGGAAATTCTCCAAAGCAGAGGAGAAGCTGTAGTACGCTGGTATGGATATCCCAAGGGAGATGGCGTTGCCTACGACACACCATACCAAACGGGGGACCTTCGCAAGTTTAGACCATACGGCCTGAATACTGAGAGAAAGAGAGTAGGACCCAGGAAGGTTGTTTGCGATGGATGAAAGACCAAGAACAACACAGCAGAATTTCCCAAATCCACCAAGAGAGTTCTCGACGAGGATCCCGGATGTCAACCCACCAATAGTGTTTTCTCCATATGCAAACTTAAGCTCTCTGTTGTCAAAAGTGCAGGCGCCCATGGCAGCCCCCAAAATCAAAGTGAAGAAGGATGGGAGAGCCAATCCGCCCACCATAGCCCAGAATATTCTCGCAGGGGGTGTGTCGGCTGGAGCGTACACTGTGTAGTCTGCGGCAGAGGGGGTCCAGCCCGCGACAAAGCCAAAAACAAGGGAAATAAAAGTCAAGATTACTCCGGCTTGGGAAGGGTCATGGAACAGGAAACCGGTCTCTGGGTAGGGCGTGAAGTCACCCATGATTTTCAAGCGTGCTATTATTATGAAGCAGATGATGACGTTTGGAATAGACAGGTATCTCTCGTAGATGTGGATGACTTTGTACCCAAACAAAGCAAGGATCATGGTGGCGACCACAATGATGATGCACCCCAATGGAGGAGGGATTGGGCCCACAGACCGAAGTAACTGTACTGCAGCTATGGTATTCATGGCGTTCCATCCAATGCAACTGATGACATTGACCAACGCAAAAACTCTAGCCGCCGCGTTTCCAACCAAGAATCTCGAGAGAATCTGCTGCCGGAGGCCTGTGCGCATGCCGAAAACAGCAAAAAGGCCAACAGGAAGAGCCCCAATAACACAGAACACCACGATAATAATGACGCACGTGTAGAAGTCAAGGCCAAAGGCGGCAGTACCAAGAGCGCCTGTGGAGAGGGAACCGATGGACATATTTGGAGAAAAGAAGATAGTGAAGGCAGAAAGCCAGGAAGTGTCGGTTCTCTCATCTTCGGGCACACGCTCGATTCCTCTGGTCTCAACGTCAGTGAGAAAGGAGTACCATTTGTGGGGTTTGACCTGCACGTCGCTCACAACGCTGGGCTGGAAGCTGATGATGCTCTCGACCTCCTTCTCGTAGGTCTGGGCGAGGTCCTTTTCTTTTTCCATGACGAAGGGTGGGCAAGACCCATGGATTTGGTGGATATATATTGCGGATACTCAGGACTTTTTCCAGGGATGGCACTGCACGGCACGCTGGTATGTGCCGTAACTGAGAATAAGTGTGATGTAACTTTATACCTCGGTTAATCGAAGCACTCATTTGAAAGATCTGATCTTTCTCTATCTACTCACGGAAAATTTTTCTGGTGGTGGCTCATATGTTTCCCGTTTTTTGTCGTGTGTCTGCTTGTGCCAGACACATGGGTAAGATACGTTCAAGCCGTTTGCTGCACAAAAATGCAGGTCATCGGTGATTGAAAGGCAAGTTGAAAGAGCATTTCAACTAGATTCATATCTTCTTGGCTTGGCTACGTCGGCGATATATTACATGAATGTATTTGATTCTGGTAAGAGATAACCAGTGATACTAGGATAGTGCAATCGCATAGCCAATATAATCTATGAAAAACTAGAAATTAAAAGGGGTAGACACTATCTCATTGACGCAACTCCCCTTTCCAGGTCTTTCGTATCTGCTAGTAGGGCACTAGCTTATCTTATTCAGGAGCCTTGGATGTTATCAAGATGACTTGACGTATTCTGATGATTGGTGTTAATAAATCTTCAGAGAGTATTAGTGAGTGTATATACGATAGATAACGTTATTTAAGCTCTTCATATTGGTCTTACATTTAGTTTCGGTAAACAACAGTTCGCTGGAATGTGCTTTTTGCAAGTCTTAAGTATGCATTTCAGCTTGAGACCTCAGTCAATAAACTTCACGACCAGTGATATGATAATACACTGGTTACAATATAGTAGATTCTAAATATATATTTCAGGGAATAAGGAAAGCCTTGGGCATTCTTTCAAATATTCATCTCACTAAAGAGGTATGGGGGCTTAATTGCAGGATGGGGTGGGTATATCAGGATTCGGCAATGTGTTGGGGCTGACGCTAGGCTATGTGACTTCCAGAGAAATTTGTCATCATTTCTAATCATTTTGGAGGGTTTAATATTCTGTCTGGTATTTTAGGTGTAGCATCTTTGGGAGAAGCATATATGTATATACAATAATCACCAATAAGATTTCAAAAGTGGAGACAGTTTTACGTAGTGACTCAAGTAAAGTTCTGGTCTTTTTATGTCTCTAGATACAGACTCCGAACTATGAGGAAGTAAGAAATACATGCACGCACTCTAATACAAGGTAAAGTCCTACCGAAGACTTTATCGCATGCGACAACGACGCCCTTGATGAAGTCAGAGCACAAGCACTGAATTAACGAACAACCTTTCCTTTATACCTCATATTTTCAGCTCATTCTCATCTACTCTATCTATTCCAACCTACACAAAAGAATGCTATCGTGTATACACAGGTATACGTATGTAGTGCTATAGAATATAAAATGAAAAAAAAAGAGAACATAAGTTTACTTTCGTTATATCATCATTAAGAGCATCAAATACTATCAACCTTTAGTAGTCCTCCCCCAACAAAATCCCATCAACTTCTTTCCACTCCTCCCCCCACCCTCTGCCCACTCCCTCTACCCTCCACACTCTGCACAAAGCTATATACAACCCCCCTCCCACAAAAAAGCCAGTAAAGAAGCTGAATTCGTACAAAACACCCCCCACCCCCTCCGCACGCACGCCCTTACAGGCTGCAAAAAAGCCAGGCAAATTAGGCAAAACAGACACTAAATAAGACGTATAAGCACACCAATTCAGCTCCAAAAAACCACTCACTGTGTAGCTGTAGATACCCTTTCTATATAGGTCACTCAATTCAATGCGTCCTCTTCTTACTACATAGTAATCAGCCAATATGACCCCCGAAATCCCGCTTAAAAACACACTATAAGAGCTCAAATACACTGTAAAATTGTTTGAACTCTCAAAAAACTGCCATGGGCGAATAAGTAACAGGAATACCGCGCACGCAATACCCCCTCTCTTCAAACTTACGTATTTAGGGAACATGCACAGAAGGCCAGTAGCGGCACTTAAGCTATTGGCCAAATTAGTTCCTATCTGAGCTATCACAAACAGAGCAGCGATCGTCAAAACCCCAGCTCTCACGCTCATTTGAGAGAGCAAAGAGTACTCTTCAGCATCTGCCAAAAACCGGTCGAGGACGTCTAACGGTGACCAATAGGAAATTCCGTAGATCCTTTTCAGAGCCATGCTTATTGCTATTCCTAGGGCGGATGTGAGAGTGAAGCATATAGGAATAGACACTATATTGACCCACTCCATGGATTTCGGGCTTCTTGCAAAACGGGAAAAATCCGAAGCATTCAAGATGAGCGTTGCAAAGTTTGCTACACAGTTCATGGTGGACCCTATGAAGGTCCAAAGGCGGATGTTGGGCCCGGCATCCGGCATCAACGAAACTTTTTCGGGTTCACTGCCGACTGGGTCGGAGAAGAAAGCGCGGGAAAACACCCAGACCAATAGAAGACCAGCAGCTATCGGAACTACTGCTGCTTTGAGGGCCAAGAACGGACGTAACCGCTCTGGAGGCACTAGTATCACGAAAAAAGATGTTACACAAAACACCCCAAAACTCGCCATTTCGAAACTGAAGTGGTCTCCCCAATTGCCTCTATTGTTCCCCTCATCATCAGGAAAGATACCATACACAACCAGCTTTAACATGAGCTGTACACACTGACCGCCTATCCAGCACTGTACAGAGTACCATACTGCACCCACAATCACCCGGTTTAGAACAGGCCAGGCTGCTCCACGACGACCAAATGAAAGTCTACATGCTACGGGAAAAGGGACGTGGCTGTATGCTCCAATTCGAGCCAGCACGTGTATGAAAAGACCTACTATAGTGTATCCTAAAATTATAGAGAGCACCACCTCGAAGGGGGTGAGGGCGCCATTTAAAAGACCGGTACTGGCAAGCTGAACAGTGTTTATATTGAAACTGTCAGTGATCCAGAAGAAGAAAAACGCAGTTTTGTCCCATGTTCGCCGAGAGGACTTGACAGGAAGCGAATCTAGCGTGGACTCCTCGAGCTGAAGGCGTTCTAAAAAAGACGGAGAGGGCTGTATTATGACAGAGTGGGGCTCCTCTGTATTTTCTGGCTCGGGAGAGTATCTCGAGGCGGGTTTTCGAAGTAGAAGGTCATCCTCAGACATATTTCTTGACAGTCAGTACAAAAAAACGTATTCTTGTGGTTTAACACTCTGGAGAGCTTTTTTGATATTTTTTTGGAAGGCTTCTCGTTGTGATCCCACCTAATTAACCATTGATGGAAGTTGTTTGATGATTGCGTGTTTGTATTTTCAATTTCGGTAAGCCTTCGGGGAAATTGGTGTTTCTTATCAGGTGCATAATCGGGCAGCCGAGGGAAATTTTATAATAGCTTTGAAACGGGGGATTTTGTGAGGAGAGTAGGTGTTTTTATAATGAGTTTATTTTTTGATTACGTTTATATACTGTTTTGGTTTGGTTTGAGCTTACTTTTATTTTTCAGTTGCTAAGTTTGGTGGGCGATTTTGTGTCCGCTATTTTTCCCTGCAGAAGTGGGATGATTTAAAAATTCTCCGTGATTTTATGTGGGGGGGACCTGGTGATATTATCTGTGATGGGAGGTTCTTGGGAGGGCATTTATAAGGAAAACTCTAGCCAAAATCTCGTAGAAATAACAAGCCGAATCATTTCATAGCCTCCCATAAACTTCTACATTTCTCATGTTATTCAGGTACTCATAATTAGCAAAAAACTATCAATCTACAACCATTATCATCGTATATTACAGCGCCCTGCCGGGTCGCGCAACTAGAAACTAGTCGAGAGAAAATTAGAATGTCTAACATGGTATGAAATGTCTGTAAATGAGCTTATAGGTTGAGTGCTCTTTGCCAGTGCTTTCCGCTGATATATCCCATAGGCATAATTCAATGCATTAGAGAATAGAAGTGTGAAAAAATGGGGGGAGAATGAGAAAGATGAATATGCAATAGTTTTGGAGTTGATGCGCAAATCCCTCGGAAGGATATCATAGCAAGCTATGAAATTTTCATGATCAAGTTAACGAGAGAAGGTCTCAGAAGGGCTATTTGAGAAGGTAGAAATGACCTTGAAGAGTGGCATTTGAACTAGAGAAGCTCTCTTCGAGATGAAGGAAACGGAGAAGAGAACAATGATCTTAAATTTGTGTTGGCACAAAGGGTTTGAGATTTGAAAAAGGGAGCTTAAAGAAAGTGAAAGAAAATCAAGGAATGAAAGAAAGGATACTCTTGAAAATACAAAGAGCGTGCTGGTACCGCTTATTCAAGTAATTCCTTCCACTGGTGCCTCCCACCCACCACTAGGCCAAACAATTACCCCCGCATTCGTGTAATCTCCCACTCTTCCCCTCCCTCCCTCTCCTCTCCCAACTCTCAAATATAACTTTACACTTTCATCCCCCTCCAACGCCCCCTCCAAGTACTTTGCGAACTCCTTGTTCTCCTCTGCCAACGTGTCGATGGAAACAGTAGTGTTCACACCCCTATACCGTTCGACATCGTTGATAAGCAACAGATACTCATCAAAGTACTTGTTGCTCTCCAAAGCCTCCCAACTCACTGCCCCCTCGCTGAAGCCCTCGAAAGTAGGGGGTTTCATGAGCTCTCCGCCAAAAGGATCGTCTCTGCGAAGACTTCCGTCAGTCTCGACAATCAGCGCAAATCCCCATCTGGCTACCCCGTTCACAATGAATCCAAGCAAAAGACCCTGGAAAAGAAGCGCTGAGAGACCTCTGGTCGTGGTCCCCGGGATTAAGAGGATGCCAAAAATATAGTGGTGGATTCGCAAAGTGAGCCCCGGGAGCGTGTTCATAAGGAAACATCCTACAATTACACAGAGATAGTAGGCCAAGTACCCCACAAACTTTCCCGTCCGCCACACGGCAACGGCCTGGACACCAATGCCGGTCGCGAGGCCACCAGCTGCAGCAACTAACGTTCCTGCCAGAGTCAACTGGCCTTTAAGATCCGAGATCAAGAGTCTGTCGATGGTCATGTACCGGTCAAAAGTGAGGTTATTCATCATCAGGATCCAGCAGAAGACGTACCAAACAAGCGTTTTTCCTATAGGAGAGGACTTGGGCCCAAGAGTACGTGATACTCCTAAGCACCACAAGCCGTACAATACAAAGACCAACGGCAAAAGTCTCTCGAAGGACACACTCAAAAGGCGGCTCACGGACTCCAAATCAAGCGTATCAAGGTTCACTGGAGGGTCAACAGCAAGAACAATCAGCCAAAATCCTGTTAATGCGCAGCATATATATGCTACAGAACCGTCGGCAAAGAACACTACCGGAGCACAGAAAAGCACATTCAAGGCTAGTATGAGAAAACGAGAGTCGTGCCCATTTTTGACCCGCCATTTCAGAGTCTCGTCGTCCATCAGTTTGAAAAAGAACGAGTATGGATAAGGCGCATCAAAGGGAACAGATGAGCCTAAATTTTTGCCTTCCCTCGATGGGAAACTCTTAACAGAAGCAGTGTTACTCGACTTGAACAGAAGTCTTGCTGTTCCACCTCTTGCAGCCAGAATAAGACCTGCGTGGAGAGCAGCTGCGCATGGGAACAGATCCGCTCTATAAGGGTAAGTGATCTGTTGAGGGTCAAGAAGAGAGTACTCGTCTTTGTTGGACACAAGACCGCCCCCAACCACGTACAGAATGTACTTGTATGTTTCGTTACCCGCAGTCATTGTAGAGAAAATACGGCTCTCGCTGTCACAGAGCGCTGGGCACTTGATGATGATATCCTTGTCACTTATAAAGTCATCATCTCCACGGAGGTTGTTCAAGCAGCACTCTGCATTGATGCATTTGGTGCACTGCTTACCAGGCCATATGTCGCCAAACTCACGGCACAGAAGATGCATTATCGCGGTATCATTCCGAGGTGCTTTCCCGCTCTCTGTGACTATGCTAGGAGCAGCACAAAGATTGTGCACTATTATAGGAAGCACCACCCCAAGCCACACTATGATGTATATGGCTAGACCTATAGTCCGCACCAGCGACGGGAAGTAGCGCCAGAGCTTTCTGGGGTACTTGTCAATCTTCGCAAGTGTTTCGGTTGTGGTGCATTTGTATACGGGGTCTGTAGGTCTCTCTGGACCGTTTATGAAAACAAGATAGAATCCTCTGATACAAGCGTTTATAGCTGGATCCAACGGAGAAAAAAACTCGATGTTTGGAGTAGTTTTGGGCAGGTTGAGGAAGAGATCATTGTCCCTTTCGACCTGGGGGTCTTCTAGAAGTAGACTCTCTGAGGAGCCAAAGCTGTCAGTGCTAAGAGAAGAGAGCGAGGTAAGTGTCCCTGCGCGAGTTCTGTGGGTCATTTCGTTGAATTGAGCAAATGAGGGAGACTGCTTTTATATATATGGCACCTGGATGTGCGATGAGGTTCAGTGGAATGCCCTGGATATGTGCGGATATTTAACGGAATGGCATGCAGGATAACCGGAAAAGAGAGAGATGGAGGCAGGGGACAGACTTAGGCTTTCAACTAGAATCCTCAATCTTTTCCGCTGACTTTTAAATGCTCGGTTTATCGCACCTTTGAGTGATAATTGTCATGCAGGGATGCTAGACGCACGCGGTATGAGCCGTGGAAAATCGTGCGGAATGTGGGATGGGCATATCCGGTGTTTCCAAATATAGTACCGAAGGATAGTGGATAGATAAATTTTAGAGTTTTAGGCGAAAAGTTTTCAGGGGGTGGTTTTTTTAGGGGTCTTTTCAGCATCTCGGAGTCTGCAGAAAGGCTAAGCGCACATGAGTCGTCGTGTGACTGAGTCGCGGCATTGAGTAGGGTGCGCAATGATGTATACTCTCAATTTCTATTTATTTTTAATTAGGAAGATGCGAATGAGTACATTGGTCGTGAATTGGTCGTGAATTGGTCCTGGTTGGTTCAAGCTGATTTGCATGCTGATCTGGGTTATTTGACTGATTTGAAATGATCTGGGTGTGAAACTTCATTCTGTAAGCTTATCAACTCACTGGCTTGTTGTATAGTACTAGTGTATATCAGTATTTGCATCTGACGACTGAAGTATAGTTTGGAGACTTCTTCAATGTTTCAAGCAAGGGGGATCAAGTAAGGAATGGAGCAAGCACAGAAAAATTGAGGTGATTAGAGATTGAGAATCATTCGTCTTGCTACCGTCCGAAGTACATATAAATAGGTTTCAATGCTTCATATTATTGTAAGTTATATCAGCTTCTTAGAGTTTTTGAATTTTGATGTCCATCACCTTGAAAGCTACAAGACAACAAAAATCGATTCAAAGCATAACACTTGTGTAATTCATAACTTACTATACTAACTCATTATCCTACGGCATATCTGTAGACATCAAATGGATGGGCGATTGTTTACCAGGACTTCTACTTTCAAGCAGGGTAACCGATGATCTATTAAATAAGCTCGGTAAACAGACACCCAAGTCCGAGAAACGATACAAAATGGTGAGTTAGTGTGGATTTTCTTGTCTCCATTGATGAAAAGTTTCTCAAATGGATTGTTTTTCAAGTGTCTTAGCGTTCGAAAAGAAGGCTTAGTTGTCAAACCCATCGAGCAAAATCTCATCGAAGCCTCGCTTCACTCGGCTTTGACTCGATTCTAACCCGTCCATCTATAATATCTCTCCCGAGACAAAAAAAGCCCTCCGCTCCTTCAGTCTCTCATCATCCCGCTCTGGTCTCCTCCAAGCCCAGGTCTTTCTCATAGACCAAAGCTCATACGAGATCAAGCGTGATGACGACATTGAGACTGTAGAGTCGCTTGAGGAGCTAGCCGATGAGCTCCCTGATACGCAGCCTCGGTATGTTGTTCTTTCATACCCAATCACAAAGGCTGACGGCCGCAAGAGCTACCCGTACGTCATGTTGTACTATCTTCCTAGAACCGCAGACTCCAAGTCAAAAATGTTGTATGCGGGAGCCACAGAGTTGTTTAGACTGGAGGCTAATGTTATGAAAATCATCGATTTGTCTAGTGTCGATGATTTGGATGATATTCCAGATAAATTGAAATAAACATCGTCAAGCGTCTTTCAAAGAGCATCAGAGATGATCATAATGTGTGTACTATTCAACGCCGTCAGTTTTTTCTGTATTTACTGTAAAACTTCATGATCGCTTACACTGAACACCTCGCTCTAGCTGGTTTGGAATCGAACTGTATGTGCAACATTCATTGCCTACTATACACTCTTACTATATGGGCTCTAAAGTACTCCAAAAGTTTCCTCGGCTATCTAGGAACTGAATAAGTGCTAATAACACTTGTTTCTGATTTAGTGTGAAAGACAAGGCAGTTGCTTTATAAAAATTCTATCCTATAAATTTTTGAAGAATGAGTTATTGAGGATGTAATCTGATATACGCAGGTTATTTGAAAATCTTAGAGCTGGACTTATGTAGCGCGATCTTGTCTGTACACTTTTGACACAACTTATCATTACTACAGTAGCTATCCACTTTGCACGCCTGCGTATTTCAAATCAATTGGTATCAGCACCGATGATAGAGCTCTTCCATTATTCCTTATAGCTCATTTTCAAGGCACAGTCCCCCTCAAGTTTTCATTTTGTTGGACATGCCATGCACTATATGCCACCACTGAAATCCATGCTACCTTTTCCAAATAAGTCAAGGTTAAAAACAAGTATTCACAAAGGTCCGGATGATGGCATACTATTCAACTGAATACTCAATCCTTTCCATTTAGAAGAAAACAGCGAAAAAGTGAAATTATAAGTAATCCCTAAAAAATCAAATCTACAGCCCAAAGACACGTATAATCAAATAAACCATAGCCCGTCTTACTTAATTAGACTTAAGTTCTCCATCTCTACAGTTACATCCTTCTCCTTCCCACCTATTTCAACCCCTACTTCTCCTCCTGCACTACACTCGTTCTCATCTCCTTTATCACCCTCACTTTTCCCACTCTTTTCTCTTCTAACCCGTTTTCTGTGGGGCTCCTTGAGAAGACACTGCTCCAACAATTCCATTGCCTCGTCAATCTGCTCGTTCTGTTTTCCATCAGACGCACTTTCGAGGTCTTGCATTGCGCGCTCGCAGAGCTTGTGTCTGTAGAGAAGCTCGCTCTTGAGGTCGTTGTTGAGCTCCGCCAAACACCGGTTCTCTTCCTGCATCAGAATGAACACGGCCTCCGAGAGCATCCCTATGATATCAACCAAGTTGTGCCACTCCTGGCTTGTGATGGTCTCACTTTTACCCACCAAAGACTTGAGGTAGTCCTTAGGGATGAAGCACTCAGAACCCCCCCGCCCTCTCGACTCACCCAAATAATCTCTTACTACGGCACTTATTTCGGCGCCCGACGGCATGCTGCTTGGTGTGTGTGCTTGTTCGTACTGTAATTTCAATCCCCCTCCATCGTAGTTAGAAATGTCTTTAGATGACCGAAGCATCGGCCGATGGTGTCTGGATTTACGAGCTACTGGATCCTTATTTTCCTTGTTCTCGTCTGGAGTGTAGAATTTATCCTTTTGAGGTTTACCGTTTCCAAAGAGATCGTTGAGCGCAGATCTCTTTTTGTGGATAGTATCACTACTGCGCATGAAACCAGGGCTCGTAGAGGGAGGGCTATAGTCTGAAGGGATTCTGGCACTTGAGTATATGAGAGGAGCCGGCTTTTCGAGGTCGTGATGGCGCCGGAAGGCGATTGTGGGCTGCGCGTAGCTTGGGGTTTTCATGGAGTTGTGCGGGTGTTATTGTCTATTTGTGCGTCCTATTGGGTAGTATTAGAACAAGATTTGGAAATATGTTAGGATTTTTGGCCGAGTCGTTTTCGTATTTACGCGTCTTTTTGTGTGCATGGTGATGCTTTTACGCTGGGAAAGATCGAGATCTTTTCAATAGTAGTCAGGGAGGCTTTAGAAGGAAATTACAGTCTGTAGTACAGGTGAGGGGCTATATTGTATATGGAGTAGGTGTTTTATTCATTGTTATATCCTTAATTTAGTGTGCTTACCAAAATGGATTTAACTGACAGATAAGCGCTTAAAGGTGGACTCCTAAAGCTCTTCATATCTTCTTTTATACTATTTTATGATGGAAGTTGTTGTAAAGAATTTCGCAAAGCATGCAATCACAGAGTGCACACACACACACCTACCGCATTTCAATTGGCTCAGAAAATTAGCTTCCTAACATTTGAAGTACAAATGTTCTCATTCTAGTTATAGTCATGTAGTGGCATTGATATCATGAAATTACGGATGAGAAAACTTTATGTTTACAGCCTTGTTTTTTATGATAACGGTGAGACACCCCCAAAATGATAAAAAGATTCCATTTTAGGTAAACTTTTTGCAGCTCCTTATTTTTACCAGAGGAGTCGAAAAATTCTTCAAGGGAAGTGAAACCTCACCCACCAGACATAAAATCTCCACACAGAAACTTTAGGAAAATATATTTTTCAACTAAATTTTTTCGTATTTAATATTTTATCTCATTGATTTACTTTCTGATTACCTAGTAGGTTAGTAGAATGAGTAGTTGTGAGTGAGGCTTTCTCTAGCCATTCTAATTATCATTCTAGGGCAATGAATCCTTTGTAACATGAAACAAACATCTACAAGTCTCACTCATTTATTGATTACTCAAAGTAAGAAAGTATAAGTACAGCACTACATGAAAACACACCAACACACCTTATTGTCTGAGGAAACCACTTGTTCAGCCTACAGTACTCCACTGCCAATACTACTGCTAATCTAAACATTTAAATAGATGCCTCAAGACGATCAAATATGAGGAACAGTTCACTCAGACTTTCGATTGCGTCTTGCTTCGCCAGGTTATCGTATCTTATATAAAACGTGGCCAATCCCATCTCTTTCAGATATATATGTACACAGCAGTGGCATATATCAGAGACATACAGGCAGGCATCACAAATAAATAATCATCGAATCTACTAAATATGAAGTGAGCTAATTACACACAATACGATCAACAGCAGGCCAACGAGCTAAATCAAGATAAAGCTATGATTACTCCTATCTTAGACTTTCTCACCTTTGACTCATTTCCAGTGAAATATTTCAGACAAGATGCATCACCTTTATCATGTAGTGACCAAATGAACCGGCATGCTGTTGAGCAATTCAGTGTGACCATTCAGTTGTATATACAATATTTATTGATGAGTCGCAGCTCTCCTGATTTATAACTCGCTCGTGATTATCCCGTGATAATTCATCCGCTTCAGTGGTGAATTATATAAAGGTGAAAAAAATTCATGAACCTTCTCAAGAAAATGCCCAGCCTGCTCACGTCGCACCTTGCGAAGCTCAAGCTCTCTGCCCCTCCCTCCATTGCCGGCTCGTTCCCTGAACACAACCCCATCGATGTTGTGCGTAACCACATTGCTGAAGAGCTTGCGCCCATCTCTGGTGCCGACCCTCTGGTGATTTTCCAGGCTCTTGACTGCCCAAACACTCTTGACAAGGGAGATCTCATTATTCCAATCCCCCGCCTCCGTCTCAAGAACATCAAGCCTGTCGATGCCGCCAAAGAATTTGCTGCCAAATTTCCTATTGGCCCATATGTAGGTAAAGTTAATGCTGAAGGGGTTTTCGTGCAATTCTTCTTCTCTCAAAAATACCTTACTGAGGTTGTTCTTAAAGACATTCTTAACCGCCCAAAAAACTACGGGGACCTCCCTCTTGGCGAAGGCAAGAAAATCATTGTTGAATTCTCTTCTCCTAACATTGCTAAACCCTTCCACGCTGGTCACCTTCGGTCCACCATCATCGGGGGATTCCTTTCGAACCTTTATGAGAAACTTGGATGGGACGTTCTCCGTCTCAATTATCTTGGTGACTGGGGTAAGCAGTTTGGTGTATTGGCTGTAGGTTTCGATGAGTTTGGTTCTGAGGCCCAGTTAAACACCGACCCTATCAACCATCTCTTTGAGGTGTACGTCAAGGTCAATAAGAAGATCACCGATGAGAAGGAAGCCTCAAAAGCCGCCTCTGGTACCGCAGTGTCTGAAACCGACGAAGAAGCCAAGAAATTTTTCCGCAAAATGGAGGACGGTGATGAAGAGGCCGTGGCTCTTTGGAGAAAATTCAGAGAACTTTCGGTCCATAAATACGTTTCGACGTACGCAAGATTGAACATTGAATTCGACTTGTATGGAGGAGAACTGACGGTGTCTCAGGAGCTGATGAACAAGGCATTCAAGATCTTGGAAGACAAGAAGATGGTGTTCGAAGACGATGGCGCGAAAGTTGTGGATCTCAGACCTTTCAAGAAGAAGTTGAATACGGTATTGGTGGAAAAGAGAGATGGGACTAAATTGTATATGACCCGTGATATTGCCGGTGCCGTTGAAAGATATGAAAAGTACCATTTCGATAAGATGATCTATGTGATTGCTTCGCAGCAGGACCTCCACACGGCACAGTTTTTTGAAATTTTGAAACAGATGGGCTATCCATGGCACAAGGACCTTGTGCACGTGAATTTCGGGTTGGTGCAAGGCATGTCCACGAGAAAGGGAACAGTGGTGTTTTTGGACGAAATCCTCAACACGGCGCGCGAGAAAATGCTTGAAGTCATGCAGAAGAATGAAACAAAGTATGCGCAAATTGAGGACCCTCAGAAAATTGCCGATTTGGTGGGGATCTCTGCGGTGATGATCCAAGACATGAGTGCCAAAAGAGTCAATAACTACGAGTTTTCGTGGCCTCGGATGTTGACTTTTGAAGGAGACACCGGTCCTTACCTTCAGTATGCTCACTCTCGTTTGGCAAGTGTATATAGAAATGCCACGATCAAGAAAGACTCAGAGTATTTGCTAGGCTTTGATCTGAGCTTGTTGAAGGAAGAAGCCGCTTTGAACTTGATCCGGTACTTGGCTCAGTACCCAGACACCATCAAGCGTGCTCTGAAGAACCACGAGCCTTCCACTATCGTTACTTACTTGTTCAAGTTGACCCACGTTGTTTCGTCGTGTTATGACGGATTGTGGGTGGCTGGGCAGGACGAGGAGGTCGCCAGACTGAGATTGGCGTTGTATGTGGGGACCAGGGAGGTTATCGGAGGGGGAATGCGGTTGTTGGGGTTGACTCCGGTAGAGAGAATGTGATGAGCTACTCGAATCATTTACTTGCTTGATAATTCACTCCGTCTCCTTTCATTATAATGGATGGAATAATGTACATGAGCTTAACTATGAACTCATTACCGAGAGTATCATCTAAACTGCCAAGTGGAACACCTCAACTTGAATACTTCTATTCATATAAGTGGCAATCCTCGGTAACGCCTGTTAATCGATTAAGTATAATAATAGTCTAAACTTCCGTTTTTGTAGTGATTCTTGGGTAATGTTTCTAGCAAACGGGAAAATGATGAGCTTGTCTTGGAAATAAACAAGTGAAGCTAAATTAGAGAACAGTGAGTTCAGTCAAGGTACTATCAAACTGGAAGATCTTATGCCAACATTAAGTGCGCACGTGGTCTGGTGTGTAAACAAGCAAAGAGCTGTGTTCCATTCTTACTCAATTGTCCATGAACTTGAAGTTAAATCAGAAGAAAGGCATGACACCAAGCGAGTTCTCCGGTTTCCGGCGTTTGAGCGAGGCCCCAGTTTGGACGAGTGATTTAGTACTAACTTTTGGTGAGATCATACACTAGCTCTGCAGCACTATAAAGAACCAATAAATCCACTTTTACTTTCGCATCAACTGTTATCACTCTACTCTTTGACCAAGGACCCACTTTCTTTGAAGCTCAGGAATTCCTTTTTCTCAGTGATTAGGTATTAGTGAACAGCCCAAATAGATGCCGGTACTAGCAAGCTCGCCAATAGCTAATCAATTGTTCAGCCAATATACTGACATAGTTCACATAATCGAGTGTAGCTTGCATTCACCCGGCACGGCCAGCCGATTCGATCAATGTATTCAACCCATCTTTTCGAGCGGTCGATTCAGCAGCCAACCTACTCCATCCAACGACCGAATAGTATATCATATATATTAACTGTACTACACCTACAACACATAATCATACATTAGATTAGATCACTAGATCACTAGAGGCTTCTAGAACTAGCTCAGTTCACCAAAGCAGAAGCGGTGGCAGACTCGTACTTCCAGTTTGGAGGAAGAACAGCCACGGTTCTGTAGTAACGAGCAAGTCTGTGGATTCTGGACTCGATCAAAATCAATCTGAACTTGGAGTCCTTGTCCTTTCTGTTCAGGTCCAAGTGCTTTCTGACGGCGACGGCCTTCTTGATCAAAAAGTACAAGTCCTCTGGAATCTCAGGAGCAAGACCGTTGGCCTTCAAAACTCTCAAAAGAGTAGACCCGGTGATCACAGAAGACTGTGGAACACCGTGGGCATCTCTGAGAACGACACCAATCTGGGATGGGGTGAAACCCTTTCTGGCGTACTTGACAACCTGCTCAATCACAGCGTCTGGGCTGGACTTGAACCAGGATGGAGCCTGTCTGGAGTATGGCTTAGCGGAGGAGCTGATACCTTTACCCTGCAGTTAGTATTGAACATGAAGTTGAGCTAGAAAGTGATAAGCAGGCTGTGTTATATTAGGAATATTGGATTGAAAATTCATTAGTTCAGAGAGATGAAAAATGGCATGATTTTCATTATGCTTTCATATCCTTCACCGATTTCAACCAATAATTTCAACTAATTTTCATGTCCTGCTCATGCATCTGCTCAGTATAAAAAAGTTTAGACAATATAGATATTAATGATAATTTATTAGCGTGTTACTAGAGCACCAGCCTACCGATATCAACATAGTATGCTGGTATCACTATCAACGCTGGCATACTAAAGTATATCAATTTCGGTATATTAGTAAGTGTTCTAGTACACCATATTAACACACATGCTGTGCATCACTAGCAGTAAATCAAAAGATATACCAACACGGATGTCAACAGTGACCTAACACAGAACCAGCGTACTGAATATTCCCCAATAAATCTCATCAATATCTATGATCCCTGGTGGTGTTGAGTAGCATGAAAACTAAAGGATCCAAAAGAGCCGATAGAAGTCAAACCAGCTCAACCCGACAAAGCCATGTACATTATAGCGATGAACAGCCAACTAAGGCGTCACCTCGTTCCTTCAACATACGGTGCTGTGCATGCGACCCATCTTGACGGTTGGTTATATGGAGTTTGAACTTTTCAACTTTAGTGAAAAATATTCTGGCGCATAAAAATTGCACGTGCATAAATTTAGGGCGTAACTAGTGGTAGGGGGTAGTAGAAGGGGTCTTGAGATGGCTTATCCTTATCTTGTTTTTAGATATGGTTCTGAGTACGTTATGATATCCTTAGGTGACATGATGTTGGTGTTAGATTTTGATTTGATATTGGAGGTTTCGACGTCTGTCAAAATGACGTAGATGGTACTTGCTACGGGTGAGTTTTGGTGAGTGTATTGATACTAAAGAAGTATGAAAGGATGGATCTTGGGCGAGCTATTGCACTTTGTTTGATTTTATGGAAGATAACTAAAAAGTCATAGTGAGGTGCAAAAGGGGGTATTAGTGGTGACCAGAGCGAACGCTTGCGGTTATCTAGACTTTAAATGAAAGCCTATATAACCGTAAACAACTTCAATGTTTTCCAGGTAGTTTCCTTTCATGAAAAGTGTATTTTTTATTTGCTTTATTTGGTGTTCTGTAGTTTGTGGTATATGATATCAATATGTCTTTTGAAGCACTAGTCTATATTTTGAGGCCTTTAAATAGCTTTGTGTTCTTGGGCGAATGAATTGTGAGAGAACCTTTTTATAGTTTCGAGGACTTCTTCAAAACAGCTGAAGTAATAATCTTTATGCTCTTATTCACTTAGTTAGTTTTACTTAAGAAAAAAGAGGAATTCATTGATTTCAAGAAGATTGAAAGATATCCCAAATCAAAAGATAAGGTCGTGGTCTCACAAAAACTGAAGTGTGTGACTTTATACAAAAATGGAATTACTTCCAAAATCTAGATATAACAAAAATTGAACAAGAAATGAAGTCAATGGGATTAGTGCAAGGAAGGGCGGAAGAAAGAAAAGCATCTATTAACGCCTACATCACTAACTAAGCTAATAGACAACAAAACTACTACTTCCCATCTGTGTTTGACGTCTGATTGTCAAACGATAACAGAGCCAGGTCTGTTCTAGCAGAGAAAGCAGCAAGAGCAACACAATAAGACTAACAAGATCTATGTACTTTACAGTTAATTCTCCTGCCTACAGTGATTATATGTCATAACAATTCATAGCTCAACAGTTTGAAGCAATCACTTAGATACCATGATATCGCACTGAACTCTTTCCTAGCTCTTACAAGGACAGTGAAAAAGACTTTATATAAACAACAAAGGCTCACACAATTGTTTCATTAAAGACCAAGACCAAAAACTTACTCTAATCTTGACCAAACCACTTAAAACCAAACATAAAACCAAACAAAACACCAAACACGATTCAAAAAATGCAACTTTATTAGTCCAGTTATCAACTATAAAGACCAATCCGAATTATTAACATGACAACTCCATATTTTTATCTCGCAAAGCATCTGAAATCATCAAATGGACCAAGATTTACGCTTTCAAAACCTCAAAAAACAACATGAAATCATCGACTAACTTCTCAGATTCCAGTGCTTCCAAGAATTGAGACACCTCGCCCACCAAAAAACCAGGCAACCTCTTAAAATTGAAATTGGCCTGTATGATGCTCACCACGTATCTCGCGAAGATGTTTCGATTTCCTACTTCAAGATCGTGCTCTAGAGTGTACTTTTTAATCCAGATCTGGATCTTGAGAATCTGTATTTGCGTGAGTTTCATCTGGTTAGAGTGATACAATAGATTAGAGTAATATCATACCTTTGTTCTCAAACAGGATTTCGATATGATAAATCTTGTAAGTATACACTATCTGATATCCTTTACAGAATAACGATATCGGTATATTAGGTTACCCTCTGACTTGTTGATGCGATGATCATCGCATCGCGTGCGGTTAGACGCATGTGACTGTCAGAGATGGTATTACTGGATAAAATAGATAGTATATAAGTATTAACATATAGCTCTTTGTTAGCTGATTTTTGTGTTTTAGATTGCGTACTGTTTGGAATGGTTTCACTGTTCAGTTGTGTGAGACAAAAGCTTGAAGTGAACTGCCATGCTTCATCTTATTTGTGATTGAAAATGATATATAGGTATTCTATGTTTCCAAGGAAGCTATTCAATAAAAGCCTTAGACCGCCTGTTAAAGAGAGAAAAATTATACCGACAAATGAATGTGTATAAGCAGATCTATAACTCTTTGGCTCTTACCTGCTTACTGATAGAACGGACTGCCCTTAACCATTCACTTTAACTACTCACTGCGATAAAGGCTTTCCATGTATCTCCCAAACATTTCAAAGATCTGAATATAGAGGTATTTGGTAGAAGCCAAAGGTATAGATAGTACTGATCAGGTAAGCTATAATAGCAAATCTATAAATGGACGGCAGTTACCAAATACCCATCATGAATCAATATAAGCTATATGTTTTTGCCAAAATCAATCTCCAACTTATCTGATAATGGAGGGCTCGACTAGTGTGCTGACCGTTTAAACGGTCTTACGACATATGAGCCACCAAAACTAGCGTCAAAAAACAATCTTGTGTGGGAGTGGGATAGTATCTAAAACAATAAAAAAGCGACTCCTTATCAATATAGACCTTCTTATGGTGTATACACCGTACACTGTAGCTACCTGTCACGCATCGTCTGATTTATGCATCACAAATTAAACCAAAATCTCTTCGAGCATCATCTCACTCCCCCATATTTGGCGTCCGACTGCCATCGCTGTTTTGACATCCGTCAGGCTTGTGAGTGATACTATAGATTGGATTTCTCATTACACCCCTTGGTTATCCTGATCTGGTGCCTAGTTATCCATATCCATATCCACATATCCACAGAACATATTCGAATATATCAGATCTGGGATTTTGTGATATCGCAACACAATACCAGCATTCCAATCCTATTATTCTGAACTACAAGTTGAATAGCATACATTTTCTTGGTTAATTAGCAACGTTCAATTAGAGAGTTCTCTGACACTATACAGAACACAGACTGATACATCCATCTAGGCTGATTTACTGACACGATATACACTCGATATATCCCATCTGACCCGCTCAAACGACAAAATGCTTCCCTCAATAACAACAACCCTCACCGATGTTGACTCCCCCACAGACGTCCCCCTCCCTCCTCCTGGGGCATCAGACCAGCTTCGACGTCTCATGGGCAGCACGTCTGCTCCTCAACGCCGTCCCCTCCCCTTCTATCACGATCTTTCTGCAGACATTCCTGCTTCTATGGCCCCTGTGGCTTACGAAAGCAGGGTGTCTTTTGACACCGTAACCGTAGATGAGTCGCCATCTGTGGGAGTTAATCCTGTAGACTTTCCAGACTATTTTGGGCTCACACCAGAAGAGGCGCGAAATCACCAGTTCCGGCCCGTTCCGCCACTTAGCAACCGGGTTAAGCCGACAGAACTGCAGCTCATGGAAATGCCCACAAAAGAGTACAAAGAGCACGTACGGAAAGAGGCCTGGGATAAAGAGATCACTCAGGCTATGCACAACCAGGTGTGCTGCTTTCTGCGCCAGCATATGGACTTCAACAAGCTCTACCGCAACTTTAACAATAGAGCAAACCTCACAGGCAACGCACCTGTACCTGAGTTCCCTCGCAGAATCATCCTCGTGTATATTTCTGGCCGGCGTCACACGTGGGTTGCATTGGACTGGACTCTTCGGAAGCTCTTGGTTGATGGAGACCATATGGTTGTTGTTGCTCTGATATTCCCAGAACTTGTAGAGGAGCACGAGAAAGATGCTGAGGGAGACCCATACTGCGATACACGTACTAATAGATTCCAGAGTCCGAATCCTGGGCGCCTGATGCTGCGGAGTCCGCTCCGGTCTCGGTCCTCAGATGTGAGGGGTGTCAGCAGAAGACGCCACCACATGGACTTTGAGAAGCGCACAGCTGAAGAGGTTCGTAAAAAGGGAGCGAACATCATGCGCTACATCAATGCGGTTTCGGACCCTCAAAAGGTGATCAAAGTGACACTTGATCTTTCTGTAGGAACCCTGAAAAATGTGCTCAAAGACTCGTATATTTTGTATACCCCCACGGTTTTGGTATGTTCCGCAAAGCCACGTAGTTCAGCGGAACCAACCAAAAGCTGGGATACTTCTCGATTTTCAGACAGAGTAGTGAAGAACTTCACAATTCCTGTAATCATCGTACCTGCTTTGAACATGGGCCGTTTTGAAAAACGGCTCTTTGAGATGCTTCGTAGCTCAGCGCGTGATCCGCCTCTGGAACACGTGAACGGGGTTTTGAGTGCCCCTGCCTCTTTAAATGGAACCAAGGATTCCTTGCCCAAAAAGAAAAAGGACGATTTCGATGCCGATGCCGACGACTCTGCGTCCATCGACAGTAACAGCACAAGTAGTTCCTCTTTGTCACTGGAGTATTCTGGTGACGATGAGGATGAAGATGAGAAGAAGGAAAAGGTGCCCAAAAAAGTTGTGAGAAAAAGACCACGGCTTAATCGACTCCAGACATTGATTGGCGAGTTGGGTTTTGAAGAGAAGCCGGACCTTGACACTACAGAGCAAATCCGTAATTTTGTAGACCGTCAAGAGAATCTCCTCAGTGAGAATCTCTTGAAAATTCCATACTACCAAACAGACTCCACCCTGTCCCTGGATAGCCCTTACCCACAGATTGATGAGAACTATTTTCGGAACCAGCTTGAGTTGGTCTCGGTGGCGTCTCTGTACATTACTAAAACTCTCAAGAGACACAATTTTTCAAAGGACAGAGAGGGGGCCGAGCTTGTGCACAAAATCACAGGCGATCCAAGCATGGTTAAAAAGCAGAAGTTTGACATGTTTGCGAATGTAGACTTGAGTGCGGTGAGCGTGAACAGTGTGAAGAAGAGTCTGTTGAAGTGGGGCCCCGCTCCTGAGAAGAAGATTGGTGGCTCCCCAGGGGCGTCCCCTTTTCGGGCTCGGCTGATGAGTAGGGAGCGTGAAAGCGTAAGCAGGGGGTCGTTGGAAAGCAAGCGCGTTCTTACAAGGGTGGTCTCAGGACAGGAGAGGGAGGGGCAGAAGGAGCGTGACTTGAGGGCGGTGAGGAGTCATGGGGACGGAGGGGGAGAGGGGAAAGGGAAGGAGAAGAAGAAAAGGGGAAAGTTGGGGTTTTTCCGGTGGAAATAGTTGACTGTGAGTAAAAAAACAACCTACTACGAGTGAAACAAGTAGTGGATGTGCGAGTAATAGTTGAGCCCATTGTGGGCAAAGCCCATCCGTGAGTGAGTGAACTGCACGAAAGTGTTCAATAACGACGCAAGTTCATAGTCAACGCGCCAATCAACTGATAGATCTGCTATCTTCTGACTCCAGACTCAGACAGATAAGACTACTGAACACATTACTGATTTTAACCTGATTTAGTCCCTATACCGCTGCTTATATATACTGTTTTGGCATAATGATTTACGCATATTTGGCTGTAGACTAGGCTTAGGGCCTGTTGTGATATACTTAGCTTTTAAGGCTCACGGACATAGACCATATTCATCTTTTGTAACCTTATTGACCCTATTATAATGTCTCAACAAATTAGTACCCTTAAACCTCACACCTGAAGATGCATTCCGCTGCAGGCGCTAAATTGGAAATCTCAATTAAGGCGCCCTAATTGCAATTATATGTAATAATTAAACTCTTTCATCCCCGATCATGCTGAGGATCTAGCCTCCAATCGAAATGATCTACTTCAGTTTTATGGATGAATGAAATATTTGAAGCAGATAATATGTTTAACACTCTCGAATCAAACAATATAGCTCTTAAACCTGCTAGTGAATATGTGTTCTATGTATTATGGATGAAAATACAGCATAGCTTTTTTAAGGAGACCAACTACGAAATTGGAACTCTAAAACCGAGAATTAAGGCAAATACGTCAGCACGCTCCGATGCACTAATCTAACCTCAACTCTGTGACTGTGAGTATGTATGCACATCTAATATCACTGGTACCATCTAGACGTTTTCACGGAGTTTGAGCGTCGATCGGGTTTTTTTTAACTGCTATAGCAGTAATCTCGAGTTTGTGACACCTTTTTTCAGGATTCTAAGATGGGGATCCTACACGCGTCTCCTGCATGTGCATGACAGGGTCGTTCAAATTGAGCAGAAAAGTACAGACACAGGCCCGAATACACGGGACTGGGTATACTGAAGCAAAGCTCGGCAGTCGAATAACTCGCTACATGAACTTCTTTGTTATCCAATGCAAGCTAAACTCCTGTTAACAGGCTTTAGATACGTCAAGGTGCCCAAGTCTGGGCCTTCCACACACTCTCTGCATAGAATATATACTACTTCAGTTGCGTCCAGGCATTCCGAGCAAAGAAAAACTTTGAAAATCGGCTGGGTCATATGCGAATTCAGCGCCAGAGTCTACTACTAGACGCAGCTCCGTAGAGCATGTTCAGATCAATAACGCTACTTCACCTTTGGAGGGTATTTTATTAACACTCGATCATCAATGATATTCATGAGATCTCAGCAAAGCATTGTTTAGTCGTCTATAGATGGTTCTTGGAACAAAACCTATAGATATTCCTATATGTATCTCCTCAAGCATGCATTAAACATGCATAGATTGACACATCATATAGTCTTGCTATTATATATAAATCCTAAGATCCCTCGAAGGACCGGCCAGGAACAGCTATCATGGAAGAGAACTTTGAATTCAAGGACTTGTCTGAGGGCTATGGCTCAGGATTCGAAAATAAGCTTCAAAAGGGTACGGAGACCGTGCACCGTGAATACAGCGGCCTTGATGGGTTCATTCTCAGCGACGAGTCCAAAAACCTTAAAGTGAAAGAGCTCGCTTTTGATCTCCAAGTGGATGAGAAGAGTGTGTTGAGAAAGATTGACATTTTTGTTCTTCTTCCCTTCTGTTTGATGTACTTCGTCGGAAACCTCGGTCGCTCCAATACAGGTCTTCTTTGGCTCACGGGCCTTACAACCTCTTTGAAGATTACCCAGCTCCAGTACTATGCCTCCATTGCAACATTTTATATTCCTTACGTGATTTTTCAGTCTTTCCTGAATTTGATTCTCAAGTCTATCAGACCGCATTTCTGGCTCAGCATCTCTATTTTTATATACGGGTGTCTTATCATTGCAAAAGGGTTTTCAAAAACCTATGCTCAGTATGTTGCTATCCAGGCTCTCCACGGGCTCTTCCAGTCTGGATGTGATAGTGCAGTCTTCTATATCCTCTCTCAGTACTATAAGAGATCTGAGTCTCAAATTCGGATATCTCTCCTCTACTCTTGCACGATGATTCTGATCATTTTCAATAATCTCGTGGTTTACGGGCTCTTAAAGAACGACCCAAGCCCATCACTTGAAAATTGGACAAAACTCTTGATAATCGACGGGTCCGTGACCTCACTTTCTGCGTTTGTGCTCTTCTTTATTCTTCCAGACTTCCCAGAAGGAATTCGTTTCTTCTCTGATGCAGAAACTCTTTTCATTGTTAAGAAGCTCGAAGTGTTTACAGGTAAATCGGGGTACAACATTGAATTCAGTTTCCGCGATGTTTTGAACCAAGTGAAAGACCCACTTATTTTCGTCCCTGTGATTGCCGCGAACTTCTTTGGTGCTATGCCAAATGTCTACACGCTTGTCGAGATTATAGGTTTCCACTACACAGGCTTTCTGACCACTGATGCCACTTTGCAGTCCACTTGGCCTTGGATATGTGGATTTGGAGCTATCAACATTTTTGGGTTACTCTCGTATTACTCAAATATGAGAGTTCCATTTGCGACCTTCACATGTATTATTACTATAATAGGTGTGTGCTTCATCCACTTCCATGACGATATAAATGCTGTGAACGACATGGTTCGTTACAGCGGAAACTTTCTTTTCGTTGTGGGAACTCAGAGCTCGTATGCTATTTTCATAGGCTGGGCGACTTTCAATGTGTCGGGGCATTTGCGCAAGAGTGTCATTACTTCGTTGATGACGTGCCTCTATGATTTCTCCGGTATCTATGCGATATTCAGTATGTACAACAACGACGTATTCGTTGACAAATCGACGCTTTGCGGTGTTGTGTTTCTGTTTGTTGCACTAGCTCTCTCTGTTGTTTATTGGGTTGTTTTGGTAGTAGAAAACAAGAAGAAACGGGATCCAGCGTATAAAGAGTCTTTCAATCAGTTAAGTCAGCATGCAAAGATCTTAGCTGGTGATAGGGCACCTGAGTTTGACTATTTATACTAAATTTCTTAGCTGTTTATATTCTTTATATCCTTCATTGCTTGTGTTGTAAGTATAAATATTGTCTTTTAGCATAGTTCACCATAATACTGCTTAGGATTTTAAGGCAACCTCGGTATTCATGGGCATATAAGACTCTTTCTGTGAAAATTTGACAGACCTCACAAGAACCATAAACCAGCTGATCGGTCTGACTACTTTTGACCAGAACAAAGTATATAGCTCACTCAGATCTATTCAACAGCTCAATTGAGTAACTATTTTGAGACATGAATAATGAACACTTATTGTTGCATCAATTGATCTATAAGTTGTACCAAATCGTCGTTATTAGCAAGTCTTTGATAAACGTATCAAAAAATCAACTAGCAGAGTTTTATTTGAAGAGCTTTGGTATGCATGGTTATTGCGTTACTCAAATGTGGCTAAATCAATAGACATGAAGTCAATTTTTATTACTATCATGACATTAGATTTCGGTTCAATGGAGAGACATATGGTCAGATTTTGGCATATGCTAATCTCTATTTTAATTGGAGGATTTGCAAGCCTGAATTTGCCCCCGCATTTGAGGGATAATTCGGATATCGAGGACAATAAAAACACGTCCACTACCAATGCCAAGTATCACAGCAAAATGTAAGTGAATATTAATTTATGACCACCAACCCATCTACAATTTCTCGGTAGATACGTGCTACAATGAACACCAGAATATTAACTTATAGTACTGGTCTACACTACGTCATAATGAACTTGAATTGACAGCACAACAAATCAACACAACCAAATGGCGAGCATCGAGGATGTAAAACAAGCAATAACAACGCCAGTCACCAGGTTTAATCGATTAAAAAGAGACACAATTGAAACTCACCAGAAATCAATTGACATCACACCAATAACACAGTTATTTACCAATTTTCTTCTCCAAGGCACCCACGTGCTCCTCCAAGCCTCTGATAGTCTTTTCCAATGACAACACGTCGGATACAATGGCTTTGTTGGCGGCTTTGTACTCGTCCATAAGATAATAGTATGACCCAGCTCCTGTAAGAGACACTCCCAACAAAAAGCCAACAAAACCGCCCCTGAAGCCGCCGACTTTCTTAGGTGGATTTGAGGCGATTGGCGCGGTCAGATAGCGTCTCGCAGCGGTCCGTAGTATGTGAAGCATTAGGGGTAGTGAGGATAAGGATTAATATGGGGAATTTGTTTGGTGGGGTTGGGGAGGGTAACCGCGCTTCTAGGAGCCGAGCGCGTAAATCTGAATAAGCTTTCGACATAAAAAAGCCGCTGGATTTCTAGTGTCTTACTGGATCAGTATGCTGTAGCATAGCTTTTTCCTGGCCGTTGTAGCGTGCTTCTGAAACTTTTTCTGGTGTATAGGATCCCGTCTATACCTTTCAACTCTGCATGAAATATACCTAGTTTACCATTCGTAGTATTACGCCCCAGGTTAGGAACATCCTTTCCATCATACACGAATAAGCAATTCGATAGATTGTCGCCTTCTGCGTGCTCTTCGTCGGCTTGTTTCAATGCCAGATCCATGAATTTGAACGAAGTGAAAGCATGTTCCTTTTTGAAAACTTTTGGGCTCTCTTTTATATTCCTTTTAGTTTTCCTCTAATACATTGCGCTCATTGATATGGTAATTGTGTTTTTGACCGATTTTTTATGTATATTGTTATGCATATTCCAAGGTTTGTTCGAGGCACTTTTGGTAAAAGTTTGACCTTTTTGACAGGCATGCACCCAATAGCAGGTAGGTGTATTGGATGATGTATGAATGGTGATAAAAGTGGCATAAACCTACCACTCAAAACTCGTTTGCGAACCTTAGCGAAAGGCCCACTATATATTACGAGCATGAATCGTTTGACAATATTTGGAATATCCAGATAAACACTAAAGTAAACTGCGTCTTGCAGTGCTATAGGCATTAATTGTGTAATCAGCTTCATATCGCTATTGTTGACAAATATTTGTGTACTTTAACTGTCTCAAGTGGGTCATTTGCTATATCGCTTCACTTGCTAAGTGTCCTTTTGCTTGGTTTTGTATTTTGTTAAGCGGCGTGGCAGAAGCTGAATTTTGAAGAGCATATTTACCAACCGTGCTCGAATGTGTACGGCTAAATAACATGGCTTTGGTGTCTTTCATTTTGAATCCATTGTGAGCATAGACTGAAGTGTAGACTCAATCAAAAAAGATGTGTATTTACCAAGACTCACAAGCGAGAATCCTAACTCACATTGGCGGTTCCCTTAAAACAAGCGTATTTGCTGATTCACCTTGTGAAGCCAACAACTCACTCTACTGACTGTTTACCAAGCTATCAATATTGAATTCTGTAATCATACCCAGGATCGGAACCGGACTCCGTTTGAGCCAACCAGAAACGCCGAGACATCTTTGTACTTGGCGCTTGGATGAATTTCTCCCTTGGCACGTTACCGGCTCACCGGCGCACCGGCCTCTGACTTTACGCTGTCACTGGGGTCCAATTAACGTCTTTCTCCGAATCTGGGCAAACTTGTGCCGGAGTTCTGCGTACTCAGATCAAGAGTAGATCTGATCTCTACTTGACGCTTAAAAAAATTAATAGTACGAAAAACAGATACTTTGTGATACAAAAAAGACAATGAACTCAATGGTATAGACCGTTTCTTTCGCACGTGTTCCACAGTCATTTTCCAATATAAACCCCATGGGGTGGTGTTTGACTCATGTGACTCTGAGACACGTACAGCAAACGCGTCCAAAACACGCTATGACCTCCACAGAAAAGTCAAAAGTTTCAAGAAATCATTAAATAATCTCATACAAAAAAAATCTATCATCTTGTTGTAATATTTCAATTTATCTGCGAGCACAAATTATGTCCACCCCTTATCTTTTCCATCGGCAATTATGCACCTCATCTCATATAAATCCGGTGCATGAATCAAGAATACACGCAATGACGAGTCTCAACGCGCCCATGGGCTACTCTGGAAACCCGCTTGCGAGCCTCATAGATCTGTCGTACTATATGCTGTATGAAGATAACATGAGCCAGCCCACGATGTCGTACCTGACCATAAATCTGACATTTTCAGGTATTAGTGTGGATAGCTATCAGTCTGTGAGCTACGACTCATATTTTCCTATTCTTAAGCTCCCCGGAGAGCTTCTCTTCAAGATTTTCTGTGAATTGGAGCAGAACGACTGCTTGGGCCTCATGATGGGCTGTGCTAGATTATACACCGTTGGGAAAGAGAGATTATGGAACACTATAATTATTGACCAAGAATACAGTGAATTCAATCGTGAGATGATCGAGATGGCGGCCCAGAAGAACGGTGGGGTGACTCCTACGTTCATCAAAACTAGCTTCAGAATAAGAGCTCTTTTTGAAGTAATAAGAGGAGGTTTATCCACCAACCAAAACTACCACGTTAACCATATCAAAGAGGAAAACTATCTTTCCTTGATTAGACAGATACACTTTTCAAATGTGCCTCAAGATTTCCTCAGCTACGAGTTAAGAGAATACGTTTCTAGCGGAATGTTTAACGGCCTTCTGAAGCTTAGCTCTTTATCTATAAACACAAAATTGACATCTCTTGCGCTCTCTCAATTTTCACTTTCAAGTGTAAAACATCTCGCAATATCGTTAGACTTGTGTCGCACTGATTTGCAAATTTACACTGTTTCTGGTCTTCCTGAGTCTGGATATAAATCTCTCTTTCCACTTAAAAACTTGGAATATCTTTCCTTAGCTTTAAATTTTGACAACAGCCACTCCAACAGCATGATTCTCGGCTATATTACAAGAAGTTTGCTTTTGAGTGGAAACGATTTTTCCAAAATGCGGGCAGTGGAAATCTCAAACAACCTGGGGCTTTGTAATCCAGACTCTATACTCTCTAACTTACTCATCAACAGAGTTGAAAATGCATCATTTGATACCCAAATCTTGACAAACTTTTTTTCTCCAATCCTTGATCAAGAATGTGTTCTCACAGGCCTCAAGAAACTCCGCTTTCTGGGTTTTGTGGTTCTTCCTTCTCAGGCTGTTTTGGTTAAAAAATGTATAAATATGAAAAGCCTCGAAGAGTTGGAGTTGTCCCACATCTCTGAGTTCCAGCCTGTGGATATAAATACCAGCAGTGAGATGTTCTCTGATTACAGAGAGCTTATTTTGTCAAAGACCAAGCCAGGCTTCTTACAAATTCTCGCAGAAAGCGGTCTTTCTGTGAAAACCTTGACGCTAGACTATAAAGAGTGCTTGAAGGACTCAGTGTTGGATACCCTCGCCAAAATCACAAATACCACTTCTCTTAATGTGACCGTTCGCTGGAACATGAGATCATGTAGAGAAAATCAGTCTCTAGAAGCTTATGTGAACCGACTTTTGGACAATGCCTCTTCTCTTCCTCTTTCAACGTTATCTTTGGACGTCAAACGTGAGATAAAGCCACTCTTTAGAGGCTCTTCTGGTCAAGAGTTTCTCACTACAGAGTCTTTTCTTACCCATCTACCCCTTTTCAAACTGCTTCTGTGTTTGAGAATCTTCTGTCATTCTCTAGAAGAGTCTTTTGTGCATGCTCTCCTCTCAGACAAGCACATTACTCTATCTTTGAAGAGCCTAGACCTTTTTGGGCTGGGAGCAGGAGGCAAGCCTAATATGGCTCTTGAGGTGGCCCATGCTGGAATATACGATGACTGGTTCAAAGTTCAGCATATAGCCATTCATTTGGCAAAAAACAATGTCCTGGCTTTGAAATTTGTGCGCATTAATGGGTGTCTTTTCGAAGTGAAGCGGTGGGGAAGAGAGGGAGTAGAAGTGGTTCCAAGAGAAGGGGGTTGGTTTGATTCATACGAGTAGCTTGGGCTAATTGAGAGCACTCATTCTAAAAGAAGCTATTATTCTTCAGCGTCTTTATATTTCGGGATACACATAGATCAGTACCTCAAGCGAGTTGCTACAATTGGTTATATTATTAATAAACACTGTCGATTGGTTATTATGTAATTTTATATCGCAATTTGAAGTAGTCGGATCTGACGCGTGATTTGCGCGTCTTTGATTTTCATTCAATTTCCACGTCAGTGAGTAGGAATACTAAATGTAGATATTTTCAGAGAATTTAACTAGTTTATGAAAGTGTGTATCCGCCAGGACGCCTGCCTCACCTACAAGTTGAGTTAACGTGAATATATGGCAGCGAGGAATTTGAAATAGAAGCTGATACTATGAGGGCGTGTCCATGACTTCATAATTGTACTCACTAACAAAGTTGATACATACTTACAACTGTTTAAGCCGTGCTTTCAGGCACCTCCATCTAAAAGCACTCCATAGCTGTCTTTCTGATGTTACATAGCTAATGCTGCATAGCTACAACGATGATTCTGGTATATCAAACGCTACAAATTGAAGATAAATAAATAGAAACCAGCGCTGCTGGGAGAAATGAAAAACTAAATTGAAACCTTGCAAAAAACAAGGATGGATAGACACTAATTATATGTGAATGGTTATGCAGATTGAATCTATGAATGCTGTTCAAGCTCTTCAACCACTTCTTTTACGAAGAACTTAAGGCATGTAGTACACACATCCAGCGCTGCAGACACCGTACAATACAGTCAATCCAGTAACCAGCCAGCAGTTGTCCACATCGTTACTGCCCTGTCTAAGAGTGTCACACAAAGCCAAGCAAGCACCCTTGGTAAGAGCAGCACCCTTAGCAATTGGTCCAAGAACACCGGTAAGCAGACCGAGAATGTCGCCGATGCTTCTCTCACTCAACTCTGGCAAGCCATGCTCCTCGCCCATTCTCTTGACCTTAGCCGCGGTGATGATCTCCAGCGAGTTAGAGTAGGCCTGTCTAATAAGGTACAAGTACTCGGCCTTCAATTCGTCGTTGTAGTCTGCAGTCTTCTTTTGGATAAGCTTCTCAGTTACCTTCAATTCCTGAGCAGAGGAGACAGCCTTCAGTTTGGCAGCCTTGAGGCCGCTCACGGCCTCGTCCTCGAAAAGCGTGAAGTTGAATTCAGGCAACTGGACGCTGTTGTTCCACAAAGTCTGGATAAAAGACCCAAAAGAAGTTGTGTAGTTGTACTTTGCCTCGCCAGCAACTGGCTTAGACACAAAGTTCAGTTGAGGTCCACGCTCTGGAGCAGTACCTGGGAGGGTCATATCATACCCACAAAGCTCCTGGCGAGCTGCCTGGTACCAGAAGGACTCATTCATCTCCTTATACTGTGGTGTCTTAGCAAGGCAACGGCCGAGCTTCCAGAAACGGTTCACGGCCTGGTCGCACATCAGGTCGAAGATTCCGTGGTAGGTTCTGTGGAGCTGTGGTGGACCTTCAGAGTCTGGAACTTCTCCCCAGGAGGAAAAGTTCAAGTGAGGGAACACGACAGATGGGAAGTCGAAGTGTGGGAGCAGGGCCTTTGGAAGACCAACAAAGGTATTGTAACTACCAGAGAAGTCATCAAACTCGTCGGCGAGCTGCTCTTCGATGTCGTCCTGGGTGAGCTGGTTCTGAGCAATAGTGGCTCTAGCAGTAAGGTTCGATCCGACTGCGGAAGCTGGGGAGGGCTGGGAGAGCTTGGTAGCGTACAATCCTGTTGGGATGGCCTGCACAAGGCAAAGCTGGAGGATGATAAGAAGGAGCATTGCTTACAAGTGAGGGCTAGGGGTCCTATATATATATTTACGAACATAAGGATTCGAAGGCGGGGCTCTGTCTGAACTTCCATTTTTTGTACGGCATGCCTAGGGAATGTGCATGAAGAACAAAAAGCGTGGATGTTGGATGCAGCACAGCACTTTGAACTCCAGCGGCTTTTCCCTTGGCGTGCCTTGTAATCATTGATATATTCTTTAGTGCAATCGTTTTTTCGATAGCTGTATTGTGTGAGCAGTCGTGTGGGGAATCTAGTGCCTAGCTCTCGAAATCGGTTTCTGAAGATTTTGAGGATCAAGTTGGCACAAATTAAGCTGAATATGCTACTCAGATTGCCTAGACTAATACTGCTTTTTTGTTTCTTCTCATCAAGGTTTTTCCGATATGTGCTCTATTTTTGTGATGTTTTAAACCTCTGTAGCGTTGCCATATTTCACTGCATGAACTCGCTTCAGTGACTACTCACAGCAACATGGATTCAACCGTATCAAGCTTTTAAATTACGGACAAGAAGGTCTTGCAAACTCAAATTTGCAGGAATTTGAAGCCAGGCCGCTGGCGCACAAAGAAGGTTTACTTGAACGAGTATGCACGCATTTTCAAGAATTCGGAAGAACTCACAAAAAATGTTTCTTAATTTGTCATCAGGATGCCTGTAAAATGATTATTGTTCGTAGTCATGCTAATAGATTCAGTTTCGACGGCAAAAAAGCCAGTTGTTGAGGAATAAAACCTGAAAACTTGGATGTTGGATAGGCTTTCCTCAAACCTAATCAAGATATGATGTGGTGGGGTCAGTTTATAGAGCTTTAGATTTGGAAAGTTGCATATTATGTGGCTGTCATGTCAGTGTCTAGAATGTCAACTCAAAGCATCTTTTATCAGATCGATCTGCAGAGATCATTATGTAGACATCATACTGCAGAAATCAGTCTGCCGTCCTCCGGAAATTGTACCTTTCAAAAGACTCGTTCGGTTCCAGTTTCTGAGGTAGCTGAAGAAGTGAGTGTTTTTTCAGTAATTACCATAGCCAAATGAATGTGCAGGCCTTATTAGCACACGCACCTCCTACAAAACTGAATTGAATACATATAAATATCACAATTTGACTAGCAAATCGCCATAACTAGACAATCAAGGTTACCTCAATAATCATAAAGTCAATAAAACCAAATCAACAGACCTATGAATGGTCTGTAGTCACCTTAAACAGATCAGACTTCCAGTCCATAAGCCAATCAAAAGCTTGAGGAGCCTCACCCCAGAATCGCTCAAAAGTACAAACGGCACCCAACCTCACACACCCCATAAATCACAGTCAACCCAAAGATACCCCAGCACTCGTGGAGGTCGTTGCTGCCTTGCTGAACGATATCACACAAGTTAAGGCACTGAGGAAGGCCGAAAGTAGGGTCCAAATCACCATCTCTCTTTTGGACGTCTGTGTCATTGTTAGGTCTGATTCCCGTTGTAGCCACCATCAGAGACTTTCTCTTGATTTCAAACAAGTATTGGGCCGCGAGCTCGTCTGTAGTGTCATTGTCTGGGGCTCTTAAGAGTTCCAAAGCGCTCTTTGGAGGAATAGAAACCTGTCTGTTGACAGACAAGAGCTGGATCTTCTGCAGCGAGCTATTGATTGGAGGAACTACTGGGTCACTCTCTCCACAAAGCTCTTTTTTCGCAGCTTGGTACCAGAATGTCGAGCTGAGTCTTTGAAACTCCGGGATTTGGGAGATACATGTTCCAAATTTGGTGAACTTTTTGGCAGCCTTCTCACAAAGCTTGCCAAAAATTCCTGTGTACTGTGCATAGAACGCAGGCTGCGCTGCTGAAAACGTGAGAAGCGTTAGAAGGAAGAATATAGGTGAAAACTTCATGTGCTAAAGATTTTAGGAAACTGTCACATATATATATATGGATTGCGTTAAACGTTAAGTGCGATGCCGTGAAGGCAGGGGTAACCCAGAAAGTGCATAGGGGGATAGGGTTCTGGGCTTTTTTGCGGGGAGTTTTACATCGGGTCTTGGCAAAAATAGTGTGAAAGATAGACAAAGAACCGTTTGGCTTTTTTTGGTGGTTATCAGCGTATATTTGTAGCCAGCGATTCGATTCATGGATATTAGTGGAATCTGTCAATGCAGGTGCGTGAGGCGCTCGTGCAAGGGGAGCATAAACGCTGGGTGTGTGAATAAAAAAATGGATCAAGAAATCATGAAGATTTCAAAGAGCTTTCTGGTATTAAGTTTGTATATAATCTCTACTTTTTCACTTTTTTTTTAGTAATTTTTGCTTGTGTAGATCTGGCTAGTAGCAGTGGAATGCAACGAACCAGGAGTATGGTAGTGTGGATATAGCGGAACCTAATTCCTCGTCTGCCTTTCGGGCTTCGATTTTAATTCAAAAATTGAGGGTGTAACTTGCGGGTCAAAGTGCGTTTTCATTTTTTCCTCCGATCTAGTACGTTAACAGGTTGCGAAAACATCTCTTTAAGATATTACAGAGAACTTTACTCTATTGAGGATATTCAAAGATAGAGGGGTATGCAGGAGTTTGGCTTTACCGTACTGGGCTTATTCAAACTAAGGTGGCATCGATTCTTGGTTGTGCAAAAAACGATTTCGCTTAAAAGTTTCGACTTAGCTCGTGAGCCAGTGTAAATTAAAAAGAGGGTGTAAAATACAAAGCTCTTTAAGTATGTAATGGACTCTTTGTTGGTACTTTTATACATTTGTTTGAAGTATCACATTAAAGCCTTGCCAAGACTAGCATATCCTTGAGTACTGTCAAAATTACGTGACCTCTGTGGTTCAAAAGTGAATACTGGCATGGAGAAACTTCAGACTTTGATCTGTAAGACATGGCTTAACTCAAATTCAGACTCTTCGAGTTAATGGTGTGAAATAAGTGTCAGTGCCAGTTTTAGATTGGGCTTAGCTACACAGTCCAAAGCACCAATTTAATGTAAACTAGCATCAGAATAGACAAAAAGAGGTTCAATATTAGGGCTGATGAAAAACTTCGCTCCAAAAGATTGATAGCTTTGTAAAAGCGATTGGTCAAATAAGCATACAACTCAACTAGTCCAGACCTTGAATAGATGCTAACCTTACATGAGATCTACTATAAAATATCAGACTGGTGCTGAGCCATATCAATTGATCCTTTTTATATATCTACTATATACATCTGTAGCTACAGCTTGGTTTGCTCGACTCAAGGGACAAAAATACGTAACAAAAAACAGGAATTTTCACAAGCAAAGAAAAATCTAATATAAACAACACAATGAAACATTGAGAACCTATTGATATACAAGAACAAGAACAAAAACTGGTATTAACAGTACAATAACGTTCCGCACAGAAGCCCTGCAGCAACCCTAAACCAAATCTTCCCATCTCAAACCAACCATGCTTGAATCGCTTGTTGCCGGGTTGCTCAACCGGACTTTGGTGAGTATTTTTCTGTCTATTACATTACATTGACCAGCTATGTCATATGCTACTCAATTGTTAGTGTATAGCCGTGCTTCGAGTGAAAGTCTGATGCTGTGAAGCATGCAGAGAGGGGTCTGAATGAGCACCTAAAAGGATGACATACTGAGAATTGGTTTGTTGAACAGTTTACGGTGAATTGTGTGATTATTTGAAGTGTTGTGTCTTCGCTATTTTTTGAGGTTTGTGTTATGATCATGGATCATTGAAGTTGGCTTGGGTATTGTCTGATCCTGCCTGCAAATCTAAAGCCGAATATGAATGTTTCAGAGCTCTTAAAGCATCACAATAATCATCGTTATAGACTGAGAGGGTTTGGGATGTTTTTGTTTGGCTTGCTATGCAGATCACCGTTATTTGGTGATGCATAATCGGAGTTTTATCTTGCGGAAACTCCGATCTATGAACTTTTACATCACGCCTACAATATCATTACTCTAATTGTGTATATACACTCATCACGCGCTATGTGTATACAACCGTACTAACCAGGGCAACTACGTTCAAAACTTTGATCCCAAACAACTCAACATCGGGATCTGGTCGGGAGACGTAAAGCTCCTGAACCTCCGACTCAAAAAAGAGTCATTAGATGCATTAGAACTTCCAATAGACGTTCAATATGGCTTCCTTGGCCAGCTCACCCTCCAGATCCCCTGGCAAAACCTTAGAGCCAAACCCGTAAAAGTCATCATCGAAGACGCATACCTTTTGGCTGCTCCTATAGCACCAGAAACGTATGATGACGAGAAAATCAAGGCTCGTGAGTTGGCTCTTAAGCTCCACAAACTCGCAGAATTAGATCTTGTAGAACAAAACAGAAGACAGTTGTCTCAAGATGATGACGACTCCAAGAAAGCTGAGAGCTTCACAGAGAGTCTTCTTACTAAAATTGTGGATAATCTCCAGGTCACCATCAAAAACATACACGTGCGGTACGAGGATTCTGCGGTGTTCACAAAAATACCCTATGCTGTAGGGCTTACCTTAGACGAGCTTTCTGCTGTGTCTACTGATGGTCTGTGGAAGGAGAGTTTTGTGTCTCTTTCCAGTGCGTTTGCACGCAAGTTGCTCACGCTCCGTTCCTTCAGTTGCTATTTCAATTCGCAGGCACATCCTCTTATTGACCGCACTGAAGATCTCAATGAAGAGGCGCTCCTAAAACGCTTCAGAGATCTCATTGCGAGGGAGGGCGAAAGTGTTGGGCAGAATTTCCTTGTTCGGCCTGTCAGTGGAAGCGGTAAAATCACTGTTAATAAGCTCGGAAGCACCGAAACTGATCCACATGTTCTTGCGGAGCTCTTCTTCAGAGAGTTTGCAGTAGACTTGAGTGCAGATCAGTACCGGGACATCCTCAATACGGCATCTAACTATCGGTTCTACGTCAAGACTCTCAAGTTCAAGAGATTGCGCCCGAAAAGTCGGCCTCTGGAGAGCCCCAAGGAGTGGTTTAAGTATGCAGCTCAGGTTGTTTTGAATGAAGTGCACGAGAAGAATCACAAGTGGACCTGGGAACACTTCAAGGAGCGCAGAGATGATAGAAAAGCATATATAGAAGCCTACAAACAAAAATTGGTTGCTGAAGGTACAGGGGCTGCTTTTGAAGGGGAGAACGCCGAAATCGTAAAGACTTTGGAAGAAAAGATACTGTATGAAGACATCAAATTCTACAGATCTTTAGCTCGGTCACAGCGTAGAAAAGATCGGTTGAAAGAGAAGACCGAGGTCACCGAGCCTAAAAGTGTGGAAAAAACTCCTCAAACCGGGTGGTTTGGCTGGTGGGGTGGAGGCGAGAGCCAGGAGCTGGACCTGGACTTGGTCATGACAGAAGCCCAGAAAAAAGAGCTCTATGACGCCATAGAGTTTGACGAGAAGCAGGCTTTGGTAGAGGCTGTTTCCGTGCCTAAAGACCGGGTGACGTTGAAACTCTTGGCTCTGTTGGAGAAAGGGGCCATCAGAATCCGCGATAGCAGCGCTGCTTTGGCTGAAGCTCTGTGGGAGGGGTGCAATTTCCAGTTTTTTGAGCGTCCTGAGTCATATTTGGGCAAGTTTACTTTAAGAGAGTTTAGAGTGGAGGATAGCGAAGAGAGTGGAACTTTGTATCGGCATGTTGTGAAGGTCGTCCCAGCAGAGCCGGAGGCTAGTACTGATATTGTTGCAGATGACGCAAAGCTTGGTGAGATTGGTGAGACTGAAGCTAGCGAAATTGAAGCTAGCGAAAGTGATACCAAAGCTAAAGAGGTCGAGTCTAGTGATTCCCCTTTCTTCCAACTCTCTTTCGAGCAAAATCCTCTAGACTCCCCTGCAGACTCCAAGCTCACTGCAACTCTTAAGAGTATGACCATTTTCTATCACGCTGCGTTTGTAGAGAAAGTGGGCCGCTTTTTCATGCCTCCTCAGCAGCACAGAGATACTGTGAGTGCGCTCATGAGCGCTGCAGAGGGTGCTGTAGGGGGCTTGGCTGCTCAGACTCGTTCAGGCTTATTGGCTGCTCTCGAGGAGCACAAAACTATGGATGTTCAGCTTGATTTACAAGCTCCGTTACTTGTGCTTCCTCTAGACCCCACTGACTGGGAAGCTCCGTGCGGCGTTTTGGACGCTGGGCACGTGAGTGTGGTAAGCGATCTTGTGGAGCGGTCGTTGGCGGAGGAGGGCGCAGATTTGGCTAGTTTTGTATACGATAAGTTCACACTTAGATTGCACGATTCGAAGCTTTTGGTGGGGCCTACAGTTAGAGAGACTATAGGTGAGTTGGAGGGAGAAAGTCTGCTGTTGATATTGAAAGATTTCGACGCCAATTTTCTTGTTCTGATGTGTATAGTTCCGGGGGCTTTAGACTTGCCTCGGTTCAAGATTGCAGGAGAGGTTCCTCTGTTGGCGGCGACGATGCTGGACTACCAGTATAAGGTATTCTTGGCGCTTATGGAAGGGCTCGTGCCTAGAATTGGCGGATGGGAAGAGGTAGATGTAGACAGTCTTTTTGACGTGTTTGAAGGTGGTGAGTACGATAGCGAGTTTAGTGACGCGGTTTCGTTTTTCGATGCCGAGGGTCTGCCAAAGACTAATGCTGGAGAGTTTGATGAGGAAGTTGATAGGGAGGTTGAAGAAGGGTCCAAAATCGATTCCAAGATTGGTTTTGTAGATTCTTCTGATTCCATTGAGCCTAAAGAGTCTAAGAGTGAATCCAGTATAAACTCAAAGACGAAGCCAGCCGCCTCAGAAAAGCACCCAGTTTCATCGAAATCCTCATCTGAAGACAAAGACTCTTCAACACCAGACTCTGTCTTACTCTCTGCAACATTTAAGATAGGCAATGTCAACCTCACGCTCTCAAAGTGCACAACTCCCACCACCCCTTCTCCTGTTCTTTCTCTCATCTGTTCCAACTTTCAGGCATCTTTTCTGCGCACAAACACAGCTTCTAACATAGAAATCCTTCTCCTGGACGTGGATCTTTACAACAGACTCCAGAAGACTGGCCCTACAGAATATCAGCGTTTATTCTCTCTGAACAACTTTACTCAAAGCGATGTTGCGTCCAAGAAAAATGATGTTGTGCGAGTGACCGTTTCCAGAAGCCAGCGGTTGGTCTCGCTTGGCCCAGACGTAATCGAGTTGTACGATTCCGAAGTACACTTGGACATTGCTGCTGTCAAAGCTGTGGTTGATAGAGAACAGGTGCTTTCTATATACACCTATCTCATGACAACCTTCACGGCCCCACCTTCAGAAACCCCTGCCGACCAGCTTCGTCACAACACAGAAAATGCGGAGTCTGCACCCCAAAAAATGCACGTGACGATTCTGATGGCGGGAGTCGTTTTTGTGATGCTCGGTGAGGGCGTGCGTTTGGCCACGGCTCTGTTGAGTACGGGTAACATCCGCGTGCTTCTTTTGCCTGAGAAGATGCGGGCACATGTTACGTTGGGTGCGTTAGAGTTGGTCGATGACGTGAACTCTGATGCGCCTCGTGAGAGCATTGTTCGTAGATTAGTGGGGATTGAAGCTGGGGAGAGCGCAGAGGTGGAGTATGAGACTTTCGATAAGGCCACAAGCAGTGAGCTCTACGACCTGAAGATTGTGTTCAGAGCAGGCTCTTTGCGGGTAAACTGGGTTGAAGAACCTCTCAGAAAAGTGCTCGGGTGGTCTATGAACTTGCTTCGAATGAAGGGGCTTTTCGACTCTGCTCGTGACCGTAACTACCTGCAAATCGAGAGCGAGAGTGGCGGGAGAATGGCTTATGATGTGTTGGTACACACACCAATTTTGGTATTCCCTAAGCTTGAGGATGGAAAACTCGAGGAGTTTGATGCAGTGACTGCATATTTGGGAGAGTTCCGTGCCTACAACAAATTTGAAGAGGCTGGAGAGTATGTTAAGAGCTCTGTTTATGCTAGTTTAACTTCTACGAGGTTCACTTCTGAATTTTTCTTTGGTGGTGAAAAACAGTTTTTGGAGATCATTTCCGGTATAGACATGAAATTTGTACTTGAAAATGGCGGCGACGGGAGTGCCTCCAAGGTTACGTGCAATATGCTGGATCTGGAGGTGCGTTTGACCGAGTTCCAGCTCCGTTATCTCATGGAGATGGTGAGCTGGGTTCCTCAGACTTTGAAATATGACGATGAAGATGCTGCCATGCGTAGAGCCGAGGAGGCTGCGTTTGTGGCCCTGGTGACAGTCCTGCACACAAAAGAAACGCGTGTTTTGCAGGACCTGAGCGCCCTCTTTCCACGTGCCAGGGCAGCATCTGTGCATGCAGGGAGAGAGCAGTATTCCTTTTCTTTTTCTGTGGGAAGCTTGGCCTTGGTTGTGTACAATGATACCCAAGATGTGAGACTGAAAGAAGACGTTGGCAAGAAACGTCTTTCGCGGTTTTCCCTCAATGAGATTGGGATTGGCGTGAGCTTGAAAGAGGGGGGTGGGTATAGCGCGGATATACACAGTAGGCTGTTCACTGTGGAAGACGTGAGAGCGAATAAGAATAATCTCTACACAGAGATTATTCCTGAGGTGAAGCACGATAACAACCAGTTTATGTGCAAAGTTTTCTCCGAGGGGGATAGTAGAACGATGATGTTGACTGTTGATAGCCCAAAGATGATCTTGGCATTAGACTATTTGTTTAGTGTGAAAGATTATGTAGAGAGGGGATTGGGGGGTAGTGAGGTGGAGGAAGATGAGGACGAGAGTAAAGAAGGCGAAGAGGGTTTCGCTGGTATTACCGAAGGAAGTGAGATGAAAATTGAAACTGGCGAGAGTGTGCTTTCTGAAGGTGGCGAACTAGTAAAATCCATCACCGAAAGCAGTGAAAGTACCAAATCTGAATCTTCTAAGAGACTGTTCTCTTACTCGGTCAATGTGATTGATGCAAGTATCATCCTTCTTTCAGACCCTTCGGTGCCAAATACAGAAGCTGTGGTTCTCAAGCTGGAGCAGCTTCTCATGCTGAGCCAGAACACCACTACGCTTATGGCCAACAATGTGGGAATGTTCCTTACCCATATGGGGAAAGAGGATCAGCAGAGTCTCAGAATTGTGGACGACTTCCTGGCTCTGTATCTGTGCGACTCACGTTATGGGAACATCTCCAAAGCACAACTTTCTGTTGAGCACATCTTGGCTCGTGTTTCTGTGCGGGATATTCGTATGGCCATTGCGATTATCAATAGAGCCTACGAGCTTGGTGGGGCTAAGAAGCAAGAGCAAGTTGTTTCCCAAAAGCCTGGTTATACCTCTTTCACCAAGGAGTTCAGACAAAAGCTTGCTGGCATTCTGGGAACAGCACCAGCTGTGGCTCCTGAAAAAGAAGAGAAGGAGGTTTCTGGAGCGCCAGAAGAAATTGGTGCCGATTTTGCTGGGTTCAGATTGGTAGTTTTAGGCGAAGTACACGAGCTTCCAGTTTTGGAATTGGTTGTGCGGCCTTTCACCGCCGCAGCACGCCTCGGCTCAGGTTTGGACTGCAGTGCGCAGGTGGAAGCACATGCACGTGTCTTCAACTATGCGTGCTCTTCGTGGGAGCCTTTGGTGGAGCGTTGGGGGGTGGGGTTCCAGGTGCTGCGTGCGTCTGCGCAGGACACCCTTTGTGTCAACGTGGTTTCGCGTGATGTGGCGGAGATCACCGTGACACGCCGCACTGCCACGCTCCTTACACAAATGTACAATTTGGTAGCGGAGGAAAGCGCAGAGCCTGCAGCACGCGGAACTCATGCGCCATACCGCATTCGCAACCAGACAGGCTACCCGGTGCGCGTATGGATAAGTGGAGAGAGCGAAAGCAAGGGCATGCGCATCGAGCAGGGGGGGGAATGTGCCTGGCAGTTCGAGGACTGGACCGAAGCGCGTGAGCGCTTGGATGGAGACAGTGGGAACGCCATCAGCGTGCAGCTCGAGGGGCTGCCGTATGAATCCATAGCGGGAGTGTCGCTTGCGGGAGAAGGGGAAGAGGTGTTCTCCATAGACCCTGCAATCGAGGGGGTACACAATAGATTGGCGTGCAGTGTTGTTCTCAACAGCGACAATGTGAAGGAGGTCGTGCTCAAGCTGACGGTTACTGTGAAGAACGCGTCTCCTGTAGGCATCATGTTGGGCGTAGGTTTAGCACTGGACAGGGGCGCCAACGAGGTGTATAGTGTGCCAGCAGGGGGCAGTTTTGCTCTCCCTATAGACTATGTGTATAAGGAGCCTTTTGCGGTGAAGCCTGATGTTTCTGGGTACCAGTGGGCCTCTCGTAGAGTGAGATGGCGTAGTTTGGTAGAAGAGGGGGTTTCTCTTGAGTGCGGAGGAGGAGAGGGTAAGAATCCTTTCTTCTTTCATGTTGAGGCTGAGAATCTTTCGAGAAGTGCGCGTATGAGTTATCCACACCTCAAAATCACGGTTTCTTCGCCTCTTCAGTTGGAAAACCTTCTTCCCTACGAGCTGCGGTTCTTGGTGTACGACAAGACTCTCAAGCAGCTGTGGAGTGTAGTACTCAAAAGCGGGGCTGTCCAGAATGTGCACTTTGTGGATATCACCCATCTTCTCTTACTCAGTGTCCAGCCTCTTGGGTGTGGGTTCACCAAGAAGTCAGACTTTGCGATTGTGAATCTGCCTGTAGAAAGCGACTTCCCTACAGATGACGCTCTTGAGCTCCGGCATGATGACGGACAGCGTCTCAGACTTCAGCTCAAGTACGGGGCTTCTGATGCGCTCTGTGTGCTGGTATGCACACCATATGTGGTCCTCAACCGCACAGGCCAGAGTGTGATACTTGGGGAGAAGTACAATGCGCTTCATCTGGTGCCAGAGGGAGGAGAGGCTCAGCCAAAGATGTTTTCTTTTGATTCTGGAGGGGAGAAACGCAATAGAGCATTTTTGAGTGTGGCAGACTCGCACTGGAGCAGAGAGCTCTCGCTTGATGCGGTTGGCCAGTTTTTCGAGTTGAGCATGGCCAACAAGGACAAAAGGGCAGAGGTCAATGTGGGTGTGGATATAGGAGAGGGTGGTGGGAAGTTTTTGGACACTAAAGTTGTGACAATTCTGCCTCGGTTCATATTAACTAGTAAGCTTGATTTTGAATTGAGTGTGAACGAGGTTGGAAGCTCAAGTATGCTCAGCCTCAAGCCGGGTGAGACTGTGCCTCTTGTGCAGACTGGTGCTGGCGAAGAGAAGGAGCTCAGGCTTCGACACTTGGGCGCGACCAGCAAGTGGTCTTCTCCTTTCAGTATCAATGATGTCGGGGAGATGCACGTGAAGCTCAGCAGTTCACAGGGCAATGTGCTTTTGAAGGTTGTTGTTGTTTTGGAGAAAGCCACTCTTTTTGTGCGTTTTGAGGATGCACACAACAGATGGCCTTACTCTATACGTAACTTCCTGAGTACAGAGTTCATCTTCTACCAAAGTAACCCGCATGCTGACGATGAAGAGGGAGGTGTTCGTAGACTGCGGTTCAAGCCTGTGTTCTACAAGCTTCCACCAAAAAGTGTGATGCCGTATGCATGGGACTATCCTGCTGGGCAGGTAAAGGAGCTCATATTGCGGGCCCACGGCGTGGATCGGAGCGTTCAGCTTGCAGAGATCGGCCGATTGGGCAGCATGCAGCTTCCTCGGTTCAAGAACTTGGCTCCTGCGGCCGTGGAGATTGACATCATGGCAGATGGTCCAACCCAGGCTGTTGTGATTAGCGACAGTGAGGTGCAAGAGCGGCCAGGCTTGGATACCCGGTCTCTGAGACTGTCTATACGGAGTGACCGGCCGATGGTTTCGCTGTTGGACGCAGAAAAGTACTCAACACGAGTGGCTATCAATTTCCAGGGAATTGGGCTTTCTGTGGTAGATGCACGCCTCCAAGAGCTTTGTTATCTCCTGTTGAGAGGGTTGGAGTTGAAGTACAATGAAAGCGACTTGTATCAGACAGTAATCTGGAATTGCAAGTGGATCCAATTAGACAACCAGCTTTTTGGTAGTCCTTGTCCTATTGTGGTATATCCTACTGTGGTTCCGCAAACTAGCGATGCCGCAGCACACCCTACTTTCCACTTTTCCGTGAGTAGGGTCAAAGATGATAGCCACGGAGTATTATTTATTAAGTATGCAACTCTTCTTTTGCAGGAGATGACATTGGACATAGACCAGGACTTTGTTCTGGCGGTGTTGGAGTTCCTGAAGGGACCAGAATCTGCAAAGAAGGAGGACGTTCTCTGTGCAGCAAGACTCGGTCTCCCCGAGCCTCTGCCTGCCCAGTTTGGAGAGGACATCTATTTTGAGGCTCTCCACTTGCAGCCAACTCAAATCAATTTGTCTTTGGTTGGTCTGGACGAGGTCAAGGATCCAAATAAAACAGACTCCCAGGTTGGCGTGCTTTTCTTTTTGAATGTGTTGGCACGTGCTGTGATCAGCATCAACGACGCGCCAATCAAGTTGAATGCCTTGTTCATCGAGAATATGCGTGTTCCTATCCCTACTCTCTTGGAGCTGATCAAGACTCACTATAGCCAGGACTTCTTCTACCAGCTTCACAAGGTGCTTGGATCGGCTGATTTCCTTGGAAATCCAGTCGGGTTGTTTAATAACATCAGTTCTGGTGTTATGGACATTTTCTACGAACCTTACTTGGGGTTGGTAATGAACGACAGACCGCAAGAGTTAGGTATCTCTATAGCCAAGGGCGGGCTTTCTTTCTTAAAGAAGCTGGTGTTTGGGTTCTCTGATAGTTTCGCCAAGCTCACAGGGACCATGGCCCGGGGCCTTCTGATGGCGACTTTGGATGACGAGTACAGAAAGCGTCGTAACATGAATATGCGTAGAAACCGGCCTAAGCATGCTTTGGTTGGATTTAAACTGGGAGCAACCTCGTTTATTGATCTGCTTACGAGTGGAGTGTCTGGGATTGCGATAGCCCCTATCGAGGGGGCCACGAACGAAGGCACTTCAGGTTTTTTTAAGGGGATTGGGAAGGGAATTGTGGGGTTGCCTACGAAGGCAGCCATTGGAGTATTTGATTTGGCCTCTAATGTGAGCGAAGGAATTAGAAACACCACCACTGCTTTTGATGGTAACACTTTGGCGAGAGTGCGTCTTCCAAGACTGATTGGTCACGATGGTGTTGTGAGATCGTTCTCCGAGCACGATGCCCGTGGGCAATACTGGTTACGTACCATAGGAGAGGCTGGCGAGGAAGAGGAGTATTTGACACATATGGCATTGCCGGGAGGGGACCTTGTCATCATGTTGACGTTCAGTAGCATTATGTTGCTCTCTATAGCGCTGCAGAATGTTAAGTGGAGTATCAATTTTGACGAGATCAAGCTGATTACCTTGGAGCCTGCGGGGATCAAGATTGGGTTGTACGATAATAGACCTGCGCCATTTGTCCCAATTCCAGATAGAGGCGCGAAGAGGGAGTTGTATAATAGTGTTGCATTGGCGGTTAGGGAGTATAATCGGCATTGCATATGAGCAGTTCTGAGCGAAGCGAAGAGCTGGTCCCGCTTTAGACTGGAGGTCAATAATAACTTGATGGGATAGATTGAACTACTATTTCAGTTGGAAGGATCGCTTGATAGGGCGTTCTTTTGATAGAGGGTGATTCTGAGTGTGTATTAATTGCTATAATGATTGTATTTGTGTAGATTTGATGTCTGGAAGAATTTAGTTTGGCTAGGGTTATTTCGTTTGTTAACGGAGCTTGTTAAATTATGAGAATCTCTAGTGTTGCACGCATAGTCTGATCCATAGATCAAAGTTTGAGATGTTTTCCGGTTGCTAAAAAGCATTCAACTTGACAATGCAAACTATTGATCAAGTGGCATCAAGTGACTGCGTACAATGGAAGTATTATACTGCTCTATCGATTCTGCTGTGATTTCATATTGCTACAAGACTACTAGAAAAGCATTGAGAAATAGAACAGTTCACCCTTTGAAACACAACCAAAAAAGGGCAGCCAAGCCGTTTTCAAGATAATAGCTGCGCTCAATCATCGCACTCGCCACCTCTGTCTATATGCATGCAGCTTAAGGGGACAATGAACAAACTAGAAATTCCAAAAAAGTTTACATATCTATTATCAGTTTTTTTCAAATCTGAACAGGATTTTTTCGATTTATACTTCTGCTCTTTACACTTATTGCTCATTGCGCTTGTGGTTCGTTGAGTATTTTGCCCTTCGCTGAAAAATGAAAAATTAACCAAATCAAAAACCTCATGTCTCTCAAACTTCCCACCCCAACCCCGGGCCTCTTCAAGCCTGGGTACCAGACATATTCGTCTGCTGACGGTGCGTTGTCGCGTAATGTTGACGCGTGCAAAGAGATTGCATCCATGGTGCTCACCCTGATGGGTCCATGCGGTCGCAACAAGATTGTTGTGAACCACCTCCAGAAAGTGTTCATCACAAATGATGCCGCCACTATGCTTTCTGAGCTCGAAGTTGTCCACCCAGCCGCCAAACTTCTTGTGATGGCTTCTGAGCAGCAGAAAATCGAAATGGGCGACCAAACCTCTTTGGTCATAGTTTTGGCTGGTGAGCTTTTAGTCATGGCTCAAGAGCTCGTCAATCTTGGCCTCTCTCCGCCAGAAATCGTGGAAGGTTATAACTTGGCCCTCAAAAAAGCATGCGAAACATTGGACCTGCTCTCGATCGATGCCGTGGAGGACGTACACAGCGGAGCCTCGCTTACTAAAATCATTCGGCCAGTCCTTATGGCTAAACAATATGGCAGAGAAGACGTGCTTACGCCACTTGTTGTAGAAGCCGTGTCCCACGTGATGCCGAGCTCCGGCGTTTTCAATGTCGACGGCGTGCGCGTAGTAAAGATTTTGGGCTCGTCATTGGAGCACTCACACGTAATTAAAGGAATGGTGTTCCCGCGGGAGCCTGAAGGTCAGCTCAAGAGCATCAACGGGAAGTGCAAGGTTGCAGTTTTCACGTGCCCTATAGACATCTCTACCACGGAAACTAAGGGAACTGTGCTTTTACACAATGCTAAGGAAATGCTTGACTTTTCTACTGGTGAGGAAGAGCAGTTGGAGCAGATCGTAAAAGAATTAGCTGAGGCTGGTGTAGGTGTGGTCGTTGCTGGCTCTTCTGTAGGAGACTTGGTCTTGCACTACATGAACCGCTACAAGATTCTTCTCCTTAAGGTTTCTCTGAAGTTTGATCTTAGAAGAGTGTGTAGAGTTTGTGGTGCCACTCCTTTAGCCCGTTTGGGTGCTCCTCTTCCTGAGGAAGCTGGTGTCATCGAAAAGGTTGAGACCAGAGAGATTGGCGGAGACAGGGTGACCGTTTTCATGCAGGATATCGGGATTACCCGGACGCTGACGATTGTGCTCAGAGGCGCGACCAAAAATGTTTTGGACGACGTTGAGCGGGCCATAGATGATGCCGTGAGTTCTGTGAAGGGGGTTGGTAAGGACACGAGACTTGTTCCAGGTGCTGGAGCTACAGAAATTGGGCTCGTGGATGCTGTCACAAAGTACGGGGAAAAGACGCCGGGACTTTTACAGTTGGCCATCAAGAAATATGCGGAGGCCTTTGAGGTTGTGCCGCGGACTTTGGCTGAAACGGCCGGGATGAACGCGACTGACATCATTCCTAGATTGTATTCTGCCAACAGCGAGGGAGTGTTTTTCGGGGTGGATGTGGAGGGAGGTGTTTCTGATGTGAGAGGCAAGGTTTTGGATCTTTTAGTGGGGAAGAAGAATGCGATTTCTTTGGCCACAGAGGCTGCTTGTACTGTTTTGAGTGTGGACCAGATCATCATGGCCAAGCGTGCAGGAGGTCCTGTGATGCCGCAGGGGGGTAGACCAGGAAACTGGGACAGCGAGGATTGAAAATTTAAATAAACTCCAAGAATTCGTCTTATCGAAAAACATATCTTGTTACAAGAATTTGACATGTTTAACAGGGTGTACTGTCTTTAATTGTCATTCTCCGGTTTTTGAGTGAGTTGGCTTGATGGATATTCTGCTTATGAATGAGCATTCATTCTACTTGCAAGAGTGATGCGCAGCCAGCATTTCTCCCTTCATAGTGGTTTGTTAGTTTCTGAGTAGAAGAGGCCTTATGGCAGCTTTTCAGTCAGTTAAAGCAGCTACACCCGTATTCACATGCTTGTTCTTGAAACTGCACTTTTAATTTCGATCATCTTTTAGTATAAAGATCATGTAATCACGTTATGAGATTTGTAGATTGGTCGGTAGATTGAATGAAATTGAAGTATTTACTTTTAGGTGAACTGCCCCCAAGGCTTCTGTAACTAGTAATCAAGTACGAATATGAGGCTCAATGACAACTGTTACAAGTCATTAGTAGATTCTACAAATGATGAATACTCCATTCTTAGAATTGCTCCAGTTCATACGATCTCTGGAGCTCGTGAGGAAACGTGAATATAGTCAATACAACTGCAAATCTAGTATTTACTTACAACCATTTGCAAGTTATATAACGAGCTGTCAACAACATTAGAATCAAAAATCTCACGCGTGCTCGAATTTGTGTGTAAGTCCTGCGTAAGCTAACTCCCGTGTAAGTCGTAATCGTATCATGCTATTAGTAAAACTTACGAACAATCAGTAAGCAACTACACGTACAAGAGGCCCTCAAAAATACATACATTTGATAGGAATACATCTAAATAAAATATCCACAAGTTTCTGGGTGAAATCTGCCAACTAGAGCGTCTGTATTCGCTTTTTTTCTGCTTCACAACCTTGCCCGGAAGTTAACTCCGATTGGCTGATATTTGACAGATGAGATGCGTCTGACTAAGAATTATATCTTACTAATCCGACACTATATATATACGAGCAGTCCCCTCAATTTCAATGAAAGCAAGACTTTTACCTCTTTTTGTGATTGCACTTTCATACTGGATTTACCGCAGGGTATACTCTAAGGCTCCCCAAACACTGGTTATACACACAACACCTCAAAAAATGAGTAAAACACTTTCGCCTGTTTTCTTCGTATCTCACGGAGGCCCTACCTTTATGTTCAATGAAGATTTCGGAGGCAATCTCGGCTGTTTCCAGACAGTTCAAAAAATAGGTGCACGTATTCAAAAGCAGATAAAGCCAAAGTTCATAATTTGTGTTTCTGGACACTGGGAATCGTCCTCTCCAGATTTGGTTGAGATTGGTATTTCAGACTCGTCGTTGAACGCTGTTTACCAAAGATCCAGTCAGCACATGTTCCAGAAGCTCGACAAGGACGAGCACAGTTTATACTATGACTTCTATGGTTTCCCTGATCTCATGTACAAACAGAGATTTCACGTAAAAGGCTCTCAGACGTTATCTGAAAAGATCAAAGATGAGCTCACGAAAAGTGGTATAAAAAGTAAGCTTACTGAGAGAGGATTGGATCACGGTGTGTGGGTGCCACTCAAAGCTGCTTTCAGTGGAAACGAGATCATCACAGACTCGGGAAAGCCAGATTTGGATATCCCTATAGTTCAGGTCTCTCTTGCAAAGACTGAAGACTTCGGTATCCACTACAAACTTGGACAGGCTTTGGCTCCTTTCAGAGAGGATGGGTTGGTGATAGTTTCAGGGTCCTCGGTTCATAATCTCAGAGAGTTGGGTGTAGCCATGAGCTCTGGAAAGAAGGCTCTTCCATACGTCGAAAAGTTTAACACAAAATTGACTAACATTATCACTAATAATACAGGTCCAGAGAGTTTGAAGTTATTGAATGAAATGAAGTTGGCGGACAGAGCGCTTTTGTACAAAGCTCACCCTACTTTAGACCACTTTATGCCAATTGTAGTGGGGGCGGGGGCTGCGGAACACCAGAGGGCTAAGGAGTTGTACTCTGACGCTTCATTGACCTTGGGGTGGAATGTTTATGAGTGGGGGAGTTGACTGTTGGATTTAGGGTTATGTTTGAGAGGTATTTAATTGGAACTAATGAAAGAGGTCATAATTGATTGTTATAAATGTATACGTAGGGAAGAGTCTGGAACTTTCTGTTTCTGCTGGTTTCCTATTCTTGAGTTTGGTGGGCATGTTTGTAAGTTTTGTCAATAGATGATTGTTTTCCTTTTTACTCTTTAATCATTGAAGCTCCTGAGCTATCGGTTTTGTTGAGTTGAAGAACATGATGGTTTGAACAACAAGCAGGAAGTGAGGTTGATCGATATCCTATAGCTTTCTAGCCTCAGGATCTTGAGTCTATGGTAATAGTTAAGCTGCGGAATCTTCACATCTCATTCGCGTACCTTGACTTTGTGTAATGCTATGTCAAAGTTCAAAGTGGCTCAAAGCAGGCACTTCATAACTCTCTACGTAAGCTGAACATTTTTCAAAGTACTCAAGTTCGCTATATCTCTTCAAACCCGAATTACTATATTTGTTGCGTTACAAGTTACGAGTTCTCGCTACACTTAGGTGCTTTCAAGCCAATGAAACCATATTGAGTAAATGATCATGCAAAATGACATATAAAGTCCGTTAACGGTGAATTTCCTAAGATAAAAATGGCTTTCCTATGAAACAAGAGATAGATATTCAACCCATGAACTAACACGTGCAAATTCATAGGGCGCACAGTACACGTGCGCGTGTCTGGGAAATTATCCAGGCACGGTTAGCAGCGCGCGCGCAAGCTCGACCTAAAAAATTTGTCCTGTGTGAATTCTTCAAATTAATAAAGGTGAGTTGAATTGGGTGAAGATACGGGTTGAAGCGAATGAATGATGATGTCTGTGTGTTTCCACGACATATATGAATCTATTAGTGTGTGGGAATCGATGTGCCGTGGTGGGAATGAATATAAAAGGATGTTTGAAGAAATACCAAGATGTCATACAGAAGACTGAGCTAGTGCCAACTGATACAACCGGCACCAGATAAATCTAGTGTGTAAACTTGACCATAAAGAAAGAAGAAGAGACCAGAATGGATCGTAAATCGGACCCCAAAAATGGAATTGTTCGAACTTTTGAGAACTGAAAAAGTGAAAACTATCAGAGGACTTGATTGAGGCGATACTTCAATAAGAATAAGGAATAAGCATAAGACCAGTCATTCATTCATATCCCTGTTATAGTGCACAGCATAAGAGTGTTCTGGATATCATGAATTTTTATGCTTATGAATATAATACATATTTATCGGCATATATTCAGTTAAGAACTCCTGATCATACTGAGCACCATTAGCTATATCTTTAGGTTCTATACAGTTCTACTGTATAGTTCTGCTGGTGAATCATTCATGTTCTTATGGCTTTCATTCATGCTTGATTCAGATAAAAAATTCAAAATACTAACTAGATGGCCAGCTCGTTGCCCCACCCAAAAATCGTCAAGAAGCACGCTAAGAAGTTCAAGCGTCACCACTCTGACAGATACCACAGAGTTGCCGAGAACTGGAGAAAACAGAAGGGTATCGACTCTGTTGTCAGAAGAAGATTCAGAGGCAACATTGCCGAGCCAACCATCGGTTATGGTTCCAACAAGAAGACCAGAGGCATGGCTCCTTCTGGCCACAAGACCTTTTTGGTGAAGAACCTTGGTGACCTCGACTTGTTGTTGTTGCACACCAAGTCTTATGCTGCTGAGATTGCCCACAATGTGTCTTCTAAGAACAGAGTTGGTATTGTTGCTAGAGCCAAGGCTTTGGGCGTCAAGGTGACCAACCCTAAGGGTCGTCTTCTGTTGCAGGCTTAGGTGTATGTTATAAGTGGATGATAATGTCGGTTTGTAGGTTCCGTGTATATGATCATATATGTATCTTTGATATCGACCTATCGTGGGATTGTATAAGAGCAGAGAATTGAATAGGAAATATATACAACTTCATTCTGATTCACTACAGTTCTTGGGTTGAGAATGAAATGAGGTACAATGTAGATTGAGTCAAACAATCGTTCTCGGTCATTTGTGCGTGGTCCTTTGTTGTGAGGGTTTGGCATGATATCATTGGTCTAGAACACCATTTACGAATTAGATCAGTATTAGCAAATTAAAGGACACAAGATGGTCCTTGAAGCCTAAGTCATACTGACTTCTTAAGTAACCATTTTTAGATACCCTTGGATATTGAGCTTAGAATTCTCTCCATGCAATCAAAGGTATTGCTACACAAATCAAAAGTAACTCCACGAAAGGCCATCCTTAGTCCAATGCCCAAGTAAGCGCGCAAGTCATCTGATAGCAGCGCATTTAAGTCTTTTAGATTTATATATACATATATATATTTGCTTATATCACATATATAGTAAGTAAACATCTACAAGTCTCAATGCGCAATATGTTATCACCAATCACGTAGATCCAGAAGTTCAATCACAATGATCTGAATATGTACACTTTAAAAAAATGTATACAACTATAAGCTCAAACTCACTCCCTCTTAGCCTTATTCTTTCTATCCAAATACAACTTATACTCCTCAGCATAGCTCACTTCGCACTCATAAGAGTCCTTTATATACATACACTTTACAAAAGGCAAGTTCAAACCCCACTGCACCAACCCTACATCTCTCACAAAACTCACAACTACGAAATACGTCATTCCTACAACGGTCCCTGCAAGTACGCCCACCACAACTTGGTCTATCTCGTGGTACATCAAATAAACTCTAGAAAACGCAGTCATGGCTGCCGCGCCGTACAAACCTAGCCCATAAGCTATTTTGAGTCTCGTATCTAGTTTACGCTGGAAGACGATTCTCATGAGCACAAATGAGGCAAAGTAGCCCATGAACTGAGAGTGGGCAGAAGGCATACCAAAGCCGTTCTTAAGCTCCGGGTAATCCACAAACTCGTAGAGAGCGGATGGTCTCTGGTGTCGAAAGATGCGTTTGAGAACATAGTTGATGACGTTGTTGCAGATCTGGCCAAAGGCAAGGAAACAGGGCTCAAGCTCGCGTGACGTCACAAACCAGGAAAAGTAGAAGATAAGAAGACCAATAGGAAGGAGAGAGAAGACTACAGAGATGTACAGAAGGGGGTCGGAGGGGTTATAGAGGAGGTATGTTTCGTCAAAGGGGATGGGAGAGTACATCATATTAAGAGATTAGAGATATGGGGAGGTCTTTAGGAGTCAGTGTATATACTGGTTTTGATGTTTTGATATTTCAATGTATCAAGAATCAGTTTGATCAACAGAACGACCTGCGAGTCTGTTAAAATGAATGAAGAGATGTACAAAGATAGACCACTTTGCTAAATCAACAGTTGGAATAGAGCACTCGGTAGACTCTCTATATACACTTTGAGTGATAAGAAAGTCCTGAACAGAAAGTCAGAAAATTAAGGCAGGATCAGTAGAACAAACCTTTTCAATAGCACCTCAGAAACAAAGACTAAGCTTGGAAGAAGTTGACCAACAAAAGGCTCAACCGGTAGACACCTTAATCAAAGAAAAACGGCAATATCACGGAGACAGGCACTGGAGGTAGGAAGGTGATTATTCAGTATACTGACTGAAAGTGGAATATCACGCTCTAAGCGCACTCTAGTTTCTTGGAAGGTAGCATATTCATTAAAAAAAGAACAGATTTATAGATCCGTTGAACAAAAATGGTTATTTGTGAGTCCACTGTCAGTTCGTTCAACTGGATTGGCGTTCTTATGGCAGATTTGTTGTTTTCCTGAAAAAGGTTGTCAAATTCAGTATCTACATTGAAACCCATACAAACATGTAAATATACATCAGCTTATGTACCTGAATAGCAGCTTGCTATAACAGAAATTCAGTGCTGTAGATTTGCTATTGCTATCAGCGAGCTAAGAAAAATGTAAATATCCAACAAATGGCCAACCTTATGTGTTGATACTGCATGCGAATTTTGTTGACAAATAACAGGCTCCTGATTAGCAAATCTCACAATATATGAATCAGCCAGTTAAGCAAGGTATACAAAACGTATCTGTTTTGTGCGTACACGTATATAGTCAATGGCTAATCTGCCAACGCCCTATTCAAAATCCTCGCATTATTCATCATCACCCTTACTGTATCCTCATACGTCTGCTGGACCCCCTGCCGATACGTTCTCTCATATGCATCCAATAACCACCCCCCTTCCACCTCAATCTCCACTTCAAAATTCTGCTCCTGAGCCTTTCCCTCGCCCGCGGTGTACAGTTTTGTCATATCGATGCTACACTTGCACAGAGGCACGGCGTGGCTAGTTCTCAACTTGTGTCTAGTCATACTAGGGGCCTCTCTGCTCACCGCACGTGGTATCTCTGGCACGGGAATTTCCAAAGATAACGAGAGTCTCAAATCTAAAGCATCAGATGGATTATATATTAAAATATCGCCAATTCTTCTCTTCTCAATTTTAGCCAAAACGCGTCCAGTTTCTGTATCCTTTGAAACTCGTAAATCATATGGCTTATTATCGGCAGATCTAACTCCTCTGTAAAACAAGTCTTTCATATCAAAATGAGAAACCTTGTTCAATGGATTTTTACTCAAACTGTTCTTTGCAAACTCGCTCATGTGCATGAACATGGGTTCTTCTAATCCTGGCTTGAAGAAATACCCAATTTGATCCGTTAAAATAGTCTCTGTAGAAACAGGAAGAGCGATTCTAGCATCGCTTTCTTTCAGCCATATCCTGCCGAATTTGGCTTCAAATTCTATGTTTGGCATATTTCTTTCATCAGTGTTCTTGATAGCTGTAAGGTGTGAGTAAAGCCACTGTGAAATCTTACGCGTGAGGTCTTCATATGGCACAACTTTTGTGATCAGCACGTCAAGCTCATCAGAATACGCAGTTTGTGAGTTTTCCAGAGCCATGGCGTTCGCCTTGTGGGTAGAACGCCATGTTCTAGCCCAGATGGGGATTGTGGTATACCTCTTTGGTTTCTTGGGTTTAGCGGCTTTTGCGGGGGCCTCTGGATTCAGAAGAAGCAGCTGGATCGAAGAGGATTTTTTCTTCTCGATTTTGGGCACTGCTTTCGGCCTCTCGTCATTCATCATAGAGTTAATCGAGAGCCTAGGGGTTGTAGATTTAGGGGGGTCCGGAGGGGGGGTGTCCCCGTTAAGAAGCATATTGAAGTTCATCGTGGCTATCTTCCTTGTTTTATTTGTGGTTATTTTCAGACTATTTGAGGATTTAACAGTTTGCTTATTTAAATTTGAAAATTGGGGTGAGGAGTGGAATCTACTGGTGGTTACTTGGGGTTACTTTTTTGATTCTACTTGGTAGCCAGGTTGCTTAGGATTGAAATTGGCTCTATTTCTGGATATGTAGGAGAGATGGGCGGTTATTTTGTGGGCTTCTATTTATCCTGTCTATGTATGGATCTGATGGTTGAAATTGGCTTTAATTGTTTTTCACATAGTTCAAGTGTTTTCGAGTCTATTCTATTGAGCACCGAATAGCTAAATTAGGACTGCCGGTCATCTTCTCTTTGGGGTGCTCTGCATTTTATGCTTAATGCAGTACATTTGTTAGAGCTGTCTATACTTCAAATTTTGTACATAAAATCAACTTCAAACTTTCGTGGTTGCTATAACATAGAGAAAACGATCTGTCTGAACAGTGTGGTATAGAAGCCCCTCCTTGACCCAAGTAATACACGTTTGATGATTGAGATGTTTAGATGGCATATCTAACTTTTTCTGTCAAAAGACAAATTACATTTTAAATGTGTTGTTACAAAAAGTGCAAACATAAGCCTACAAAAAACAAACAATCATAACATTAAGAAGCGAAAAACTAAACAACATCCTTCTCTGTAGCCTCGAAATTATCCACAGACACATTCTCCGAATCCTCTGGAGGTGGCTGTTGCCCATTTGGCACCTTGATAATACGCGTTCTCCAAAACTTGTCTTCTGGGTCTAACTCCTTTCTGGCGTGCAAGTAGTACCCTCCAATCTTCGGTAAAATCACGGCCCACACAAGCCAGTACAACCCACCAAACCCAAGAATGCCGATACCAACCACACAGTGGAGCCAGTATGGCAACAGGTTATAAACAGACTGGCCCTTGGAAGGAGCGATATATGGGGCAACCACAAGATAAATAGACGCAAGCGTAAAGTATGAAGTGACGGGAAGAGTAGCCTTTATAGGAGGGTTCCATGCTAATTTCCCTCTGTGTGACTGGACGGTAATGTAGATCAAGCCGATACCGACAAAGGTGTTGACAATGTTCAATGGGTACGAAATCAAGTTCATAATGAAATTGTAAGCATCACCTGGAGGAGGTGCAAGCACCGTCACAATACAGACAATCAAGTGCTCCAACAAGCCAACAAGAGGTGTGTTAAATGGCTTCTGAGAAGCAAAGAAACTCGAGAACGGAAGAATATTTTCACGAGCTAACTGCTGGATAATACGGCCCTGAGAGAAAATCACAGAGAGAACATTACCCAAGGCAGAGAGCGCTACAAACACGGATATGGCTCTCTCGGACTTCAGGCCAAACACGATTTTGAAAAAGTTACCAGCCACAATGGTACCACTAGACGAGAGAACATCAAGAGGAACCACGGCGTAATAAGCAATGTTTACAAGCATATAGAGCACAGAGAGCGCAATCACCGCCGAAGGACCAGCAATCTTAAGAGTTCTGACAGGGTCCTTCACTTCTCCCAAAGCGTAGTTCACATTGGAGTAGCCAATGAAAGACCAAATGATATTGTACAAAGCAGTGACCACACCGTAGCCTGTGACCTCAGACTCGCTATGGAAGGCATTGTGGAAGTTTTTGGTTCCTGGAGCGCCAGAAACGTGACCTCCAAGAGCTACGAAACCCGTGATTACAATCAAAATCACAATCACCAACTTAAAGAGACCCAAAATGTTCTGCAAGTAAACACCCAATTTTACATTCAGAGAGTGCACCAAAAAACAGAAGGTAAGACACCCAACAGCAATACCACGCTGGTTCCAACGGGAAACTTCAACATCGGCGGCATTGAGAATGTACTGGCCAAATACAATAGAGTTACCAGAGGCCCACCCAAGAAAGAAGACATATGCCGCATACATCGCAGAGACCAAGAACTTTGGCTTTGTATAAACGTACTCAAGGTAGTTTTTCTCACCTCCATTTTTCTTAATGGCCGATCCAAACTCCATGTAGACGTACATCCCAGCCAACGCAATGGTAGAGCCCACAAGCCAAAGAATAAGCGAGAGGCCTACACTACCAGAAAGAGAGTAAATGGTCGATGTTGTAGCAAAGATACCAGTACCCACCATTCTGTTGAAAATCAACCCAAAGGCAGATACAAGCCCAAGCTGCTTCTCATTCTGATCCACAGGCGCCACGGTTCCTTCCTGAACACTCGAGTCGTCATTCTCAGACTCCGACTTAGAAAAGAGCTTCATTTACCACCATCGAAGAAACAAATGTCTTATATACTACGAAAATTTTTCCGGACTGTGGCTTCTGCACAGTCTGTAAAGGCAGGAGCCTGGACTTAGAAAGGGAAATTTCCCCCGGAAAATGCACGGCGCGTCACGTGCGCTGACAGAATCCATGAAATACACATCGAACGGGTGAAAATTTGCAGAAAGTTTTGTACGATTTCTATTGTTAGAACTGACGAGCATAATAGCTAAGCTCGAGCAGAGTTTTTCCGTGACGGGTGAAATTTGTAAATTACTGAAATTTCTTCCACGAAAGAATAGACAGCAAACTTTCATTGATTAGAATTCTTAATCACACTATTATGTATTTTGGATGTTCCTTCCTGCTTTTGTGGCGTGGTGCCGTAGCTACTGTGGCGGTTGCTTCGTATTAAAGAATATCCGTTAGTGTTTCTTTTTGAATCACCATGAACCATTACTCGATCGAATCAGGTGTATTCATGTTGTCTTTAGTAATTTGCCGCAAAGAGTAAGATCTCTATACATTCCTTCCAACCTCAACTGAGTTTCGTTTTTTCGGCTTTTACTTGTCTTATTCTGTACGAAAGTTCAAACTCATATAATATGACTTTTACTCGCTGAAATTGCGTTAGTCCACGAATTTTGACATGTAAGTAAAATTTAGATGTAGACTATAAACCGTTTTCAGGCATGGTAGCTGCTGTGAGTCTTATTCTAGCTGGCATTTCTCAGCTGATCAATGTAGACGTTTCTGCATTCTGGAGTTGAGAATACAGTCATTTCACGCTTCAAGATGCCTATGTGCCAAGACATTATTACAGCCAGACAGATGCGTAGGCAGTGCCTAACACAGCCTTTTGAGGGACCAATGAAATCACCTAATTATTTCAGTGGTTGACGCATTTATGTATCAATTTCACTTTTACCATGAAACTGGTGTGATCAAAAGACTCACGCGTACCCACTCGCCTATTTGTCTGTCAGCATGACGTAATGGAAGCCCTCAAAAATGTACGATATAGATCAGGTGTATTTTGACTTTTGGCTTGGGGGGGCAGATTTACATCTTACCAAAATGAACACAACCTACAAGCATACCTATAAAACCAACATATTTTCACTTCCTATACACACACATGCATGTAATAACATAATCCAATACTTCTCACCCAACACAAAACTCAGATACTGTCTCATCTATACAAAACCGCACAAAACCACACATAGAGTTGTTCTCTCATAAAGATAAAGTGAACTGTTCACTATTCTGGCTGGAAACGCCAAAACTTCGGAATATGGCATATTCTCGAACAAAATCCACACCTTAAGTAGCATGCGGATCACCGTACTACCCTCTGTACAATGCTATAGTGATACTCAACATGTTAAATTAACCAACCTCCCTCAATAAAGTTACCAACAATTCAATCAATTCTCAACCAACTCATCCAAACTCATCCTCTTCACTCCCCCTTTCACTGAAAAAGTAGTCTGTAATTGTTGCTGGCTAGGCAACTTTTTGTTCTCATTATAAGCCTTGATCTCCCGAGCGTACCGCTCCCGGTCGTCTTCATACAATTTCACATATGGCCTCTTTTCATCTTCACTCAACCCCTTCCAAACCTCAGTCAATGCCTTTGACATATCAAACACAGTTCCAGGGTTCTCGGCCTCCAACCGCTGCTTAAGGTTGTCCTTCTCCATCTCGCAAAATATGAGATACGAGTTGGTTGGTCGCTTGGGCAAGTTTGGGTCTCTTTCCTTTGGCTTGGCCTTGAACTTGGTCTTCTTTTTAGGAGGCTCCACAACAGCGGGTTGGTCGGTCTTGGCTTCTAAACGTTCTAGAAGGATTGCGTACTCAAGCCGAAGTCTTTTTATCGCTAATTGTGTGCGCAGAATCGCAATAGCTGCTGTTTCATTAGAAGCATTGATTTCTGCTAGCCGGGTTCTTAGCGATTCTAGTTTGTTCATATTGTTTTGTTTTTATGCTTTTGAAAGGTTTCCTCCCTGATCAATGATTTTTCTTGAGAGATCTAGGTTTTTTAATGGTTTGTGGGGCAGTTTTAGATCGGTTGTTATATTGATTAGTTGTGCTTATGTAATTATTATGTCATGATGCTTCAGGGGGTGTTCTGAAAACGTCGACACGTTTCATAGTCACTGTTGAGTATTTCATAATATTCATAGTAAACTCGAGCTATTTTGTACATCTGTCACTCTCATTCTAGTGTTTTTGCTCTTATGTGCACAATGTGGTCTACTGATTAAACTACTCATAGAGCATTCTCAGATCCAAGTATTATAAATAAACTCTGAGCTGTGTTTGGTTGTGGAGGCTTTTTCGGTTTCGGTGAAGCCTTAATCTTTGTGGGTGTCTGTCGGTTATTTTTAGGATGCGGTAGCAGCATCAAACTGTACGCTACTCAGTGTGGATGAGTATGACATCCTTCCTATACGTTCTCTAACACTCTTTATGGTGAATTTGTAGCTTTCCGATGTGTCTCGACAACTATTTCGCCTAAGAAGGCAATAAACTCTTTACTCTATAAACTGCAGTATAGATTCTGTTAAGCTAGCAGTTTCTATGGCTACAGAGAGGCCGTACATAATCAATAATACTCATCCTTCAAAAGTTTCTTTATGTTCTCGGAAATTTTGATTATCAGCGTAACAGTTTAATTCCATAAATACATGAATCTTGATTTCTACAGAAAATGCTAAAATTCTTGTAAAACTTTACACAGGATGTTATCGGGTTAAGACTTTCTTGATCTATTTCTTCTAATCATTTTAAACATATAAGTAGAGAGACTATGTTCCCTGTTTCAACATTGGTGCACTTTTTCACCTGAACCCGAGTTGATGCAAGAAGCATGATATGACCAAGCTTAAAAGAGGTGCATTCGTTCTAAACGTTAACACTACGCCTTCTTAGGCCAACTGAAGTTAGATCGCATCAACACTGTAAACTTATGAAATCTAAAATGCTCTATTTCCAATTTATTTCCACTGTATCATCGTCAATCAAGTGTAGTTGTAAAAACTGATAGTATTGCTCAGATGAGGTCCACCTTAATCCAGCACTTTGATCGATTACAGTGCACTTTCTATATACCAGTAACAGTCATTTCAACAACAACTCACCTCCTCAAAATTTCACACATACCGGAAGTTCCTCTGAACCCAATTTGACAATATTATGGAAAAACTACAAAATCATTTGTTCGTGAATATAACGCTCCCAACACAGGTAGATGACAAGTCAAGCCGACAAGTCATAGCTTGATGCTACAGATACACAATCAATTAATTCTCATAATTACTCGTCATCCTCATCGTTCTCCAAAGTCTGAGCAGCAATACGGTCCAAGTCTCTCTGCCCGTTCTCGGAGATTCTTCTACCGCCCTTTGGCGAGAGCTCGAGGATCCCAAGCTTCTCCAAAGCCTGGACAGCTTTTCTGTTCACGGAACCGGAGCCGTTAGCGTGCTTCGAAGGTCTAGAACCTCTGTTGATGGCACCACCGTACAACTTCTTCAACTTACCAACACCAACCTGTTTTCTCAAGTAAATGTGTCTGGCAATAGAGGCAGATCTCTTGTAGAACCACAACTCAGCCTCCTGAGGTGGCATCTCGTTGTTAACAGAGGTCTTGACCAACTCGACGTAGTCTGGAACCTCCAATTTGGCTTGTCTCTGGAGGAACAACGCGTAGGCGTTGATGAAGTCCTGAGCAGGAATGTCTCTAGTTAGTATGTTATTACTATTTATAAACCCTTTAATAATGACTATTGACTTTTATTATGATAAATCATATAACATCTTTAATCATTATCAACAGGTTTTGAGGATAGCTGTTGAGAGTGTGTTAATGCATAGGGAGACCAGGGTAGAGAGTAGCAATAAGGATTAAGTAGTAAAGGTGTATTAGGCAAAGTAAATATGGAAGTTCGCTGAACATCAAATATAGATTAAACATAAAAACTCAATGAAAACTCAACAAATTGATTCATTGAAGACACGCTTATATAAGCGTGTATATGATATGTTATGATAATATACTAATTTATCTGCATGCACCACACTCAACAACTTGTCCTTTTCTATTTTTGATATCGAGTTGTTCTCCATTCGTGATTTTGAAGGTTGGTCAAACCCAAGGTTTTAAGCTTATTAGTTCCGTTTATTTTTAAGTCACTTATTGGGTGTTCACTCGCTTTTCCTCATAATTATTCAATCGTTTCAACAATGCCTTTTTCATCATAATCACTTTTTCATCAACCCACTTTCAATATCGATCATTCATTTCTGGGTTATTCATTCACTATTTTTCACTATCACTCGACAATATTTCACTCGTTCATTTCGATCCCGATATCAACCAAGCTAAATCCGCAGTATCACAACCTCACAATGACACGCTCACAGAACAACTCGATAATCTCTTCTTATCATCTTCACGTACCTGACGGAAGTACCGGCCATCTTGTATTGGTTTCTGTATCCTTGTGAAAATATTAAAAATTTACCAGGCTTCGAGGTCTCACGTGCCAAATTAGCCCTGTGAAAGAACACGTGCAGAAAAATATTATGTCAAGAAAACCCCATTTTTTTTGGTGGTAAAGTTGATGTCAATATTTGATATAGTAGGGGAGTATGGTTTATGACTTTTGAGGGAATAGAGTAAACCTGAAGTTGAATAGAGGAGAATGATATAAGAAACTAAATTCATTGGTACTTGGATAAACACCAAGGATATTACTAGTTGAGCAGCCTTTGTACAATTTTATTGAGTGTATATATAGATTACTTCTTGAGCGCATCTTGATGGTGTTCTTTATCCTAAAAAAAATACTGGAAACCCAAACTTAGAAAGTACTATAACAGCAAACTGGATCTTTTTCTAGATCTGATTACAATACTATAAGACACTTACAAACAAACAAATCAATAAATTATGTCTTCCACTAAGTACATAACTAACTTACGGTTGAAGGACTCTACATAACTTGCGATTCTAGGAGCCCTTGGACTACATACTCAAATCAACTCCCTGAGTCACATAATTGCACATATGATGTACTCAGCTGCCTCACCAAAAACGTATCAAAATACCGATTATAACCCATCAACTATCAACCATCGACTATCACATACCGAACTAGCAGAGATGAACGACTATACACTTTCTTATAAACTGGGGCCTATGAAAGTCTTTAGACTACCCTAACACTTTTCAGACTGCACTATACACCATCGCAAAAAGAGATACTAGCAGGCTAGTCTACAACACATGACATATGCCATTTTGTATACCCAACTTATGTAAAAGTTTAACCGGATAACTATAGTACAGTTGTAGAGGAGCCAAGCTCACATCATAGTTGACCAATTCTACCTAGTCTTTCTCATTAATCCAGTGGATTAACTATCTCGTATCAGACATAACTTAGATCACCCTGTATCATATTCTATTCCAGACTGATCTCCAATCATTCTATCCCAATCTGATTTTTGATTGGATATTTATCTATATGGAAAGTTCGAATCCAGTTCGGAACAACGTCAGCTGACAACTAGCTAATGAAACACCAACTAACAGATATCACTATGTAGAAATATGTAGGTGGCTAAATATCACTAGTGATTAGTTAATCAGACCATCGCCGTAGGAGTGAAGTATTCAATGAGAATGCTATGGCAATCTTCATTTGAAATGGTAAATTATGTAACTCGATATCATGATCGATATTTATATAGACCGTTATTTAAGTATATCGAGACAAATACTCGTGTAAATACTTATAATACTTATAGGTCAAGCCATTGGCTCACGGTTTCATACGCTTTACTACACTACCCCCACTACCTCCTCAATCTCTCGAATAAGGATGATACCCGCCCCTTCTCTCTCTCCCTCTCCCGTAGCCTCCCCTTCCCCGACCTCTAAAATTCCCCCTCCCCCTACCTCCGTACCCCCCTCTGTCTTCTTCAGCAGAGTGTAGAGTAAGAGGAGCTTCTCCTTCATACCCATCACCATACCCCTGCTGCTCACTGCCAGGGGCACCCTGAATACCGGGACCGCCCTGGACCGGCTGACCGCCCTGTTGAGCCTGCATCTGCATCCAGTACTGCCAGTATTGTTGCAAAGCCTGAGGGTCAATCTGCTGTTGCTGAGGCTCCGGAGCCCCCGCTCCCCCGCCCCCGTTATAACCACCTTGGCCGCCTCTGTTGTAGTTGTTGTTGTTATAGTTGTTGTTATAGTTGTTATTATTATAATTGTTATTATAATTGTTGTTATAACCATTGTTATTATACCGGTCTCTTCTTCTCAGCTGACCTCTAGGTTCAGCCTTTTTCACCTCCATTCTCTTGCCGTTCATCTCAATAAACTTGTTTCTGCACACAGCATCTACCGCCTCGGCCAGGTCGTACGTCACAAACCCAAACCCGCGAGATCTGCCAGAGTCTTTATCAATCATCAATTGTGCGTCAATAACGTTTCCATACTGCGAAAAAAACTCATCAAACTCCAGCTCCGTCACGTTTGGAGCAATTCCCCCCACAAAAATCTTGCCCGTGCGCTCTTGCTCTTCTTTAGGTATGGCTCTCTTGGGATCAATCACTTTCCCGTCCAACACGTGCTGCTGCGCCACAACCTTGTCCACGGCATCCCCGGATGAGAACGTGAGGAAGCCAAACCCTCTGGAGCGGCCGGTCGCGTTGTCCACCATGATGTTCAAGTCTATGACCTCACCGAACTGGGAAAAGTACTCTTTCATGCCTTCTTCCGTGGTCTCCCAATTGAGGCCACCGATGAACATCTTTCCTTGGTCCCGGTTGTAGTACTCGGACTTGTTCTGGAGCTCTCTGCCAATGGTTGTAGACGTGTGTCCTGGGGCTTGAGCTGCTGGTGGAGGGGCTCCACCTCTCGACACAGGCACGTAAGGCTCAGAAGCCGCGTATCCCGCGTCATAACCGTCGGCAGATTCAGGTTTCTCTTCTTCTGTGACCTCTGGCTTGTCAGTCTGCGTGAGTCCTGGTAAACTCACAGGCTCCTCTTTTTTCTCTTCTTTAGGCTCTTCGGCGGCCTCCACAACAGGCTCTTTCCCGGTCTCCGGCTCTTCAGCATCCTCTCCGTAAATGTCCTGAAAAAGCGCCTCGTCGTCCTCTAAACTCGCCATTTTTCACTGTACGAATTGTTAGGTGAATAATTATTTATTCGGGCTGGCAAATTTGCAGATACCCGGCTCACATGTATGAGGGGGGAGCGGGGTCAATAATTTTCCAATGACTTCCAATTATTTGTGATTTTTGCTGGGTAGCGATTCAAACGTTGGACTGTCAGTCGGATGGTTGTTAATGGGGTGTTAAGGTACATAGTACGTGTGTGGTTGAGATTATGCGTTTGAAGAGTAATCAATTGATTTGGAAAAACTTTGATAGAGATCAAGGAAATAAATTCTTTACTATGATCTAGTTTCAATGCTAGGCTTACACGTTTGGGAATAACTTCAAGGATTTAGATGATTACACATAGAAAAAGTAAATTAAGTAAATGCTTGTTAAAAATCAAGGACAAAAAATATTTCAGTCACGTGGGGCATCACCAATTTCCATCAACAAAACAGTTGAAAAACATCCTTAAGTACTTGGAAATTCATCAGAATGCCAAAATATCTCCTTTATATGGCGCAGCTGAATACCAATTTCCGTTTGGCGGAGATGGAGTCGTTGGCCGACTACTATGGGCTCAAAATCGATTTCTCGAGCCACAAAAACGAGTCTCCCTTTCTTTTGGTGGACCTTCCTGATGACGAGTCGGCAAAAAAATGGGTTCTGCGCATGATGCTAAGTCGGGGAATATTTGAGTACTGGGGTAGCGGTGAGACCAATGCACAGCTACATGAGAGTGTGCGGAAAATAAGCAGTGATAAATGGCACAAGTACAAAGATTGTTCATTCAAGTTCGATTTCCTTGGTTACTTGGGTTCTAGAACACAGAAGCAACAAATCTCGCTCATAGAAGAGTTTACTTACCTCCCTTTTGACGGTCCAGTAAGAATGAAGAAGCCAGATGAGGTTTTTACGATCTTGGAAGAGTTTGAGGGTGATAAATCTGTGTTCAAATACTTAGGTAGACTCGTAGGACACACTGCTCGGGAGTTGGGTGTTTTGGATGCGTTTGACTTAAGCAAAAGAAGATATGTAGGAACCACTTCTTTTGACGCAGAACTATCGCTTGTGAGCGTGAATATAGGGCAGGTTGGGCCAGGAAAGATCATGTATGATCCGTTTGTGGGAACTGGAAGTTTTCTTGTGACGGGTGCCAAATTTGGTGCCGTTACCATAGGCTCAGATATAGATGCTAAGCCGCTTATAGGCAAGAAGAAGAATAATATCAAAAGCAATTTCAAGCAGTATGGGATAGAACTGGGGTTTCTTGATGTCTGTACCATGGATTTCACCCATAATGCACTTAGAAAGAGTCTAGTGATAGACTCCATAGTGTGTGATCCTCCATATGGAGTTCGTGAAGGTTTGAAGGTTTTGGGGACCGCAAGACCGGAACATTTTAAGGGGAAAGAGAATATCATTATTGATGGACAAAAGGCTCACTTGAGAAAGGAGTACGTACCTACCAAGAAGCCATTTAGTTTGGGAGGCATGTTGGATGAATTATTAGATTTTTCTGCCGAAAGGTTGCCTGTGGGCGGAAGACTTGTTTTTTGGATGCCTGTGGCTAATGATGAGGACTACACTACTGCTGTGCCTTTGAACACGCGCTTAGAGTTGAAGTATAATTGCGTACAAAAGTTTAACAAGTGGAGCAGAAGACTCTTGTGCTATGTGAAGAGAGAAGAGGAGTGGCAGGGAGAGCAAAACAGAGTGGAGGGAGGGGTTTCTGAGTTTAGACAGAGGTATTTTTCGGGGTTTAAAAGTGTGGGGGTGTAAAGGATGAGCTAGAGATCACATACATACACATAAGCGGCCTTGCCTTGTATATACTATAAAGATAGACATGATAACCACTATCCATACAATTACAAGTTACTAAAGCATATGCATCCATCTACATTAATTCAATGCCATTACATTACAAACTGTATGTGACCAACACCCAAAAACAATATATTACAGGCCGTCATTAGGACGGTAGAATGGCTTTCCTCTATCCTGATGGTTAATAGGAAATGAAAGATTGTAGAAGTGAGAGGTAGCAGGGTATGAAATAGAAATACAAAGGAGCGTTTAGACAGGTCAATCATAGACTAGCCAATCATAGGTCCGTTTCGCTCGCCTATGAATAATCAACAACATGAATACGTCTTCACCACCGCCCTCCCCAAATCCACCGTATCATCTTCCTCCTCCATAGTTTCATCAATACTATCAATCTGGGTCTCATTCAACTTTCTCACACACTCACTTATAAAAGTGCGAAACAAAAACTTGACATCCTCACGCAGTTTGGCTGTGACCTCATAGTACCCTGCAATATGTACTCCCCGGTCTCTATACTTCTCCTTTACCCTGGCAGAAAACTTTTGTAAATCCTTGAAAAAAACTTGTCTCTCTTCTATATGTTTATCTCGTTTATTCCCCACTACAAAAAATGCCACGTTCCTTAGACTCCCCCTGCTATTGCTGATACATTCGTCGATCCAGTGCTCGAGGTCCTCGAACGTCTGTCTGTTGTTGATATCATACACTAGAAGAATCCCGTGTGTATCTTTATAAAGCAGTGGCGTTATGGTGCGGTACCGCTCCTGGCCTGCAGTGTCCCACATGACCACTTTGAAAAGCTGACTATCCACATCCACAAGCTTCATTTTGATGTCAACCCCTACAGTAATCGTCAGACTCAGCTCGTCAAAGACGTCGTCCGCGTACCGAATAAGCAACGCACTTTTGCCCACACCTGCCAGGCCTAGAAGAAGAAGCTTGAGACAGGGTATATTCTCATCGTCAAGCTTCGTATTGTAGTCTATGAGCATACTCTTGCGCACGCCATTACGTATCCGGGATCGTGAAGGCGTGGTCTCGAATGAGGAGGACGAGAAGAAGAGTGGTGAGGCAGGGAACTTGGGTGAGGGGGGTATTTTGGGTGACAGCATACTGATTAAAGTTTTAGATTACCTCCAAATAAGATACAGATGAAGATAAGAGAGACTGTAGATCAAAAATAACGTGGATATAGGTGATAAAGTCTTGTTTGGTTCTGATGCAGGGGATAATTATTTTGTTAAGGTACCAACAGTAGTAGATCTTGCAAAGATGAGATGATTTGAAAATGCTGAGTTAATTTAAAGATTTCCCTGGTTTATAAACTCTTCTATCTATTACACATGTCTTAAACCAGTCACATGCTGCGGCATCCTCAAGTAGTAGCTAAGCGCACGCAGAGTTTATGAGATGACCATAATAGGCGAAGGTCCCATCCAGGACTTATTCCAGGACTTGTCATTGAGGAGCGGAAAAGAAGGGCAAGAGCTCTCAACTGACTATTCAGGCTTTTGCTAGTTATTTCTAATCAGATTCTGATTCAATTGGAGTGAAGTTTGGGAAACTGGTTTCAATTAGCAGCTGATAAGTATAATACCTCCAGAAGCTATTGAGCACGTCTACAAGTGAAACTATAGCTACCAACAAAAGCACTTATATGCACTTGACATATTCCTCTCCTCGAGAGCTCCAGGCCCTCTCAGCCCATAACACACTCCCCAACACTTTGGTTGTTTCTGGCAAAACACTCATCCAAGTACTCTCGATATCCGAAAGCAATGTACACCTAGAACAAGACCTTTTGGCAGGCACAAATCTTGCTGGTGATGTAAAGACTGTAGGTCTGATCACAGACGTGCGTTTTGGGTACCATCAAAGCAGTAGCCTTGTAGCGCTGGTATCTACACTGGGAAAGATATATGTTTTTGATACCGCAAAAAAAGTAGGCAATCCTCTCAACGTGTCGGCACACAAAAGAGCTGTAAACCTGATTTGTTTTCTGCCCTTTCTGGGCAACCTTCTTCTCTCTGGGGCCCAGGATGGGGTGATGAAGCTTTGGGACGTTTCCACACGAAATCAGGGTCTTACAATTGGCCAGAGGGCCGAGTTTTCTAAACCGTTTGATGGAATCAGATGTAATGAATTTTCACCCCACGATTCTCGAGTCTTCTGTCTGGCACTGGAGACCGGCGACATCACCAAGTGGGACTTGCGGCACACAGCGCGCCACGTGTCCAATATCAAGAACGCACACTTCAATGGCGCACTCAGCATTGAATGGCACCAGTCGTTGAACTACTTGGTCTCCGGAGGTACAGACCGAAAAGTGAGGGTGTGGAATATGACCAAGGACACTCTCAAAAGACCAGAGTACTCGTTTCTGACCGTAGACCCTGTAGCAAAAGTAGCATGGGCCCCCCCTCCTCCTCATCCCTCGTCCAACATACAGGACTATGGGGTGGCGTCGTGCTATCTCTCCGAGAACGCTGCTGTGGACGTGTGGAGTCTTCGGAGACCCAACACCCAGTCGTACCTGCTTACCCAGCACAATGCGGCTGTGACCGGTCTCCACTGGAAGGCAGATAAAACAGTGTGGACCGTGGCCAAAGACCACCGCTTTGTGGCCCACGATCTTCTGAAGCTCAAGCCTTACGCTCAACTTCTCCGAAGACACGTGGTGCGCTTCAGCCCGCTGCAGTATCTGGGCTTTGTGACGGTGTTCCAGGACGCAGACCTGTACTATCGGGACGAGGTGTCGACAGGTAACACCGCGGCCGTGTCTAGCGAGATACAGCGGCAGCTCAGTCTGTTGGAGGAGATTGCCGCGAGAACAAAGCTGTTCCAAGCATTTGATGCCGGATTCGAGCCCTCAAAGCCTATTCTTATAGGAGAAGGCTCTCTTCCAACACCACAGCCTTTGGCGCCGTTGTCTGTACTGTATCTGCCCACAGACACGCGACTGGTGCCAACGGACCCACGGACTCTGCCTTCGAAAAACGAGCTAGCTCGATTTCGTCTGGGTATTGAGGAGCGACCAAAGGCTACGCGTGCTGCTACTGCAGGGCTCGACATGCTTAAGATGGCGCTGGTAGTTCCACGCAGAGCCAGTAGAAGGGGGCTGGCCACAGCAGCTAGCAATTCATTTCTGCTGTCTCTGAGCGTTCAACCGCTGGCGGCTCTGCTTCCGCGGCTTGCCGTCGGGGTACCCAAAAGCATCCCTGCGCTGGCGCCCATTGACCGGCGTCAAAACCCCGTTCCACTCATGTACCTGGCCAACTTACGTCTCTTTCAGGATAACATTCTGAGGACCACTCCAGTGTATCCTCCCGAGCGAACGTTTCTCAGCTCCTTTTACAACGGAATCGAGATGTTTCACACAGGAAAGGTGGATTACAACGAGCATGTTTTTGGGTCTAACATCTCAAGGAAATCTCTGTCTGGTTTGAGAGAACGTAGTGGAAGTGGGACCGACAAGACGCTCTTCTTCACCAACATGGTTGCTACTGCCAAGGAGTACTTCCAGAGAATGAAAGCGCAGACATTTGTGGCTTTGATTACTGAAGCTGTCAACGATGCTTTGGGGAAGGAGGATCTTCGTAAGTTGTATAGGATAATCGCTGTGGTATTCTTTGTGAGACCACGTGCGTTTGACTTGATCAATCTCTTGATCCAGCTTGAGATTGCGATTGACACATCGAGTGTGTTAGAGGCCTTCCGCTACTATAAGGTTTTCCGTATGCTCTTGAGTGGCCTCGTTTTGGACATTGAGGCGTATCTCACAGATATCAACTATAGTGCCTATCTCCGGATGTTTGCACGTCGCAGGCCATCAGAGTTGAACCTGATACCAGTTAGCAGCTATAGTTACCACATCTTTGACCGGGATACGTGGAACAGACCGCGCCTGGGCTCGGTGCTGCTGCAGGAGCTGACCGAAAAGGATTATGAGACCGAAAGACGCGAGTTTTTGGTCTCAAAGGCTGACCCTCTCGATTCGGAGTATCACGAAACCCTCAACCCCCCTCCAGATACAGTTGCTTCTGTTTACACAAACGATGAAACAGTAACCGATCCTGAAATTGAAAGAGATGGAGAGCTTGAGCTCGACGAGGAAGATGACTTGGGAGAAGGTAATTCCGAGGACGAATTTGCAGAAGCTGGTCTTTCGGACGACTTCTTTGCGTACGTTTTCAGCCCCCTGCTTCCAGAGACAGCCTTCATTGGCTCGCAGAGCGCTGGTTTTGCGTTTGACTACTTCGGGAATGGAGGAGGTTCTTACACTTCTCTGGAATCTGCTCTGAAGGAGAACACCATCAGCAGCCACAGGAAGACCAACGGGTCCAAAGGAAGTTATGTTATTTCAGACGGGGAAGGGGGTGACCACGTACCGACATTTACCCATGATGTTGTTCAAGGGTACCCGGACGAAGACGTGATTGCCTCGAGTGACGAGGAAGAGAGCGATGTAGTTTTGGAGAAGGAGGAAGAGTTGGATATATCTTTTGCAAAGAAGTTCAATAGTTTGGAGGTGGGAAGTGGGGTTCAGGAGGAGGAGGAGGAGGACAAAGGGGGTATGGGCAGGGGGGTCAGAGTGGGGATCGGAATGAGGGGAAACCAAAGCTCACCTGATTTATTTGGGAGACAAGGGCCATTTGCTAATACATTAATTGATGAAGACGACGACGAGGAAAGTTTGGATGAGGTTGAAGTTAATACTAACAAGAAAGCACGTTTTTCTACTACAGAGTTTGACGATGCTACGAAAGAGAATCTCATGGGCAAGAAGCCTCGGTCTAGTCTGAGGATGTCTAGTAGGCCTACAATGCCTAAATTGTATGAGCCCAAACTATCGGAAGGACTGGGGAGGAGCTCTGTTCTGAAACGTAAGTCTATTATTGAGCCCCCCAAAAGACGAAGAACGAAAAGTGGGTCGTTTAACGAAGGAATGGTCAGAAGAGGCTCTTCAAAGCACGACCTGTTCCATCTTCCTGACAAGTTTCGTCTCAAACCGACTGCCTTGAGCAATTTAACTAAACAGCTCCACACGCGAAACCTGAGTATTTTAAGCTTGGAGAAACGGGTGGGAGGCTCTATGATACTGCCTTGGAAGTTTGAGCGGTTAGTGAAGCTAGCTTGTGATAATGCTGAAGAGGAGGGAGATGTACCTATGCTTCTGATTTTGACCACTCTTTTCTACGACTTCTTTAGAGTTCGTTTGTCGCTGGAGATCCCTTACGATTTCAAGGCGTATGTGATTTCTGAGAGACAAGCAAAGTGCTGGATGGGGGCTTTCGTGGATTTGTTGGTGGCTCAAGATATGCTCAACGTTTGTGCGGCTATAATCAAGCATCTGAAGATTCCTGAAATTAAGGAGTTGGGGCTTGTCAATACAGATGTTAAGCGATTTTGCCCTCACTGCCACAAGCTCTTGGAGCCTCCTGAAGAGGTAAAAGGGCGGTACTACGGATACTGGTGCTGTGAGAACTGTAATAGGCCTACGGGCAAGTGTAGTTACTGTAGTAAGTATATTAATGGTATGGCTATTGGGTTATTGGGGTGTGGCCATGAGGGGCATGGGGATTGTTTTCGGCGGTGGTTTGTGGAGGAGGGTGAGAGAGAGTGCCCTTCGTGTGGGGAGGTTCCGGGGGGGTTGGAAGGTGGGGTGGGAGATGTTTTCCTGTTTTCTCCCTAAACATCTATTAGAGCGTATCAGTTCTATCGGAATATAAGCGAAACTATAGTTCATCGGATCCCTTTATAACAGGTTAAGGCAGTGAATGTACCACTGCTCGTTGTGTATATGTTCTATGGACCAAAAGGTTAAGGTATATTATGACTGCATGAGAAGTTTGTAGTTTATAGGGCAGTCGTACTTTGTTTATATAGTTGGATTCGAGTCTATATACTGAAAGTTAATCTCTCTGAACTGAAAAATTGGTTTCGTTTGCTTTATATTGTCTCTTTATTCAGCAAGAGCCAGGATCGACACAGTGTGGAAGATTGGCTTAGGCAAGAGGGTTTCTGACTTGCTATAATACGAATTACATAAGAATGAATCAGTTAGTTTGAGATCCCTTTGTTCCGCTTTAAAGATGACGGAAATACTCTTTTGAAATACTAAGAAATCGAAATTGAAGAAGCCCCATTTTGAGCTACATCTTCTAAAATTTAAACAGTCAGACTTGGATTTAAGCAAAAACGTTCATTCTCTTCTATATTTCCTTTTTCTTACATTATAGAAAGCAAACATGAACTAATTGCTAAGCGCACAACAAGCATCCAAATAATAACCAGAAACAGTCAGTCCCCTGAAGCAACACAACTCTCAAAATGATGAACGTCCGCAACAAATCGCGGAAAGTGTCTTTCCAACCAGACCTCATATCGATGATGGAGTCGCTTGGTTTTGACGGTGTGCCACTGGAGACCCTCGATACACTTGAAGACATTCTCATAAATTATGTGGTGGATATATACAATGAAGCCCTCCGTTCGTCAGAATTGCACGGGCGGACGAAAATCAAGTTTGATGATATCAAATTCGGTGTTCGGAAAGATTTGGAGAAGTTACATAGAATGGATGAGATTAGCAAGAATTTCAAAATCATTAACCAGAACAAAAAGGCGTTTGATTCCAAGGGGAAGAGCGTTAAGGACATGAAACATTTGGAGGGTTTGGTGAGTGATGAGGATGGGAAGCCACGTACTTTGACAGCGTCTGGACGTCCTAGAAAGAAGTATAAGAAGAGAGCCAAGAAGGCGAAGGAAGACTTGGTCAATGGAGAGCCAAGAAAAAAGAGAAAGTACACTAAAAGAGCTGCGAGATTCTACAAGAATGGTGTTCCACCACCGGGGGCTCCAGGTGCTCCCCCTCCGCCAGCCGCTTAGAATTATGAGCTACTTTGCTGGCGGTTGTGTAGTGATTTATAGTAACAACTATATATTCTAGTTTTCATTATTTTATCATTCTATAGGTGAATTAGATCACCTTGCATTATAATATCAGTATTGGGAGCGGTCTGGGCCCGCTTATACATGTTTCGGTTTCTGTAGAAATCTATATATATTGACTGGTAATTGTAATCTATATGTGGCCTATCATATACATGAAATGACACAGACAATTCTTTTCAGCTGGTTAGGTAGTGGGAGAAACTTTGCTTAAAGTGTGTGTCTGTCTTTTGATTCAAGTGAGCTCTCAAGCTCATTAAATGACTTGTTCGGTTACAGTATAAAACTAAAACTAGCTCATTTACGGAAAAAAGTGAACTTCTAGATCAAAAGGGAATACTCGAAAAAACCAAAGCAATAGCAGCAAACTGCTAATAAATGCGATCCAGTGCTCACAAACCGCATATAAAAATTACTGGCCAATAAATTTCACCACATGCTTCGCCCTATATTTCGTCCACTCTTGAGACTGCCCACTTTCGTGGTCAAGAGAAATGCTCTCATAATCAATAATATTCGTTTTCTTCAATCTCATGCCCCTGAGGTGATTCTTCAAAAGTATAAAGACAAGCTTAGCAAAAAGGCCAAAGAGGTTGGAGCTAAAGATATTTCAGAGCTCAAAGAAAAGCTCAAAGACGAGATTGAGAAAAAAAAGAAGGAGTTTTCTTCTGTCGACGTTTTGGCTGAGCTCGACGCTCAACTTGCGAAGAATTCGAACAGCTCGAATCCCAATGTTATCAAGATTAGCAAGCCTTTGACCCCAAAACCTAAGGAAGAGAAACCCCCTTTCAAGACTCTCAAGTCGTACATAGACGTTGAGAAAATCAGTGCTCTTGAGCCAGACCAAATTCTGCTTATCTGGAGAGCCAGATTCCAGACCAACCCGCAGAATGTGTGTTCGACAGTGCCGTTGGACATTTATCAAAAACTCAGATCCGTAGCGAGACAGAATCCAAACTTTATTCTTCCGTTGAAAAAGGAGAACCAGGGTCATGAGCTTCATTTTGTGCAGTGGAGTTTCACAGGGCCAAACACCACACACGTCATTTTCACAACTTTGGCCGAATATAAGCTCCATGGTGAGTTTGCAAAGCCCCACACTACTTTGACGTTTCACACAGAGTTGGCTGAGCCGAAGAAACTTGTGTTGATGAACGGGTTAATAGAGAAGGAGTCTAACATCAGTCTCAGTGAAGCCCAGTTGTTGATTTTGAACTTGCAAAACTTCTACGGAGGTTTGGAAGATGCTGAGCGTAAGTTGAACTTACTCAGGGCTTTCAATACCGGCAGTGATGAGTTTTCTATTGATGCCTTGATCAAGGAGTCGCGTGATGTGGAGTAGTGTATATAAATAAGATACGATTTGCTTTCTCTTGTAGTGTGCCACCCGGGCGGATGAGCCGTTCGGTTTACAGGAAGGAGTTCCTAAGCTTGACTAATAACCCTCGGAATTGGCTAGACTTATTGATTGTATTACTCAGAAGCACAGGTGAACGTAAAAATAAACTGCTCTTTGTAAGATAAACTGCATGAGTACGTGGAATCAACTTGAGTACTGTAATTTAGGGATCGATCGATCAAGGTAAAAATTTCAGTTATACAAATGTAGAAGCGGAAAGAGTGTTTTAATCTATACATCAACCTACAAGCATCTCGTGCTTCCAGGTTCATTGAACTACGTCCTCATTAATTAATTTGGCATTGCAAGAATTATATTTATCAATTAGGTATTAGAAACAAGTTCTATCTGGAAGCGTAGGCTACATCAAGTCTCCATCAAATTTCACACTGACACTAAATCTTCTTCTTCTTCTCTCTCTTAGGCATAGGCGAAGGGCTAAACTCTGGAGCATTCGCCAAGTCCACATTTACGTACTCGTTCACCTTAGCAGCAACACCACCCTTAACACGTCTGATCACCTTGGACTTCTTGGTGCTCTGTTTTCTATACACCTCAATATAGAAAGCAATGAACAACACAAGATAAGAACTCAAGATGCAGCATCCCCACACCGCAGCGTACATGGATCCCTGGCAGTTTGCACAGTGTGGCAAGGAGTCAGGGAAGTAGTCATTGACGATCTTCTGGTAAGTAGCGAAATACACAAATCCAAGATCGAGAATAAACTGGATAATCTGGAAACGAGTAACCCACTCCTTCCACCAGACGCGAATGCCAATCGAAGAGAGGAAGTAGTACCAGTACATGACCACGTGTACACCCAAATTCAAGAAGATGGGAACCCACAGAATTGGGGTCTCTCCAACAAGCTGGGTGTAACAGAGAAGAGCGGTGGCACCATGGTGGTACGTGTGGAGAAACGTCAACTTCTTCTGCTTCAACACCAACAACACTGTGTCAAGAAACTCGAAAAATTTCGTGAGATAGTTGAGATAATACAAGGTCACCAAGGGCTGGGTCCAGGCTCTGATGTCACAGATGGCGTAGTACAAACCGTGGTGATACACAATAGGGAACAATTGCTCCGCCATCAACAGCAACAACGTGAAACTGATCGAGGTGAGAATCAAGTTGTGGATCTGGGAGATAGTCTTCAATTTCAAAGGTGCAAATCCCAGTTTCTTGTAGAGGTAGTCTCCTCCAAAGATCACGGTGTAGTACACCGCGATGATGGCGAGAACCGGTGGCAATGTCAGAAGAGTGTTCTTCTGCCACGCAAACTCAAACTCAGAGGGCACAAAACGGCCTTGGGTTACTTTGGAGGCATAATGGTCAAAGAGCAGCCACAAGTTGAAGCCAAAGGGATGCTCGACCGTGGGGTGGAAGCCCACAGCTTTGAAGGAGTCTTCGAACGACATGAAAAGAGAGACAAGGGTGGGAAATTTGAACCGAGGTCACTAACACTTGTTCAGTACGGAAGTGAAAAATATTTTGAAATAAATAAACGCGTGCCCTGCATGAGCTAGCATCTACGGCGGAGGAAACTTTCGCAGTATGTATTGGAATCTTTACTATGGATGCTGATGTGGTTCTTGTATATTATCATTGCGGATGCTTAGTAAGTGTTATCATAATTTTTTAATCCGGCATCAGTCTTTATGAACGCGAAAATACATCGCTACTGCACTTTCATGTGCACGTGCGCGGGGTTGCCAACAAAGGGGTAACGCTGATGTCACGATAGTGATTTTCGTTCGAAAAAGAAGCTATTTGAGTGAGGATGTATTAGCGCGTCATTTTATTTTGTAGTAGTTCTGGTTTTGATTGAATGTGCGCATATACATTGAGCAGCTTATCTTTTGTATCCCTTTCATTTTACAGTATTCGCTGTGTTAACTGCGAATCGTTCATGTGATCAGAACAAGATAAGTAACAAAGACGAAAGTTTTTGGTGATGAGTTTGGAAGTGTTGAGCAAATACTAAGTGTTGAGTAGTGTGGGTGTTGAGTTAGGAAGTGTTGAGTGATTTCCATTTGGCAACACAAAATGTGGAAGAATTTGTGTTACTGGGGCTGATTTGGATAAAAGCTTTGTTCTAGGCCCGATCGCGTCTATCACATGTCAGTCATAGCTCACAGGGAGAAATGTGGGGAATTGAAATACCAAAAGACCAAGAGTACCTCTAAGTATTTCCAATTGACGAAATGTTTGAACAAAAGAGTTCTGAGATGTAATTTTGTATTTTGAAGCACTTTAGATGCTGTGTTTTTTTGTTAGGCATTTCAAGGCCTCTAGAGGATGTGTGCAAGAGTGGGTAGTTCAAAAGCACAGAGCTTGGTATTTGAGTCTCCAGCCATTATAAAAGGCAGCTTATTTGTTTTTTGTCCTTAGTGAAAGACGAGCCTCTTCTTCATTTTTAAGATGATCGTTGCGAATTGATCATACAAAACCGGCGAAAAACACTTATTTATAATTTCATCCATAACATGCTGAAAAGAAGTAGCTTACACACAAATGACATTATAGTATAGTCCAAGAATTGAATAACGAATTTTGAATTTTATAGGTACATTGAGAAGATCAGTACAGCTCCTTGAACGACAAATTTCCTAGTATGTCAGAGAGATCCTGGCTGGCTTCAATCGGTTCATCCTGTAACACGCAATGGCTTGTGTTTGGCTCTGGAAGTATCGTTATTAACTGTGACTGTATCTCGAAATCCTCACTTTTTTCACTTTTCTCACTCTCCACTTTTTCTTCTTCACTTTTATCGATATTTCCCTCATTCTCTCTTTCCTTCTCCAATCTCTCTCTCACAAATCCTCCAAAATCTGGCATGTAGGATTCTTCGAAGCTCGAGTCGAATTCGGCCAACTCCGAAACCTCATTTCTCACCAAAAATTCCTTTTTCTTCATCTCTCTGTCGACGTCCGACAGTTTCAACTGCTCAATTGCATTTTTAAGCTGAGACCTCAATTCTACAGAGACTTCTTTATTTTCGACTTCATTTCCTCCAGCCTCTTCAAACTCTTCAGCTTCTGACTCGCTCTCGATCACTATAGCCTTTTCAGGACTCAATCCTAACAGAGTATCAACGCTCAGATTTCCATCGTATGCTAATCGTAGGTTTGACTTGATTTTTTTGGACTGTGTGTGGGTAAATAGAGAGGGTGATATTGGAGTTGTGGGTCTTCTCTTGGGAATCTTTCCACGCCCCTTGACTGGGGTACTGAGATCAATAGTGGTCGGCATTGTGAGAGCAATCAATTAACAAATTTTCAACTTTCAATCGTCCACCTCACCAAGCTCGAAATTTCATGTACACTTGTTTTGGTTTTTCCTAATTGGGACGTATTAATTACAAAAGAGCATCGCAGCACAAGACTTAGGGTTGCTCAATAGTAGGATGCTATTTGTAAGACATAGTAAGCTTTCGATTAGAAGGGTTGTGGTCTGCATAATGGTTGGTTGAGGTGAACTACGCACGCAAAAAGACCTTTCATTCGGCATGTTAATTTCAAGAATGAAAGAGAACTAGACAAAACAAGGTCATCTATTTACCGGCTCAGGTAACCATCTCATCAAAGGATCAGGTGTTCGATGAACTACATAGATCTCTGGGCGTGTATACTTATATACCGAATCAAGTCATGTGACTCGCAAGCACAAAGGACAAGACTTGAGTGATGTATATATACGAGCATTCCTGTTGACTTTCAATGAGATCCAAGTGATAATTTGATCGGTTTTCAACACTCAAAGAGCAAGTCATAGCTTTAATCGAACGTTTCAAGCATCTTCTACAAGTATTCAAAACTCTATATGTATACACTATAGAATAAAGAGTTAATAACAAACCTACAAAAAGTCGTATATGTTATCATACAGAAACTTCTGTAACATATTCTATGGTCAGAATATACTCAACACATAGTGCGATGTGGCTACTGTAGCATCAGCTGGAACAAGTGACGGGAATCAAAGACGTAAACGACCAGTTCAAACAATAGAAAGCCACCCATAAACTGTGATTTTATAGAAATCCCAAATAACCATTCATAAAGGAATTATAATCACCACTTCTCAAGAGCACTCTTTGCAACCTCAAGCCCCACAAAAGTCGCAGCATTTGCTGGGAAACTTCTCAACAAAGCTGGCCCCAAACCTGGGAAAAACGCCTTCAAACCTCCCTTTGCATACAATTTCCTCAGAACTTGGGCCATGCTTAAAGATTCACTCGACAGTTGCTGGACGGACTTGATTGTGTCAGCTGGGAAAACAGCAGTCCACATAGCAACACCAGCAAGCCCACCAGCTAAAGAAATTGCTGGAAGAGAAAGCTTTTCTCCGCCAGATAACTCCTTCTTTATCTTCTCATACACTGCAAAATACACAGCACTTCCAGGCCCGTCACGAGCCAATGTAGCCAATGAGCCTTTATAAAGCAGCCTAAGACCGCCTGTTTTCAATATTGTTTTGATGGCTTGGCTCATCGAGGTCCGTGTTCCCTCTTTCTGTATTTGGAGAACGACCTTCACACGCTCAAAAGGTGCAGCGATGGCAGTCGTAGGGATGGCACTGAAGAAACCGGCAGCTGCAGTTTGGCCAATTGTGAGGTGTGCAGCTTCTCCGGCAACCAAGTATTTGCCCACGTCATAACCCCAGAAACTCACGGCAAACATGGGAGTAACTCCAAGTAAGGGAGGAGTCACCCCGCGGTAAAAGCCTCGAGGGCCGTTCTCCCTGAGGATCTGGGAGACCGCAGCAGAGATCAGGTGGGTGTGGCCTGTCTGGAGCCGAACCTTGATGAGATCAAAGGGATGGCCAGTGAGGACCGCACACACGCCGCTGAAGCCGCCGGCGGCAAACGACTTAACGTTTTCTTTGACGGAAGCCATAGGAGGTTATTTGCAAATTTTTAAAGAGTTTAAGGCTCGTGCGCGGCAAGAATTCAGCGAATGACCTGCTTATATACCTCTCCTGTACACTTTTTTTGATGGTTTATGCGGCTGGAGTTGCATATTGAGGGGAAGTGTAGGAGTTAGTATCACTAAAATTTCCACTTGTGTGTGGATGTCGGAGTATATGAAGGTCAATTGATGGTTCTTGATGAGAGTAGTTCCTCATGGTTGTGCTAAACCCGCGGCTGCAAGGGTCATGCATGTAGTCATGGTAAGCCGGAGAGAGGGAATCGCAGTCCGTCAGACCATACGTATTGTTTGTCACCAATTACAACCATAATTTTGGAGATTCTTTCTCATACGAGAAGTTCTATTTTTTATATGCTGTCTCTTCTAATCAGCTTTTTCTGTGTTAACCTGTCACTTGTACCTTATTAGCTTGACAGGTCTAAAACTTTACGTCGCACGATGTCATCCTCTATAGGAGAACGTTGATTCGCTGAAAATTTTCAGCTCAAACTAATTTTGATCTAGCCAAGTATCTTAAAGATCCGTTCGGCGGTACTATTAGAATTGAGATGTGTTCGGTGTTTTCTTTAGCTTATCTCAGTTACGGTTGAGCGGCAGAGTATAATATCATGTCATACTTAGAAAACTTACCTCTACATTCTTGTGTGGCTCGACATTGATGTCTCTACCAACGTTAGTTATGGTTGCAGCCAAGCCACTAGAGTGATTAGTGTGGATTGTATATATAATGAATGCTCTGAGTTCCCATATTCTGAACTTCCCTTTGCTGGCATTCTCAGTGCTCTAATTGTAGATCTTAGTAGTGCATTAGAGTGTATTAGTTTGCTTAGCGACGCGTTTGAATAACCTTTTGTGCTTTTGCGGGTTAAGATAAGGTGGATATGGTCTTAAGGAGGGGTATACGGACTTTTTTTTCCCTCTAAAAGCGATGATAGATGGTTAAAGCAGATCCGTGTTCATTGAGTGTCTTATAAACTATACATAACTGGTTTCACTTTAGCTTACGAAAGATCGATAAAATCACCAGAACACCAAAGTGAACACACTTCTGATACTTGATCCGCAAGGCAGCTCAGATTAGACTATAGAAGATGATCAGGACCATTGAAAAAAGCCGGCCTTATAATACTTACACTACAATGCCCCAACAAGCAATTTCTATTTTTTCTGTTCGTTTATACTATAGTTTGAATATAACCACATTTAACACCAATTACTTTGGTAAGCCCAATATCACCAGCTACCAAATTCCCCTTGTCAATTTCTTGAAGTATAATTCCATGTCCCCCCTAGCACCCTCTGCTCTCCAAAACAATTCGATTTCTCTATTAGTTCTCCCGTCCCCTTCCCCCTGCTTCAAGGGTCTCAAAGTGACCTCTCCATCGTAAATTACACTGTATTCCTCGTAAGTTCTAAAACCTGGCAGACAGTTATCCACCCTTCCAAAAAAAGGAACGTCGTCTCCTGTATTGTTGTTGTGTGCTGCGATAATGTGTGAGTTCGCGCCAGACCAGGCCCAGTGGAGAACGACATTTTCTATTTTTTCCATTTTTTCACTATAAAAACGAGAGAGAAGACGCTGAACAGCCTCTATACCAATTGAAAACATAGAAACACCTCTAGAGTAGTGGAATATTAACTTCTCTGGCTTGTTTATAAGAGTGAAAAACGCAACTACACAGTCTTCTGCAAAAGGTAACACCAGTGCCTGAACAAGATCTGTTTTATTCAACAATTCCAAAGAGTGTATTTCCCCTGGGTGTGTGATGTTTTCTGAATTCTCTTTGTAGTCCAACATATGCGCAGATATGCCCTTCAATAACAGCAATTCAATACTGAGTTTATCGAGTTCTAGAGTGCCCAACGCCTCCAAAAAAGGCCCTAATGCGTACATATCCATATCATACAGTCTAAGAACAGTCGCTGTGGCCAGTAGTCCTTTGAAAGCCACATTTCTCAAATTTCCCCTATGTGACTTCAAAAAACTAGCTATTTTGCCCAGTAAAAAGCCAAGTTGGAAGTTGCGCGTCAGGAAATTGACCTCACTGAGTGATTTAAAGGAGGCCGACTGAAGCTGAGAGAGCACGTGCTCAACGTCCGAACGGTCAAAATCTACTAAAAGATCCAATGTACGCAAACACGAAAGCGGCAAAAAGAAAGAGAAAGAACTATCTAGCACGATCCATAGGTAACGGATATTTAAAGAGATTGAAGCATTGTTCTTAAAATGAGTTTCTTCGTTTTCTTTGAATCTGAACACCCTTAGTCCTTTAAGCTTGCTAAACCTTTGGTTCTGTTTACGCAAGAGCCACTGCAAATCAGCTTCCAAACGTTCACAATAGTTGAATATCAAAGAACTGTTTGAAAAAACCAGGTCCAACTTCGGTTGCAGGTGCATCCGTGCATGACGGTTGGTCTCAGTAGATGCCACGCGCGTCGTCAGCACAAATCTGAAAAGAAAAGGACTAGCTATAGCTCTTAGCTGCTTACATGTGCTCAGAAAATTTCTCAAATCTGAATTTTTCCTTATCGAATCATCAAACCAGAGTATGACGGCAGGATATGAGCTGGGCACGTAAATGTGGAAACATATTTGTGAAAGGATCTCGGGAGGTAGGTCTAGAAGATTCATTCTAGTGTTTGACCAAATATAGAGATGTCAACTCTTCTCCAAAGCTCTCAACTGGGGTGATTGTTGTTCGATGAGCAGTTGATATCTGGCTGTTCTAGGCGCACGCAGAAAGGTGGGGGGGGTGTGGTTAGCGAGGTTTAGTAAGCACAATTTTTGTAGTTCTTTGACGACTTTTTATTGGGCTTTTGTGGTTTTAGTGTGGTTACGATGTGTATGCACGGATGAGGAACTCCAAAATCCTTTTCGAGTGTAGCAAAGTTGACAAAAGCCTATAATATATCATTTTTTGGTAAACGATATTAAATGGCGATTGTAAAGTATGTAGCTAGATTCTTTGACTCATGATTGCCTGTGAGTCCCGGTGTGTCCCTTAGACAAAAGATGACGATGAAAGCAAAATTTCAAAAGGAAATCGAGATGTAGATAAATAGAGTAACAGATCTGAGACTTTGTCTTCCAGAACATATCTGAAGAATTGGGTTGAGTTCAATTATATTTGTTTTTTTTTGGCGACTGATTTAAAGATGCCGAGCTACTGATTTGCAAGCACTCTCCTCAACTTGCAAAAATGGCCACTTCATGAAATGAATAACTCACCACCTTGATATTCTTAGCAACATAAACTATTGTTTACTACTCTATCCGTTTTAAACCTCCTCCTGGTCTTACACACAAGTGAAATCATCTTGGAGTGAACCCCTGTTGAATTTTGAGGCATTCAATTTTACCCACCCCACAAAAATCTGCAAAGCAAACAATAGAAAGGAAATCTGATAAAATAATCCATCAATGATTTAAGTCTCTTCACTTCTCTCTACAATTCACAGCAAGTGAACCAATCTTGAAGTTCATCCGAAAATCTATAGAAATCATATAAAACAAGTAGAAAACAGTCTCTTTATTTAACCACATTTTGATTTGTCTATAATTAGCTGAAATCCATATCTCGTCGCTCCGCGCAAGCCTTTGCTGTAGGCTATCTACCGGATAAACTATGCATAACAATCAAACCCGGAAAAGAGATATTGTTAGCAGCAAACCCGGATAAAAGTGTGTGCAACCATGGTTTGAATACGCAAACGTATACGAATTTAAATCCTAGAATCCCTCTTATATAATATCCTCAGCACGAAATCCTACAAAAGTATGCGATAAACCATTCGGCAAAGGATACAGTTGTCCTATAATGCATTTACTAAATGTTCCGATGACTTACGGAATTCTCCGGAAAAGGCACAAAACTTTGTAAAAACTTTTGAAAACCATACCTCACCAATAAGTGATCATTCTACAGGCATTTAGTATTGTACAAACATGGAATTTCTGTACACGCACGTCAGCTTCCGAAACGCATACCGGGAAATCTATTTTTCCAGAAGATGAGCAAGGCCTGAAGAAAACCAGGGAAAAAAGTGATAAAGACAACTTAACCCAACAAATTTATGTGGCATTATGTAGATATAATAAAGAAAAATAATAGGAGATTTAAAGCGAGAATATTGATCTAGTTGATTATCCGAAATCCATTCCGGTACTCCACTCGGTGGAGAAAAATATTATTTAAAAGACAAACCCTTTCCACTTTCTACACATGTCCCATTTCAACGCATACTACCTGTCGAACCCCGGGCAGGTAACGATCCCCCAAGCGTTCAAGAACGCTGCCCGTAAAGAGGTCCAGAGCCAGCTTCTTTCAGGGGCCAGCCAGAGCCGTCGGCACGGAAGACTGCCATTAGCCTTTAGTATCACACGGCTGCGAACCCTGAGCAATGAAAGTATAGCGAGCCAAACATCACAGCCAGCGTCGCACATCCAAAATACCAAAGAAAACACTCTCACCCCCACACTTCTGAACTCACTGGCCCACCTGGCGTCACTGCGATTTTTCAATAAACTTCTGCGTCGATTTCTGCGAGAAACAACGGAAACCCAAACAACAAATGACCTGATTTTCTCTGCTTTCACTAGAGACACTGACGTGCTGCTGATTAGTTTGGCTTCTACGCCAATGGTGACGCTAGCAGACGCACTACCCCCTACATGGAAACTTAAGAAAAGGGGGTTAATCGAATGGGAAATCAACGAGCTTCGACTGTGGCTTGTTCTGCCGGAGCTCCGGCCCGAATGGCAAGGCCAGGTGCCTGTCATATACCTGCCGCCAGGATTCCATTTTGTGCAGTTAGACTTGCAAGCAGGCGATGATTATTTGGTCAAAAATTTAGTAGAGAGCGACATCTACAAAGAGCATGTGAAAGACGGGGGATTCCGGGCTCAGGTTGCCCAGAAGATTGTTCTGGAGGGTCGTAAAAAGCACGTAGAACAAGTTCAAAAATTACTAGGACACGGGCATAAAGCCAAGATTTTTCTGGGAGAAGAGTGTAGAGAAATCGTGGAGCGTTATACTCTTCTGTTGGGGATTGAAGCTCAATGTAGACACGATTTGAAGAAGATCGTAGGAGGATTGAAAAGACAAAGACGGAAGCAAAAGGATCCGTTATTGAAGACTGCAATTTTGAACGAATATGCGAGTGTTTCAGAGCGCGAGGGGCGCGAGTTTGATGTACCAGAGCGGGAAGTTAGTAGAGAGGAAATTGAGGTTATCTGGAGACAGGTTAAGGAGAATGTGGTGGGGAGAGTGATGAACGAAGAAGCCCATGTATAGATGGAGGTGGGGCACATATTATATTCATTTAGCTGGTTGGTATTGCATTTTTACTGTAGATGAGCGAGCGGCTACGAGCGAAGCGAGTTGGAAAGAGTATACGTTGAAAGATTATATATAACACAATCAACTATATATTACATGGAAAACTATCAATAGTCAACAACTATATTAAGTAACTACCTGCACAGAAAGTTACAGGTGAGTGAGTGGGGGAGGAACTTCATTGAGAACCTTTCTATTTCAAGTTTGTATTTCAAATAAGAAAAAAGGGTAGGAGACAGTTCAAGTATTAAATGCAAGTCGGGAGAGTAGTTTAGTGGTAGTACAGTAGATTATGTGAGCGAAACTCTGTGAGTATGTTTGAGATAATGAATTCGGAGAAACCAATGTTTCTTAAAATAAAACAAAAGAAGAATGGAAGAGCATATATACTTTCAGACTACAGGGGAAGAGAAGGCAAAAGCAAGTTCAAGAAGTCAACGAAGGGCGTCAGTGTGTTCACATCCACTGGCATTTTAACAACAGTAATCAGCCTCGATAGGTGGTTGCGAGGACCTAGAGAGCTGTGTCAAAAAGGGCCTCCCTATTATTTTTTCAATTTACTTTGATCTGATTTGATGTAAAATAAGCTTTCTCTGATGTCTCGTCAATGTCTCTTCAAATGAAATCTCAAGTCATTCAATGGTCTGGTACAAAGGTATCTCTCTAACACACAGAAGCAATACTTATTATGCCTTTCTCTTTTGTTTTTCCCCTTCTGCCTCCCATTAATGAGTAAAAATGTGTTTTAGCATGAACATTTTCACATCCACCTAGCAGCGAGAATAAGACATACGCCGGGGTAAAGTAAATACTGGCCAATGAAAGCGGACACCAATCTAAAACAAGACACTATAGTGTTTTAAAGCAACTGTTCTTGTTACATAAGCATTCCTTACTCAATAGCAATACATTAAATAAGACTAAGCAATTTCGCCGAAGCAATCCTCTAATAGTGACTAATGGTTTACCTCCCTCTTGAGATTCTTCATACCATCATCGGCTATGTTGATAAGGTAGACCTCCCCTTACTAGAAACCACGCTTCCACCCTCTCTCATATACCCCCACCTTTTTCATAGTGTGACGATCTCATATCATGAAAAAGCGTACTTGTCAGTACACTCTCCCAATTTTGGATATTTGCGGGTCATGGTTAAAGAAAACTGTGTTCTATATCCCCCCACACTGGAGACAATCTCAATTCTTGACTCTGTAAAGCAATATATACAAACTCTTCGCTGTTTTGTGGGCCCCGGAACCAATATCAGCTTACATAGAGATCTCATAGCAAGTATCCCTCGCTTAACCTGTTTGGAGACAAATCTCAAAGCAGTCGAGCGGAAGCAGTCTCCCAACAAAGTTATACTCAGCGAGTTCAGACCAGGTGGGTTCTTAATTCAAGGTTCAGCCATCAAGTCATTAGAATTGCGAGCGAGTGAAGAGCAAGATTTTTTCTTGGGCATCCAGTTTCCTGCTTTGGAACGGTTAAAGCTCGATAAAGTCAACTTGAGCATAGACAGTCTGAATCCACCCGATCGATTGGTGTTTCTCAGATGTGATGCTACAGAGAACCACATGGGATTGATTCACAGTTTGCGTAATCTTCACCTGTTGCATCTCTTTTTCAGAGACAGAACAGTGAACCCAGTTCTGTTCCCTCACAAAGTGCATATACGGTGGTTAAAGATGGAGTATGGGATCTACTCGCCAGAGGACCCTAGAGTAGTCAACGCTCCTAACTTGGAGAAGGCGGAGGTGATTGGAAAGATATGGAATACTGATTATAGATTCGAGCAGGCGTACCAGAACTTGTTGGACATTATGGGCACACCACCATGGTCATCAGATCCATTTCTGTGATTTTTATCACAGAAGAGGAACATATCAAAGAGTTATATATATATCAACTTTGTATGAATCAAATAAATGTCTAAACGAAGAAATATTGTACAACTACAGCATCCTATTTTAAATATTCAAATTGAACGTGTAAGATAGTTTTGACATACTATAGACCAAAAACACGCAAATGTATAACACATAGTACTACCCAATACATCGGCTTCAACCAGCTAGTACCAGTATACTATATACCAACACTATAAACCAAAGCCCTTCAATTGTGCCAAAGGCAGTCTCCATTAGCTCCAGTGTATATTGCCAGTTTACACCTTTTTTGTAAACCATTTCTGATTCTTGCCAATTGATTACATGCACCAACAAATAGCATACAACCACTGACAAATGACCATTTCTAAAACCCGATTTGATGTTAATCAAAAAGACAACAAATCCAATTCATTAGAAGCCTTAGCTGGCGCCTGGCTTCCCGTGTTTCCAGTCAAATCACCAAAAAAGTCGTCATTGGCTGAAGTCGAAGCAGCAGGAGCCGCAGAAGGAGCCGCAGAAAGAGTCGCAGATGGAGCCGCAGAAGGAGTGTGTTTAGGTGCGAGGCTCGCACTGGTTTTGGCTGTAGAGAACAAGGAGCTAAATGCGTCATTCGAAGAGGCTGGCTTGGAAGCAGTGCTCCCAAGCCCGGAGGAAGCAAACCCACTGAACGATGACGTGTTATTGGCTACTGGGGCACTGGCTACTGGAGCACTAGTAAAAGTCCCAAAGAGGTCCAAGTTGTTATTAGCTGGAGCTGCAGTTGTGGTGGCGGCTGGAGTGGCAGCTGGCTGAGAATACAAAGCATTCAAATTAGCTAACCCTCCAAGACCGCTTCCCGAAGCCGCGGCTCCCGAAGATGAGGCCGGGGCGTTGCCCGGCGCAGCACTTTGAAAATCATCAAAATCGTCATCATCATCATCAACAACCGGAGTTTTTTCCGGTGCTGCTGGAGCAGCAGGAGCAGCAGGTTCATCATCGAAGCTAAACAAATCAGGAACTGGTTCAGCTGCTTTTTTCTCTTCTCTTCTCTGACGTCTCGGACGTCTTGGAGGAGCAGAACTAGACCCTGAGCCAGATCCAGCGTCGTACTCTTCAAATTCTTCAACAGAACGAGAGTTTGTAGACTCCGATTCAACACGGCTTCCGTAGACACCGCCATCACCGAAGACACGGTCCAGACCGGCGCCGCCAAAGCCAACAGCCTGAGAAGAGTCGTATCTCAGAGGAGCACCACCAGCAACACCACCAAACTTTTTTGCATTGTCACGAGCCTTCTTTCTTTCAGACCGGATGCGGGAGTCATCGTTAAGAAGAGCTAGCAACAACTTGGCTCTGTTACGGATGTTGATACCTTGGTCTCTTCCCTGCAGATCAGTGTAGTGGAAGCTCTTCAACATGGATATTAAACTCAGGTTTGCTCTTGCGTCGTCCACAAATCTCTCGGAACCATGCTTAATGATATACTCAAGAAGAATGAGGGCTTTATAAATTTGACGCCACTCATTCGCAGACTTTTCTGTGAACCGACGGAAGATCATGCCCACAATCTCCTCACGTTCTCTATAGTTGTAGGTTCCATCCGCAATCTCTTGCAATTTTTTGGAAGACGTGCCCCAAGGCTCATTATTGGTGGCCTCGCGCACTTTAGCCTCCATTTCGGAGTAGTTGAGAACAACGTTTTGCGCCTTGCGCACCTGTTTTTTGACCTCGTAGAGGCTGATGTTTTTGATGCCTTTTTCAAGGAGATCCATGGTAGGTGAGGTGGTGATTGGTGAAATTAATTGAAACGTTTCGGGGAGGGCTACTAACCGCTCCTACAATCTCTGACTCAGGGGCGTATTGGATGAAAAGCTTATTGTACTATGTTTTGTGTATTTGATCCAAATATTATTTTTTATGGTTTTGAGGATTGATGCGAATGTATCGTAGACCGTTCATGCAGGTGACACACATTGTATTTGAGGTGCTAGTATGGTTTATGAAAAGTTGTGTATAAGCAGGTTCTTCAAAACTTGGGCATCACAACGTATCTGAAGGTGTTTGAAATGAACCGGTTCACTTATTGCTTTGAGTGGCCCCCAAGTAGTTATTTGTTAGGTGATCAAAGGGTTGTTTTGAGGTCAGTTTTTCGTTTTAGACTGATCTACTCTACTCTGTTCTATGCTGCCGTCGCGTTGTTTCCTCTCCACACATAGAATTATCACTTGATAATAAAAACTAGGTGGATACAGTTTTTCAACACACCTTTGATCTGGGTTGGCCTGTCAGCACAAGTGAAGGTGCACACTATATTTAGGTTATGTATAATTCTGTGTAGCTCTTTATAGTATGGGTTTTTCTAAATATGTGTTTTTTTTTCAACTATCTAAGTTTTGAACCATGGATGCTGATCTCTCGACCGCATTCTAAAGTGAGTGATTCTCTTTTCCAAGCGCACCTGTATGAGGTAAGTATGCTGCTTCTATAGAGTAGGATATCTTGGCAAGGTACTGTCGATATTTTCTCTTCCCACCGCGCTATCCCAAAGTGTCTAAATATATTCCAAGAAGAACAGGCCGATCTCTGGCTTCTTTGAGACCTCCAAATTATGTAACCGATCCATTCTGAGTATTGGATCTAACTGCTGATACACATATATATATATATAGATTAAGTAGCTTTTGAATGTACCTCAGTTCTGTTCACTACATGAACAAACAAAAACAAGCTCCGCAGATCCGCTTTCAGCTTTTTGTAAAACTTGAAACTTTTAGCCCCTCATGAACGCACAATAGGAAAGCCTTATAGTTTTATAGTATCTACCGGTACCTTACGACAAAAATGGCCAAGCAAGATATCTAGCATATCACTGAACGTCAAAAGTTATAAAGTTCTCATTCAAACCTCTATTCTCACAGAAATCATTACTTGTTATGCAATTTCAAGTACACCGACCCCTCTCCGATGCACGGCTGGGCAAGATCATCTCAATACAATCTTAATCATCAACGAGTTTGAATTAAACCGAACCTCCAACTCTCAACAAGTTCAATCAATGAATTGAAGATCTGACAAATCGATTATGAATTTACAATTCTAGAACCGTTTTTTTTATTACGTAGTGTGCTCACTGAATCGTGGGGAACAAGCTTGCTGCATGTGACAAATTGTTACTATAAAAGTTCCACCGCATCTCGTACTATTTTCACAACCACTTTGAAATCGGAAAGTCAATGTCTGTTAAAATAGCCGGATTCAAGAGTTCTGAAGCGTTGGAGAAGTTTAACAGTTCGTTAGCTAACGACAAAGCGCTTCAACAAGATGCCCTCAAGCTTAAATCGACAATTGTGGTTACCGTGAAAAATAAGCAGAGTAAAACAGAATCTTGGCTCTTGGATTTCAAAAAGGAGGGCAAGATCTTGAAGATTCCAAACGAGGAGAGCAAAAAATACGACGGGCAAATTTTGATTGGCGATGCAAACTTGAAGAAGTTGATTTTGGGTAAGACAGGAGCTCAGAGCTTGTTTTTGGGTGGTAAATTGCAATTAAGAGGCAATGCCCAAAAGGCGGCAGCTGTGGAGGGGGTTTTCAAAAAAGCTTTAAAAGAGAAGCTTTGAATTGTGGTGTTATCTTCACATATTTGAATATGCTATGCATTATTGGTAGTGCTGGTTCAGCTATTACATAGAAAATGAATTCAATTGTTCCTTGTAGAGGTTTGTTGGCTATGGATATTCACGGAGAACTATCGCCGCAATGGCATATCAGATGAGCTGCTTATCAGGATGCAACTTGACAGCGTGTATTCTTCGACTGTTTCCTTAGAAGTCCTTTTATAGCTATGCTAAAGCAGCCACTTCTCATACACACGGGTCTTAGACTCGAAGAAAATCAGAATAGTACTGTATCATCTACTTTAGACAGCTTCAAAGATTAACCGTACCAAAACCCACTTTATATAGTGAAGAAGCACGCACACTGTATAGACTGTTTTCTAGTCAAGTCTGAAGAACAAAGCTTATTATGAGATCTGCGAGCAAATTTCTCGAATGTTGTAGCTCTTTTGTTAGTATGTTGGTTTCACGTTAATAAGTTGTATTTTGTCATGCGCTTCGCTTCACTCTAAAGACGCTTGGTCAAGGGAAAACGAACGAGGACACAGCTATCATACAAGCAAAAATTACAGCGTTATACAAACGTAGAAAATCGTGGTTCATTAGAATTCGAATGCATGCAACTTTACACTTTCTCCAGATTATTCAATCTTAGACAAAGGCACTCAACGTCAAGTAAACGTTGAATTTTTCATACATAGTTATACGATTAAGCATACTGTTACAGCAATAACGAGATACAAAATTCAGCTAGGAAACTTTGAATATATCAATAAATATAGTTTACTTTGATTAGAACATTCAATCTATTCCAGGACACCCACTAAAGAGCTCTCAACCTCTGTCTCATCTCTTCCAATTCTGACTCCTTCCCAATCTCTCCCTCCCCCTCCACCTCCACTTCCACACCCTCCTCTGGCACGTGCACCCCCCCAAATTCTTTATCTGCCACTTCCAAAATCACCTTTTCAATTTCCTCTTCAGCCTCTTCATCTAACTCGTCTGCATCTGCGAGACCATCTACTGTATCTTCGATCATCTCATTGATGATCCCACTCTTCATCAACTCTTTCTGGAGCTCATTCATCGTTCCTGTGAGCTCCGGCATTTTAATCAACATGTTCACCTCTTTCATTATACCTGTAGTGTTTTTCATTTTTCCTTGGAGCTTAAGCATTGCAAAACTTTCGTTTATTTGCATAGTTATCAGGTCCAAATGAGCTTTGGATGTGATTAACCGCGTTTTTTGACGTTTTATGTTTATGAGCTCTTTTGCATAGAGTTTGGCCAGTTTAAGGTCGTTACGCTTAACCAGCTGTTTGATAAGGCTTTCTGCTTGCTTTTGGGGGGCGTTGAGGGAAGAGATGGAACGGTCAACCAGAGATTTATTTCGACGAAGGAGGGAGTTAATTTTGCGCATCTTGTTAGTACACTTTATTGAGCGGAACGAAGTAGAGTATATGAGAGGATCAAACATCTCAGAAAAACAGCGGTAAAAAGACATGATAGGACAAGTACACACAAACACCAAAGGCTGATTTGACAGTAGCAATACAAAAACTCTTGGCATCATTCCACAGAGTCTAATAACCTCAGTCAAGCTGATTCATTTAAATCAGCAGACACCACAATAGGCAGCGCAAATATAAGCAGCACTGAAAGATGCATTTTAAAGTAGTTCGTATATTCAAGAATCCAAGAAAGTTTGTGTTTCCTTTTCCTCGATTCGGTACATATTCTTTGGGCACTGCCTTCTTCGGATATTCACTCTTCTTACCCATGTGCTACCTCAAGAACCCAAAAACCACACACTAAGATAACCATTCACAATAGCACTCATAAAGCTATCAAAACTTGACAAATTTTTGAGCTGAATAATCGTAGAACTCATCCGCTGACAATAAAATACCAAAATCTCACTTCATGATATTATGACTATAACAATCAAAGCATAACCCCTTCTTCTAAAAATCCCTCATTCTTAGGTTTACTATAATTCAGACTCACCTGTTCCTTAGGGTCCGGGCCCCATATCTTCTTTTTTATGAAATCCATGTGTATCGATGGGTGGTTATCGTGGTTATTCGATGAGTACTGTTTATGCAGAGGGGCTTCTAACCATGTGACGAAGTTGTCCGAATGATGAGAAGGCCGGTGATAGTTACTTGTATAGTTTTTATCACTTTTATGATCAAATATTATCTTGGTGGTTTCAGCTTATTACAGTGTTATCTTTTTTATGAAGTAAATTTTAGTAACACAGTTAATGGTTCCTCATGAACGTTTCAGAGTTGTGTTCTCTGCTATCCAAATATACGCACATATACAATTCTAAAGTAAAGTCTCAAATGCTTGAATATAATCTTTTCAAACGCTTTTAAAACACAAAAAGAGCTCATGCTCCCAACTTAGCCTTAACAACTCTATCCACCACATTTTTATCACTAAAATACGCCTTAAAAACCGTCTCTTCCCCATTGTGATCCTCTCCCTTATAGCTTAAGGCCTCTCTGACATTTTTCACTACCCCCAAGTTGTCTTCCTTCAAAACCCAATCCATTTTCTTCCAGTCTAGCACCCCCTCATCGAACTTTCTAGGAAGGTTCCCCAAATACTTTTCCCTCACTTCATCACTCATCTCTCCTAAGAACATATACATTCCTCTCACGTTCCCAACTTCTGATTCGTCAGAAAGCGTAATTTTCTGACCATCTACGTACTTGAACATCTTGTACCACTCCATGATCCCATAGATGATCAATTTTAAATTTTCTTTGGGGTTCTCAATCCCAGACTCTTCATATATCTCACGGAGAACCCCCTCTACAGGGTTAGAATCCACGCCCTTTTCAAGCTTCCCTCCTAAACCATTCCAACAACCTTTCCAAGGCAGTTTCAGTCTGTTCAATAATAGAATCTCATCCCTGTTGCAGAGAAATACAAGAGTATATGGGTACTTGGTAAAGTACTTGTCCGAAGTGTATAGATCTTGCATGAATCTGTGCTTTGGCTAAATCCCATTCACCCTGCGCTGCCGTTACCCGGTTAAGAACTTCGGCCACAACGAAACCTATAAAAGCTTAAGATTAGAAGAAAAATCTTATACACGATTTCTCCAAAAAATTGTGATAATAACCTCTACAGAATCACCTTCTCCTGTGTTAACCGCACCACATATAAATTATCTTCATTAAATCACCAACTAAGAGCTTAACCATAAAGGCAGATCAAACACTAGCCATAACAAAATCTCGGCGAAAAAAAGGACCAACCCAAAAATAGTTGTTGCTAATCGTACAACCTGTCCAAACAAAAAGGATATTGCAATGCCTTCGAAACTATCAGCCGACCTCTTCAAGGACACCCTTTCTCCATCCAGAATATTCGCCCAAATAGTGCTTCTCCAATGCACATATTATATAATTGCGACCCTTCTCTTTTCTTTCATTGCTACTCTTTTCGGCTACACTTTCACTTTTCTGTGGGTGTTTTCATGGAACCTTGTTGACGTGTCCAACACGCTTGGACTTGTGTTGTTTTTCCTATGGCTTCTAGATCTGCTTCTATGCGTCTTGTTCATGACTATTATAGTGGGCCGAAGCAAGTTGGCTTGGGATTTTGCCATCACAGTCCATATGGTGAACTTACTTGTAGTTTGGGTATATCTGCGCTCTTTCCCTAATAATTTTTGGTGGTGGGTACTTCAGATTGTAAGCTCTGGGATTTTAGTGAGTTTGGGTACTTACACCTCAAGGTGGCGAGAGTTGAGAACAACTTTTTTTGATGGCTTGGTGGATGGTGAGCTGATCGAGATGCTGAATATGAATAACATGGTGTAGTTTCTTGCTTGCTTATAAAATGTATTATATGTTGAAATTGTAGTGATGTGGTCTTTTTGGCTGAGTAAGTAGTCCTGTGAGCGATTCAAATACATTGTCCTCCTGATGCGCAAAAATATGTATCTAAAAAACAAGCGCACACTCTCTCTTAGTTGAGATCTGCAAGGCTACTATAGTGTTTTTGTGTGTGGTCTCTCGGTTGTAACGATCATATATTCAAAACAGCAGTTAAAAGTCAACTATAGAAAGAATCTTCGGAAAAGGCAGGATGCTAGGAAATCTTCAGATGTGGCAGGATTATTTTGACCAAAACAACTTAACATAGATGAAAATAGTGTAACTCACAAAGCCTTTCAACAGCAAAGTCTCAAAAAATGAGCATTTACAGAATTTCATGGATCCAACTTTTTCTCTTATGAAATTTGGTACAGCAGAAAAAGACATTGATGGGAGTTAAATATACTTGAAGTAAGACTATCATTAGCATCGCTAAGTATGGCAAGTAAATTGCTGCTCCATCACAATACACCGTATGCATGGTTTCCGGTGAATTCAATAATTACCAGATCTCAATAACGAAAAAGCACTAAGTTTTATTTATAACTAGCTCTACCGAGTGCTAATTCGCTATCCTACAAAGAGATACTAGCACTTCAAACAAACATTTTATGACATATTAAACTAAACAATGAGTAATGGATATTAACAGCACAACCACCGGATTCCACCACCTTCTCCCCCCAAATTCACTTGTGTGCTCCCCTTACGTTTTCCTCTCTCTATTCCACTGCTTGTGCTCTGGATGTCCCACCGTGAGAAGTCCCCATATTGGACTCCTGAAAGCGGATCTTCTGGGTCGATTGCCCCCATTTCTACTTTGGTGAGGATCATGTTGGCTAATTTGTCGAATATGTAGCTTACATTGTCAGCCAAAAGAGCACTACACTTGATGAACGGTATTTCATAGCCAAGCTCCTGCAGATACTGCGCACAGAAAAGCAAAGCCTCCTCATCCAGAACTACATTAGTAGGATCTACCCTCTCCTTTTTGTGCTCTACTAAATCAGACTTGTTTCCAACAACTGCGACCAGAACAGTATCGTTGGTCAAAGACCGAACATCCACCATAAACTCGTGCAAAGCATCAAACGATTTGCGGTCTGTGACATCATAGACCAAGACCACACCTGCGGAGCCTCGGTAGTACAGTCGGGTAAGACTTCTAAAGCGTTCCTGGCCTGCGGTGTCCCATAGCTGGAGCTTCATTTTCACATGATTGGTGAGGGGGCCTATCGATACAATTTTGGAACTGAACTCTACACCTATGGTTTGAGAGGCTAAAATGTTCCACTCGTTTTTTATGAAGCGGTGGAGTATACACAGCTTGCCTACTCCGGAAGGACCGATTATGATAATTTTAGAGAGAAAGTCATATTCCTGGTTAGTAAGTTGATGAGAGAAGAGCAAGTTGGCCTGAGACACTCACATCGCTGCTCGTGAGAGCTGATACGTCTGCCGAAGCATACAGCGCGTTAGTGTCTGCTGTTATGTTCATGGTGGAATTCCATTAATCTGGTTTATTTATGCAGATGAATCAAAATTATTTGTGAGGTCTTCATCGGCAGCTGCGATAAGGAGTTGGGAAATGAGATCTATCAAAAGTTATAAGACCAGATTTTAGAGATTTTTGTATACACCTTTAGATATAGGTTTGCTATTCTTAATTGTAGATGCTCGTCAGGTCAAGGCGGTTCTGCATGCCTCATCGGAGAGTTCTTAGATAGACTAGTAAACACTTGTTTTGATCATAAAATGCTGTATTAAATAATTGAGCAGTACATTTTTGATACTGAGTTGCAAAGTATTTGGGCTGTAGATTAAAATCTGTATTGAAGGTCGTCTTGCATATCAAAGTGATGCACGGCGAAGGAGCTGCGGATTAGCGCGTCTTTTAGAAGTTTTTGTTTCTGTTAGCATCAATACACTGATCAATGATAATCTCTACAAGCACAGGTGATAAGCGTTAGAAGTTTTGGTAGTGTTCAATTGTTACAATCAGGTAGACGAGAAGAAATGTAATGCATAGGTTGTTAGTAGCATAAATACCCAAAAAAAGTTAAAACAGCGCACTTGGATGATACATTTTCTCTCAAATTTGGGGTCTTTCCGATTGCCTGAGTCACTTCTCCTAATAGCGCCCTTAAAAAGCTAAAAGAACTGAATGATGCAGCATGGACATAGTCATTACGAAGTGGTTCTACACAATATATGAACGTATAATTAGTTGAAGCAACAAATTGAAGTCCCATAAGTCTGGAAACTGCCAAATTCTGACAAATTTCTTTTTCAGAAGTCCCATTATGAAGTCTTTAAACTTGCCAATAGCTATACAGATACAGTCTATGAGACTCTACTCGAAATAGTAATTCGTCTCATATGCAAGCATAATCATATGATCCTGTGAAACCATCCTTTGGGAATGGCCATAGAGTCCAGTCTACAAACCAATGCCATCATACACTAACGCACATTACCTACTCGAAATCCTTCTTTACCAAATACGTCTCCTCTGGGTAGAAGATCAATCTCTCAATCCCCCCCTTCGTTAAAATCACCATACGAATCACACCTCCCGAACTACCGTCCCATTTAATAGCCTGTCCAAGAGCCGTACGCATAAATTTGATGGTCTCTTCCTTGCTCATATTCTTCTTGAAGTTTTCATTACAGAAACCGTAGATGTAACCTGACCCAGAGCCTGCAATAGCGAAATCCTGTTTATGCACAGAACCTCCAATAGGGATGGAGTACACCTCACCTTTCTGGAGTTGCTCATCGTAGCCTGCACAGATGATCCCTGCAGTGAGATGGTCCTTGTTTGTGTAACACAACTCCTGAAAGACGCTCGCTGCCAACTTCACATTCGGTGGGGTGGCAAAATTCTCAGCTCCAGCATGGAAGGAGATGTAGTTACGAACAACATCTGTGATCGCTTGTGTATCAGCAGCAGACCCAGACCGACAACACCAGATTTTATCATACACCTGAGTGAGCTTGTCTGTTACTCTGTTGGCTATATATGAGCCTGTAGTAGTACGCGAGTCTGCGCCGAGGATCACGCCCTCCGAGAACGTAACTGCCATGATCGACGTCCCGAGATTGACCTCACCCTTTTTAAGGTGGTTGATGTCGACGCTTACTCCGTTCATCTTAGAGACTGGAGTAATTGAGAGCTTGATTATTATGCATAGGCGCGCGGTTAGTAATTTTTCTAAAGCGACAACAACGCCACAAAGTCTTATTGCGTTTTCGTGTGTGGATATCGGCTGAAGTATTCAACGAAGCTTTGATAATTTGTGTTTTGAGCGAGTTTTTCACTCTTAGGTGGGGCAAATCTAAGGGTAGTCTACAGGGTGGCGTTCTCCAGTGTACTCCTCTAATACCGTAGAATTACGAAAATTTTTGAGTTATTTTACTATTCAGTTGATAAGAATGCCGAATCGAGCGGCATTGAGTTGTATAGCACTGAGTTATATGAAATTCTCTGGGGGTAATCATTTGGCATATATGATACCTGATGCTTAAGGATCTGTCTACTTGTCTCCGTCGAACGTAGACTAAGCCCTTGCAGCTTACTGTAGCCATAGGAGTGTTAGAACAAGGTGTACATGTCAGCAATTTATTATTGATCAAACTTCTCAAGTTTGAACCTCGTATTGTGGCGCTCTTTTGGTTTTTGAGAGAACTATAAAACTGTAAGAAGTAAGTTTGGAAGGTCTGATGAGCGGATATAATCAAGGGAGCTCGCGACTTCCTGAAAATATCAAGTTCATGAGATTGTTTTCAACACAAACACAGAATCAAGGTTTCAGCTTGAAGTTCTTTGAAAGGAACCCAGAAGGTCTATCAATTTACATTTTTCTACACATATTCATCTACAGTACAGAAAGATTCCTATCAAGACGATTGAGTCTTGTCAACAATCAACAGCATTACTTTAAAATGCTAAAACAGAAGGTCCCTTTTTCGAAATCATTACTTTTCTTTGAAACTGATCAGAAAAGCTTACTTTTAGTTTTGGAAAATAGTTCATACGCAACATCTTATATGCCTTAGCATTTTATTTCTAACAATAAATCAATAGTGTATACCCGGAGATGAAAATCATAGAATCTGATCCCGTGGCGCAGTGGTCAACGCGTTCGCTTCACATTTGTGACTCTTCTGAGAACGCGAAAGGTCCCGAGTTCGATCCTCGGCGGGATCAGCTTTTTTTTTGTATTTTAAATTTTTTTGATGAGATGAGGTCATAAAGATAAATATTTACAGGCGCAAACTTTGGACTTTTACTATTAGCTAGTTAGCAATTTAACCCGTTTAACATGGAATTGATGGAATTTCTATACATGCACATGTGACTAGATGCCCTGCGTAGCAATCGTTTCTGCAATTTAGCAGCAATTTGAAATTCAACCTTGCAAATGTCTGGCTATATCCTCAAGTTTGTGACAAAGAAGGTGTGTATAAGATAAACCAGTCTATATAGAACTATTTGATGGTCTTTGCTCCTTAGCTTTTTGTTCAATTGAATTTTATAGCTCAGTCTTGACAGATCTGTCAAGCTGTAACTGACTGAGTACCTACTAACCAGATCTTTAACGAGACCCAACTCAACAAGTTCGGTGCCGAAGACCCTTACTATGACGAAGTTCAAGTGCAGACCGATCTTGGTACCACCGTGAAGAGAAGAGTCAAGAAGTCTGCACCTGTTGGTATCACAGCTCATGATACTAAAGTTTACAACAAAGTGAAGAGAAGAGCACACAGATTGGATTTGTTATTCAATATTTGTGGTGTTCGTATGGGGATTGCCAGTTTTATAGGTATGGTCCCCGTGCTTGGTCCTGTGTTGTGTATTTTCTTCTCCTTGATGATCTACAGAACTGCTTTGAAGGTCGAAAATGGTTTGCCAGTAGACATTCAAGCTCGCATGCTTGTGAACATCGTGATGGACTTTTTGATTGGTTTGATTCCTGTTGTTGGTGATTTCATCGATATTTGTTATAAGGCTAATTCTAGAAATTTGCTTCTTTTACAAAAGCATTTAAATCAGGTTGGAGAGGTCAACATGGGGAAGCGTGAGAGAGTGGATGGGATAAAGGCTGCAGATTTGAGTGCCTATTTGGAGAAGTATGGCGGATATGTAGGTTCGTTTAAGAAGAGTAGTAAGAATAAGGAGAGAGAAAGCACTGCTAGTGACCTTTCTAAAGAGGGACTCAAGATTGACTAAATTTCTTATATAGAAACGAAGCTGTCATCAAAAGTACACATTAAAAGAACGTTGAGTTGAACTGTGTTAGTAGAGAAACTTTTTAGATTCACTGATATATATGATATACAGTTCGTGCTCAAGTAAAGAAGCAAGAACTTCTACGATCATAAGGAAACCTTGCGAATTGATTCAACTACACTAAGCAACACCAAACGATGGACATTCATTAACATATGTTCGTAGTACTCCAGAGATCAACATGGTATGTTCTTGACAGTTTGAGAGCCATATAGTGGAGATCAATTTACAGTAAGTGTCAAGATTCAATAGCAATTAGCATCTCTAAGCTTACTCAAATCCCTAGCTTAAATCAAACAACCATCAAAGGCTCTGAATCAGCCTCGCTAATCTCAATCTCAACCCCTCCTAACTCATTCCCCAACTTCTCCTTCATAACCTTCAAGTACCCTCTTTCTGTGTTAGAGTGGTTGCACACCACCACGTTGGCACCTCTCTCCTTGAATGCCAAAACTTCATGATGAGAAAGCTCACCAGTGTATAGCAAGTCAGGCAAGCTAGGTTTTCTCAAGAAATCGGAAAAAACACCAGCACCAGACCCAGCACACACGCCAACAGTTTTGATGCTCTTTGGTCCTTCAAACCCCTTAGATAATTGAACGTGAGAAACACCCAAATTTTTCTTGATGTTAGCTACTATGCTGTCCAAGGAGAGAGCTTCTTCGAGCACAGCATATCTTCCCATACCATTGCCAGACTCGTCACCACCTTCTATAGGAGCCAGGGACGCAACCAAGTTCAACTTGTGGTCCACAACAGTGCCCACCAACCAGTCATTAACTCCGCCTTTTGCGGCATCCACAGCTGTGTGGGGGCTGTAAACACTGATGTCATTTTTTATGAGTTCAACAAGAGATGCTTGCTGAGGGTCCAGTACGCCGCCAATCAGCTTAAGACCCCGGAAAATGAAAGGATGGTACGACACAACCAAATTGACCTTTTTCTTGACGGCTTCGGTACACACAGCACGTGTGAGATCAACAGTAAGAAGAATCTTTGTGAGTGGCTTTTTGGAGGATGTATCCACCAAGAGACCAACATTGTCCCACAGACGCTCAGCGAGCTCGAGCGGATACGTCTTCTGAAGCGCAGAGAGTGCGGTTTTTATTGTGACCATTTGTGTAGAGGAATGTAATTCTTTGAGTGGGTGCGAAATTTATTAAGATTTATAGTGGCAGCAGAACAGTCAGCAATTACTATTAAGTGCTCAATTGGTCATCACTTTAGGAGATGATGATATAATTTGCTCGGATATTAGCGTCTTAATGTTTTTGGGTGTGACTGAATCTGCTTGGCGGATTATTGCTGTAGTGTTGGATGCTCAACGATTGACACTAGGCGTTGCGAAATAGGAGTGAACATAGACATATCAGATAGCAGTAGTATAAGTGCAGATTGTATAATATGAATAACGCTTCCGAGCCCTCCGCCTATTCAAATCGGCTCATACGGAGACAGTAATCTATGATCTCATACGATAGGAAACATTTAACCTGATGGCCTGAGTCAAAATTTAGACAACCATTTCGCTTAATGGGGTTCACTGTTTATGTCTTACTATTGTTTAATCTATATGCGGATGTTTAACATCTCTCATGCTCATCTACAGCTAGTAGACTATTCACTGCAATTTACATCCAAATAAATCAGCCCCTTTCTCAACAACGCTCAGAAATCAAATCGCTAGAAATGTTCAATGATCAAAGATCACAAATAAAGCTTACATTTGAATCAGACAGCCTCGCAAGAGCAAATCTACGTCACGAGGTACACGATCAATAGAACTGATATCTGTGTAGATACGTAGTAACAAGTAGTAAAATGCTCATATATGGATGGCTCACATGCATTCGCTAGTTCTAAGACATTTTCAAAGATCTTTGCTCTTTTGTATTTTGGTTTCCTAACTCTTCCTAATTTTGGCAGTGCAAAAATATATAATTTCCTTCGCATCAAATCCATTTATTTATCAGCCTACAAATATCCCACAAAACCGGAACCCAAAGCCCAAAACCAGGGAAAACCTGCACTCGTTCCAAGAGTATCTCAGGTAGTCTTATATAAAGGAAAAACAAACGAAAAATAAGCAATAGGCACCATGGAAAGACCGTTCAGAGACGACCTGCTTCTATCGCTTCGAAGCAAACCCCATATGTGGAGCCAGTATGACTCGTCTGTGCTCAGTAAGTATGACCTTAATCTCGGCAGACAGAGGCCCATACAAACGGGAGTATGGCCCTCTATGCGTACCCCCATGCGTACCCCCAATTTCGGCCCCCTCAGTGACGCATATCACTCAGACTCCCCCACCCCCCTAGCCACCCCCGGACTGGCTCGCCATTCCCGGTTCTTCCCCTCGCCCAAAAGTGAGCGAATCAGAAGCTATGCTGGGGTCACAGACCAGATCTCCCTGTTGAACTTGGAAAGAGACACACGGAATGATTTTGATAGACAAAGCGACCCATTCAATGCAACATTCGATCGCAGAAGTGATGTCTTCGATGCCAAAAGTAATATATTTGACACTGATAGAAAAAGTGATATTTTCGATAGAAAGAGCGATGTCTATGATTCTAAAAGTAATGTTTTTACACCAAAAAACACGGTGTTTGATAGGAACGATACATTTGACTTTTTCAACCCAAAGGACACAATATACGACAAAAGTGACGTCTTCAAACCAAGCAGCAATATTCTTGATACCCTCCAAAATAGATCTGTAGAATCGCTTGGGCGGCACGTGAGCGCATTTGAGTGGGGGGACGAAAATGACCCTTTCTTGAGGGGAGTCACAAGTGCTGTTCTGAGTCCTAGTGGCTCACCAATTATTGGGAGGGGGGGATTTTTTCCAAATACGGGAGCCTCATTTTTCAGCCCAAGCTCCAACTTGAGCAGAAATGAGACCGATTTTGGGAAGCCATATTTGTTTGAAAATCGTACTTTTGTTGAGGACGTATTGGAAGAAAGAGCTCCAAAGTTGGAGCGAGTGCTGAAGCCCAAGAAACTTGTAATTGGCTCTGAGACCGCGGAGCTGCTTATACTAGGAGAATCCAGAGCTGCTGAAGAAAACATCAGGAAGAATAACCTGGAGATTGAAGATGTAAGAGTGTCTTTGGTTGGGTTTGGGCTGAGTGAGAGTGATAATATAGTTATTCCTACTCGGGAGAATATAGAGCCACTTGGGGGAGTTGAACATCCAAAGGGGTTTGCTTCTACATTCTACAAAAGAGCAAAAAACAATTTCATGTTTGTGAGAGAGATCCAGTCAAAACTGGCCATTATTAAGTATCGAAGCAATCTGGCGATTGAGTTCAGAGTGAGTTTGCCAGATTTTGGGAGGGGGGATAGGGGGAAGAGAGGGAAGTTCAAGCTGTATGCAGCACAGATAAGTTTGGGGGAGTTGGAGGGGAAGATTGGGGGGTTGAGGGTTGCAAGAAGAAGATGATCTCAATCACCTGGAAGAGGCCTATATTGGTGGATATATTTATATTGAAACAAATAAAGTTACTATTAGCTTGGTGATGACTGTCCTACCCAAACAAATTGTGCTTATTCTCTTATCATTTGAGAGGCCCCTCTTGAGAACTAACACATACACCCTGAGGAGTTGCTTCGAAATGCGGGCCATCTGATTCCTACCATAGAGGCCACTTTCTGAATAACGCGAAAAAGTTGGATTGAAGATCATAGATTGAAGCATCATTTCCTTCGATGGATCGTTATCATGAAAATCGGAAACAGATGCTATGTGCCGCAGTAATAAAACGACTTCTGGTGATTACGCCTACTCATCTATGATTCACAAAGAACTCTTTCTCTCCATGTCTAGCTGCTGAACTAGATCGATATTTCGTACTCTTTGACAGAGTGTGTTTTTGTAAAATAAAATTTATGGTTTATGTTTGACTTGGAATTAATACAGCATTAATATGCTCAATCTCTTGAAATCTGATAAGCTGATTCACTGCAGCTCTTCCAAAAGAATCAATTGTGTATTGCACCATACGTTAAACCAATCAGCTATCAATACTTTTGAAATGTTTTATGTTATTCGAGTGATTTTGTATAAATAGGTTGACTATTAACTTCAAAGAGTTTAATATAACCCATGCTCATCAACTCATCATTTGGAATGTGTAAAATGAGACATAAACAAGTAGGAATTCCTAGTCAGCTCACCAGATTGTTCTAAATCTCCGCCAGCATACACTGTTCAACGCAAAGCAAGGAAAACACACAAAAAGAAGACACTTCATTCAGTAAAATATTAGATACATCATCAACTATATATTTTTTTATACACAATTACGCATTTCGTGAGATTTTCCACGCATGCCCTGCTAAGCTTGAAGGCGTAATTTTCCCACAAAATATTCCTCGCCATGAACAAGCTCAGCTCAGCCCTTCGGGTAGCTGTGCGCCTTAAAAAACGAGTACCTCGAGCACAAGGCCGCATATTCTACCCCGCTGCTCGATTCCATACCGTTCCCGAGTTTTCTCAGCGCAGAAGAAAGAACTCTGAGCCTCGAAAGCAGAAAGACCCTCAAGACGAAAAAGAAAACCCTTTCAAAGGTTTTATGGGTTCCATAAACCCGGAAACTCTAAGAGAACTTAGAAAAAAACTTGATCCTGAAATTGCTAAACAGTTTGACGAGACTCTCAAACTGAGTAAAAACTCCCAGGACCAGAAGCAGGACCAAAACGAACCGAAAAATGAGGACAACAAAGAACCAAAGAAGAACCCGAAGAAAGACCTGCCAGACCCAAAAGGCGGGTTTTCTCTTGAAACTATTTTTGTAGTCGGTTTTGTCAGTTTGCTTTTAATGGATTTTTTGAGCGGCAACACCCCTTTTGCTCAAGAGCCACTCACGTTCCAGACCTTTAAAGTCAACTATCTTGAGAAGGGTTTGGTGAGACTGGTTCAGGTCATTAACAAGTATCTTGTAGAAGCGACTCTCCTTCTGGGACCTAAAAAGACTGTAAGCTTCACTGTAGGATCCGTGGACATTTTCGAAGAGCAAATGGCCCAGGTTCAAGATGCTTTGGGCATTCCTCTCGCAGAGAGAATCCCTATAAACTACACTGAGCGGACATCTATATTGAGCTATGTTTTCCCATTTTTGCCTACAGTACTTCTTCTTGGGGGGATCTACTTTGTGCAGAAGCGCATGGGGTCCAACTCAAGCGGCGGAATCTTTGGCACTGGCAAAAGCAAGGCAAAGTTGTTTAACCAAGAGTCTCAAGTCAAGATCAAGTTCAAGGATGTAGCCGGGTGTGACGAGGCCAAGGAAGAGATTATGGAATTTGTGTCTTTTCTTAAGCACCCTCAGAAATACGAGCGTTTGGGAGCCCGTATTCCTAGAGGAGCCATTCTTCTGGGACCTCCAGGAACTGGTAAGACGTTGTTAGCGAAAGCGACGGCAGGCGAAGCAGGCGTGCCGTTTTTGCTGGTTTCGGGCTCTGAGTTTGTAGAGATGTTTGTGGGAGTAGGTGCTTCTCGTGTGAGAGACCTCTTCTCCACTGCTCGTAAAATGGCCCCTAGTATTATTTTCATTGACGAAATCGATGCTATCGGCAAGAGCAGAGCAGGCAACGGTCTGATGGGATCCAACGACGAGAAAGAGGCCACGTTGAATCAGCTTTTGGTAGAAATGGATGGGTTCGCTAAGCTGGAGCACGTGGTTGTCTTGGCAGGTACCAACAGAGAAGACGTATTGGACAAGGCCTTATTGCGTCCTGGACGTTTTGATCGTCACATTCTGATCGATCTGCCAGATATTGAAGGTCGTAAAGCCATCTATTTGGTGTACCTCAACAAATTGTCTTTGGCTATTGATAAGACTGACACAGAAGCCATGAATACACTCGCTGGGAAACTTGCTGCACTTACTCCTGGGTTTTCTGGAGCCAACATTGCAAACTGTTGCAATGAAGGTGCTCTCATCGCAGCTCGTACTGATGCGAAGGCTGTGACATTGGAGCACTTTGAGCAAGCCATCGAGCGGGTCATTGCGGGCTTGGAAAAGAAGCTGCGTGTTTTACTGCCTCGGGAGAAGAAGACGGTGGCGTACCACGAGGCTGGGCATGCCGTTTGTGGGTGGTATCTCAAGTATGCAGACCCACTTTTGAAGGTGAGCATTATCCCGAGGGGGCAGGGGGCCTTGGGATACGCCCAATACTTGCCAGGGGACCAGTACTTGACGAGCGAGGAACAGTTCAAGCACCGGATGGTGATGGCTTTGGGAGGACGTATTCTGGAGGAGCTTCATTTTCCTTCGGTTACAAGCGGAGCTAGCGATGATTTCAAAAAAGTGACGCAGATGGCACAGGCCATGGTGACCCAATTGGGGATGCTGGACAAAGTGGGGCAGATCACTTTGGAGCAGGGGCAGGGGGGGCTCCAGGTTCATAAGGGGTACAGTGAGCAGACACAGAAGACGATTGACTTGGAGGTGAAGCGGATAGTGGATGAGGCACTGGTAGCGTGTAGAGAGTTGTTGAAGGAGAAGATTGAGTGTGTGGACCGGGTGGCCAAGCGATTGTTGGAGAGAGAGGTTTTAACACGAGCGGATATGGTGGAGTTGTTGGGGAAGCGGCCATTTGAGGAGAGAAACGAGGCGTTCACTAAGTATGTTGATAAATGAAGGCCCACGAGCGAACCATGAGCGATGCGAGTGGTGAGGGGAGTAATAACTGTCATGAGCGAAGCAAAAGGCGAGTAAGAGTATTGAATGATCAAAATGATGTCGAAAGTTAGAATAGTGAACAAAAAATGGTTTTAAGGGTATTGAAAACCTGCGAAATGATGATAAGAGAAGAATATCCTTATAGATTGTGTTAAGATACAGCTTTTGATGACCAGATTGCATTTTGGAGGTACAAGAAACAAGGCATTACGCATGCTTCTATCATATCTCGCCTGAAGTATAAACTAAATATCGATAATAATCGAAGCTGTGCGTTAAATGCGCATGTTCTTCAACGTGTATATAATACAGATTGTTTGAATGTAGGGATATTGAATTGGCGAGTATGAGTGCTTCAGTGCCGAGGGACTACCTATAGATATTGTCACTGACTGCATATAAAAGACACTAATTATTGATCCCAAGCTTAGGCTGGCAGTTAAAGAAGGGTTAGCCGACCTTTTTGTTGAAAGATGAAATACTTGTGTCTTTGGCAATAATTCACCAATACACCACTTAAGATCACTTGAACAATATACTGAAATACTCCTAGCGATATACAAGTAACGGATGAGCCTCGTCCCGAGTAACATTAAAGAGAATGCGGTGTATGCCATCGAAGTGAAGATTTTAGTAGTTCAAAGCATGCAAGTCCACGTTATTGTAAGTCCATGCTATTGGATGTTTCGGATGGATTTAATTTGAAACTGAGTAGCATCTCTTAACTAGAAATAATCCCTTCAGACCAATCTCTCTAAACTAATCACCATATATTAGCATCACAACACCCGACAGAAAATGGCCTACACACCATCACCACAGATAGAAGAAAAGCCCCAAACGCTCAAGTTATCATAGTCACAACAGTCACGATAAAAATCTACCAAAGTAAAGTATCATTTCCTCTCATTCTTCAGAGTCATGACGTCGCTGACTCAGATGCCAAAAAGATAACCTGCATACAAATCAAGTGCGGAATTATCAGTGTATACCTCTGACCGCCATGAGATATGCCAGGAAGAGAGCTCTGTGTGAGCTTTGCCACAAGCGCAAGAAAAGGTGTGAGCGTCGCAATGGCACCACAGAGTGCTATTATTGTGTGTCTTTAGGTCGAGAGTGTTCTCTCAAGTTCGAGACTGATATCAAAGAGGAAGAGGTTGAGGAGCCCCAAGAAACACCTCAATCGGTTTCACAAATGTTTTCTGCTATAATGAATGATCTCAAATCAAAAGATCGCAAAATCGGACTGTTGGCTGCAGAAGTTAAATCCCTACGCTCTGAAGTGAGGGATCGGTCTGAGAATATTGAAATGCCCCCTAAACGCAAGAAAAGAGCATCTTTCACTAGTAATGCTCTAGTGGATGACTCTGTAGAGAACATACAGCTCAACTTCTTTTCGGAAGTGGCCCTGAAAGTAGTTGGCCTTGACAGTCTGCAGGCCATTGGAGAAGACTATCAAGATTTTCTCAAAGAGTGTGAACGTTTTGTAGAGATTTATACACAAAACGAGTCTGTATACTCGTATCTAGCCGAGATATTTCTTCAGAAGAGCCATTTTTGGATCATTCCTGGAGGTATTAAAAAGATTGATTTGGACTACGTGAAAAGTCATCCGTTCATAAGTTGTGTATTTGTGCTTATCGGAGTGTGTTTCTTAGACTCGGACACTTACATAGAAGAGCAGAAGCAGGTGTTCCAGCTCACTCGCGATCTCTTAGGAAAGGCAATCCTCCTAAAAAAGCTCACAGATCACGATATAGAAGCCATGGTCTATCTCATGAGCTTCAATATATGTAGACTGTCTGCAGACAGACAGCATGCATTACAAACTGAAGTGATTGCAAGCGTAGCGGTAGTACACTCGCAAATCACATTCAATTTCAGAGACATTTTTGCCAGAATCTTCTTGGAAAAAAAGTTTAGAGCCAAAGACCTTTTCCATATGCGTATCTTCAGTAGTCTCCAAACTGCTCATATACAAGCTTGTTTGGAACACCTGCATCCTGTAACCACTACGAGTGACTTTCTTCTCTTCCCAAGAGCTATACTCAAGTACCCCGGTCACATGATTCTAACAGGCGACCGCATAGCAATTGCAAAGCTTCAGCTCTTAACCGAAGTTACCCGGCTTATCTACGACAGTGATTTTTCTGTCCAAGTACTCAAGGATATAAACCAAAATGGGGGAACCTATCTCTGTGGCCAGTGCTTGAGAATTCCAGCATTAGAACTTTGGAAAATCCAGCATAAAGCGCTCATAAAGAAGGACATTGCAAAGGTGCTTTTGCATGCATACTATCACTACTACGTGTATATAAGCCAACGTGTGCTTCAAGATTTGAAGAATAAGCATAGCATCATATACCCAGTGCAGCAGAAGAAGTTTCCTTATGAGAGACGCTGGGTGCTAGCATTGAAACGTGCGATGGTGTGCACTGTGGTAAAGCACTGTTGCACGCTTCTCAAGAGTTTTTTCACCTTAGAAACGTATTTTATAGAAGGTCTGCCGTTGTTTCAGACCGACCAGATCATCTACGCGTGTCACAAGCTTATGGGTGTTCTAGACCACTTCCCGTCTGTCAAGACACGCACTCTTATTTTCTCCTACGTCTTAAGTTTGAATTGGCGTTTAAGCAGATTAGAAACGAGGAACGAGGCCCTCGATAAATTGGAAGAGATCCTCAAAAAGATGGTGTCTATAGCCAATTCCCAGAGTAATGTGATTCCACAAGAAGAGTCTGTTCAGGGAGAGTTTCAATTCTCAGATACCGAGCATCCTGATTATGCTGTAGATGGTAAGGAAATTGAAAAGTACGAAAAGTCTATCACAGAAATGGCTCCTCCTAACGTGCCTCAGGAGTTGCATAGAAGTGCATCTGTGAGTTCTGTTAGGAGTGCTGATTCAGCGCAGAGAGTTGCCGAGCAGTATAGAATCAATTTGGCTACTTTGGACCCTTTGGCTTTTGCTCTGGACTTGTACGAGATTGGGACGCCAGACCCTGCTATAGACCCCAATATTGCGCTTCCAAGCACCACAAGCTACTCCAATCCAGAAGAGTATATGGAGACTTTCTTTGAGGTTATTGAAGAGCTTTGAGTTTCTTTTCTTGCTATGAATTATACGTTTTCGTTATGAATAGATGATGTTGATACTGTAGTTGCTGATGAAGGACAAGATGAAATTCTAGCAAGTAATTAGGAAATGATGCTGATACATCTCCTGTAAATGAGCACTCCATTTTAGCTTTAGCAAAATCGATCTAACGTCCGTCACAGCAATTGACTTTACAATGTAACACAATTTTATCTTTATTAGCGTGACAAAAGCAAGTCAGCAGCTCCAACCCCGAAAAACAACAAGCCAGCAAGTTTCAAATCCATAGTAACCGTCATTCCGACACAAAATACATTCATTAAAAGAAGTTTGAAATTGCTAGTGTGGTTTTCAACAAGATATTTTACTGTAGCTGCTTCTATACACAATAAGCCAGTTTTCAAAACAGGACTCCAAAAATTAACAGTCTTTGGAAGGTGTTCTGGAATGTCGACCAACGGCACAGCTGGCTGCTCTTCTTCGATGAGCTCAAATTCGTGACCGCTAAGAACACCTTTAAGAAGAAGGTCCACTTGTTTTACCAACTCGCCAGTTTGAGGTCTTTTTTTAGGGTGTCTATTCAACAAGACTCTGAGTAGATCATAAACACCATCCAGCAAATCGTTTCTGAAATGGTGAGCTTTGAACTCGTTTGAATTTAAGTAAACGTTTATGTCAAATTCCTTGATTTGGTGCTTAAGATTCGAGTAGTCATCATCAAAGGCTTTCAAATACGGGATCTGACCAAAACACATGAAAAATAGTATCATACCTAAACCAAAAATATCAGTTTCTTTGCTGAATTCGTTCAAAGATTTCATATCTTTTCCGTCTTTAGGAGTGAGTAATTCTGGAGCTAAAAACTCTAAAGTTCCAGTAACACCAGTAGAGTTTCTTACCTTGCCTTCAAACTGACTCTCTCCAAAATCAGATACCAAAATAGATGGAAGCAGTCTGAATCGTTCATACAAGTTTTCGTCAAACTCACTCAGCAATCCAAATGCGCTACTCTCATATCTCGAGGATACCAAACAATTGGAAGGCTTCAAATCCCGATGTATAATATGATGAGAATGAAGCTCGTATACACCTATAACGATATCCTTGAAAAACTTTAAAATCTCGAGTTCACTAAGTAGGCGAGACTCTTTACGTGGGACGTCTCCTGTAGGCTCGCCACTTCTACGTCTTCTTCTAATTTCTCGTATACGTTTCTTCTCCTCGTTAATGTCTGTTTTTGGGTTTTTTAAGTTTAGGACCAAGCTCTCCAAGTTGCCTCCGTCACAATACTCTGTGAGTATGAATGCACAGGGAACTTTTGGTCCGAACTCGCTCGCCTGAGCTATCTCTAGCCATACATGGTTATATTTTACAAGATTTTTACTGGATGTACTGAGAAGGCAGAGCAATTCGACCTCTTTCAAAATGCGTGAAAGGCCCTTGAGGTCTTCACCAATAGCGATCTTCTTCACCGCAAAGAAGCCTAGAGAAAAGTTGTTTATGAAGTGCTCAACCTTATAAACCGTCGCGTTTGACCCTCTGCCTAGAAGCTGCTTTACTGTAAAGAACTTCAAAAAGTAATCCTGGGTGAATAACGCCTCGGGAAGCTTGTTATATGAGGTATCAATTAACTTTGGAGTCTCCGAGCTTTCGTCAATGTTAGAAGCATTTGCAAGGAGCTTAAAATACTTGTTGTTGACATATGTATAATTCCTATTCAGATGGTTGTTGAGCAAGTCCAGATCCCGTCTGAGCGGAGTAGTGGGCTGGCCACAGTGGGGGCACGTTCTCGGGGTTTGAACCAACTGGAATTGATTGGATGACTGGTTGTGAAGAATCATCGCATTTCGCGAGGGGTCATGTCTGGTTAGTCTTCATGAAAAGCAGTGTCGACTTGTGCCTTTGACAGGGTCAAGATTAAGTAGGATTTCACCGAAGAATCATCGGAACGGACAGACAGATACGGAAGTGATAAGATATTGGCACTCATTCTCATCAAATCTCAAGCTGCCTCACCCACTTTTCAACGCATCTCATCAGTCCTGAACAGTATAATGCATACTGTGTAATCCTTATGAAGACTGCTTTCAGCACCTTTATACATACAATACCACATTGAGGTCACTTCCGTCATTGTAAACAACGAGTGACATGGGATGAATGTGATGATGTTTTCATGTATAAATGTTATGCACATTCATTGAGGGGTGATGCACCCCCAATATGCCAGATCTTGCTTGGAGGACACTATTGGGATTTCTGTTTTACTTTAACGTTGTAATCATCTTAAAAGACTATTTGTTGACATTTAAGAAGTGTTTTCCATACATAGAAACATATTTGGACCTCTGCTCGATGTTTGTTCTGCGGGTTTCTGTGCATAATCATACTGCACACAACTGGTACAACTCATATTTTTTTGTTAATATTCAAACAAGAATGAATACCATAGTTTGATTAATCCATTTAGACACTGAAGTCGAATTGCTTGTGAAGGAACGAATGTCAGGTGCACAAGTTGATTTCAAAACTATAGGCACTTGGTCAAGAAAAGGTGATTAAATGGAGGGATTCTTCTTACTATGACTGAACAATTTTTGCACCGCCTTTTGAATAGTTCCTCGGTAGAGTTAAATAAGATCAACCAATTAATTCGTCATTGAATGCATCCCCCATTATAAAGACTTCTTATTATTCAGTACAACACACAAGCGGGAAATCGTTTATTGATAGTCCATACATAATTTACAAACAATCTACAATTTCTACGAGTATTCTACAAACTACAACTTACAGAGAGCCTTTTGAAGCTCATTTTCTGGGATTTAATAGCTGAACAAGCGAATAACTTCTCCACCCAAATACACACTCTACGATAGTTTGACCTATATAAATCATCTACGATCCTTCCGAACACGACCTCCTTTTGGCCCTCCTCCTCCTCTTCTGAAGGCCTTAGGCTTCTGAGGCTCTGGCTTGCCCAACAATTCACGAGCAATATCACTGTCCTTGGAAACACCAAACTTCTTTATTCTCTTGATCTGCTTCTCAAGATCCGCTGCAACATCATTTTCACCTCCAAATCTCTTGGCTCTCTCTATCTTCTTCTCTAACAAAGCAATCGACTCTGAGGCCAATTCTTCAGGAGTTTTTTCAACAATTGGTTCTTTGATCTCTTCCTTCTCTGAATTTCCCTCCTTTGCTTCTTCCTCTGTCTCCCCCTTTGTTTCCTCCTTCTGTTCCTCCTTCTCTTCTACCTTCTCCTCTGTTTTAGCCTCCTCCTTAGGCTCCTCAGTGGTCTCAGGCTTGGTCTCTTCAGCAGGGCTCAGGTCACTCTCCTCTAAGCGCTTAACCAAGTCCAGCTTCACTCCGTTCAAAGGCAATCCCTTGGCCTTCAAAAGCTCCTTCAATTGGGCCACCGTTTTCGACGCGTATGACATGTGTGGTGTTTATTGAAATATTAATTTTCGTGTTTTTCAAGAAAAATATGAGGGTGTCTTTACGTGTATTTAATCAATTTCTGGTCGTGATGACGGATTTGAGGTGTTGTTTTCTGTATATGGCTCAAACTTTGCTACTATATGTGGCTATAGTGCTACATAATTAGAAATCTTAACGAGTTCACATGCTCTCTAACTACTAAGAAATAGGCGAGTCAAGCCAAAAAGTGGCTCTCAAGATTTTGAAACTCAAAAAATACTGCTTCTGACTTTTCAAGTAATTGCTTCGGGAGCTAATAGCCAGTGTCATGTAATGCGAGACATGACTGGTTGAGCATTTACAAGTGAGCATACGCAATCGCTACACATAGTTACAGATCTTATAGATTGAACACTCCACCTTGAAGTACTTTTCATCACCTTTATTGAAATTTTCAGCGAGAAATTCACGTAAAACGGTCTACCCCACAAAATCAAAATTGATACATCAAATTTGTAAATTTCACCATGCTTAGAAACGCGCTCAGGGCTCTGAAAGTCTCTAAATTAGAGCTTATAAAACCAGCCCGGTTTTATGCCGTTGATCCCCGCTCTGTTCTGCCTATGGATGAGTACGAACTCAAGATATTCCACCTTTTAAATGAGAAATTCGATCCTCAGCAATTACAGGTTGCCGATGTTTCTGGTGAGTTCATACATAATAACTTTTCCAATTCAACTACTAACCAGGCGGCTGTGGCTCCATGTTTGCAATAAGTATAGTAAGCAATAATTTCAAGGGAGTCCCGATGGTCAAACAACACAGATTGGTCAATGAGGTATTGGCTGACGAAATAAAGAAATGGCACGGTTTACAATTAGTCACAAAGGCCCCAAGATAAGCCAGGACTTGACTAGATGTACCTTTTTATGGACGTTGCTTGTATATTACTCTGTAGTGTTAATGCTTGTGCTTACTAAAGCATAAAGATTTGTTCTGATTGGCTACATTTCAACAAATTCATCGAATTATTCATTAAGTATGATATATTTCAGCTTGATCAGCATTTTTACATGCATTTATGGAAGCCTGTACCTTCCTCTAAGCCAACGGCTTACGTTTACTTCAGTGCACCAGCAAGTATATCTTTTGGTACATCTGCAAATACATGGTAAATACAGATTTAACATCTACACGTTTCATGCAATATCAGATATGTTAAAGCTCTTGGTTCTAGCTCACGATCTTGGAACGTAGTCTTCGAAAATAGGTTGTGTTCTTCTTCTTTCAGTAACATTGTACTTCCCAGAAGTAGAGTAAGCAAAATAACCCAAAGCCAAAGGAACAAGGCCCATAAACACAAGATTCACTCTAGCTCCCTTCTTTGTAAATTTATAGTAGTCTCCGAGGTTCTCTCTCATTTGGTACCAAGCCTGGAATCCTTTGTCCTCATGAAGAGCTTGTTAGTATTGACATACTTGCATTGTAAGGTTAAAAATTCAACTCACGGTGTGGTCCATGTCCGTGACCTGCCATTATAGTGTTTGGTTGGTTTGATTATTCTGCGAGATTCTCATTGGCCCGCGTCACGTGACCTATTAAGCTCTTTGGCACAAAATTCTCCTCTAGCTAGAACAACTTGAAATAATGTTATGAATAATTTTGAGTATTTGTTAAGTTTTTCAAGGATTTAAAAGGCTTATTGTTCGTTTTTGTTTATTTTTTTGTAAGTTCATTTGTCTGTTTATTTGTGTGAAAGATATTTATGATATGAAACTCAATTATGATTGAGATTAGCCACTAATACTGTTACTAATAGTAATAATCATCCAAAACAACAAATTTTCAATCTAGGGCTTCCCTTTCAAAATGCATTCACATTGAATTCAACTTTCCTGCACCTCATGTTCACCAATGAAAGTTCGCAACACACTTAAACTGTGACTAGATAATGCAATCCATACTTTTACAACAATCGTAACGAATACAATAAATTTGAAACTGTTGTAAAAGTTAAGAATGAATGAAATCTCGTTGGAACAAAATCGCACTTTCCCTACGAGATCTAGCTTCTGCCAATATTACCCGAAAATGCTCCGCTAGCTATAGCTGGGTAAACAAAGGAAACAAAAAATCAAGCGACTTTTCGTCTATTCCAATGAGCTAGTACTTTTATGGTAAGCATCTCATTTCTATTGAAATGCCTCCCGTGTTTGACAGGCAGCTCTTATATAGTGCAGATCTTGTAGGGTGAGTGGGAGATCAAGCTATAGATATCAGGTCTCACATAGTTAGCAATCTAAAATTTTCAAGATGCCAGAACTACACGGTCTCTTTAACTTGACATAGAGTCTTTTGTGACGATAGAGGCTCGATATTTGTGAGTGATATCTCACCCAGTGATCTATAGTTCTGGTACTGCTTCTTCCAGCGCATTTTTAGCCAATATCCATATATTCACGTGTACAAATTACAATTCTTTTAGAATTCGCATTTTTTCTCTATTCCCTCAATCTTCCGCGTTCCTCCTCAAGCGATCATATTGGATCTTCTTGAGCTGATTTTCAAATTGTGTGTCTACTGAAGGCATTCTCGAGGACTACGACCAACAAGTCACCTACATAATATTATAACATAAGCTATCGATTTCAGTAATGTCGATATATTGAGCTGCTACAAAAGGTCTTCGAAACAAGAAAACTAGCAGTAACAGCTGAGCTATTACGCAAAATACTGTAAAATCTGAGGTCTTGGTCTGTTTGTTTAATGTCTCCTCAGGGTCATTACTGGAGCTTTATTCAATGTTTCGAGTGCATTTTTGCTATTCATAGGCCAAGCCTTAGATTAAAAGCTAACAAGTCGTCACATTCAGGTTCCTAAATCAATGAATCATGGATATATGTTATATCCACCTGAAAGTAAAAGAAGATTTAAAGTCAGAAGAAGTGAAGAATATACAGAAACTCTTCTACAACATTGCGAAAGTATAGCTCAAATTGGATACATTTAATATCGATAACCTTGTACTAGTCTTACTTGCCATATAAGGTATGAAATCGAACCTGATGTATCCGCATAATGTAAACACACAGATAAAATACTGTCCTATCTATATATATCATTAGATGGTAGTAGCAGCAGTATGCAATAGAATCAGAAATACGTTTCTGCGTGATTAACGTTTCTGTGTCTATAAATTCTTGATCAAGCTGTTGAGAGTTGACTTAATGAAAGATTGTATCGGAGGAGTTATCTAACGGCGAAACAACAACAGAGCAATGATGATCTGTCGATACAATGATTATTCAGAGCTCTGATGCACATCCCGTGAACCAAGAGCAAAATTTGAAGTCGAGTTATGGATCGATGCGATCGTAAAGCTTTGGCACTCCTGATTTACTTTCAAACTGTCTAAAATACTAGTAGAGACGATTATGAGCTGCCCACTTGGTTTGAGTAAGCGAACCACTAACGTAATCCTCTTAGTATGAGCGTTTGCTTAAATCATACTACTGTTGTAACCAAATATACGCTGAACATAGAGTAAAGTCAAATGAAAAACCATATAAGAAAGCTAATCAGTTTTTCGTTCCGCTCTAATCTTACCCAAGTCTGAAAAAGCAAAGTGATCACCAACTTCGCCCGATCTTACTTCTTATTGTTTACTATCTCGAACCACGTTCCAGATCTGTTCAAACGTCATCTCTTTACAAACTTCCCTTCCAAGAACACCTCCTGGTTGTAGCAAAAACTGCACGTACAACTCGTAAACTGCTCGTTTGAACTCCTCGACCTCCCTGGTCTCCTCGACCCCCACGCTTCCCTCGTTCAACATCAGACTCACAGAGATGCCCCTTCCAACCTCCGGGTCACTCTCCCTAACCATCTGCTGGAAGATGACGTCTTCTTCAAGTGCACACGTGCGCAAGTGTCCCACATCTACGTGAATCCCAGACACGTGTTGTGGTCCACAAAGAACGTTTTCCACGCACCCAAACGGCGCAGACCGGACCACGATGCTGCTGTCCAACTGCAGTCTCATGTGTTGAACTTTCGCGTCCACGATGTCCAACTGGGCTTGCGATACTTCTGGAAGTGTTCTCCAAACGTCGAATAGCGTGTTCACAGCTTCTGCCAAAGGCGGCCTGAGTGCATGAAGCAACATGGCTGTTGCTTTTTGCTGGTTGCTCTGCAAGTACTGCGCAACATCCAAAGCTGCTAATGCATTTTCTAGAATTCTAAGAGCATAGGTTTTAGATATAAGAGCATCCCGTGTATGGGGCTCGAGCACTGTGCGATTTACAAGCACCAATTTCACTCCTCTCGGAATCAAATCATCAGAGACCTGGTGCACATGCGTGTCGGCACACAATAAGTAAAGCTCATCATCTTCTGATACTAAAAGCTGTGAGGCCAAAACCTGGAGATATTTACCAAAAAAGCTTGCCAGAACCCAACCTGATGGAGTTGCATAGTAGTTGCAATCGTAAGAGAGAGTGCACATCTTAGGAAAAGATTCGCGGGTTCCCAAAAATGCCGAGACACTTTTCTCTGAAATAGAGAAGCATGTTATGAGGGTCAACATGTGAGGAAAAAGCTCATCGTCGTCTGTATCACTTGCTTCAAGCCCGTAACGCGATAATTTAGCATCGTCTAGTAGATCGTAACGAACACGCATCTCCGAGAGATCAAAGACACGACGGTTCTTGTGTAGCTGAAGGAAAGAGTCTAACTCTTCTCTAGTTGCTATTTTTATTTGTTTAGTGACGCTTTGGAGGGAGGGGGGAGGTGGGGTACTGGAGGGGATAGACTCTAGCTGAGGGTGAGCTCTCTTGACCTTTGAAACTGCAGGAGCCGACATCAGCGCAGCATCCTCACGTGAAAGCCCGCTTTGGAGACAAATTTGGATGAACTTTGCCTCCACAAAGGGTTCGTCTATAGGAATGGAGAAGGAAAGATGAGCGGCACAGATGTACTCGGATAGGAAGGAGTATAGATCATCTCCTTTCAGACTGAGCACTCTGTAGCTATTTTTGATTTTGTCGGGTACCTCTGCGTCCTCAATAAGCCCGGCATACTGTTTGGCTAGCTTTAGGATGATGGGGTTTTTCATCCAGCGATAGATGTTACGGCGGTATTGGATGTGGAAGTTGAGGTCTGAGATGGCCCATGCAATAATGTCTACGTCTTTTCTTCGTTTGAGTTTCTCCGCCACCACTCGGGCTTTCATGTCATAGTTGCCAATGTTTGTGCGTGATGAGGGGATATGTGTAGGCGGTTGCTTTTTGCGGAGTCGAGGCATCGGGGAATCGTCCTAAGGAGTGCGAGAACAAACCCTCCTTAATTTTGAGAATCAATGGTTTTCACTGAAGGTGCTAGCCGAAGGGAAAAACTATAAGAGATGCCGTATTCAATCGGATGAAGATATGGTGGTCAATTGAGCTAACCTCCCAAGTTCCAGTTCTTCAAGACGATATTCGAGTGAAGAAGTGTACGTAACTGAAAACAGACTAAGGGCACACGGCCTCGAACGTTTGTGTCAGACAAGATGCTAAGGGAAGGAATTTGGGACTCAAACTGGCGGTTAGTAAGCGTGTAGCGGAATAATTGTCTCCCTATATTTTGTGTTGGTAAGCCTAACTCGGCCAAGTAGAATTAGCAAAGAAAATGAAGAGAAAGTCACTCACGGAGAATTGAAAGTTACCAATATGAAAGCATATCGAATATCACGTTGTCTCCTCCTGAAAGTCAGAAAATTACCAGTGAGTTATGATAGCTGGTACTTGCACATTATGTATATTCGACGTCGGAATTTCAGCTATGCATAAAATAGAGGCAGGGAAGAGGTGTTCTAGAAGAATAGATCTAACAACGAGATCTTCTCTTCAGGGATTGGAAGTGCCGTTAGTCACATTTTCGAAGGTTATTTTTAACTAATCAGCTTACAAGCCTCATTTAACACATCAATTGAGTAATGGAAATCAATCTGCGGAAAAATGCCCAGGGTTAGACCAAGACTTCCTATATACCACGTCATCATATGAAATTGAGAAGATACTCACTCTAATTTTATTTTCCTTTCTCATTGCAAACTTGTTGTGATGCTTCAACCAAAAAATGAGGTGAATTGTAACTCAAATCTCTTTAAGGTGTATGCTTGGTTGCACAAAATGAGATAAAGAGATTATTCGAATGATTTATCGCGGTCAACGTGTCTAAGCACAAAAATTTCACTATTTTCGCAAACTGGCTAAACAATGACAATGAAGAGTGGTTTCATTATTACCCCTTGCACACATGCAAAGACAGTTCCTGAAAGCCGGATATTAATAAAGTTGTACATTAGCTCTGTTGCGTCTTAGAGCTCAAGCCGGGCTTGGATTCTTTTATGTCCAAATCCGGAAAGCATGCGTCTGTTACATCAATTGATGCGATCACTCATTTCATGAAACCTGATTAAAAATCTTGGTGTAATCGAAAAATACGTCAGCCTATCTACTTCAATTCATCAGTCATAACTTAACACAAATAATATTTAACGAGGTAACTAGATGTTACAGGGCATTACACTTATAATCTACTCCACAATGCTTTCACTCAATCTCTTGACAACCCCCCTTAATGCTTCTCTTCCCTGGGCCTTTTTCCCCACCCTATTTTTTGCTCTTCTAGCCATCCCCGTTCTTTTCCCCCCATCTCCCCAGACCTTCAAAATCTCTCTACTTTTTTCTTCTACATAATCATCTCTTTCGCTCAAAAGCTTACTTCCCTTGAACTCGCCATTGAATCTCTTCTCCAACTCTTGAACCACTTTATATAATTCTTTGCTCTCGTTTTTCACGAAGATTATACTTTCATCTAACGGTGCAAGCTCCTTCAACGCTGCCAAACTTTCCTGGGAGACATCACCCCCGACAATGCATAAACTAGCCCTGTATTGTTCCAAAAGGCGTTTGAAAGCTTTGGCCCTCCGTATTCCTTTGATTAATTTTTTTCTCAAAAAAAGGGCCATCTTTACCTCTTTCTCGGCAGCCACTATGGCCTTTTGTACCTCCTTATTTTTTTTGGCAATACCACTAATCACTTTCATATCCTGGTGGTGCTCTAAACGGATCCAGCCGTGCTCCACCAACTCCTTTGGAATATTCAAAACGTTTCGTAAGGTGTATAATTCAAACAAGTCGAAATTTACATCTACACTACTCTCCAAAAGCGTCTCCAATTTACTGGTCCCCACTTCAATTTCATCCAATTCAGACTCAGCATTTCCCTTTGATTTGTTTTTTTTGTTATTCTTGAGACTCCCCTTTTTGGCACTAAGATACTTCTCGAGTGCAGATGTGCATTTGTACATGATCTCGTTCACCAGATTGATGATATCATCAACAAGCAGAATGGGAGGAAAGCCAAAGTGCTCCGTCAAGATCATGGTTGTAGTCAGATCCGGAGCCAGCATAGCGGTATATAGTTTTTGATTTGGTGGGATAGAATTTGGTGTTATTGTTTACATTTTTTTTAGTATTACCCGGCATCAAATGCGATGAGCATGAACATACAAAATGGCATACGAATAAATTAATAAAAGAAATTGACTTCTTTTGGACGATTCTCCGTTTATAACGGTTTGGTTACGGATCTTTTAATTCTCTCCTGATGAGCTAGTTGACTCTAACTTTTTGGTTGTTGTACATTGATCTGATCAATACATTAGTACAAATGATAAGTCATTGCATGCAATTTAGTATAAATTGCACTGATAAATCTTTTGGGTCCTCTCATTTATAGATTTGACTTCGAGGTATTTTGTGGCATCCGTTAAAAGACAATTTGCAGGCTTCTCGAACAGAACTAGGTCACAGGAACAAATAAATCGATTGAGATTTTTGATTCTCGCAATGATGAGATTACATAGATCGGTCTATTGTATCTAACAACTTGCGCAGCTTGGTATTCACAGGAAAGGAACTCATTACGAATTTGCATACAGAGATCTTTTCGACAGGTGGTGGACCAAGATACTCAAAGACCACAGATACTTCTCTACAACTCTATTTTTAAGAATCAAAGATCAAACACATAAATCCAAACAATCAAAAACTTGAATTTAAGATGTATGTAACTCGCTGTCTTGCACCATCTACCATAGCACAACCGGTCTAGCCCTCTGATCAACCAGCAATTCAAACACAAAGACATGCTGAAAGAATTATATAAGAGTATTCGCAAGAAAATGACCTCAACGCGTTAAATTCAAAGTTAAACATGTATGTAGCAGTCAATTGATGTACAGTGCGGCCTCTATCTCCTAAAAAAAGGATCCAAATACAAATGAAGACATGAACTTGGTAATGTTCGCTCAGTCAAGAACCTTAGCAGGTTTAACTGCTTCCATTCATGTCCAGACCAACTAGAGTCCCAAGTTTATATCATTGTATACAGCGCTTGGGATAATTCCAAACTAATAAAACACTACATAAACACCATCATTGAGAGGTAAACCTACTCGTACCCGGTAAAATCCCACTCTACCATCACATAAACTGTATGCTTCGAACGGTTGGTCTTCACGTGCACAAAAGATAATCACGTGTATTTTCATAGGGCTAATCACATGCCCTCTAAAACTTTTCCAGAAAAACCAATAAAAAATTCATCAAGTCTGATATCACCACTATGAGCACCAAAGAAGTTCTTGTTTTGAGAGGCACCTTGGAGGGTACGTTTGCAAAGCGATTTTGAAGTTGCTGGAAAAAAGCCGGTTGAATGGCGTTTGGATTGGGTCAATTGGGCCCAAATAAAGATGAAATGAAAGATCCAACAAGTTAATAAAGGGAATCAGAAAATGTTGATAAAATGTGATAAAGCAATTAAACGAGGATAGCGTTTTAATGGTAACCCATTCAACCTGACTCCAAGCTAGCTAAGCTATGAAATACTATGGTTTTATGTTAAAATAAAATTATTCGATAAGTTTCACATACTAACTGCAGGCCACAACGGGTGGGTCACATCCCTTGCCACCACCCCAGCCGAGCCAGACCTCTTGCTTTCGGGATCCAGAGACAAGACTGTTATTGTGTGGCAGCTCACACGTGACGAGGCCAACTACGGTGTGCCAAAGAAGTCGTTCAAGGGCCACTCCCACATTGTCCAAGACGTTACTTTCTCTGCTGATGGGTTCTTTGCCTTGTCTGCTTCCTGGGACAAGACTTTGCGTTTGTGGTCTCTCCAGACCGGTGAGACCGCCACCACTTTCGTGGGCCACACCAACGATGTATTGTCTTGCAGCATCTCCAAGAACTTGAGACAGATTGTGTCTTGCTCCAGAGACAAGACCGTGAAGCTCTGGAACAGTATTGGCGAGTGCAAGGAGACTTTGGTTGGCCACAGTGACTGGGCCTCCGCCGTGAGATTTTCCCCAGACGACCAGTCTCCTACTATTATTTCTGCCGGATGGGACAAGAAGGTTAAGGTATGTTATATTTTTTTTATTTTACTAACAATGATTGATTGTGTTTTAAATTGAGCATTTGATTATTTGATTGTTCCTCTTTCTCGTGATGATTGGACTCATCACTAATATTCCAGTTGACTTTGTTTTGTTCATTAAACTTCACTTTGTTTTGTGAAGTCACTTCTAAAACTACTTCACACTATAACCCTCCCATATTTCGATCCATTCTGTCTGGCACATAAGGCGGATCATTATAATATTCACTCCTTCAGTTAATTCAATCAATCATTTATCCCGGTGATGATCAAAATATTTGCTACTTCAGACGGTTCGCCGAATGAGACATAAATTATCACCAAGATCTCTGAGGGATACCCATAAACAAATTGCTAGTTTAGCTTATTTGTTAAATTGATAGAGAAATTTACTAACCAGTTCTGGGACCTCACCGACTACACCCTCAAAGCCGACCTTGTTGGCCACACTGGCTACGTGTCTGCTCTTACTGTTTCTCCAGATGGCTCTTTGTGTGCCTCTGGTGGTAAGGACGGTTCTATCATCTTGTGGGACTTGACCGTGTCCAGATGCTTGTACACTTTGTTCTCTGGTGACGAGATCTACGCCTTGGCCTTCTCTCCAAACAGATACTGGTTGTGTGCCGCTACTTCTTCTCTGATCAAGATTTACAACTTGGAGGCCAGAAAGTTGATGGACGAGTTGAAGCCAGAGTTCACCGGGGTTAAAGAGCCTGAGTGTATCTCCTTGGCCTGGAGCGCTGACGGCCAGAACTTGTTTGCGGGTTACACGGATAACGTTATCAGAGTGTGGCAGGTGATGACCTCTAGCTAGGTATTTATGGTGCCATGAATGTTAATTGGTGGTGTTTGTAGAGAGAATATTTGGCATTTAATCAAAAACAGCAATTAGTGGTTTGGATGCTCAATCAAAGCATGTGATTTGGTGACTTAGATATTATGTGTCAGCATGAATAGTATCTTTATGTGTTTTGTATCAGTTGTCTAATTGGATACTCATTCCAACATTGTATTTTTTGTTTTTAGAAATAAGTATGGGTATATGGTTCTCATCAAACTGCATGCCGGTAGATTTTTCACTCAAACCGAATACCAGTCAAATTTGTAACTGATCAAAGCGGATTTTCACTTTGGCTAACACATGGAGTAGATCACGGTGAGAAGTGCAAGTATATTAACTCAACGCTTGAAGCTGATCCGTTTGTTCTTTCGTAGAAGCTGATTCTGAATCTATGAAAGCGCGCTTCAGCAATTTATTGAGCAGATTGTCATACAAATTACTCCTCAAAGCAATCCTCAAGCATTCCGAGGGTTCTATTTGAACATTGTAAAAGGATCTAATAACACGGCCACGCCTATAATAAGAGCATTCACACGTATTAACCATTAAAAACACCCACAATTATTGTGAGTTCAAAACTGGACTCTGCATTCTCTTGAGGTATGCGAGCGTTTAAGAGTTTACTGCCAAGTATTGAACAAGTTATGGCAGTTATTCTATCTAGTAAGAAAGCAAATGTTGTTTTGAAAAGTAATAGCGAGAATATCAAAGGATAATTTCTGCAGTACATGTACTAACATTATTATACACTACACCCTCCATTTACACGGACTCAATCCACGGCTCAAATTCATGGATTCGCTATGCATATTGCACACAAGGTTGGTGAACCAACACTTAATTCAATAGAAAAACGCCTCAAAACTATAAATTTGACACTGCAGTCAAATGCTCTCTAGTCTGGCTTTTCTGTCAAAAGGTCGCGGAGTTTATACATTGAAACTCCACATGCACGATGAGTTAGCGAATGCCTAAGAATGTGTGTTCAAACAGTACAAAAATCCCCTAAGACCCACATTTTTGAGAATTCATATTCGTTAACCATGAATCCTGTCGCTCTTGCATCGCTTATTACCGCGGTCTCTGCGGTTCCACTTCTCATACCTCCTCAAAAAAAGTCTTGGTACCCTGCCCCTTCTGGTGACTACGACCCACAAGCAGAAGTTACTTGCAATCTCCCGCTTTCTTCTAAGAAGGTTGAGGGAAAGTTATCTGTGAATGGTGCTGGGTATGATGTTTATGCTGAGACTGGTCCTCTTGTGACCAGCGTCACTGTAGGTTCTGAGAAAATCGAGCTTCCGGTGACTTTCACTGAGGCAGGGATCTCTCTCCCAGGGAAGACTTCTGCAGATGTCACATTCCTTAGAGGAACCAACCCGCTCACTGTTGAGAGCTTAGAGGTGACTTCTGGTGACGCTCAGCTCGGGCTCGGTCTCGGATCCAACATTACCCAACAGTTGATGGACAAGCTGGTCATCGAGGAGCGCACCGCTTTCTTGAGTTCTTCTGGGCTCGTATTCGGTCAAAACGCGACACTGGCTGACATATTCTCATCGTGGATTGGCAAGCCAGAGAGCTCCGTCAAGTTCCTGAGCTTTGATGACTCTGTTGAAGCGTCCGATCTTATTCTCCAACTCGACCCTCTGGCTCCTGCCGTGGGGCTCCCAACTGAAGAGCTCTTCAAGAAAGCCACAGACGGTTTTACCTATGACGATATCTTGAAGGCGTGGATCGGCGAATGCGTGGATTGGAGCTCTGGCCAGTTCGAATTTCAGCCAGTTGGTGTTACTTTCTCGAAGCTGGATTTACAGGCATATCTTTACTTCGCTAACGGCACACACGTCACAAACAACACCAAAACAATTCATACGCCATCCATTCTTGTGGAAGACGAAGAGGTCCACGCACTGAGCTCCTTTGAGCAGGGGGCAAATTTGTGTGTGGCAAGCGTCGAGTACACTCCAGGGAAATTGGTGATGGGCGGGAAGTTGTTGCTGAAGGGATTAACCATTGATTATGAGGGAGAAGGTTACAGATTTGCTCCAGAGTTGTCTTCGTAAGCTTCTTGAGTGAAGTGAGTTGAGCCAAACGTGAAATAATCTCTTGAGTCTCTATTTTGAAGACTATTGTCTCGGCATCGAATGTTATAAAATAGCTTATAACCACAGACAACACTGCCTATAGTTATAGGCCTTTTTGATTCTTCAACTTTCTTTTTAGTGTTGATCATTGTAAGGAAAATTTTTATAAGTTTATATCTAACTGTCAAAATGTAAGTGAGTGTCTAGTCTAAAGAACTACGTGTGCTCTGCAAGTTACTAAAAATAGCTGTCCTCTTGTGGCTCTTGAGTTTGGTACTTTTTTTTTGTTATTCTGGCATGGTGGCCGGATCTCGGATTTGTGTCCGCGGCACGTGCGTACCAATTGATTGTGTCTTCCAAACAGTATACGCTCCAGTGTTTCTCTATTCTTCCTTGCTATAGACTTCAATGCATCTTTGTAACAAAAAGCATTTCGTCGGTTTTAGCAGGAGGTTCATGTGGTCCGATGCATTTGTCCAATTGCAGAAACCCAACAATAGCCATCAGTCCCATGTGTTAGGTCATAATTCCGTGACGCATTGACTGCCGGTATACCTGATTCTTTGGGGATCAGCCACAGTTGTCTTTCTTGATTGCAAAGATTTTGCCTTCTCATAATTACAACACTGCAATCATGTTCATTGTACAGCTTATACTCTTACGTATATGTTTTTCTGCTCCTATAGCCTTGAGAAACTATACCTTAATGATTTTTCTTGTATCCGCAAACCGCACACAATCAGTATTGAGAATATCCGAGCATGATAAATATAGAACCATGTTGACCGCAAATCAATCTATGACGTTAGTCCGGGGTGCTAATTAGATTTAACACAAGTCTAAACTGATAGCAAAGGCCTTTTGGACTTATCTTAGCTGGATTAAAAGCACTGCTCATTATATAAAGTACATCAAACGTTCACATCAGCCCTGACATGACACTTCTAGCAGCCAAGAACGTAGACTATCCACTGACGTAAATATCCGAATATGATGCTAAGTGGTTGTCAAGAGGGCTCAGAGTTGGGGTTTGGTTGGACTAAAATAGATGAACCTAAATAATGCTTTTCCTATAAGCATACTCTGAACTGTTGCAACGGCTTTGAAAGCTGTAAGGAGTGTTCAGTGGATAATTCAGAGCGCATTTTTCTATTTCTGTGTCTATAATCTCGTTTGATAGGTAAACTGGTAAATCTTGAAGTGTACCTCATGTCATCTATTTTTAGCTGTCCCTGCAGAATGCGTCACGGCCCCTGTATCCCTAAAATAAGCTAAATGCGTAACTTGCAAGGTTTCTATCTATCAATTTTCTTGTCCGCTACTTCAATGCTTCTCGCGTGAGCATATCTCAGTGAAATCACAAAACTAAACTCAGTTGTACCAGCTTTAAATTCTTCTCGCGAAAGAGAACCATGGGCTAGCAAAAGATGGGGCAAAAAAAGTACCCGCATAGAGACTCTATGCTAGTGCACCGTAATCGTTTAGTCACTGTGAAGATCTTAACCACCCAAATATAGAATCGTACAACCTAAAGAAACTCTATATAAACCGGTCAACTCCTACAGTTTAAACATCAAACAATGCTCTTCTCTACTCTTTTCACTATCTTCTCTGCTGCTTCTGCTGCTCCTGCTATCAAGAGGGACACCATCGACGGCTCTTTCCACCTCATGGTGATTGCCTCCGGCACTGATATTCATTTCAGTCCTATTGGTGAGACTGACGGTACTTTGTACGTCAGTTCCACTTCTGATGAGTTTACTTTGACCCTGGCTGGTAACTTGGTTGATGCTTCGGGTGCGGAATTCGGAATCGACTCTGTCAACTCCGACATCACCACATCTGCTACTGCCTCTTCCTTCTTTGGTGCTAATAAAGAGGGAGAATTCGAGTACTTGAACATCCTCGGTTCTCTGGCTTTTGTTGGCTGTCCTGAAGATGACAGCTATGTCATCACCTTCGGGAACACCTGCACTGGCGGTATCCCTCTTCTGTTGATGATTGTTCAGTAATTCTTTTTTCAGCTATCTATCTGAATCTTTCTCTCCAAAGTGTCATTTGCTACGCTATCCTCAGTACAGTCTATAGCTTGAGCACAGTATACGGTAGCTTCCTTTTACCTGCTTCTCAGTGTTTCTCAGTCAATTCCTCTGCAGATCTACTTATCTACTTATCTAGTATTTTTACTAATACGATGTTTTGCCCTTTCTTTACACTGTAGGATGATATAGGTAATGATTAGTACTGCCCAATCTTTCACACCAAGCACATCTTTGGCATGCCAAAACTCAGCTAACCGTTGCTCATCCATACAGGGCCATAAGAGGTTGAATTTTTAGCAATTTATCCAGCAGAAAACAAGGTTATGGCCCACTCAGTCTCTCCAAGCTTATAAACAGTGAATTGACAATTAAGGGTCTCTATGTAGCGGTAACTGAAATGTTATAGTAGCCGGATTGAAGAAATAAATTGGTGAATCTTATCATGTCAGCAGAGCTATTCTTGATAGCTCTATGAGTAACAATCCAGCTTGTCTCTTTAACACTTCGCTTGTCTTGATTCATGAGACATACAAATAAAAAAGCTATCTCGAGTCACGGACACCATTCCGAATCTGCGGTATTATATGCTAGAGCTACTGTTGAACTTATCACGCTAATGAACTCTAAACTGGATCGCCTAACTCGAAGACAATAGTGACACATTTTGTGACATGTTTGTTGAGACGTTCGTTAGAACCTCCTTCCACATACGTCCTTCAGCAAGCAAATGATAACTTAATGATAACTGACCAACTTTTTCGGGTACAGGCACGATTTATAGAAGCTGTATTCAAAGTGCAAAATCACCCTCGAGGCTTTCAAAGAAGCATCAGAAAAAACATGACCATAATCATACACTTACACAGAGCCAATGAACGCAACTTTCAGAATGAAAATAAACACTGAAATCGCTGAACTCCTAAAATGACTTTTTTGGAGGGCTTCTGCATTAGTCACAAAAATTTCACAGTAAATTACATCCACCATACCACGTCTTACCTCCTTACGAGCGCTCCACACGACTCGCCCCTTACGTCGCCTCGTGTACAAGCCTTCCAAAGACCTGCCTATAATCATGCTGTCGCACTCTGTCGCCCCATTCTCACGCGACCAACTCGAGGGCGTCCTTAAGCGCCGTTTTTTCTTTGCCCCTGCCTTTGAAATTTATGGCGGTGTGTCTGGTCTCTACGACTACGGCCCCCCAGGATGTGCTCTCCAATCCAACATTGTCGACCTATGGCGTAAGCACTTCATTTTGGAAGAGGACATGTTGGAAGTAGACTGCACCATGCTCACCCCCTACGAGGTCTTGAAGACCTCTGGCCACGTGGACAAGTTTTCTGACTGGATGTGTACTGATCCTAAAACTGGGGAAATTTTCAGAGCTGACCACCTTGTTGAAGAGGTTCTTGAAGCCCGTCTTAAAGGTGACAAGGAAGCTAGAGGTTTGCTCAAAAACGCCAACGCCGATGCCGAAAAAGAGGCTATCGAAAAGAAGAAGAAAAAGAAGGTTAAGGAAATCAAGGCCGTGAAACTTGATGACGAGAAAGTCAAGGAGTATGAGACCATTCTTGCTAAAATTGATGGTTATGATGGCGCAGAACTTGGTCAACTTATGGTTGACCACAAAATTGGTAACCCGGTCACTGGTGAAACTTTGAACCCTCCAAAAGCTTTCAACCTTATGTTTGAAACCGCCATTGGACCTGCAGGTAACCTACGTGGGTTCCTCCGTCCGGAGACTGCCCAAGGCCAGTTCCTCAACTTTGGTAAGTTGTACGAGGCCAACAACCAGAAAATGCCTTTTGCTTCTGCTGCCATTGGTAAGTCCTTCCGTAACGAGATCTCGCCTAGATCGGGTCTCTTGCGTGTGAGAGAATTCCTTATGGCTGAGATTGAGCATTTCGTGGACCCTCTCAAAAAGTCTCACGAGCGTTTTGACGAAGTTGCCGATATTGAATTGTCCTTCCTTCCAAAAGACGTGCAGCAAGCTGGATCTCTGGAGCCAATCCGTGCTTCGATTGGGAAAGTGGTCAAGGAAGGTATTGTGGACAACGAGACCTTGGGCTACTTTATTGGTCGCATTTATCTCTTTTTGACGAAAATTGGTGTCGACCCAAAGAAGTTGCGTTTCCGTCAGCACATGGCCAACGAAATGGCTCACTATGCCCAGGACTGTTGGGACGCCGAGCTCCACACCCTGTATGGGTGGATCGAGTGTGTCGGTTGCGCAGACCGGTCTGCCTACGACTTGACTGTCCACCTGAAGAAGACTAACGAGAAGCTCGTGGTGAGAGAGACTTTGCCTGAGCCTGTAGAGGTTACTCGCTTCGAGGTGGAGGTGTTCAAGAAGAAGTTTGGTCCTAGATTCAGAAAAAATGCCGGGGCTGTGGAGAAGTACCTCCTTGGGCAGGACCAACTGAAGTTGAAGGAATGGAGTGCCGAGCTTGCCAAGGGCAGCATCACCATCAAGGTGCCTGGTGTCGATGAAGAGATCTCATTGGATAAGGACTATCTTACTGTTGGTGAGGTGACCCGCACAGAGCACGTGCGTGAGTACGTCCCATCTGTGATTGAGCCTTCTTTTGGGTTGGGCCGCATTTTGTATGCTGTGTTCGAACACCTGTTTTACGTGCGTCCGGATGACGCGGCTAAGGCGGTTCTTGCGTTCAAACCTTTGGTTGCACCAACAAAGGTGTTGCTTGTGCCACTTCTGTCGAACGAGGCCTTCCAGCCACTTTTGAAGAAGATCTCACGTGAATTGAGAAAACACCAGATTCCATTCAAGGTGGATGACTCTAGTGCGTCGATCGGTAAACGTTATGCCAGAAATGACGAGTTGGGAACACCATTTGGGGTCACCATTGACTTTGACTCTGTGAAGGACGGTAGTGTGACTTTGAGAGAGAGGGACCTGACCAAGCAGGTCAGAGGTAGCATGGAGGACGTCATCAAGGCCATCAAGACGGTTACTTATGAAGGAGTTCTGTGGGAGGAAGGTGTGAAGGGGTTGGCTGTTTTTGAGGGGCAGGGGGAATAAGTTTTTGACTTTCATTGATGTGTTGATTAACTGTGTTACACAATGCATTGTGAGGCGGGTATGAAGACGCCCATCTCAGTATATATACTGAGTATGATATTAATTAAGTTTTTGTAGCAACATTTGTTTTCTTGATTGTTGTCTCAATTTGTGTAAATTGCATTTTTTGCTGCTACCAACTTAACAACAAAGATAATCATTTGACACTCGTTTTGAAAATGGATTCTCTGGCCCTTACATCTTTCACCGAAGTTGGAAAGAAAAAGACATTGATGTTTCTAAACCAATGAAAATCATTTCAAGAACAACGATGTTGGAAGGTCAACAATAGCACAAGCAGCCTGGCAGAACCTGGAGGCTGAGTTACGGAGCACAATTGAGGCCGGGAGTGTGGCACCGAACGTAGCGTCCTACGTTTGACCTCATTTTCGTGTTTTTCCAGAAATTTTGTGTCACACTTTTTATATAAATAATGTATATTAAGAAGACAGTATAGTTATGCTTCGAAAGCTCTTAGAAGTCTAAAGTGATGTTCTAGTGAAGAGACGCAGTTTTCTCGTTCGCGATCAAGCAGTTCATGAATACTGCCTTATGTATAATTAAAGGTTTGAAATACAGCAATGGCATCAATATCTGCTGCCCAAAATAAAAATGATTACACAGCCATACCAAAATCGTTTGAACACTCTCTAGAATACATATATGGTTGTCAATACATCTAACCAAAAACTCTCTTGCTTGAATAATCGTTAGGTGCCACCACCAAACCTTTCCCTTTTCGGGCCCCCCGATAAATCACTTCAATGATATCAATCATTTCCTGAGTGTCATTCAACACAAAATTCAACTTGTTATTGTTTCCAGTTCCGAAATCGCACATCATATGCTTATTTCGAAAGAAGAACATAATCGTCATGGGGTCATACAACTCGTACATCTGGTTAAAATCAGGGACCTCATCAATGTCACAAAGGTAAACAACTGCAAAGTTTTTGATTTTCTCAGCAATCTTGTACAACACTTCGTCCATCAATCTGCAATCCTTATCTGTGTCGCGCCCAAAACGAATAATTACCAACCTCTCATCTTCAGAAAGAATCGCCTGGTCAACATGCCTTGTTAGTATCTTTGTTTATATAATATATATAGAGCATATAGTGTGCAAACACCATACGGAATATCTAGTGATTACTATGCCGTGAGTGGCATTTGTAGTAAATATTCAGTCACTAGTTAATAAGAGCTCAGATAACGTCTTGAGAAGGTCACATACCATCCTGTGTGTAAATGTGGGAGAAAAACACTGCCCATTTTGGATGGTAAATTTTGGTGACAGAAAATTCGATGCTTATCGGTTGTGCGTTTAGCATTTGCATGCCTTGTGTTGAACCTTCACAATATTCCCATTTGCAGACTTTATATATCTCATGTCAAACACAGAGGTGTTCCAGGCTCAACGCATGTTTACAACATCTCAAAGGCAGCCTCATGCACATGTCAAGGAGTTTCTAGAATTAGATAAAATAACTCTTTTTACAAAAACTTAATTCAGTCATTATTGAGCACGCTATGTATAGAACCTATAGTTGAAAGCTTTGCTAAGGCCACACAGTGACGTGCTGCTACTATTGAAATACCTTCTACTCCATCACTTCTTGCAACAACTCCCAATAGCCAACTTCAGAACCCCATCCTCAGACTTCTTGACATCCCTTTTTGCAACCCTCGCCCCAGTAGTGGTCATGGAGTAGCTAGGAACAACGTCCAACCCAGGGTTCTCCAAGAAAAAGTTCCGTGGTCTCAACAACACCTCGATCTTCTCAGCAGGCATCACGCAAAAGTCTTCTGGCGCAGGAAAGTGTGTGATTCCAAAAGTGTGCATCATCACGATATCAGTGTTCTCAATTGGGTCTGAACCATCCCCAATCCACTTGCGCATCCCCACATCGCCGTCTCCAGACCACTGGCAGACGTGGTTTCCCAGAGGATACACTCTTCTGTCGTAGTCTTCCTCTGCCCCCGCGTCTGTGCTCTTGACGTCCTTATATGGAAACACCGTTACAGTGTTGAGTGCCCAGCACGCACGCTTGTAAGGAAGCGAGCCTGGCTGTGCCAACAATGGTGGAGTGAACGTCGACACAAGCTTATAGGATGGCGGCTTCTTCAGATATGGGTGGCTCTTGTTTGGGTTAAAAAGATCCCACGTTCTTCCTGTCGACAGCTCATAATTGGTGATACTTTCTTTGACGTTTTTGAAAGTGGTCTTTTTAGCATAAAACCCATTCCCATACATGTTTTTGAGATGGCCTGTAGGGTACTCCAGGGCCGTAGCATCTACAGCAGCAGCAGAGTTCCCATCTCCATCAATACGTGAGTGTATTCTGAGAGCAAAAAGGTGCTGGTGGTTATGAGCGTTTGTGTTTGGATATACAATGGTGCCCCAAGGACCAACATCACTGCCTTGGTCGTCACACACATATGTGTTCAAGATCCCTGTAAGCTTCACCTCAAGCCGGATAGACCCGTCCTGCATAAAGGTCCAGTAAATACAGTACTCGTAATTTGCCGCAGTGAAGATCTGAGAGATGATCAACTTGGTGGCTCTCACCACTGTCAGCGTAGCATAGTCGTCTCTGAAGTCAGAGTGTTTGTACAAGATCCCGTCGTCCTCCTCGTGTATACACACTGCGTTTTTGACTGTCACAGGAGCGCCCTTCTTGTCCACCATCAGGGCGTCCAAATAGTGGATCAGCCCCTTACAGTCACACCCCAAAGCGAGTGAGTTGGTCATGAATCCAGCACCGTACTCACCAATATCCAATGCGTGTTTTCTGTGATGAGGGAAGTCAGGGCAACCGTATGGAACAATCATCTCACAGAGCGACATTCTGTGGAAAATAGGACGCACTTTGCCATGATCGTTGTATGAGATGTCAGACAATACAATACCTTCCCTGTGGTTGAAGCCAACGTGGAGCTTGAAGTTAGACCACTCGATCAGGTTACCCTCAACATTGAAAGACACGCCCTCTGGCTGGGTAATGTTAATTGGCTTGCCTGTGGTTCTGTACCCTCCGTACTTTTCCTTTATTCCTCCAGCATGAAAGTTTGAGTGAGGGTGTTTGGAAAGTGGCTTACGGATTTGAGGAATGTCAATGTAAATCACTTTACCAATTTCTGGATCCAAAATAGGACAGAAATCAAGAGGATGAGAGTACTGAGAGTCATCCTCGTTTGACCGGTAATAGACCATCGCCTGTTGCAAACGACGGGAACTGCCCCACCTCTCATCGTAGCCAATTGCCCATGGATCACAGTAAATGTGATCCATCTCAGACTCAGGCACTCCAGACAAGATACACTGTTTGATGACGCCGGGGTCTTCGCGGATGATGCTCTCACAGCGCGCCAAATCCTCGACTGTCAACATTGGTTGGACGTTGGAAGACTCGGTGATGCGCAAGATCTTGCCGGAGGAAATCTCCACAAGACCTTCATGCACCCCATTGAAGCCTTTGACGAGCAAAATAAAGTACGCCACCCGAGGAACTTTCTGCCCGCACTCTTTCCACCCGAGATACTCCAGTTTGGAGGGCTCGCGCACCGTGAGGGTGTTAAAATTGATCTCCTTACCTTGCTCATCGTAGTGGGCTCTGATGAGCAGCGAGCAAAACGAGATCTCCTGCGGTGTAAGAGGGTCAAGGGGGTTGAGAGGCGCCGCAAGGGGAGCCGCTGCGTGCGACGAAATCTGGCTGAGGCGTTCCATTAGTGTGAAATTTCGAGGATGTGGGGCTCTTTATATACAAATTCAGCAGATCATGCATAAGATAAGAAGAAGTCGGGGAACAAGAGGGGTTTGTGTAATTAGCATCGCTGCGTTACTTCTGGAACGAAATTTCTCAGGCTTTTGGATATATATGGAAACTCACCCCTCTTTTTTGTCAACCCAAGATTAGCTGCACACAAAACTAGATCGATCAAATCTGCTGCATTAGATATCTACGGAGTTACGCCATGACACGATTATCTAGAGTAATTCCAGAGATTGAAACTCTGGTGTGAGCATTGATTCTGCTTTTTGTATACAGTTGGTCCTTGATTATCGTATACGGCTTGACTCAGATTTGACTCAAGATTGCTTAACGTATCGGAGTTGGAGGTCCGCAAATATCCCATTGGATAAATATGATGTGTGATTTCTTTATATTCGGTTGGGTACTTTGTTCTTGGTGGTTGAGTTCCAAGTTCGATCTGGAAGGCAAATAGGAGATACTCGATACAGAGATGACATTTTCATATTCCGCGGGATTGCTAGGTTGGGCTGTAATTTCATAACAGTTTAATTTGATACATAGTATTCTTTTTAGCGTGTCTTTGGTGCTTAGAGGTGTTGCTACTACACTTGATGTTCTTTTGAGCGATTTTGAATGGTTGATTTCGACTGCTATTAGTTCTAGAAAATCCTTGAACTGATTCATGAGCCATTTTTCTTTCTAGATGACAAAACGTTGAACTATGGTTCTCTGATCGATGATTTTAGTTCTAATATTCTTGTACGTTGCAACTTAGTGACACCGGCTCACGCGCTTTGCGAATCAGCTACCACACAAAGTGTAGATGAGTATCTTTCTACTAAATAGATTCACTGGTGCCTCAAAGCTGATCTTCTTGAATTGTTGTCTTTCTGTGAATACAGTGGCCAATCGCAAAAGCTACCAGCACTCCACTCAATCCCCACCAAAAGAAGTGCAATCAACGTTAGAAACATCAATAGTATAAACGCACGTTCTTAAAGGCTCAAAAGTTCTAACTTTTAACTCTCCAGCTCTTCTATCGCGCTCCAAAAATACCATATATAAACAGGTACACAAACGGAATATATCAAATTAAGCCTACAAATAACGTAAACTTATAAACACTTAAGCAACCTTACGGATTCTCTACGTTTTCTCACCCCCCATCGGAGAATTACCCTATTTTCTTTCCATGCGCCCCCCAGCCCCACCCCCCTGCATCCAAAAGTTACACAATCACATTCACCCATCATGCTACCCGCTAAAGCCTTTTTTCTAGCTCTTCTATCGCCAACTATAGCGCTCCAGTACTTTGTACAGCTCAAAGCACCCTCGACGTTTGAAACTCTCCTTCAGAGCGATGACACGGTTAACGCTATCCATCATCTTCGGCCACTAGTGGAGAAATCCATATCTTTCGGATCTTTTGAAGGTTTTACCGCCCAGTTTGATCTGGACGTTCTTACCCGGCTCGAGAAGAACCCGCTAGTGGAGGAGATCACTCAGGATGTGCAGTTTTCGACGTGTGACGACGTTGATGAAAGCGCTCTTGACACTCAATCTGAACAGTCTATAAATTACGAAGAGTACAGCAACGAAACTTATTCATCTGGTGTCTTTCTCACTCAGAGCAGTGCGCCTAGACACTTGGCGAGACTTTCATCGAGATATGGCTCAGAAGACCTTGAGTATCACTACCCGGAAGAGTTCCAAGGGCAAGGCGCAGTCGTGTACGTTGTTGATACAGGTGTGAAGTGTGACCACCCTGAGTTTGAGGGTCGATGCGAGTATGGCGCAGACTTCACTGGAGAGGGATTGGATGACACAAATGGCCATGGTACTCATGTGGCAGGCATCGTGGGGTCACGCACTTATGGCGTAGCAAAGAAAGTTAACATCGTGGGAGTAAAGGCGCTCAACTCGCAGGGGACCGGCACGTTGTCGTCCATCATCCTGGGCATCGAGTTCGTTGTGAAGCACCACAGAGAGCACACTGCAGACAAACCAGCGGTAATTAACTTGCTGATTGGGGCATTTCGTAACAGTGTGTTAAACAAGGCCATTGAAGTTGCATATGAGAACGGTGTGGTCTTGGTGGCGGCGGCTGGAAACAACGGCGTGGATGCATGTCTGTTCAGCCCTGCTAGCGCTAAGTGCGCAATCACCGTCGGCGCTATCGACGACCGCACCGACAGCTTAGCAAGCTTCTCTAACTGGGGCCGATGTGTTAACATTTTGGCGAGCGGTGTGAAGGTTGTGAGTCTCGACTACAAGAGTCAAGAGGAGCCTTTGCTGCTTTCCGGTACTTCTATGCTGACGCCTTCTGTGGCAGGATTGGTTGCTTTGATGATGGAGTCTGGCATCAGCAAAGAGGATGTAAAGCTGCGGCTCAAGGAAGCGTCCACCAAGGGGGCCGTTCCTAAGTACTCTTTATTGTTACGGCCGATCACGCCCAACAGAGTAGCGTACATTCCTTATGAGGATATCACCGCCCACGAGTATCAAAGCTTCGAGGTGGAGCGCGTCGAGAAGAGGGAGTTGGTTGAGCAGTGGCAGAAAATGACACAAGAGGAGGGATGATGTTTAGTAGCGGGCGCGGGTAGTTATATAAGAAAAAAAGTATATCAAATATATGAAATGTGCATTTGGCTGTAATGATTAGTTGATGGCGTGTTATAGCTACTGAGTGGTGCGGTGCAACTGTGTTTTATTCCGGTCTTATCCATAACATTTTATAGTTCTATGAGCTGGCAGAATTATATATATCTGGGATTTTGAGTGCTTTCCTTCTATCTCCTTCCAGTGAAGTTTGAATTATGTTGGACGGTCGTGGTCACTGCGCAACATCCACCATCCTAGAATTTCCGGGAGCACCCATAAATCTGGTCTAAATAGGTCCTCTCTCAAATCATAGAACTGTTTACTGAGTTTCTAAAGGATGTGAACGTACATCATTCAAATCCCTTCTTTATTTCACATACACAGTTGAAATGACCAATCTTAGCGAAAAAAGACCGTGAATCATTTAGTATAAAACTTGAAAGTACAATGGTTCATACGCAATCTTCTCCAGGAAATCACTTGACTTGATTGGGTCAAATTTGGGCTAAACAATACCGCAATCTGATAGTCGCCTTTTATTTTGGGCTGTTTCAAATACATAAAATGGACTAGAGTTTGGGTTCTTCTAGAAGATGAAATTCTGTCAAATCCAAAATTCCCGTGAGAGCCGGATCCTGAATTTTCGACTACAACTCAGAACTCTCAAACCCATCTAAATTGCGCTAGATTAGACGGCATCGTAAACCTGATATTTTTATCGATATTTTCAAACTCAGTCTCTGCACCTCCGTCCATAAAGATCTCTATTGTGCAGTGGAGCTGACGAGTGAGGCTGAAGTTGGTCGGACTCCGTGTATTAGCATGTATTCAGCGATCGCAGTTTAAAAAGTACTCACTGGATCTCCTCAGGGTTGTGCTCAGCCTTAATTAGCTACAGATTTGAGGTTACTTGAGTGCTTGAACTTCGTCTCGTAAAAGTGTATACGTACCAACAACTTTGATTGTTGACTTCAGTCAACAATAGCGAATCTGCCTCCTCAAATCTTCTACATGAATTAGATAGAATGCTTTTGTGTACGATATCTTCCATACAGAACAAGTGGGATTCCAGAAGGTGTTTTCACCTATCACTTAGATATTTCAAAAGTTGCCAACTCCTGCTAAGTATATTTGTCCATTGTAAAATTGGTTTCTTAAGTTTCGACAATATCTTGTTTCTAGAAATAAGTAGATGATCACAGCCACAGTGTAATTGGAATCACCAGCCAATTAATGTGCGACTTGAGACTGCAAGCTGTGTGCGCAAAATATAGCAATCTTACTTCCTTGTGAAATTACGAGAGCAATAGTTGTTTATCTCTTTGGAAATACATATAACGCGGACAGGTTACCGCTATTTTTGAACTGATGTGTTTATCGAAACTCCGAGCAAATCAGGTGTTTTTTAAGGGTTCTATGAGATGCAAATTGGCGCGGAACAATTACGGAGTCAAAAAAAAAACATCAAACTGGCAGAATCCTGGTGTTATGTCAAAAGATGATACAAAAACGACTGGAATGTAGTAATAATTTATATGTGTATAATGCAATTTGATACTTATCAGTATGAGTATTGGTCCTGTCAACAACAACTGTCATTCATACCTGCATACTACAAAACAACCAGTCTAAATAACTCCCCATACTAGCCCATTACCCCCTCAAAGTCGGAAAAACACCCCATAACTGACATACAAACGGTGGTACTCACTTAACGTGAGTCTGCCTCAAATGCTAACCGACCCCACAATTCTCGGCGCCGACATCTGTCAAGAAACATGCATACATGGCCATCTATCGCTCCAGACACACAAAAGACGCGCGAAAAAGACCGTTTTACTCTCCTGCTTCAGCCGTACCTAATGGACCTTGTGTCCGGCCGTTCGGCAGTCTACGGTGTTTCCGGGATGCATTCTGCAGCCGCTTATTTCACGCGGTAAAGTCTCCGGATTCTCACCAAAATTGTGTCATAAAACGGATGGGTCTGCCACATATTTGAGAAGCACGAGACTTAGCGAGCCGTTATCGTTATATTTGAACTTTTTCGAATCTATCGCATTTTCTTCGCGCAATTGATTGGCACTAGCACATTGGTGTGAATACAAAAATCAAACAATTGACATCTCCTGTTTCCTACGCTCTTTTAAAGGAAATAAGATCAGTTACTATCTAGTTATATCGCCATGTCGCTAGTGAACCTGAAGAAACCAGCTCTACCTATACCCTCAAAAACGACCCTTCCTCCGCTCATCCTACCTCCAATAGAGCTTCCCTACACTACGCCAACATCTCAAACAAGCTCAGGTTATCTGTATTTTGACTCCCGTTCTTCAACTCACAATGCTCTTCCAGATATCTCCTTCCTTCTTAACAATCCAAACACTTCTGCACTCTCTGCTCCACTCCAATATCACTCACCGGAAACTCTACTGCTGCCCTCAAGCTCGCACGAAGATGCAGAGCCTCAAAAAGTGCCTAGAAAACGAAAGAAGAGAGAATGCCCGGACTGCCACAAGCTCGTGCTGAACTTGGCAACTCACAAATCCACACACATTAGTGAGGATGCCAAACCGCACGTTTGCAAAGAGTGTGGTAGAGCCTTCACGCGCCTCAATGACCTTTCACGCCATGAGAGACGTCACTTGAAGAATACATTTTTTGATAACATCGAGGACGCAGACCACCAGGAGAACCAATCAGGAGCGTCAAAAACCACCATTTTCAAGTGCCCTTACTGGCACCAGGAGTTTGACACATCTAGAAAAAACTTTCCTGGCGCCTTATGTAAAAACGGAAAATGCCATTCTTCAGGTGTTTTTTCTAGAGGTGACACCTTCAAGAATCATCTCAGAGCTCTTCATTTCGTATACCCTGAGGGCACTAAAAAGAGAAACAGAGGCAACGTTCCTGGTCACTGCAAAAGCTGTGGTGAGAGCTGCGAAAATGCAGACAGTTGGTTGAAATACCATGTGTTGAACCACCGGTGCCCTGGAGCGGCGAGCGAGTGTGCTTTTAACGTTGGGGGTTTGTAACTCATACATATAGCAAGATAACAGGTTGGGAATATATAATATACGGTAACGAATCAATGACATGCATTACTTTGTAGAAGTGCGCATATTCTAAAGCTCTGTATCAACCCGAAAATCTAAGCGAGACGTTCCAAAATGAAAGACCTACGTCGCTGTAGCACGGCTATGCCATCTATTCTCACATAACACCAATTTTATGTTCCTCAAAGACCTTGTATGAATGTCCATACAGAACTCACCTAATTCCACATTCCACACACCACCCTGTCTAACAGCTAAAAGTCATTATTAAAAGAAATAGATGGTCTCGTATCTTAGCTTTGACCTATAACCTCCAAGGTATGACCAACTGACGACCGGCCAAATTTGGTTCTTAACTGCAGTGTTGCATTCAGCACCACCCAACAACAGCAACATCACCCCTACCAACCAGAAAAAACTTGAGTGTATACAACTATTTCAGTCAGTCGACTAGGTGGTTTCATGCACCAAAACTTGCGTATACCAACGACGTTCTGTGGAGCAGTAGCAAATTAAGACATAGTACAAGTCAATACAGCAATGCATTATTCTCGTAAGATAAAAACATGTTTCTACGAGAATATTCCTAAAGATAAAAAAGCCCTGTATGGCACGGCTGTACCGTCGGTGTTAACACCAGGGGTATGATATAAAGCTGAGATGTTGAAACAGTGAAATGTGAATCCAGTAATTCCTATACATGACGGTGCTTTGATGTACCAAATTTACGACCGTACCTGTGCTTATAACAAAGAAGAATGTGAGTACTCAATCAACCCATGCTGCCGCTATACACAAATGCCTGTCCATATGAATACCAAAACATGCGCATCGTGTCTTATTGTAGGCAAATCGCAGACCATTCTTGCACCCATAAACAATTCTGAACCGTATGTACAGCGACCAATTGGATCCAGAGTTAAAGAAGATCGGTGATCGTTCCAGTTCCTGAATTCCCGGAGAAATTCTAAGAATTTGAATTAAAGCAAAGATGGGCGTTCCACGATTCGCTATAGTGTATATCTATGCTTCTAGAATTATGAAATTACGAAACATATGAACTTGCAACAAATTCAGTATTCCCATGACACTTCTTTTCTCGGACATTGTTCCGAGTTCAACGGTCTGACTCCACCCACCAGTCTGGTACCACGCAACTAAGAAACCAAAGTAAGAGAACTGTTCGACTGATCATATAAATGGGTCAAGAATGACAAATTCTAAATCATCATCCATGCAACGCCTCAATACCTCGAGAAGTCGTATACATGAATACCGTAGAAAGAAAAAGCATACTGTACATTTTTTTTGCATTCATGCAGCATACCCCTCCTGCACCTCTTTTTCCCCATATAAAATATATTTTCCTGCTTTTTTTAACCTCTTATTCTACACTCCCATCATCCATGGTTTTCATCGAGGGGGTGAAGTACGCGTGCGAACGGTGTATCCGTGGTCACAGGGTCACAACGTGTAATCACACAGACCAAAAACTCATCAAAATCAACCCCAAAGGGAGACCTCTGACTCAGTGCAAGCACTGTAAAGAGGCGCGCAAAAGTAACAACCACCACTCCCAGTGCACTTGTGGAAAGCAGAAGAAAACTGCTAGAAAGAAGAAAGATGACAAACCAGCTTGTCGTTGTGACGATTTGTCAAAGTGTATCTGCAAACCAAGACCAACTAAAAGTCAGCAGCCCACGGTATCCACCCCCGCCGCCGCCCCGCAGCTATCTAATGCTCTAGATTCTTCTCCAGTGGGGATGTGCTACGTCAAGGCCCCCTTTTTTGAGGACCCATTTCTGCCGCCTGTGCAGAGTGATTGGGACTTGAGCTCAATGAACGGAGCCAGTAGCGACGCTCTGCTGTGGGCCACCACACTGGGACTTCGCCATGCGGACTCTGTTGCCCTGCTGTTAAATCAGATTGTGACAGAGTCTTATGGAAATAACGTCTGTGCTGCTAGAGGCATACCAAAGAAGGTGGGCGAAGTGAACGTGCCGTTGGAAGAGTGCCTCATGCCATTGGAGCAGGAAGAGCAAAAGACAGAAACTGTGGTTGAACAGCCCCCGGAGAAAGTTTACCCTGCTTCTTTTGATGCTGTTGGTCATGGGCTCTTGGACTTGCTTCAACTGCAAGACAGCACTGATTCTTTTGGTTTTCTCAACGACATTGGTTTTGTTGAAGAAGAGAAACCTCACAAGTCGAGTCTTACTCGCAAAAACAGCTCTGCAAGCTCCAATATACACCATAATGGGCATCATGGGCATCATCATTATTTTCTGCCAAATGACCCTTATTCTATTAGAAAGGGGGTATCGTCACCAGGCAACCGGCCTAAGTTGAATCTGAACCACAGCAACGATCTGCTAAACAGCTTTGTGAACCAGCAGCAACAGCAGCATGTGCAATTGAGCAATGTGGTGAACACAAGTGATAGTAAACATGGAGCTGGGTTTTTCTCACTGAACTTGTTTCTGGGGACTAACAATACCCCAACGCCATATATGGTGATGAAAGCTGATCCTACAAAATTTTTGGGGACGCCTACGAGCCATGGGATGGGGATGACAATGGGATTGGGGGGGTTGTTTGACGAAGACGATAAGAGTTTACGGTCGGCGAATTCATATGATCCGGTTTTTTTCGATTATCAGAGGTAATTTACAAGTCTTAAAAACCAAGATTTGAAGAGGGGTTGTTCTTCTATGATTGGAACTTGTTTATTTTTATAGTGATCTGCTACTAATATTGCTATATGCCAGCTTCTGCTAGCTCATAGTAGCTGGCTAGACCTCTTGTATAGTGCTTTTTTAGCCTATGCTTGCACTAACATACTGTGCAACCAGATTATCGCATTGTCTTCAGTGCACTTTGTGCATTTCACTTTTTTCATTTGATATTACATATAGTTCTATGGCTCATACCACGTTTTAATTGATAGATTTTTTAGGATTTAGGACAGTTCATTTACGACGTTACGATTCAGTGTAGTTTCAATGGATCTTGTGTACGTGCGGCTGTATCCATTATCCTAAATGTAAAATTATCAAGTGGGCACTGAGTCTCATGTTTTTGCTTTTTAGGATTTATTATATTTTGGGATTCTTATCTAATAAGGTCGTTTTTATCTCTCTGGGATCTTTCGTTTGATTAAGTATAAGGGTAATTGATTTCTGCAGTGCAGGTTTACAAGGGCTTTGGTTTGAAAAATTGAAGCGCTTTGATTGTGGTATAAATAAATACTGTTTTAGACCTACATGTCTGTATTCTTTTTGTGGAGTTTAGTTTCGTTTGGTATTCGGGGTATTGAGTTAGCTGAGATTTATGTGCGTAGCTTTAGTTGACCTAGCCCCTTCAAATTTGTGTTTTCCGGTCAAATTTCGACAGCGCTTGAAAGCTAAGTACCATTAGATGTCGTAGACACACTTTGTCGCCTGATAGACTTTACATTGTTTAGCTACGTGACATTGCCAGAATTTCACTCCTCCAGGCTACGTTCGGCCTCCGACTCTGCGTTATTTACAAACTGAAAGAGAACTGAATAGAATAAGCTGTATTAATCAAACTAGGATATAAGGGCAAATCTAACACTACCACTTCCGGTAAAATCTTGGGAGCGCGATGTACACTAACATGAACAAAAACGCCACTGGTAGAACATAAGGACAGAACAATCCAAGTGAAACCATAATGCCTACCTGTATGAGGATCATGAAAGACTCAAAGGTCACTTTGAAAGCAATCTGTTCATTTGGCGTTAGGTGGCGGTACCAGACCTTTCCCATCTCTTTAAGATATCTGTACTCAGAGAGAATATAAGCTGCATCACTCTTGATTGAACTAGACGCCCTGTGCTTCAAATCGTGTAGTTTTTTGTGTATGGAGTGAAAGAGATGTCTGATCCATTCTCCCGCACTGTGATGGTCAAACCGCTCGCCAAATGCAGGGTCGGCCTCGCGCGTTGTTTTAGAATCACCGATACTCTTTATCGAGTCTGGAATAGACTCTGAAAATTCGTGAAACCATTGTTGGTAATTTTCGGAGAGCTCCTCTTTCGTTGCATTCTTGGATTTTCTCACCAATTCAGCCACAGAGTGGACGAGAGTACCGAGCTCATCAGAAGTTGCGACTTTCACTACGGACGCAACACCGCGTAAGCCAGCCAGCTCCTGTAGCCAAAAATCTTTGAGGTCCTTCTTGGACGACTCATATATGGCCTTGATGTTCAGCTTGAAGTGCTCTATGTCAACATCAACGCATGCAAGGTTTTTGCAAGTGGAGTTGGCCTCAACTGCAGTAAAGAGGACGAAAAACAAGCAAGAAAAGAGTGTGAAGAATAATTCAGACTTCATTGAATATCAATGTAAAGAATTGGAGTTATTATATAGATCAAATGGTGATTCCTATGCATGCATAGTTAGAGCCGTAGATTGAGCTTAATCAAGTCACTTTTAATCAAGTACATCAAATGGCAACCTAGTGATAAACACATTCAGACTGTAGCTCAAAATATTATAGCCACAAACATCAACAAATATATTGTGTGTAAATGATTTGCCAAGTCTGGCGGCAATAATCCAGATCAGACTGCAAGCACAAAGTAAGCACAAAGTCCACGTCAAACTCTAAATATATGGACCCCATATTCTTGAAGTACTCTTTGTGCCACCTATACAGTCCTCTTGCCAAGACGATCTATTCTTAGCAGTAAATCGGTATATTTTTTGTCAGAAAACAAGATGCGTTGCTACAGACTCGAGCACACTTCCAAACTGTTATCGCCTCTAAATCTATTCTGTCATAAACTGCACATCTAAGTCTATTTTGTTATAAAGCAGGCATCTATTTAGCCATATCAAGGCTTGAAGTATTAAAGTTTTTGCGGCTTAAATCAGTGCTAAATAGCATAATGAAATAACAGCAAGGGGTTTCTTCAATGGAAGCCAGTGCAGTGCCTTGTTTTGTGCTTGGCTGTGCACTTTTAAAGCTTATATGATTGATTCATTCTACAGCTTGAAGAACACATATCTTAGTTTACATCGCTTGTATTACCAGTTCACTTTCATGGCATGACCGAACGTCAATCAGATCTATATACTTTGTACTCTTACATCCAGATTAGTGACTAGAATTTGCATTGTCCGCAAAACATTGATTAGAGCATAAAACTCAATGGGTTCTCCACAACCTCCTTCAAGGCCTTGATGTACTCCCCACCAACTGCCCCGTCAGTCACTCTATGGTCGAAGGTACCAGTGATGGTCATCACGTCCACAAAGGTAAAGCCCTTCTCGGAACTCTTGTCCTCCACAGCCTTTCTGTCGAGCGTACTAATTGCGATGATAGAACTCTGAGGAGGGTTAATGATAGAGGTGAACATGTTGACGGCGTGGTTCATGCCCAAGTTACTGATGGTAATGGTACCACCCTGGTACTCTTCTGGAGCCAACTTCCCAATTTTAGCTCTCTTTCCAAGATCCTTGATTTCAGACGAGATCTCTGCCAAGCCCTTGGCCTGCACATTCTTCACGATTGGAGTGATCAATCCAGTAGGAGTGGCCACGGCCACAGACACGTCGACATTGCTGAACTGGCGAATAACACCCTCCTTTTCCAACCAGTACGAGTTTGCCAGAGGCACCTTCTGGGCCGCCTTAGCAATGGCCTTGATGAGCATGTCGTTGATCAGAATCTTGTACTCACCATTGGAGGCACTATTCAACGCCTTACGCACCTTCAAGAGCTTCAGAACATCCACAGTGGTGGACACAATGTAGCTTGGGGCGCCCACATGCAGCTCCAGAAGACGCTTCGCGATGGTCTTTCTCATGGCCAGAATAGGAATGTCTTCGTAAGAGCCGGTTGTGGCTGGGGCGGCAGCAGCAGGAGCAGCAGCAGCAGCAGCAGAAGGAGGCTTATAGCTCTCTACGTCTTTAGCTATGATTCTACCATGAGGACCAGTTCCCTTGATGTTCTTCAAAGCAATGCCCTTGTCCAAAGCAATGGTTTTGGCCAAAGGAGAGGCAAAGATACGTGAAGTAGGAGCAGAAGGGGAAGCAGACTTCTCAGTTGAATCTGGCTTAGGAGCCTCCTCCTTTACCTCTTTCGCTTCTTCTTTAGGAGCCTCTTTGGCGGGCTCCTCTTTAGGAGCACCACCAGCATCGGCCTCAGTGAAATCAGCAAAAGCAGCGACATCAGCAGCGTCCTCTACGTACACACCAATAGGCTTCCCTACGGGGATGTCTTTTGTACCATCTTCTACAAGAATTTTGGCGAGGTAGCCTTCTTCTTGGAACTCAAAGTCCATTTGGGCTTTATCAGTCTCGACCTCAGCAAGGACTTCACCTGGCTCAAGATGATCCCCAACTTTTTTGCTCCACACAGCAAGACCACCCTGCTCCATGGTTGGGGAGAGGGCAGGCATGCCAATGACGGTGTGAGGAGGGAACAGCTTGCCGGCATAGAAGCGGGCAAGGTTGATGGAAGTGAGAGGGGTTCTGGTTAGTATGTATACACCTACAAGCAAAGCGAGTTGCTGCGTGGGGTCTTTAAATGGTATTTGTGAGATTATCTGCGATATGCAAAGAAAGTGAGGTTAAGCATATAATGTTCATTTGATCAGTGAGAGAAGTTGAAAAAATCCTTGAACTTGATTAAAATACATGACAAAAATTGATATTTTGTGGAGCGACTTGTTTTGGAATGGCTCATCTTGCATTGACTTCAAATTCAAAGTTAGATCTGAGTGATTGCTTGTGCTAAATTGAGCAGAAAATGCATCGTCAATGTATGGAAAAGATAAAAGGGCTCTATGAGAATACGAGATGTGAAATTTCCGAGAATCGCTGTCACCGAGGATATCACGACATCTCTCAAATTTGCAGTCATCACATCATCACACCACTTCTAAAGTCGTTTGAAAAATTCTCCAAATAAGCCCTTGGAAACACTTGTAGCACTCTAACCAAAAATACAAACGACCTCCTGTATAGCATTCGAGCCAAAAGACTCGATCAGCACAGAATCGCCTCATGATCAAACCCGAGTACTCCGAAGTAAACACACCAGTTTAAAAGAATAAAACTCAAAACACGATCAGAATCAAATTACTAAAAACTCAAAAGATTTCGACCAACTCGATTTTCAAGCCGACCAAGAAACTTCACTAGACCACTCGATGGTCAATTCGAGGTCTCCACCTTCCCAATACCCTTAGTAATCTTCAATGAACATACCTAGGCAAAGCCCGAGAAAGAGGGCGCGCAAATCTGGCAATTGACATGGCACAACAGGTGAAGTGAAAACAGGAGGAATTGAATGCAACCTGTGCAAGTGATTATTCGGTTGAAGTCACCAGATGGTCCAGTCACGTGGTAGGGTGAGTATTGCGAGTTGGTCAATTTGATCATTTATAACTTATGATTAGTATTTTGTATCGCAAGACTTTTTTTTTCTTGTCTTATTATCTTAGTTGTTACTACATAGTCCTTGCAAATCGTCACAATTTGTGATGAGGAATGGCCTGATGGTGCATTTAGTATGTAAAAATCACACGCATGAGTACAAGAGATTCTAGAAGTACTGCGTCAGATCTAGAAAGTTTCGTCTTATGGAATGTCTTTTAGGCATCATTGGAATCGCGCAAGCAAACGTCGAGTATAGCCTCTTTACTCGCTGTTAGTACATGGCGTAATACCAACTCGGTCCAGGATCTTAGTAGATCTGTATAGTCAAGATGGGAATGAAGCTTTTCAAAGTAGCAAATTTTCGAAGATAGAATTTTAGCTTATGATTCACATGTTCATCTTCTCTTTCCATATTGTACCAATAAGTCACCGCTTAAGGTTTTTATTTTTGGCATTCCCTCCGATGCTCCCCAGTTGTGGTTGACAGTATTTAAAGCCCATAACTTCCAAATATAGTAGATCTGACCTTCACGATACATTTATAGCGTCCTCAGCTATACGATGAAGAAAATCACTGTTCGCCTTCTAATTTCGGTGCTTATACTTCTCTTCACACCAAGAGTAGTCTATGAGTACCTCCACAACCTCCAGACCACCATCAAACACCGCACTCAGTTTCGTCTTCAAAAAAGAGACTTCTCTGTCTCTCTATTTACTAGAGGCCGGTCTGCTGCTAGTGTCAGCGCTAATGCCACCAGAAACTCCACAAACTCCACCATTGATTTCAACAGTACAAACAATATTCAGTTGATTGAAGGGAGCATGATACCTGTGGATACTACTGCTTCTGAAGCTGCCGTGAGTGTAGCTGCGGCGCAAACCTCGGGTTACAAAGTCCTTCAATTTGTCCAAGCATGCTATATGCCTCTGAACTTGTCTGTCTGTGGGGTCAATCTGCCAGTATTCTATCTTATGGAAGGATCCATTGGCACTCCGTCCCAGCCTTTCCAGGCCTTAGTGGATATCAATTCTTATGAGTCGACGTTTGCCACGTGCAACACTCTCACAAACTGTCCGGTTTCGAAGTCGTCAAACTTCTTCACTTGTGTGTATCCTACTTACGATGCGAACATTAGTTTCAGTTTCAACTACCAGAATACGAGCTTTTTCACTAACTTTGTAAATAGTGGTTCTGAAGATTTAAACCAAGGTTGCTGGGCGTGGGATAACATCACATATGGTTCGCGTGGAAGTGTTTATGAGCCTACGGTTCTCCCGTACGCAGAATTTCCGTTGGTTAACCCTCCTTTGGATGCTAACTACTATGAGGCGATCGTTGGTTTGGGGCTGGACCTCATCCAGAGCAGAAACTTGTTTATCAGTGACAAGGATAGAGATAAGTACTATAACAACTACACCCAAAACGCGTCTGCTTCGCTTATGGATACAATGTTAGTTTACAAGCAGATCAATTCGAAAGTCTACTCTATCTGGGTCGACGACAAGGGTATAGGACAAATCATTATAGGTGGTGTTGATACTGGCAAGATTTCTGAAGGGCATAATTTGACCTATTTTGAGAACTTGCAGTACAAATACTTTACTTCGCAGCTCATCTCAGGCTCAGGAAGTTTCAACCTTTACAGACCCTATATCAGTTTGGATTATATTCTGTTAGATGGGTTCACAAACTACAAAGCTAAGCAGGAAGAGTTTGTTGTATATGATGCTATTTTGGAGAGTACAGAGAGAAGTATTTATGGGCCAGAGGCCATCATCAAAAGTTTTGCAAAAGACTACCAATTGAAGAACGCGGACAATAGATATTATATTAACTGCACAAGGTTGGGACAGCCTCTTCTTCTCAGCTTTGCAAACGGTTTGAACATCAGTGTTCCTTGGGATGATTTGGTGTTGAAGAACTTAGACCCATCCACAAACAACAAGACCAATCAAGACTGCGTGTGGGCGCTCAACTACAAAGAGAAACAGGACTATTGGGTGTTGGGGCAGACTTTTTTGAATAATGTATATTTCTACTCAGACTTAGTGAACCAGCGATACGGCATAGCACCGGTGAATAGAACGGGATTAAGCAATATAGAGATCCAGACGGTTCAAAAAAATTTCGGTTAGCATGTTATAGAAGTAATTTATTTGTATTTTAATGTATTGTAATGTTCTGGGTTTGTAAGTCAAGAAACTTCTTGGTCAAGCAAGCATCTTAAATGATATGAACGTAACTTTCTTATTAAACAGGTTATTTTCTATACACTCTACATTAGTCTTCTGCACTGTAATCAGCCGAATTGCAGTTTTGAACTTGTTTAACTAATAAAGACACCGATAATTGTACTTTTCCTTCATCCAATTTCATGAATAAGGTTCAGTTTTGTCCCCATTGCATTCTGAGTATCACCATGCCGCTTTTAGGCAATAATTGTCTTGAAAAAAGTCAAAATATTCAAAAATATAACATATTACTACTTTTGTGACATTTGCTGTAATATCTGTTTTCGCTTATGTTGAGCACACATTTCAGTTTCACCGCTTGACTTCTTACCCCACATATCAGATAAGGTGGGTGGTACAATATCATACTGAAAATAGATGTTAGCACCTTCTACTTTGGTCATATTATTTACTCTACGGTACGCTTTAAAGAACCTGCCAAAATACATAGTGATCTTCCTTGTCATAGATGTGCACGCTCAGCCCTGCATCGTTTCATTTGGCCGTTATCAGGTTGACAGACATGTGAATACATGAGCCAAGGGACATTGTGAAACAGAAAATCGTGAAGCGAGGGAACAGTGGAGAAAAATGAAATGGGAAAGGTGTCAGAAAAGACCCGTTTCCCGACCTATGAGCTCAGTATAAGAACAACTTGAAATGTAATGAAGTCGTAATCTATATGAAGATTATAAGAAAATGGAACGATGTTATTCATACAATATACTATACGATAAAAATCTGAATCAGCTTTGATTTTATCAGTATCTTTTAAGTTTGGGAAATATAGGAGTATTGTTAACGTGTCTTCCGTTTCGGGAGCTGATAGACAAAATTTACGAATATACCAGACTAAACCAATAGACCAGTGTTAAGAGGTTTATATAGCTTAACATTTTAGATTTGAAATTAATCTTCAACTAAATTCGATTTCTTTTCGCGTTTGAGCTTGTTTTATGGAGAAGGTGTGAGAAGGTGTGACATCATTACAAAAATTCGCATATAAGTACAGCCCATCCCTATTTTAATAGCATCAAACACAGAGCGCATCTAAAAAAAGAAACATGGCGGTTAACACTACTACAGTCGGGGGGATCACATCGGGGGCCAATCCTATCGTGTACTCGGCTCTGGCTCCTTACACTCTTTTCCTTCTCCAGGCTCTTATTGTATACTTCTTTTCCTCCCTCATCAACTACCCTCTCCAGAAAATCAAGCAGCCTCGGGTCATCGGTGAGGTCATTGCAGGCATCATCCTCGGCCCCTCTGTCTTTGGGAAAATACCCCACTTCACGGAGAAAATCTTCCCTACGGCTAGTATTCCTGGTTTCACCTTGGTTGCCAACATCGGTATTATCTTGTTTCTTTTCGTCATCGGCCTCGATGTCGACCTCGACTTTATGAAACGCAACATGCGGGTGGCTTTCCTGGTGGGCTTCGCTAGCATGGCCATCCCCTTCGCTATGGGGTGTGGTATCGCTGCTGGTCTCTACAACCAATACCGTGAACATGATGAAGACCTTCCACACATTAAGTTTACCACATACATGGTCTTTGTGGCCACTGCAATCTGTATAACGGCGCTTCCTGTGTTGGCCCGTATCTTGAGAGAGTTGGGTATCGCCCAGGACAGAGCAGGTACTATTGTTCTCCTGGCAGGGATCTTCAACGATCTTTGTGGGTGGATTCTCTTGGCGCTTTCTGTGACTCTTGCTAACGCTGACGCGTCGGTTAATGTAGTGTACATTCTTCTCTTGACTGTTGGGTGGTTCCTTACTATGATCTATCCTGTGCGCATTCTCCTCCACCTCTACCTCAAAAAGTTCACTAACGAGGTGGAGGCCGGTCCTAACCATACTACCCTTACTCTCGTGTTTGGGATTGTGTTTGTGAGTGCCTTTTTCACTAACATCATCGGGGTGCACCCAATCTTCGGGGCTTTTATGGCAGGTCTCATCATCCCTAGAGAACATGGATTCACCGAGAAGTTTGTGGAGAAGATTGACGGTCTCATCAGTGCTGTGTTCATTCCTCTCTATTTTGCTTTGGCTGGTCAGAGTGTGGACTTGTCCTCGCTCAACGAAGGGATCGACTGGGCTTACATTGTTGGGATTGTGGGTTTGGCAATGGTAGGTAAGATTGTCGGGGGTTTGTTTGCTTCGAGAGCTAACGGATTGTATTGGAGAGAAAGTCTTACTGTTGGTGTATTGATGTCTTGTAAAGGTATTGTGGAGATTGTTGTTATCACTGTGGGTTTGAACGCGCAGATTTTGAACAAAAAAACTTATTCTATGTTCATTGTGATGGCGGTGGTAACAACTTTCTTGACTACTCCTTTAACCAAGTGGATTTACACTCAGGCCTACAGAGACAGCATCGCACATGAGATGCCGGGGTATCAAAAGAAGATGGCTGCTGTGGAACACAGTCCAAGAACGGTGGACGCTCTCACACCACCAGATAGCCCAGCTTCTTTGAGTGAGGCATAATGTGATAGAGTAAAGTTAACGAACCTGATTTATTGTTTAGTGGTTTCAGCAAAGCTATTACAGCATATTTGGACTGTTTGATTTAGCATTGCTCGGATAGCACTAGTTACTTTATTATTTTATTTTTCTAGTTTATCATGCTAATGTTTACGTTGATTATGAAGTGTTGTAAATGTTAGTATATACGAAGTCAAAGTGGCGTCCAAGCAACAAGCACAGTGGAAACTACAGCTTTGCAAGACCTCAGATAGATATGTGAAAGTAGATTAAGACTTCTTTCCCTCTCTGCTTATCTCCTGCCATGTCTTTCCCTCTTTGCTGAGCTCAACCATGATCTCTTCACTAATTTTGCTCACAATGTTTGGCCCTTTATAAGCAAACCCGGTGTATAATTGTACGAAATCAGCCCCAGCACGTGCGAAATCCAAAGCGTCTTTCCCTGAAGAGATACCTCCACATCCTATAATAGTAAGCTTAGGGTCCTTATTGTACTTAACAAAAGTTTTCAATGCCTTCAAAGAGATTGGCTTAAGAGGTTTACCAGACAAACCACCAGCCTCCTTAAGCACAGGCGCGCCAGGAGAAGTGTATATGGTAGGTCTGGAGATGGTTGTGTTAGAAATGATTATGCCGTCTATTTTCAGCTGGTTTACGGCCTCGGCAATAGACTTTATCTCGGTTTCCTCAAGGTCAGGAGCTATTTTCACTACAACCGGAGGAAGTGGCTTCTTAGCTCTATTCAATGGATTATCGGACATCACAACTTTAGTGTCACGTTCCTCTACAACAGCATTTAGCAATCCTACAAGTTTTTCTGTCTTTTGTAAGTTTCTCAAGCCAGGAGTGTTCGGAGAAGAAATATTAATCACCAAAACATCGGCAAATGGTCCGAATCTAGAGACCCCGAGTCTGTAGTCATCAATTTCATCACCTGTTTTATTTTTGCCTAAGTTAACAGCAAGAAGTTTGTTTTCTCTAAAAGAGTTGTTTTCACTAGCCAAGTGTTTTGACAAAAACTTCTCAACACGAAGCCGAAGACCACTCAAAACCAGGAAGTGGCCATCCGAGTTGAAACCATATCTGTTAATAACAGCCTCATCACGAGAGTTGCGGAAAAAACGTGGTTTTGGATTACCTGGTTGAGGCAACGGAGTGATAGATCCAACCTCAACATAAGAGAAGCCCAAGTCAAAAACAGCATCAATTGCTTCAGCATTTTTATCGAAGCCAGCAGCCATGCCGATAGGATTCTTCAATGTTTTCTTGCCATCAAAAATCTCAGTCTTGAGAAGCTCTTTGGGGTCTTCTATGTCTTTGTAAAGTTTTGGAAAGAGGCCATAAGACATAAGCTTTATCACAAAGTGATGAGACTCTTCAGCGTCCATAGTATTGCGAATCAATGGCCCAAAAATGTACTCATGAACTGAAGACTTGGCATTGAACATGTAGTACGCTAAGATACCACAGCCAATTACAGAGAAAACGCCACCAAAAGAAGACTTAAGAGGGGCCCTCTGAGTCGACAACTGACGAAGGCATGGTCTGCAAAGAGCCTGAGGAAGCCTGGCACGACTCGCACGAAGCATCATTAATGGTCAAATTTGTAAATATTTTGAAGAAATATTTACAAGACTCTGTGATGCTATAGCATTTAAATGAGTGAGTTTAGCGAATTCTTTGTCAAAATATGTCGTAAAAAAGTTCAATTATGTTTTCCTAAAAGAGAGCATATGAGAGATCTTCTAATTTAAGACTTTCTTGACTTTTCTGTAATTTTCAAATTTGAAACTATACAACATATCTAACTTTTGCGAACAATAAATAAGTTGAGAGGTGAAAAAGAAAAGAGTTCAAAGTGAATCTTACAAGATACCTAACCAAATAAGTGCTATTTTTACACTATGTAGCGTCCTTTACATTTTAGCTCACCGTAGGATTCTCATAAAAATCTGAAGAGGACAATAAAACGATCTCTTACTTCAAAGAACATAGAATTAGATCTTCAACAAAAAAATGAGAGAAAAGAGTGTGTGTATAGGGAATTTTAGGGCCAATCGAGTCATACAGTTTTTCATGAGAAAAACGAAAGTGAAGAAGAAAAAGGGATCATAAAGCTTAAAACTATAAGTAGTAACACTCATTATACTTAAAAAGTTGTCACGATTACTTATTTAAGGCCACATATATCAATATGCTGCGTCAAAATGAAGCAGACATATTTGAAGTCTTCTATTTCATTCTAAATACCAAAAAAGGCGGAAGAGTTGAGGGTGAATGATTTCTAGTGTATCATAGGGAAATTGATAAGCCTTTATTTGTGCAGTGTTGAATTTTATCTATGAATGGATATTGTATCATGAAGCGAAATACCAGTCAGAAATCGGTCCCTTGGCCCAGTTGGTTAAGGCGTGGTGCTAATAAATTTGTTTCGATAATTGTTACGCCAAGATCAGCAGTTCGATCCTGCTAGGGACCATTTTTTTTTTGCATTTATTAAATCGGTAACGCGAAATTTAAGTGAGTTTAGGTGGATTGAAATATATCGGAAGTAACGATATAGAGCGCACCATAGCGTTCTTTTCCCCATTCATCATCATCACATACTCATAGATCCATAATGTCCCGGCGCCATCTCAGATCCACAGTTCTCAAGGAGTCGTTCAACGAGTTGAATGATTTTCTTATGAACCAGAATATGCCCGTGTCCCTCGGTACGAATTTGCTTCTATCGGAGGTGGAGAAGCATTACAACTGGATCCTGTGTTTACCTATGGATCAGCGCCCTAAAAAGGCGCGTTCATCAAAGCCGCAGAAGCCAAACTACAGAGAGGATAGTGATTCGCCAGAGCCGGTTTCTCTGCGCAAGAAAAGCGGATCAAGGGCTGCTTCTGCTTTGGAAGAGCTTCAAAGGTCTGCTTCCATCAGAAATGAGGCGCTAATGGGCGATACTGACTTTCTTAGAGACAAAAACACGAAAACACTCTTCACGGAACTAAACAGTGATTGTGAATCAGAAAAGGATGAGGATGACAGATACGACGATAATGAACGTTTGAAAGGCTCTAACACTGAATTTTATTCCGGCATGGACATAGAGTCTGTTATATACAAGCCTCAGCCACCAGCTAAACGTAATGAAAACATAGACACAAGCAAAATACTTCTTGATCCAATACAAAGACAGAAACGAGAAAAGGTCTTTTGTCGTTACGGACTTTATTCTGCCCCTGCCGAGATTCGAAAAGTGAAAAGCAGCAGAGGTTGGAGATTTCAAATGCCAAATCCAGATAGCGAAAGTTTCAGAGATAAAGACTATGAGCTCCCGTTTGACGTATATTGTGCAGAGGTTTTACCAGACCGTGTAAATGTAGACTCTGTAAAAGGGTACGAGCTCCTGTGGGATAATGTTCACGAGATCAAACTCAAGCACTTAAATGGGCGTTTCAATGCTAATGGGAAAGCATTGGAAATGAATAGTAAAATGAATCAGATATACAAAGAATACAGAAGAGCTCTCAGTACTGCCTTAGTGAGCAAAGGTACGGAGGTATTTCAGACTTCTGGAAAAGGCCTTGGACTCAGAGCTACGCGGGAATATATCCCGGGAAGTTTGGTTATGGAGATGACTGGCGAAATCCTCACATATAAAGAGTTTTTAACTGCAGAGTCGAAAGACTATTCTGTTAATTTTGTAGATGGGTACGTCATCAACAGCCACAGAAAAGGCTCACTTGCTCGCTTCATCAACCATCTGATTCGCCCAAATTGTGAATTTCGGGTATTTCTTGCTGAGGGGCCGAAGGGCGTAGTGCAACCACGCATCGGCATTTTTGTGAAAAGAGAGAAAATTGAGGGTGCAAATGAGCTCACACTCGACTATAATGAAAATAGAGTGTACAATATTATGCCAAAGCGATGCTACTGCGGAGAAATGGGATGTTCTGGATTCATTCGGGTGAGCTATGCAAAGTTGGATATGATCAGTTTCCCAGCTTTTGCCGGTTTTTGGGAGGAGTCAGAAGATGGAGAAGTAGATAAAATTTCACAACTCATGAGAAGCACGAAAACAACAAACTTCTCTACCAAAAAACTCAAAAGGCTTTCAGTGTATTGTCTGGGAGAGCCAGAGGACAGTCTCGATTTATTGTTTTATGTGGTCCACAAAAAGGAGTCATATTACGAATATAAGAAGGAGCTAAAGAAAATCAATAAGCAATGGCAGGTACGAAAGTTTGAGCTTTTGGATGCTGAGTTCGAAAAGCAGTTGCCTCCTGGGGCCTTGGGTAAGAAGAGAAAGAGAAAACCCACCAGTAAGGGCAAGGAGCTTCTGAAGCAGGTAAAAAGAGCGCCTCCTATACCTCGCAAATTTCCTGGACCTAAGCCTAGAAGAAGGCTACATACCAACGGAGCAGAAAACTTCGAAGCACTTCCTGAAAAGCTCAAGGCGTTGTTAGCAATAGATATGGTGGAGTCGAGCTTATAATGTATTATATCTTAGAATGATTCTGTTGATGGTGCTTAGCGAAAAATGAGGAGTTGCACTCAGTTTGATACTGAAGATATGCATATACGCAAATAGTGCGGTGCTGAGTTTCATACATAAAACAGCAATTTGATACAAGCGTGGCTGATCTATGACTCTGAAGTGCAATCTTAAACTTTCAAGCCAGTGATCGAGTAGCGTGTGCGACTAAGCTGTACAACTACAAGCCCTAAACTAAGCAGATGTTCAATACGAGACTGTGAAAATGTATGATAAAGCTAATAGACTATAAACTTATATGTGTAGCCGAAAATGTACCCAGTTAATAATAAAGTCATGTATTTCAGTTGCTGTTCTTATTCTCTATTTCTATTCTCCAATGAAGTCATGTACTTCATTCCAGTATCCTCTTTGATTACATGTATTATTGTGGTATCCTTTAGGATAAGACCGAAAGATCTTGGTCTCTGCTGGACAAAGCTCATAGAGCCTCTTCATGTGTCCTGGAGGCACAATCTCATCTTTGAGTCCACTGAGAAACAAAAAAGGAATATTAGGATCTACTTCTTTGATCAACTCTTCACTCTTCCAATGCTCCGTAACAAGGCCAGTGAAAGCCTTCAAAAATGGGAAAATATAGGGAACCACTTTTGGAAGAGACAAAAAAGTGTTTTCTAACACAACTCCTGCAATACGAGGACTCTCATCTTCAGCTCTCTTCACACTCTCATTCAACTCCTCAGCTTCTACACTGCGCAAGTATTGACTGCTATAAGAAGCTATATATACAGAAACAGCTCCTCCCAACAGACGGCCATACAAGTAGATGTCAGATTCTCTGTATTGTTTGTCACGTGCCAAGAACTGAAGCACAGTACGGGCATCAATCTTCAAGCCTCTCTCCGAAGCGCTTCCGGTGGACTTGCCATAACCTCTGTAGCTGTACAAGAACACATTGTACCCAAATTCTTTATAGAAAATCTCAGCTATAGGGAGGTAATGAGATATATTCCCTGCATTAGGTCCAAGGATAACCACTGTTTTACCAGTGTAATCATCACCAGTAGGCTGTTTAAGCAGGAAACAGTCCAAAGTGATACCATCTTCAGTTACGAGCAGAAGGGCCTCATATGGGATGTCGTAGGTATCGGGAGTAGCATGAAATGTACGTCCTTCGTTCAAGCTAGAGGGGTACACGAGGTGCTTTTGGTACCGGTAGAGCCCGACCAACGCGACCGTGATCAAAGAAACAGACGCCCCAACGAATATCTTGACTGTGGCTGCGAGTTGCGCCCAAACCATGTATTAACAATTGTTAACACAATTAATTGACTGATGCAGAAATGAATTTTATCAACACAAGTAACGAAATCGACATGAGCACAGGAATGTGTATACTTTTGTAGAGTAGGCGACCATTGGTATGCGGTAGTTATTTACAAACATTATACTCTCTCCAACAATTCATTTTAAGAGCCATCTCATTTGATTATCAGTCTGATTAAGTCGGCTACTATGGTAGTGCAAGTGATGATTCATGGTTGATGTTAATATTGATAGAGAGGTTTCACTAGACACCCAAACAGACCTGGTTGATATCTGTTGTCCAAGTAGTGATTCTCCCGTTTGTACTTGCTATAGCTTATCGTGAAACCCTTTATACGACAGTGACGAGTTTCCATACCAGAATGGCAAGGTACCAAAAATTACTAAAAATCCTTTAAAATACCGATATCAGCTTTTCTTTCATAATCCAGATTATTTATTAAATAGAAACAAACAAAAGTAAAAAAAAACTTCCCCACCAGGATTCGAACCTGGAATCTTTCGATCCGTAGTCGAAAGCCTTAACCATTGGGCCATGAGGAAGCCTGTGAAAGTCTAAAATTTGAGGATTATCAATATCTGATATTTTCAAATATTCATCTCCTACTTGAATTACCCAGATGTGCGATCTACAAATAATTATTGACGAGGCGTTAAAATTTCTACACAGTGCCTGCATCCGCAATCACGTCTACAATAGGAAGTGATGTTTTGGTTACCTTAATTGAAAATTTTGAAATTAACACACCCACAGATCAACATGTCTGACGACCCATCTGATCTTTTAAACTCGCTCTCCATCAAGGGAGGAGAAGAGAAGAAGGGAGTGAAGAAGCCAGAAGCGGCTGAAACCAAGGAGGCCCCAAAGAACCCAGAGCCAGAAACAGAAGATGCAAAAGCAGAGAAAAAGGTGGAGGCCAAAAAGGAAACTAAAGACTCTGGTCTTATCACATCGACCCACGAGGTCAAGCTCAAGCTTGCGGATCTTCAGGCAGACCCTAACCTGCCTCTCTATTCTGTTAAAACATTTGAAGAGCTTGGCCTTCTGCCAGAGCTCTTGAAAGGGCTTTATGCGATGGGGTTCCTGAAACCTTCTAAGATCCAGGAAAATGCTTTGCCTTTGCTTATCAGAGACCCCCCAACAAATTTCATCGGTCAGTCGCAGTCCGGTACTGGCAAGACGGCAGCCTTCTCCTTGAACATGCTCAGCAGAGTGGATCCATCCATTAACCAGGTACAGGCCATCTGTCTTTCCCCAGCGAGAGAATTGGCACGCCAGACGATGGATGTTATCGAGAAGATGGGTCAGTTCCTGAAGGTCACTCGTCAACTCATGGTGCCAGACCTGTTTGATCGAGACTCTCAGGTGACCGCCAATATCATTGTGGGGACTCCAGGTGTAATTTTGGGTCACATAAGCAAACGTAGACTCAATTTGTCACACTTGAAAGTGTTGGTTCTTGACGAAGCCGACAACATGTTAGATGCTTCTGGGCTTGGTGAACAGAGTCTCAGAGTGAAAAAACAAATTCCTAATTCGACCCAGATTGTTCTTTTCTCAGCTACATTCGATGCCAAGGTGCGTCGTTACGCCGCTAAGTTTGCCCCCAACGCTAACAGTATGGAATTGAAGCAGGAGGAGTTGAACGTGGACGCCATCACACAACTTTATATGGACGTAGACAGTGAGAAACACAAAGAGGAGGTTGTGAGTGAGATATACGGGCTCATCACCGTAGGTTCCCTGATTATCTTTGTAGAGACTAAGGCAAAGGCTGACAAGTTGTACAAGATCATGAAGGATGACGGGCACTCTGTGTCGGTGTTGCACCTGAACTTAGACCTGATAGAGCGTGACCGGTTGATTGACGACTTTAGAGAAAAGAGACTGAAGGTGTTGATTACCACCAATGTCTTGGCCAGAGGAATAGACATTCCGCTGGTGAACTTGGTCATTAACTACGACTTGCCCGTGACCAAGGAAAGACTTCCAGACCCGGCCACATACTTGCACCGTATCGGGCGCACTGGTCGTTTTGGCAGAAAGGGGGTGGCGGTGAGCTTTGTGCACGACAAGAAATCTTACAAAGTTCTTCAGGACATTATAGGCTACTTTGGGAATATCACAATCAACCCTGTGAGTGCAGATGATTTGGACGCTTTGGAGAAGATCGTTAAGGAAAACAGTTGAGAATGCTTTTTACGTAGCGCGTAGCTTATAATAATTATAGTTCAGCAACATATTCGTGACTTTGTAGTTATGTATGTGGGGTAAATTCTACAAATTTTTGACGGTGATATAAGTTTATGAGATGTGTTGTAGCCATCACTTACATAGAAAGTAGATATACTACAATAAACGAAATTGCAAGGAAAAAGAGAACAAAAGTCCATAGGTTCGATATCTCACCACGAATACGCTTCACTTCATGTTCAACGTCGTAAACAGAGATGGGGACAGAGACTGTTCTTTCAGTAAACTGGGTCGCAGTGAACGTAGTACTGGGCTGTGCAACAACAAAACCTCTGAAAGGTGACATGTATGTAGAGGTAGCATAGAAGGTGGTTGAGCTCTGGTTCTTCGCATACTCAAGGGCTTTGTACTCTCTTCTTAGGTCGATGGTTGTGTCAATGTCGATCAATAGGAAGACGAGCAAACATATAAACAGAAGAGAAACTTTGGGTGAGTGTATCAACCCCTTGAGTTTTCCGAGCAGCTTCATAGCTTTTTCTGAGAAGTTTTCTATGCGATTTTCCCAAGAGTTTTCCCCACAGCCTTGAGGATTTAAGGTTGGATACAGTGGATGGTTTGGATTATTTATCATTGCGGTGCGGTAGTCAGCGTGGAGTAAATCCACTCAACAAAGGAAGCAATAATATGCAAAGAGCAACGAAGGAAAGGAAAATAAACTCCCTCCAAAATTTCGGGTGATTTGAATACGACATTGGTTATCTAGCAGTTTACCTTATATGTTTGATTATTAACAGATACTAATTTTGACAGTGAAAGGTAATTAATTATAAGATGCCGAATCATCAAGCTTACACAACTAGCAAAGCTTACAAAGGCACAATGCAATTATCTAGTTATGCTCAGATATTGAAGAATTTCTAGTTTAGTTTTCATCTTTGTCGAAGTACCGCCCCATGGCGTTCTCCCCATTACTCACACTGAACTCCAAGTCCTCTGCGGTGATGATGTCCCAGTACTTGTATACCATCATCATGGCAAATGTATTAGATAATGTTGCGAAAAACAACCCATCCAAGTAGTGGTTGCAACCTTCACAAATAATCTGTGAAAGCACATACACCAAGATTTGAGAAGCTATAAGGAAGAAAATGCAAAGAACTATCGCACAAACTGCCCAAACATTTTTCAATACATAAAAGGACAAAAATAACTGCGAAACAGCATACAAAAAGATCCACACAGCATTGAGAACATACACAACCACAAACACTGCCATGATGTGAGCCGAGTTCACAGTGTCACTGATGTCGTTAAAAGTTATGATGGTAAGGATGAACAGAAGAAGGAAGAAAAATACGCTAGACGCTTGAAGTGCCAAGAGAGAGCGTTTTTTACCGTCCTCCCAGAACTCAAAGCCTAATAGGCCATTCACCATCAACGACCAACAGCAAACCAGAATGAAGCCATTTTGGATTCCAACAAGGTATATGTATGTTTTTGAGCCTGGAGGAGCCACACCACAGTCGTTGACGATGGACAAAGCCGTAAGCATGAAATAGTTGAGGTAAAAGAACATCATTTCCAGCCGCCCTATGGCAGTGAACTTACTACTGATATTGAAAATTATCATCACAATAAGCACAAGGGAAGCTATGTTGATAATGGCGTTGCCCACCTGGAAGATTACGGTGTTGGCAAGATAGATGCTGCGTGCGTAGCACTTGGTGATGATTCCAGTCTTGAAGTTCTCATCGCCAGTGTATATGAGGTTGCAGAGCGGGACCGTTGCGATCTCGCATATTTTGGTCATGTTTCCAAAGCCCATCGTGAATATTAGATGAAATGATCTGAGGTATTAGGTGTATCTCTTAAAACAGATGCTTTTCTATTCAACACACACGCGTTCCTTGGTCTTTAGTGGAGCGTGGGATGTTTTTTTGTGTTGGTAGGACCAACTGCAGTTGTTTGGTTGGATTGTATGTTATGTGAATTTGTTTGTTGATGTGAAACAATTTTGCAGATGCACTACACGTGCGAATGTTAGAGGATGAAATCAAAGCTTTTCAATTTTAAAAACACTATGAGGCTCAAGGAGAAAATTTTTTGGGTCGGAGCCATCACTAACAGTATTATTTCGAAGTACCTGATATCTGCGTGATCTGAGTTTCTCTATTTATAGAACAATCGAGATCGATTCTGATTTGGCTGAAAAATCTGAATCAATAAAAAAGCCATATTTGGCATATCTTGAGCTTATTGTAATAAAGAGATGAGTATTGTAATTGGGCCAGGTGGTTCTGTGAGTGGTACATACAGATGAAAAAGAGCTGTAAGTTTGGCCTTAAATCGATGTAACTGGTACAATTGAGAGACAATAGTTATTGGTTTAAGAAATGTGCTATAAACTGATGCTATGAAATTTGTTCAAACCGTGCAATCAAAGAACGAAGCTAATTCATGAAAACAAAACACAAATAAGCAGTCCAAAATTTACAAAGAATCATAACTCATATTAGACAATATATTACACTTTATAAACTTTCGAATCCAAAAGCCCAGTCTAAAGCTCTCCCCACAACACCCTGTCCACCATAGTGCTCTGGTCTATACACACTGCGCTTCTTATTCTTTCTTCCCTTATCTTTCTCCAATAGTAGCTGCCTTCCGTTTATTATCGACAATTTATGATCAGTGTTTTCTTCTGAAACTCTCACTCTTTTGCTCTCATTCTCTTTGCGCCCAAAAAGAAGGAAATCCTGGTTCAAATGTGCAGCTATTCCTGGCACATAATCGTCCAATATGTTTTTGAGCTTATGTCTGCGCCCCTCCGCGTGCACAGGTAATACATTAGATACGTCGCCGGAGTGGTCTTCGGATAACAATCTCTTTTTAACCTTTTTAGGAAAGAGTGCGTCATCTTCTTTCTGAGGCCCCGTGCTATACACTACACTTCCTTCTTCTCCAGATTGGAGTTTTTTCAACAATTCTTCACTGTACATCTTAACTCTCAAGTAGTATCCCTTGAACACAGCGTCATCCTCTTTGAGTGCTCTCAGACGAGCCAGAGACGTGTTGTATGTTAAAACAACCCACCCGTTTCCTACTTGAACAGGTAATGTTTTTCTAGGGCCATCTTCATAGAAGTTATAAAGATTATTCCCCTTCAACACCTCAAAGTCTTCAAGTATTTCTCCATATTTACTAAAGTATTGAATAACTTCCACAGAGTCTGACTCTTTGTACCCATAAACTAATACAGGGTATTCCTCTGCAGGCTCTGCCTTTTCTGGCTTGTCTCCAAAGAACCCAGTGGTGCCTAAATCACGCTTTTCATAAAAGGTTGAGAAGAAGTTCAGTTTCTTCGTATCATAGTGGCCTGGGTCTACCAGAATCATCGACGGAAGCTCTTTTTTTTTTGCTATTTCGCTAGGCTCAGCTTTCTGTGCTTTTGGAATTAAGCTTTTTTCAAACGGATCATTGTCTAACTCAGTGAGAGAGATTCTAGGGGGGGCATCGGCATCTTTCACTGCAAACCGGGCATTTTTTATGCCAGGGCCTTTGCTGAAGGACAATTGCTGAATAGGACCAAAATCAGAGCCAGGACCAGCCAAAAGTCGCCGAACTTGGGCATCTAGCGGATCTTCGGCTGCTGGTGACTCTTCGCCATCACTTTCGTCGGAAACGTCGTCGAGAAACGCGTCTGGAGGTTTTTTGGTGGATTCTACTGCTCTGGGCACAATCGCAGAGGGGGTCTTACGGGAAGTCGAACCCTCACTGAGCCATGTCTTAGCAGGTTTTGATTTCTTGGCTGCACTCATTATGTTGGGTTCTTTTTAGGAAGTAAAGGTTGTATTAACGGGTTTATGTTGAAGTTTTCAGCATAATTTATGGTGGTGGAAAATACTAATATATATGTCACGTGCCAGAAGCACTTTCCATGAGTATGCTCAAATTACCTTAAAGAATCGATGAAGATGCTTTGATTCTTTAGCAATCCTTGATGATAGAAACTTGCAAGTGTATATCCTGTATAATGTAGTAAGAAGTGTATCTAGTTTGATAAGTCTTCCAAAAGACGCTTTTTACAAACAATTCATCATAAACATAAAGCGAATAGTTAATTGCTTTAAAATCACTAAGGCTTCCCAAAATTGAAATCGACATGATTACTTCTTGTCCACTCCAGTGCTCCCCTCTACCTTTCCAATCATCTCATAGCTGCTCCCCATACTTGTGCTGTCTTCAGTCTCAGAATGCATAGCACTACCAAAAGAAGACGATCTGCTTCTGCCCACCATATCTACGAGAAAGTTGTCCGTTTCGGTTCTCGTCAGAATAGAACCCATTCTGCCTTCTTCATAAAACTTGTCAAAGTCAGGAAACAAGCCAGGCCCAAGCTCATTGCAAATATCGGTCACCTCTGTTGCAAGCTCCTCTCTGTATTGCTTGAGGCCTACCATATAGTTCTTACTGATAAGCTGCATGAACAAAGGCGGAAGGGACTTAACAATATCCATTCCCACCTCCCCAATACGGTAGGAACAGTAGGTCGTAAACACTAAAAATAGATAGCAGAGCGCAAACAAAAGGAATCTATTTTGGAAATATAACAAGCGGTAATGTCTAATGAGATAGGTACCTACTACAGAGTAGAATACATAGAAGATAGGAGCAGTGACAGTGGCGATGATAACCTTCCACAGAGCAACCACATCAATTGCCTTGATTTTGACGGTGGATTTTTTGAGAGCCTCAGCTTGCTTTTTACGAGAGTAGTACTCCACAATGACAAACACAGGCGCAAACAATATCACACCTGGCAAGCTTAGAGAGCCAAAAATAAGCAATTTGGATACACGGTTAATTAGGATGTTCAACGTGCCTAATCTTCCAGCTAATTTCTGGTCCTTGATCTGGTAGTCTTTCAACCCAAGCTGTCTGATAAAGTGATTATAGTCAGCTGCCGCTTGAAACAAGCGCTTGATCCGAGGATCATTTTGGTAATGTTTCCAGCCCACCAAAAGTCTTCTATTAACCTCATTTATCGTAGGAAGGTTCATACGTCCTCCAGCTTTATACAATCTGCGAATGGCCTGGATCGTTCTCAAAGTCTCTCTGTCTGGAGCCGTGATTGTTACAGACTCAAGCGAAGCTTTTATAGTTTCAAGAAACTTGTTAGTAGCCTTTCTTGGGTCTTGCAAATACTCCTCTCCGTCTTTCTTTGTGACGACAAATGGCTCACCAAACTCAAGCACAGCCCGAGATCTGAACCGGTTAGGATGAAAGTAATACAAGCCAGTAGGGACAATTGTGATTTGCGCATCCTCTTCTGGCATGGCCGCAACGGCTCCCAAAGCCATGATGCCCACACCAGGCTTCAAAGGGAGAAACTCTGTGCGGTCGTGAGAGCCCCCTTCTGGAAAAATAGCTAGCAAACCTTGTCTGTAGAGGTGGTTGTAAACATTCTGGAAGGTTGTGTTTGTGTCTACTTTCGGACAGTACTTGAAAGAGATGGGTTCAGAAAGTTGGTCTAATGCTTCCTTTGTCAAAGGAGAGGAAAGAGTGAGTTCAGTGTCTGATTCGATGGACTTTATTTTCCAATTTCCAAGTTTTTTGGGAAGTCCTATGATGCCCGAGAGTTCAAAAGTTTTGAAATTTGTGCCTTCGCCAACCAAAGTGGTTGGCAGTGTAGCTTTAATTTTACCTTCTGCAACAGTGAGGTCATCCTGGGCACGCGGAACAGGAATGGCATGCGCAAGCTTTGCGAGTGTACCTATAAACCGTTTCTTCTTGTACGAGGACTCCGCAATAATACAACTGATGCGACGGCCGACGTATTGCCGGAGAGGTGTGTATACAATTGCAGCGTCCACAAATTGATTGCTGTGGGGACCACACACGAGAATCACTGGGCCTTTCTTTGGAACATTGTGGAGACCACTGATTTCCACTTCACGGAAGAAAATGTGGGTCACAAGATATGTGAAGACAATCACAATATTATAGACAAAATTGGAAAAGGAGAACGAGAAGTCGTCAATGGGGGGGAGGGTGGTTGTGATTTTGGGCTTCGAGGGCATCTTGTATAATAATTAGAATCTGCTAGAAAAGAAGTAAATTGTTAGCACTGAACTCAGATTAATAAATGGTTTGGCTGATGATATGGAAGGGTTGGGAGGTCTTATAGGAGATTGTTCAAATAGTGTCTGGTTGTTGGGTTTTCTTGTAAGTAATTGTTGGAGGCGTATTTAGAGCATGCGTGCTCAAGTGCATGAGATGAGCATAAATGATCGAGGGGCGTTTAGGGGACGGAAGTAAGTAGTTGAAGTATGCTGGCAAAGAAATAATTCTTGCAAAAATTGGTATGATAATTATATTTACAAATTCAAAGCGCTCTATTGAAGGAATTTTTTACATAGTAAGGCGTGAATAGATGGCGACTACGGCAAATACGTAGGCAAAGATTATGTCAGAACATGATTACATATAAGGCGCTTCGATTCATTAAATGGTGAACATGGCCTTCTTTGAAAATACAGAAAGTAAAAAGAATTCAGTACAATACATTGTCTATAGATAACACTCATTCCTCTGATCCCCCCTCTAACAAAGTCTTCAAAACGTGCTCATACTTCCCATTAGTCGCTTTATTGGCCTTTCTGAGTCTCTTCTCCGCCTTCTTGTAGTACTTTTCCTGATCTTCACTGTTCAAGTCATAGCAGTTGCCTAGAGAAATTTCAGCCTCCGCGATGTTCGCCCAGGTAGAAGGATCCTCTGAGTCCTCGGTCTTCTTCACATGTGCAATGGCAATTTTGTAACATTCGATGGCCTTCTTCTGTGCTTCCCTGATTTGTTCCTTGGGAGCCTCCTCTTCTTCCTCACCGTAGGCGAGCTCAGTATATACCTGGCCAGCATCATCAGCCTTTTTCTGGTACAACTCAGCGAGCTTTTTGTTGGTCTCCAAATAGAACATTACAATGGAGTTGTTGGCATTCTTAGGCTCTCTCGCATGCTCTTCCAAACCAATCTTGTACTTGTTGGTGTCAGCATCCTTAAGATGCTTCATAAACTTTTCAAACCGTTCAATCAAACGGTCTTCAAACTTAGCCACTTGCTCACGTGCTTCGTACAATGGATGCTTCTTCAGGAGCTCCACTAAAGAAACTTCTTCAGTGTCACTATCCACTTCAAGGTCATCATTAACCCCGAAATTCTCAATCATATCTAGAACATCTGTGAGGGTGTCGAAAAGAAGATATTGTTGGTAGTCAAAAAAAACACCGTAGTCATTGTCCTTGTCCACAACTTTACCCTTGTGAAACTTAGACAAATGGAGCACATACTCCTCATATATGTCAAAAATCTCCAGAACAAGTTTGTCTATAGGAGGAAAGTTTTTCTTCTTAGACTTCTTGTCCATGCAGGAAATGTACTGCAAAGGCACTCTATTGGCCAAGATCTGACACTGTGCAAAGCGCAACACTATTCTGTCTTTTGGAAACTTCTCGATTCCAGTTTCTATGCGGTCAAGTGCCTCTGTAAAGAATTCTTCCACTTTTTCAACTCTTTTCTTTGCATTCTCGGCCTCTTGAGCTTCGTCAAATTCTTGCTCTATGTCTTCCGCCTCACCGACGTAGTACGCAAGCTCGGCTAACGCAAGGCCGTATATAGCGTAAAGCTGTCCATCCACAACAACGTTTTCTTCGTCTTTTTTTGTGTCCTGACCAGTCTCTTTGTTGTATTGTTTGCGGAGGATGCGGTCACACTCGTGAACAATCCCATTAAGAATAAGTTCGTCTGAGGAACCGTCTTCAGAGCCCTCTCTTGTGATTTTTTTCTTGGCGTAATTGATCCAAAGCTGTGAGAGCTCGTCCGCGTCTGAAGCGAGCTTTATTGTGACCTCATTCCCTAAGACTTCAGAAGTCTTGCTTTTCTTTGATTTCTTGTGTGATTTCCCAAGTCCAAGTGGTCTTTTAGCCATGTTAAATGTGTGATTAAGGGTGTAAGAGAATATGAAAAATTATGCAGAAATTTGTAAATCGATGAGGTGCGTCTGTCTAGCTAGCGACTTACTCAGATTGAGCTGTAGTAACCGCAACTAAACAAAATTTTTACCGACTTTTGATGTCGAGTATATTGAACAGTTGAACAGTGTACATCATCTGATTCATGAACATCCATCATAACCACTCAAATACAATGACTATAAACACTACGCTTATCAACCTGAACGTAAATCCAACCCAATATATAAAAAAACAGGTATTAAGTGCCGTGGCAATGAATGGCGATGCCAATGTTCTATATAGTGCGCCACCTGCCCACGCAGTTATACTCAATATCATGAATCATACTCCTACACCTTCTGGCTAATGGTCTGCTCCAGGTGCAACTTGTTGGCGTTTCTGTTGAAAGCAGCCTTCTTGCAGTTGGACAAGCCAGCACACAAGTGATTCTCCATAAGACGATGTTTCAGGCAGAAGTTCCCGTTGCAATCCAGACAGCTACCTATCATACGCAAAGCAGCACTGTTGCAATTGGCAAAGTAGCATTTCTTGCTGTTCTTCTTCTTCTTGACAATAGCGCGAGTGCTCTTGATTGGCAGCTTGGCCTTAGGGGAAGCAGCATCTTCCAGGTTTGTTTCCGGCTTGGCAGCTTCTTGTATAGGCTCTGGGGTAGCAATAGAGGCAAACTCTGCGCTGTATGCATTTTCTTCAGGCACCTTACTACCAATAACGATGGCAGTCTCATTGATGTCATAATCCGCAACCGTCTTGAGGATGTCAAGTTTTACACCTTTGAGGTAGAGGTTATACACAGAGAGGTCCTCTGATGTGAGGGTCTCAGATGCCACAATTGCTGTGGCCTTGAGGTCCTTGATCGTGGAGTTGTCAGGAATGGTAATCTGGTAAGCTGGTTAGTTTTGAACAATGTTGAAAGAGGATATCTGTACTAATTTGAACCCGTAAAATATGCGCTTCTTTCTTTGGGGCCCACATGAGAAAATGAACCACATAACTGGCCCACATAATAGTGATAATAATAATATGGGTACCCCACACCACACACACAGCAAAATGCTGGTAATTACGTTCAAACAATTTGTAACAGTAAATGATTGACATATGTTGAGAGAGTTGGCAGTTTCCCTTGGTTTTGCAGAGCGGTGATTTAGTCAAATGTAACCAGCTACAAGCAGCGCCATCAAAACAAGACAACAGCTAAAATCGACAACTGTGAACACTCTGGCCACAGAATATGATATTAGACGCTTTTTGATATTGTAAAGAATCTGGAGACCAACCAACCCTTAATCCCTCAATTTGCCACCCACCTCTAAACAAAGTATAAAATCGTCAACTAAAAGCAAAATATGTTCACGTACCTTCACCTGATGTTGTCTTAATAGAGACCTTCATTTTCTTAAAATTTTGTTTGCTGGTTGGTTTTTCTCTGGGAGAGAGGTTGTTTAAAAAGGAACTTAAAACAGTGCTGCATTCTAGTCATCTATGATAAGGTAGGGGCGGGTAACGATGGAAAGCGCTTAAACAGGGGAAGGTTCGAAGAACGGAACGGCAAGGCATGAAGTACGAACTAGTTAAAGAAAGTTAGACGAGCTAAATAATGAAAATTCCTCATTGTTATAAATGTTTAGAAGTGATTCATCTGAACACTTCTTCCCTTTTCTTATTTCACGTGACTATGCATATGACCGTTGAGGTATCACAAGATCTCGAATAGGCAATGCTGGTGCCCTTATTGTTTAAAATGTGTGGGGGTAATTTGCTATATCACATGTAAAGAAAAGAGAGACTGGATTGATAGTAAACACAGACGATATTTTACACGTGTGATTTTCAAAATTAGCTCATCGTCTTATCTCTTTGACAGGTCATTCAGAATGCTGGTGATGCGTCTTGGAAATTTTCAAAGATCATACTAGATTTATTGGTAGAAATTTCATGAAATCTATAATTAAGACTAGAGGAGAGTCTATGAAAGCTTATAAGTTGTTCATAGTGTCAGAGCAAAGTACAGTTGTTTAGAAATTCCAATTCAAAAATTAAACTCATGCTCAAATTCAATTGGAACACATTTCCAAGCTCCCGGCTTCTTCAACAAAAAACGGGCTCTATTGGATGCGTTCTCTCTCCTTCAGAGGTCCCTCTTCCCCTTTCAAAAAGCCCCGTGCGGTGCGTGAATCTTGGGTGCAAAGCTATACCCAGCAAATGGTGCATCTTTAACGAGAAGTCTCACACTTGGGTTTGCTCCATTTGTGATACCAAAAACACATGGCTGGGAGATAAAGTTCCTCCAGAATTGTCTTGTGATGCAATAGAAATTGCGCCTGTTCCAAATAGTCCTGTGAAATCGTTTCTATACATTTTTCTTATTGACTTGAATACAGAGGTACCTGCCATTTGCAGTGCATTATGCGAGGCACTCAGTGTTCTACCAGAAAATTCGTATGTATCCGTGATTCCTTTCACAGAAGTGCCCATTAAAATACGTAAAAAATCATCTGCTCGAAAACCAGAGTTTTTCAATCTATATGTGGCTGCAGAGCTTGAAGAATTATCTGAAGTGTTAAGCCGTATTAAACAGGACAGTAGAATAGTTGAAAAAGGTAAAAGACCCCCAAGAGCTTTAGGGAAAGCCTTAGAGTATGCTATAGAGTTAGAAATGCTTTTCACCCAAGATGATTCTGCTTTAGAGCCGTCTTTTGAATCACTTTCTTTGGATGCACCATTGAAATCCCCAAAGCTCGGCAAGAAAAATCCCGAAAAAAACCAGAAATTTATAGTTAATATAATAAGCCTAATTTCTGGGCCTCCTACTATAGAGTCAGGAGCTGTGGCTAACGAATATGTGAAAGAGCCCCTTCGTGACCAAGAAGCCTCCCTTTCTGCTTCTGCTCGTTCAGCTCTGGCATCTGCATATTATACAGGCCTTCTAACTAGTAGCAAAGCAATATTCTCTGTGTTTGATGGTAGTGTAAGTGAGTCTGGGTTATTTGAAATGCTGCGATTGTGCACCAAATCTGGGGGTGTTATAGTGCAAGGTGAGAGTTTCGAGATGAACTATTTCAAACAAAACTTGGTGAGATTTTGTGGGAGGACTGGGTATCTGGGATCCTTGAATATACAAACGAGTGCTAACTGGAAAGTCTCTGGTGCCATTGGGCCTGTTATATCGAAAAAGGATAATTCAAAGTATTCTCTGGATGAAAGCATGGGAGAAGGTTTTACTAGCAGCTGGGAGGTTCGGTTTTTAGAAGAGAATGGAGGTGTAACCTTCTTTTTTTCTTTCCCAGAACCTTCTAGAAAGCCATATTACGGCCAAATTACTCTTAAAACAGATGGTAAGTGGAAAGTTTGGAGTTTCAAAAAATGGGCAAGCTCTGAGAAAAAAGAGATCGGTCTTGGGTTTAATGATTCAGCGTTTTTAGCTATTTGGGCCAAACAGTTGGCGTGGGAGCGTATGCGCACTTTAGAAAGCAACAAGAAAGCGAGAAGAAAGCTGGTGGATAGCACACTAAAAAAACTAATATATTTCGGAGGCAATGGGGGGAGTTTTGCGAATATTAGAAACGCAATATTAGACGTTTTTGCTGCTAGAAATGGGTTGCCTATATTATCAGATGAGTTTGTCAGAACTCCTGAAATGGCCTATTTTTTACGACGCTCATTTTTAGGCGACTCCTATAATACCTCGCCAGATGAAGTGGGTTTCTATTCCAACTGTTTATTGAGAAGCTGCGTAGACCATAGTGTTTTGGCTATTGTTCCTCGAGTAGTTAAAGTGGTTGGGGAGAATACTGAACCGCTACCTCTGAACTCTGAAATATTAGAACAGAACTCTGATAAAGTTCTTATATTGGATACACTCTTCAATGTGCTTATTCACTACGGAAGCACGCTATGCTACCACCGAGACTGGTTCAGGAAAAACATCAGCGCCTCGGTTTTTGAACAGGACTCTTTGGAGTGGGATATAGAGAAAGGAGTCATAGAGCCTCTTTCCCAAAATCAAGAGAAAGTTGAGCAGTTTGCTTCAGAAAGGAAGGTGGACTTTGCGAACATGTTCACAGAGATCAAAGCCGCAAAAAAGATTGCATATCTGTATATAAACGGCACTGGAAGGCCACTTCTCGCGCAGTTTATAGAGTCTGATGAGGGAAGGTCTCAGGCCCGGTATTTGTATGCTAACTTGAGCCCTTCAGACTCTTACGGAAGTGAGTATGGCGGGAGAGGGATCATGAGCGAAGAGGTGGGGGTTTTGGGTTACTACGGAAGAGTGGCGAAATGAATATTCAATACGCAATTTTATGTGTTCTAGATATTGTAAAAATGCTTACATGGTGAATCACTACTTCTACGAATTCTCGTCTTCGATAAAAGGTTGAACATACCGTTGAATTATTATATAGTGTAAACATATTGAACACACCAATCTACTAGCCTTCCAGTGTAACAAGAAAATCATAAACTTCGTAGTAATACAAATGGCTTGCCCTCGTTTCTCTTGCGTCAACTGAAGAAACTCTCCCACAACTCATCCACTGGAACCATTTCTGCTCCCTTCACCATCACCCCCCCAACACTTCCTGCCATATCCATACTCTCTACCATCATCTGTGCATCCCCCTTCTTCTCCATAAACTTCAGATAGTGGTCTGAAAGCCCCGTGCTGTGATGCACTTTCGAGACCTGTGCCAAGCGCTTCTTAGTGGACAAATTCACAATTGACTCCTCCACTGTATCCTTCACCCCCATCAACCACACAGTCGTTTCTTGTTTCTGCCCAATTCGGTGGATCCGGTTTACAGCTTGCAACTCCAAAGCAGTGTTCACCAACGGCTCACAGAGGATCACATGCGTCGCATTCACCAACGTCAAGCCTGCAGCTTGCTGACGTGGGTTCAAAAGGAAGCACGTGATGTCCGGGTTGGTCTTAAACCGGTTAATGGTGCGCCCATCAATGGTGCGCTTCTTCAGGGTGACCCCCACAAAACGTACACCTTGAGAAGCTAAAGCCTCTGCAATGACTATCAAGTAACTCTCCCACTGCAGGAAAACCACAATCTGAACCTTGCCGCCCGTTTCAAGAAGTGTCTGTTTCTTAAGCCACAACACTAGACGCACTATGGCATCTGTCTTAGCACCAAACCCTTTTGTGAGAGCCATCAGGGCAATCGCTTTGGACGTGTTGTCAGACACTGTTTCGTAGAAAGGAGTGCTTTTAGAAGGCATGACGTCTTGTTGTGCTTTATTAGATACGAGTTCTTCCTTTTTACCCTCGATTCTGCCAACCTCTAAGCTCCGATTACTTTGCACAAAGTAGTACAAAGACAGTCTGGAAACGTGAGCCTTGCAAAGAGGACATGTGTGGGACGTCTTGAGCCAACTAGAAAAGCAGCTTCTGCAGAATCGATGGCCACACTGGAGCATCACACCATAAACAATCTCGCTCTGGCAAATGATGCACGTCTTCGCGTCCTCAGACTCTTCTTCGTTGAGCTCTTTTCCCAAAGAGCAAAGATAGAGAAGCCTACTCTTCAAGTGAGCTAACTCACTCTTTGCCGCAACTACTCTGCGTTTAATTATGTTGTTCAGCACAAACACACAAAATTTCTGAAGAGTCTCCTTCAGAAACTTTTCAACAGCGTCCTCTTCTTCACCGAATCTGAGCAGCCCATTGGCCAGAGCCCAGTACCGATTGAAATCTGTAGATACAACAGTATCAGAAATCACCTGAAGCTGCGCATAGTATGCGGCCCTCGCATTGAAAACGCTATTCAACTTTGTGGCGCCCTTGATCTTGAACTCAGATAAGCTTTTTGTGCACGTTGCGGTGAGCTCCGAGACAAGAGGTCTATAAGCTTTGATGGCTTCCCTCTCTGACACTAAATATGGCATCGGAGGCTCCTTTCTTGAATTTCTAGGTTCAGAAGCAGAATCCTCTCTCCAAGCGTCCCATTCTCTGCACAATTTGCGTGCATCACCAAATAACTCCCCCAACAGCTTCAAATTAAGTTCCTCGTTCGACAGCCGACAGAACTCGGGTACAATTTCAAGAAGCTCGTCTTTGAGTTGGTCTTTGAACTCCTCCAATTGTTTCAAAGCCTCATCGTCTAGGCCAGAGGTGTTCTTCTTTTCTTTCTTATCGTCTAACTTTAGCTTCTCTTCATTCATAGCCTTCTGGTCTAGCAACATGTCAAGCATGCTTCTAGGATTACTCTTGTTAAAGCTGTAGAGATGAGTACCCTGAATGAGCGCCTCTCTGAAGCTGAGACTCAAATCGATCACAGAGAGAAGATAGGAAGCCTTTTCCAGATCGGCGATGGTTTCTGCATACTCCAGACCCTCACTCTCAGGCAAAAGTGGAAGAGAGAGAAGCGCAATGAGACGCAGTACCCACAGATTGATCATCGCAGCCTGCGCGTTGAGCTCATCAATCACTCGAGTAAACTTGTACACCCAGAGCCTGACCTCCCCACTCTTCACCTTCTTGAGCTCAATAGGAGAAAATTCACTCAAATCAATACTAGGAAACATCACAGTACTCTGGCTCTTCAGGAGTCGGTTGATAGAACTCTCAGCTGCATAGTTATACTCTCTGAGAAAGGTCTCTCTGATACACTCAGCCTTCTTGTAGTACTTATCCTCAGCTTTCTTAGCGGACACATACTTTTGAATAAGCTCTCCTTTCTTGTTCTCAGTCTCAACTTTCTCTATTTCACCAAAATCCTCCATCAAACTCGACACCCAGTCATCCCCCAGTTCCGTCTTCACCTCATACTTTTCAAATGTGCTCAACTCCTTGAGACTCTCTTCGGAAACGCCCAAGCCCTTAAGCTGAACTGCAATCTGCTCTCCGATCTGGAACTCTGCATTCCCCATGAAAAACAAGTACTTGTGGAACACCTCAATCCAACTCTTCAACCGGACCTGGAGGTTCTCTCGCTCACTCTTTTCTCTCTTTCGCTCACTTTTCTCCTTCTTCTGCTCACTCCTCTCTAATAAAAGAGCTCTCACTTTGTCTTGCACAAAACCAATGCTCTTTCTTAACACTTCTCTAAACCCAGTTGCATCACCCTCCAATTCCTTCAATTCTGCTTCCTGCAACAGATACAGTGCCAACAAACGCTCCTGCTCAGCAGTGGCACTCTTCACGTCCTCCAAAAGCTTTCGAAAGATGTCCTCCATCAGAAACGTCTTCTTCTCAGAGTTGTTTACACTCTCGCCAAAACTCACAGAACAACACATCTTACGCAATTTCATGAGGTATTCACGCATCACACGTGTGTCTGGAACCCAGTCGTCTTTCACTGGCTCACCCTTTTCGTTGAGGTCAGCACGTGCCAAAAACTCCCTGAATACAGAAACGTAGCTGTCCTGCTCTACAGGCGAAAACAGGGTAAGTAAAAGCACTCTGTGTTGTTTTGGAAGCCTGATATCGTCTCCTACAATCGTCTTGTCGTGTCTAATCCCAAGACCAACAACAAGCTTTGCAAAGTCTACACACCCAGTCTCGCTCAAGTTGGGCGTTAAAAATGTATCTGAGAACAGAATAGAGCTTCTTTTCTGTAAACTGACACCTTGAGACCCCACAGCAGCCTCTGTATTGAAGGGCTCTACCCGAAGGAAAGACATGTAGTTCATCAAATCGCTCACATTCTTTTTGATAGGCGTACCAGAAACAGCCCAGGAGTGACACCGCAGAAAGATTTTACAGGTTTTGGCTGCGTTCAGAACCGCCCCAGATACCATCTGCACCTCATCTAACACCACACGCCAAAACTGGAGAAGAACAAGAGGTGAGGAGTAATCGAAACGGTTTGTAGATAGCTGTAATGAGTCTTCAGAGTTGAGGACAATTTTGCTGGCCTCTCTCTTTGGTCTTCTCTGTGGGTTGTATTGAGCATAGTAGAGCTCGTTGGTTACCACATTGTATGTGGTGAAGATGACATCATACTGGGACAAAGTGAATGCGATTTTTTTGTGAGAGGGATCTACATTCACGTGTGAAGGTTGGTAAAAGTTGACATCCGACTGGGCCACAAAGTTGTGAGACTCAGCTCTAGACGAGTCTATACCATATACCACAGGCGTATGATACACTCCACCATTTATGCTAACCAAGTCGAATGTATCTGTTGGGTCTGCATCGTTCAGATTGTCGATGGAGCTATACACAGACACGTTCTTGGATTTTTCTGTGAAGCTAGAAAAGTTCACCAAACAGTCGCCACCAACTGCTTTTTCTGCCATTTTGAGCTTGTCGTAGCTAATCTTTATCAAGAATCGCCGCTTTGGGGCCCTCGAAGACTTGTGGAATGCTCCAAAGCCTTCATATTCCAAAACACGCAAACCTGGAGCCATTTTGCGCACCTCGTCAGCCCACTGCGAAAGAATGGCACTTGGGCACACGATCAAGGTCGATTTGGACTTGAGCACCTCTCTTCTTAGCACCCGATCATGCACGTAGTTCAGGTCACAAATGGCGCTTGCAGTGGTCCCGTTGAAGTAAACTTTACGTAAATCGGTTCTTGGATTCGCCAAGAGAAGCGCAGAAAGTTCAACTGTTTTTCCAAGGCCCATCTCCTCCAGAAGCATATTTTGTGCATATAGTGGTGGAGGGGGCGCTGCTACACCACAAACGAGCGGAGTGGTGTAAGCGGAGTCTAGAACTTTCAAAAGCTGTATAGAAGAAATAAAGCAACCATTATATTTGTTTACCCAGTAAACCATTTCCAAAGGGATGTTCTCAAAAAAGCCATTTTTTGGGTCTGTAATGGGAACAACCTTTGTAGTCCCTTTTATGAGCCTTACCCAACCAAAAGAAACCTTGTCCATGAGTTTGGCCAAGTAGTTGTAGTCATAAGCACCATTCTTCTCAAACATATTACGATCAAAAAAGAGTCTACATTTGGCAACACCCAGCACAAAGTCATAGTCAACGTTTTCCTTGTCAAGGCACCAAAGAATAGTTTTCTTTTGAAAGTTATAGAGCTCTGTAGAAAGGCCTGGGATGGTGAACTTGTCTGTGTATGAGCAGGGTAATCGGAGTTTGGACGCGTACTCTGTGAGCAAATTGTAAAAAAGCTGAGTGCTAGGGCTGCGTATTTGGGAGAAAACCAGTCTAACTTTTTCGGATACATCATAGCTTTTAGAGGCTTCAAAATGGCATGCAAAGTCATCAAACAGACGACCAACGCCGTTCCATTCATTTAGAAACTCATACCCAGATTGATAGAATGTCGGCAGAGCGGAGAAACCGATATCTCGTAGCATATCAAATATTTTTTGCGCGTAAAATGGAGGGAAAGGCTGTTTTTCATCGAAAAGTTCACGAATTTCGATAGAATATGAGAGACTGAGCTCTATGGAATTTCCCAGAGTCTTTATGTACAAGGAATGCCGAGGAACGCGTAGACATGGCATCCTTTTGAGACTAGTGGGGGAGAGCTGGAGAAATGAAAGATCTCTGATGATATTGTCACTCTGGGGCATTTTTGTGACATCCAATGTGAATATTTCACGGAAGTCAAGGCCTGGGATTTTTTTAAGTACGGTGTATACGCCACTATAAGATGTCGTCTTTATCTCCACACCAGGCACCTGGAACAGAGCTCCATTCTCGTCCACCAGCGAGATTATCAGATTCAGGTGAATAGAGCCAAATTTTGAAAGCTCGTTTATTAGGTCTTTGTGCTTCCTCGTGCTCTTGATTTGGGAGATGAATGTGCCATCTTTGAGAAGAAAGAATGGCTCAGACTCCTCAGTCCTCGGCTGTTTATTGGAGGACTTGGCAATGGAAAGTTGTGCCTTGACATATCGAAGGATACCGGAAGCTTCATCATCCGCTATATGAAAGCGGAGCATTATAGGGCGAAGGGACTAGTTTCCCATTTATAATTTTTCAGAGATGATCCAATCTATCTGCATGATGTGGGGGCAAATTCTTGGAGGGGGGGAGGGGGGAGGACGAAAAAATCATCTGCTCCAATAATTTTTTTTAAACAACCTGGCTTGACTTAACTACTTGCTTGATAACTGACAGCCATATTTGAAGCAAGGGAGAACCGAATGAATGTCATAATCGCCAGAGGGGACCCTGCATGAGCTGAATTCATGGATCTAAGTAAAAATCCTCATTGAACTCTCTACACAGTCTATAGGTATACGTGCGTATGTGCTTATACAGAAGGGTTTTCGTATATACCTTATTGACCTTTTTATGGATGATATGTGAGAATTCATGTAGCTTCTTCCTGAATCAGATATCAATCTTCAACAACCTGTGTAATACCATCAAATTAGTTCCAACGCTCTGAATGCTGTCATTATAATCTTCCTGTGTCCATCACTTGAAACCTGCTTTTCCTCAAAATTAGCCTGAATTAGAATTGATTTCCAGGTAGCGCTTTCTCGATCGAATTGATTACAAGGGTGTAGAATACCCCAGAAATGCTTAGTTATTACCAGAAAAAGATAAAAGACATGTGAAGAGCGGGTTTTTCGGGTTGAGGAATGTGTAGGCTTTTGGAGCGCATTTCCGGTTGAATTGGATTCAGCCGATCAGATGCATTTTGTATTTCTCAGTGTGTGATCAAATTGAGGAGCCAAGAAAAGGTTTATATGAAACCTTAGTTTTGACAGAGAGTATTGTTTTCCATTTCAAAAAAATTGGGTCAATATGAAGGTATATTTTCTTCATGTCGTTGATTTTATGGCATTCAAGAAATTAGGCTGAATTGTTGCATTCATTTTACCGGAGGGATCTGAATCTTAAAATGTGAGCTTAGGTAATTCTAAGTCATCGCAGGAGACATTCCAGTGTTTAATGAGTATGGAGAGAACAAACAACTCGAATCATACCAGATATGACTCATCCAAGGGCTAATAATTTGAAGCAGATGCTATAGAGTATAGTAGTAAAGATATGAAAACCAAGCTCCAAACTATCTTTTAGATCCTTGTTTACGCATGCGCATCTGCCTGTTAACTTGCATTAGTGGGATTCGTGGTTACTAGCTTGATGAAGAGGTATGTCAGCAGAAGAAACTCAAATACCATGTCAAGCACCTGGTTTCTTGTTCAAGTTACTATTCACAACTGTTCCTGAATAATTTTTTTCTATTCTCAACAATTGACGTGCATAACTCAGTGTACACAGTTCTAGCGTTTGTAAAAAAGGTGTCTGTATCGCTTATTAACATGAATCGTACGTAAGAATGCTTAGTTACTGCCGTTATAGATATGCCAACTTTCGGCAATGACTCCGAAATTACTAAACTATAGCCTGTCTAGTCTAAATTTAAGTATATAGAAGCATCTGAAAACTCCAGTTGAAGCGTTGAGCAATTGCAGGAGTATACAAAAAAAAAAAAACGCCAAAAGCGCCTAAAGTCGCGAAGCCATCTATCCTATCCTTTGTTTTTGTATAAGCTCTGCTTCAATCCGTGCTGCGTAACCACCACATTCTGCCCAGATTAAATATCCAAAATGAAGAATCATTGAGTTGAATCGAGTTACTACACTCAAAAAGTCATGCTTTTCATTTCTCAAATTATTATTGAAGCCAGGAATGAAGACAAGAATGCATCTTGTCTGGGCACGTGATCTGTCATATTCATAATATTTCAACAGTCCAAAAAACCAGGTCTCGCAGCCATGTCTCAAGAGGAAACCGTGCATCTGCTTCTTCGGGTCACTGCTCGGGGATTCTATCTGATCCCACAGGTGATTGTTCTCGAGGCCATCATGTTGCACAAAGTTCTTCTGGATGAGGATCTCCGACATTTGTTAGGGATCCTGATTAAAGAGCTTCGTGCAGTGTGTTCCGGGCTCATAGAAGACCGAATGATTTCGGAATTCAAGCAGAGAGAGCCAATACCCGGAAAGGAGCAAATAGACCTAAAACAGTTGGAGTTTCTTCCCGAGGAAGAGAAGGATCGCATCACTCTGCAGCAGTTTTACCAAAGAACATACTACTTTATTCGTTTTTCCTTGGCAGTGGATCTGATCAAGTGGAAGGTGGATCTGGTTGTTCGTCAAGTGGATAAAGAGTTGAATCGGATCAATGAGAAAGGATATGTATGTCCAATGTGCAAGAAGCACTACTCCGAATTAGAAGTACAAAGCTTATTTAACGAAGACTACACTGGAGTCTTCTGTAGTATATGTAACTCTGAATTGACAGAGGATAATTATCCCGAGGAGTATGAGCTGAAACAAGAACGCCTGATCAAATTGAAAGGCCAGTTGGATCCTATTCTTCAATGGTTGAAGAAGATAGATGAAATCAAAAATATAGAGGACCATTCTATCAATCAGTGTTTCTTGGCTCGCGTGCCTGCCAGTGATGTCAGTACTGGCTTATACACACGCTTGTCCAAGGGCAGTGGTCTGTATGATGCAGTCGCTGGTTATGGTGAGGAAGCTAAGAAGACGGGTAACCTGTTTGAGAGTACAACTATTAGAGTCAATATATCGGGTGATAATGAGGATGAATTGAGAAGACAACAGGAGCTTGCAAAATCCAAGTTGGAGAAGGCTGAACAGAATGCTTTGCCTAGCTGGTACCAGGAAAGCACTGTGGGCAAAGAAAATAGCAAGAGCGTCACAGACGAGCCTACAGAGGTCAAGGTGGAGCTCAAGAAGGATGAAACATTGGACAAGGGCGAGAGTGATGAGATCTCGGCTTACTATGAGAGATTGAAGGCTAAAGGAGATGAAGAAGAGGATGACGAGGACGAAGATTTCGATTTCGAGGATGTATAGACATTTGTTATAGCATTATTACTGAGCACGGTATAGTTGATGTAGATCTGTCAGCAGTAAGGTTGAGTTCTCTTGCCATAGAATGAAACGATCTTAGCTTCTGCTTGAAACGGTCTTTATAGTGAATAGCCAACCAATCGTTAAATTTGCCTTGCTTGATAAAACATCTTTCAAAAAACTTCAGGCTTAGACGTGCCCAGTAGACAGATATTATAGGCCGAATTAGGTGATACGTAAGCGTGATGTGATACAAAAAAAAAAGACAATCAAAACTATTGATCAGATAAGCAATATGTGTAACTTGAAATATATTCTGTGCCTTCTCCTCGCACGCACTTAGATTTCAGTGGCGACGCGAAAATTAAATTAAATAAAAAATAACCCAAATAACGCGTATGTCTGGCTACCAGGGATACAACCAGTCCGAGTACACCGGTGGCGGCTTCACAGCGACCACAGATTCATCGTCGCAGCCCAAATCCGCCCCTAGAAGAGACTTTATTACACCATGCACAATCAAACAGGTCAACGAAGCCGAACAAAGCCTGCCCGATGCCCCTTACTCTATCAACAACGTGGAATTGGCGTTGGTCCTGCTTGTAGGGATCGTGCGTGCTGTTAGTGAGAATGCTCTGAACCACTTAATCAAGATCGAGGACGGTACTGGTCTGTTCGAATTCCGTCACTGGCTCAATGAATCTGTGGGTGAAAAAGATGGATTTGACGAGGAAATGCCAGATGTTAACTCATCTAGCACTGTCCCAGTGGGCAAGTACGTGCATATTACCGGTCTGCTCAAGGATTTCAACGGTGGAAAGAGCTTGCAGCACGTAACGGTAGAGGTTATCGAAGACTACAATAAAGTGCTTTACCACTTTCTTGAGGCGGTGAAAGTGCACATAGAGTCCCAGGGGGTCAAGAAGAAGGACTCAAACGCATTGTTTGTTTCTGCTCCTGCGACAGAAGAGAGTTTGCAAGACAGAGTGTACACATTGATCAAAAACCAGACCCCTATCATGACCGAGGGAATTCCATTGCAGTATATCCACCAGCAATTGGGAGCTGATTTGGGAGAGTTGAAAGAGGCATGTGAGGCATTAGAAGAGGGCGCTAAGGTTTATTTGGGGGTCTCAGAAGATTCTTACTTGGCTGTGTAGTATTTTTAATCGAATTTGTATGGTGTTGTAGTTTTAGTATTAATGCGAATAAGTGAGTTTTTGAAGGAACGATATCTGAGCTATGCCCTAGCTAGTGGTAGTACGTATGCTAGAACTTATGGTGAATTTATGACGCACCATTCTATGTGCTTGACAAATGAGCGTTATCATCAGATTTGAAATTAGAATAAAGGTATTGCAGTTTTGTTTTGCAAATCAATCAATCAGTGTGACACATCCTTCAATGAAAAACAAAGATACTGAAACTCTGTAGAAGGCGAAAAGACTAAGTTCGGTTGGAACTCATAGATAGTTCTGGTTTTCTATTTGACTGACAAAACCTTCTTTTGTCATGCTTTTGGTAAAGTATGTGGTTACATGTTCAGCTTAGTATTGCAGCTGTAGGATCAGTAAAGAATCTAGCACATCAAAAAGATTGGCTCGTGTTATTAAAACACTAAACATGTGAACTGGTCAAGGTATGACGTAGCGCAGGAGCATTATAGATACCAACTAGGTTCTGTTGTTATTACGTTTGTGTCTGCATTTGCATATTTCTTATAAAAGTAATGGTTCCAGCTTAATTATTTATACCAAAAAATATGAACAAGATATTAAGAAATATTGAAAATGAACTTGTGAAAGACTCGACGCCATCTCCTGTCTTCTCGGTTGATTTCCAATAGGTTCTCCTTGTTTACCCTGGATTTGATCGTTTTGCTGTCTTAGCTTCTGAGTCCACGCTTTGTTTATGGTTTTGTTTGAGCTTTTGTTTACAATTCTGTTAATGGTTTTGTGTTTTGTTCGGTGTATCTTGATGTAATACATAAATTATATTAGCTTGTAGAGTAGGATTTACCTTTACTTATAGGTGATTGCAAAAGTATTTTATCTCTGAATCATAATGTTATAACAGTTTCACGCCTTTTATCATCTCATCTCATCTCTTCGCGGCTTCTTTATGAAGACTTTTGCAGAACCTAATTCGGACTCTAGTCGAGGATCATTGTCTTTGAGGATGCTGGAAGGAGTCTTTTGCGACATTATGATACGATATTATCTCATTTTTTTGTATTTACTGCCTTATTTGCAGACCTTCATTATACATGTGCTCACATTCTACTGCATTCTCATTAATATAGCGACGTTAAATTCATTGGCAGCTAAAATTAATCGTAATACTCATATTCCCTCTTTAGCCCACCGTTCAAAAACGCATTCAACAAGCCCAGTTTCAGAGCCTCTCCCACACACTCATTCTCCCCCTCTACTCTTATTGGTGACTTTCCAATATCAGAGCACCCTGCAAGCAAAATACGTCTTGCCACCGTGTGAAACATTCGGTCTTCATCCTTTATAGCCTCGTACAACTTAGCTAGATCTACTCCATACTCTGTGTCATACACATCAGGATTTTCTCTATACTTCAGCAATGCACCTTTCAACCCTCTTACTACCCTATCTTTCAACAGGAAACTAGACACTGTACTCAAAGAATCCAACCAACTCGAGCTCCCGTTACCATCAATCTCAGCCTGCTTTTCCAAATGTGGAAACAACTCACGCGCTATGCTCACTATATAGTCTATAGCTTTCTTGCCTTCTGCAGGGCGAAGCAGATTTCCTTCCTTGGGACAAAGAGAGGCGGCAGCAAAATACAATCTTTCTTCAATTAGTGCACAGTGAAGCTCATTAAGCCTTTTCTCGGCTTCATAAAGCTTACGAAGCGTTATAACAACTAGTTTATAACCCCAGGTATGTCCAGCCTTCCAGTTTGTAGATTTTTTGAGATCTAAACACGTCCGTTTGAAAGTCTGTATAGCTACAAATAGTTTTTTGAGTGTTCCTAGGACTTTGTGTAAGGAAGGCATGATTTTTGGGGTGTGTCTTTGGTACACCATATCCAAAAAACTGCATAGCAGGCGAATGTAAGACATCTCACTCTCCCCAAGCTTAGGAAGATCGGAGTGCTCTGATGAGATAAACTCATAAATTGGCGAAATCTTCATGATGCCTACCAAGATCGTATGAAGTGAGCTCTTGTCGATACCAAGGTCCGAAACATTTGACACTGCACACATCTGGTAACATTTCTCAGAAAAGCCAGGTTGAGAGTTTGAAAAATCGCACAACTTTCTGCACGAAGCAAAGAGACTATTGAAAGGATCTATTTTTGAGTCTAATTGTGATAGAAAGTCACTTTTTGTAACACACAACTCACTTTCAAGGAATGCACTAAGTACGATCAGAACAATCTCCTCAGGCCTGATCACTAGGGAAATACCGTCGATGAAGAAATCTTCTTTTTCCTTCTCGTCTCCACTTTCGTAGACGAGATAGCGCACTTTCTTATTTATGGTGAACTCACTCAACACCCGCTGTACATGCTCTGATAAAGAGCACACTACGGTATCTATACTGAGTATTGCATGCTGTATTTCTCCTCGGTGCCAGAAATACGCTACTATTGAGACCGTGTGTTCGCCTTTTAGTGAGGGTCTTTTTTTGCATGCTATAGACACTGACTCAATGTATCTAAAAAGCTCCACCAAACAATTTTTTACCCTGCCTTTTAATCTCCCTACAATATCAGCCACCATCTCATTTGTAGGAATATCTTTGAACGAGTCTTTGTTACGACCTGAAACTTGGATGAGCTCTTCGAATACCAGGCTTTTGAGCACCTCCATATTGATACCAATCTCACATATAAACAAAGCTGTAAGCTCACGAAGCCTCTCCGCATCAAACCGCCGCTCTTGGCTTTGGCTGAGGAGGGGTGCCATTACGGTACGAATCCTTTTGCGAGAAGGCATTATGGGCATCTGAGAAATGGGGTAGACAGGGTCAGACTTTTGCTTGGGCTCAGCCGCAGTGTTGCTTGCTGTACAAGTGGCAGCAGTAGTGCTCACATTTGTGCTCAGCTCCGTGGTGTTGTCGGTGATCAGATCTGAGTCAACTTCTTCTGTTAAGGTGGGCTCATCAATCTTTGAAAATTTTCCTCTACGAAGCTTGACACTATCGTCTCTAATGAGTGTCTGCTTGTTTTTGTGCTTGCTTACTATGTGCCGTTCTAGAGCACGGTAGTTTGGTTTGGAAGCTAAGCTTATGAAGACCATGTGACCGCACGTCAAACACAAAAATCCCTTAGCCGTGGCTCCTTTTGGGTAAGGCCCTTTGGAGGGTTTCTCTTCCCATTTTTTGCGATAAAGAGGTGTTGCCTCTTCCGGCGGAATCTCACGGTAGTACACTTTCTGCTCTGAGGGAGGCATGCAGGAAGGTAGCAACAGGAATTTTTGACTATATGCCAGAAATTAAGGATCTGACCTTAAGTATGACTGGACCTGAATTTATACTTGATTCTATCGACAAGACATACATTCTGTGAAGAAATTGTACAACTTCTCTATTTGTCTTGGCTCAGTGATAGGTGATATAAACATATAAATTTGACTTGGCGGTCCAAAAGTTAAGTAAGTGTACCTGGATCGACATAGCTGATGTAAATCATATTATATAATACAAATTTACATAGTGTAACATCACCTATTGAACAAAATTACTCAAATCAGAAGACTAATTTCAACTCTGGCTTATGAATAAAGGTGGTTTTATGATACTCTTTGAAAGGCGTATTCGTCTCGCCAACTTTATAAAACCCAATCTCGATATAATTCATCTCAAATGAACAAACGTGCTTGAAACGTGGAGGAACCTCCACTTTCGACAGAACACAGAGCATAGACAAACTGGGAAACCCGTCAAATGAGTTGGACAATAACAAGTTTTTATTGTCTGCCAAATCAATAACCTTCACTGCCGATAGATTATGGATTTGGCTCACGTCTGAGATTTTATTTCCTCTCAAAACAAGCTTCTGTAACTTTTTCATCTTCGAAAAGCTTAAAACCTTACAGATTTCAGCATTGCATGCCCTGAAAATCCTGAGGTTTTTGAGCTCCCTTAGTTCATCTCCTTCAAGAATGCTGATATTCGTGCAAGATGCGAATAGAGCTTCCAAAGAACCAAAGTTTTCAACACCTTTGAACGAGGTCAATTTGTTGGAGTCCACTCTAAGAACCTCTAAAGTTGAACACTTCTCAATAGTCTCCAAGGACGTCACGTTATTGTTAGAAATATCCAAGATGCGTAGTCTCTTGAGCTCGCCTATACCCGTAAGTGAGCTGATGGCGTTATTCGATGCAATAGCAGTTTCCAATGAAACTAGGGCTTGCAAAGGACTCAACAGAACTAGTGAACACCCTGATATGTCTACAAATACAAGTGACCCAAGATGGCTGAAAAGGTCCAGTATCACGGATTTCGAAACACAAAAAAAAGCATTTCTGCAATACAAGACTTTCAATCCCCCGAGACTTTGAAAAAACTGAAGCGCAACCTCGTAGTTGTCAAATATATTCCCCGAGATGTCCAAGCGCTTCAAGCTTTTAGGCGACTCTTGCAAACCTTTTGGAAATGGTTTGCTATCCGAAATGAACGATAAGTCTGTGAGGTTTAGTGGACCTAGATGAACCTCTTTGCAGTTGACGTTGAAAAAAGACATCACTGACAATGTGGGCCCCACCACAAATGCATCATACACTTCATATATGCCCCTCATGATTTTCAAGTGCGCAAGATTTGGAAACACAAGCTTTGTGGTGAAATTGTGTGGCCGTCCAATCGCTAAAGTGTGAAGTTTGGGAGCAATGAGCTCTGTGATTTCTATGGGTGAGAGAGGAGTTTTATTTCTGATTGTGGTGAAATGGATGCTTTTGGCATGTTTGTAGCTGAATATTGCGGGGTGCGTGCAATTGATAAGCTTGACTTTGGTGAAGCGATTGTAGAGCATCTCGGGCACGTAACACTCCTCCAAGTTGACATGCATAACTGTCTCAACAAGCAAAAGATGATACAAACTGTTTGGCCCTGGGCGCAGGAGACGTACACTTTTGAGTCTAGGATTTTTACCAGGTTCATAGATGAACGCTAGGCTTTTCAACTCCAAAAACTGTAAAGAAGGGTACACTAGGGGCTTATATATGAAAGTATATAAGGGAACAACAAGAGACCTATGGTGTATGCTCAAGCAAGTGAGAGTGGCAAGTTTGCAACTCAATAGAGAAAGAGGTGCGGGTATTTCATCAAATTTAGGATCGAAATGATATGTGAGGAATTTCAACGACCTGAAATGATGAAGATTCTTTTCAAACACCGTTTGAAGTGAAGGGAGCTTCACCCGTACAATGACCTGGTGCACATGCTTCGCAAGGGAGAGAAAGCCAGGGAGGTCATCGATGGAGATCAAAACTCTGTTCATCGGCTCTTGGAGGAACCCACGAATGTGGAAACTGAACTCTCTCACATTGGAGCTTACTTTATATGTGCTGTAGAGATACTCCTCGTAAACAATTTCCAAGAACTCCACTGCGTGAAAAAGTATGGGGAGGAGAATCAGCTGCGGTAAATGACCAAAAAGAGAGAGAAGAGCCGAGTTAGGTAAAAATGCGATTATACGCTCAATGATCTCGAACGGAAGCGCTTGCGGTCCCTCAATATTTTGATGCTCTGCCATCTGTGTTTGTGTATATATTAGCATGCTTCCAAAATTAAAGCCACATAAAAGTTGTTTAACAGTTAGTAGATACGGGCCTTTAACAGCGATTGGATAGAGCATCATATTCCATAGCTCATTCACAAGCTTCATGCTGATTTAATCGATTGTGTGAGATAGTGAAGAGTGCAGTGCGTCCGTGTAAATGGTTTAAAGGGAATGAGCACAAGTGAGTGTATGACCCAGCTTCAAATATTATATCTATCTTTTTCTAAATCTCATCACCTAGGTACTTTTTCATGGATAATTCGCTTCGACATATGATTTACCGTACCATTCGAAACATCAGACTACTGTTGAATTTTCGCTTCAACCACGGAAACTGAGTAGCTCTGAAATATATAAACCAAGTTAACTGTTTTTTTCGAAGCACGCCATTAACAGCAGATACCGCTTGCAAGAAGCAAACATCATGAAGAATTTCAAAAACTAAGCAGTATATGTTGTTGAGACTGAAGATGCTATTTCAACCTAGACAAACAGTTTATAAGTTTGAAACCTCCCTCGTACCTCGTAAGTGGTGGTAGTGGTTGTGGTGGCACTGAAAAATCCGAAGATGTGAGCCAATGTTCCTACAGCAGGAAAATGTTTCTAGCGTATGAAGTTATGGGATTGTGGTTCGATTTTCTTAGTTGGGGCCCGGCAATTTTTTATAGGGGAAAACTTCTAAGTGGTTGTAGAAGCAGCATATGAGTGAGCTGAAAATTTACTGCATCACATCTTCACCATGCTCAGAAACACCCTCAAGAACACCGTTAAAAATAGGCCCAGAATCTTTGGAAGATCAGGGTGTGTTCCACTCATACAGAGAGCGACTTCTCGAAGCTTTGTGCATTATTCGCCACTTATGAATGAGAAAAAGGATATACCTTTGAATCTGGAGCCGCAAAAAATAGGAAAAATCCCACAACAATATATGATAAGCTTCACGTGTAAGAAGTGCTCTACAAGGTCGAACCACTTGATGTCGAAGCAAGCGTATACCAAAGGCACAGTTTTAATCGAGTGCCCGGGTTGCAAGAACCGACACTTGATTGCAGACCACTTGAAGATTTTCAGCGATGAACGAATTACAATCGAGGATATTCTCAAAGCAAAAGGTGAGGCTGTGAATATTGGAGATCCGAATGATATTGAGTTTGAGAGCCTCCCTGAAAGCATTAAAGAGAAGTTGAAGATTAAGGTTGAGTAGATGAGCCAAAGCAAGTGTTATGAGCTACGCCCTGCTTCTTTATAGGCGGAGATAAATCGTGATTTTTGGTTTAATTCTGTATGGACGAAGAACCAAGTTAAGAGTGGTTGAGCATATCTCCTCTCAATAGGGCTCTTTTAACAGTACCCTCTCTAGTACTTTCTACTTATAATAAGACCATTGTAAATAGCTTTACGAAACGCTGTAGTATCCTTATGTTCCTGTTATGGCTAGATCTCGTTTTGTGATACATGCCTCTCGCATAACATCACTATTCTCGCCAAGATGTTAAAATCTACTTTCGGTCCTAATATCGGAGAGTGTTTCCTATTTAAGTTGACAGACTTTTAAGGATCAGAATAATTGCTTATTAATTGATAGTCACCGCCAATTTGAAGCTAGAAATAGAGCAAAAGCAAGAACAACAAATCCACAGACGAGTTCTATTGTATCTAAGAATAGGTTTTGAACGACATTTTGACACTTTTTGCAGGCGATTCTTAAACTCCTGTATAACCCACAAGGTCACATGTTGTGTCAAATATAAATTTCCATCAATTTCCAAAGAATCAAAATGTCCGCGACAGTGCGTCCACAATTAAAGCAGATTCCGGTGACACTCCTTTCTGGTTTCCTTGGAAGTGGAAAAACTACCCTTCTCAAGCACATTCTTACCAGCGACCATGGGCTCAAAATTGCCGTTATTATCAACGACATTGCGAGCGTAAACATCGATGCTAAGCTTGTGCAAAACAAGGACTTCTCTATCAACCAACTGAAAGAGAAAATTGTTCAGCTTGAGAATGGCTGTGCCTGTTGCACGCTTAGATCGGATTTGGTCGGCCAATTGATTAGTTTGGCTTACCAGAACAAGTTTGACTACATCTTGATTGAAACCTCTGGACTTTCTGAACCAATGTCTATTGCCCAGACCTTCACAGAGGACTTTTCTCGCAAGTTGGTAACCACCTACACCTCTCAATTGGAACAGATCCAGGCTGGTGAAATATCTCCAGAAGAAGTGTTTGCTGATTTGGACACCAAAGAAGCATATGGGCTCATCCAACACGTGATCCGTCTCGGTGGAATCAATAAAATCGCAAAGCTTGACACTGCAGTGACGGTGGTTGATGCTTTCAACTTTCTTTCCTACTACGAGTCCTTTGAGCTTGCAACGACTCTGGATGCCGTTGAAGCTGATCTGCCTAACTCATCTATCACTGACCTTCTTATCCAGCAAATTGAATTTGCAGACATCATCATTGTGAACAAAATGAGTGAGGTACAGGATGCTATTGTCATGAAAAAAATCGAGTCCATCATCGAAGCTCTTAATCCAGACGCTAAAATACTCAAGACCGACTACTGCTCTGTCAAGGATTTAAAACTCTTGCTCAACAGCGGAGCATTCAGCTTTGAGCGTATTAGCAAAATGTCTAGTTGGGTCAACTCTTTAAGTGAGTTGGAATCTAAGCCTGAAGAGAAAGAGCATAAGGAGCATGGCCATGATCACCACGATCATGACCATGATCATAATCACTGTGGTCACGACCATGCACCAGGTGAGTCATGTGAACTGCACATTACCAAATACGGTATAAACTCATTTATCTACCGTTCCCACAGACCTTTCCATCCAGGCCGTTTAAATAGACTTCTTAGAGACAAGTACTTGTTATTGAAGCAGGGTGACGAGGAGGAGGATGAGGATGAACCAGAAGAGGCTACGGCAGGCAAAAGACTGAAGAATAGCGACGCACAATCAAAGAAACCAAAGCTTGAGGTTGAGATGTTAGACCCAGACTTCCCTAAGCCTAGTCACGAGGATTTGGTGGCCAACAAAAAGAAGTCTGTTTTCTCGAGTGTCATTCGTTTGAAGGGTTTCATTTGGATCGCCACAAATTTGATCAACAAGTGTGAGCTTGGAGGCTCTGGTCATATCATCAAGTTTCAGCCATCTGGCCAGTGGTTGAGTCAGTTCACTCTCCCAATGCTTCTCCCATTCATGGAGGACTACAAGAGAATGAAGGCCAACAAACTCGCTGGAAAAGAGTCGGCAGAAGATGAGGAAGAGGATGAGGATGTTGATACATCTAATGTGCACCTTACCAAGGAGGATTTGACCCAAATTTGCGAGATGATTGGCCTCGATGAAACCGACAGAAAACAAGTTGTTGAGTCACCATTCGGAGACTCGTCCAATGAGATTGTGTTTATCGGATTTGACATTGACCAGAAGGCTGTCTCTAGTGAGTTGGACAAGTGCTTGCTCAACGACGAGGAGTGGATGCTCTTCCAGTACCTCTGTATTCACCAGGTTGGTCTTTTCACTGGGGAGGGAGGTGACAATGAAATTGCTTTGAAGAAGCTTGGCGAGCCAGAGGGCTATGAGAAGGTTTTACAAGAGGCTGAATTTGAGGGGGCAATTGACCTCATTATGGTCGAGGACTATTTTTATAGTTTGTGGGGGGATAACTATGTCCTGTTTATCTAGTGTTTGAATCACATTTATGGGCAAAGCAGGATTCCGATGTATTGGTATAGTAAGAGAGCCTTTCACGGGGGGCAGACACAACACGCTTAGCTTGTGATTTGGCGGTACAATGTACTTAGAGTGAAATTGAATGTTGTTTATAATTATAGAGATTGTAAATTCTTAAGGAATAGTGATGAATAAGATATCCAAAGACAATCAGAGATACTTAGAATAAACTACACGTATTTAAAAACCATAATTCTGTTTCGCTAAGCAATTACATAAATTAGCATGCAAATAGTTGGATAACACCGAATCCTTGGATATAGCCTTAATCTTTACAATTCTATCTCCACTTGCTTTCCACCAGTCACTCCCTGAAAACTCGCTTTAATGCCCGTTACACTCACGTGCCCCTCTTCCAACACCTTCCCATCATTAACCCCTTTAGACTGTCTGATTCCCTCGTGGATATACTCAAAGTCTGGCGCCCATTTGAACTGCAATTTGCTGCCAGCAGTTGCATCCACAATATCACCCCCTTCACCCCCCTCGTTCTTTACCACCTCGCTCTTGAAGATGGTCTTCCATCTGTTTTGCAAGATCGGGGTGAAAAACACTTTTGTGTTTCCTTTTTCCAATAAGCTCTCCGCCAATGGGATGTTCACGGAGTACACATCAACATCATCTGCCCAATTCTCATACAAATAGCGCACCAAATTTACCAGCATCTCAGCCGCGCGCTGTAGAATGCGGTCTGGAACGTCTTTTGTAATGTAGCCATACGAGATCCCAATTGCTTTTTTTCCGTGAATCGCCCCCTCCAAGGCAGCACCTACAGTACCACTCGAAAGTATATAAGCAGCAGTAGCGTTTTTACCGACATTTGGTCCCGACAAAACAAGATCTACAGGTCCTTTTTCTTGATACAAGTGGTGAAGACCAATGTCTGTGCACGATGCTGGGGTACCATCCACAAGAGCCCACTCTTTCAAATCAGAGTGCTTCTTGCTCGGCAAGGGAAAGGGACCATGGAAGGCGTTAGATCCAGGAGTAGGATATATAAACAGAGCAGTAAGCTCTTTTCCTGCAAAATGGGCCTTGCCGATCCACAGACGCTGGCTATCTGGCACCACGATGCTAAGGTCCCAGTCAGTCTTGGCTATAGCATCCACCAAAAAACGCACATACGGACTTGCCGCTTCGTTTGGGGGACCATCGTCGTTTGTAAGAAGCACGTGCATCGCCAGGTATTTTCCAGTTCAAATACAATAGGTAGTAGATAATTATTGGGTTGGGTGTCTTTTGGTATGCGTGCGTATAGTATGCCGAATTGTGGGGTATAAATAGAACATTGCTGTTCTCAAATTTGTAAACAATATGATGAATTCTGTTTGAATTGTTTAGTTACCGTGTATAATGCCAGACCGTTCAATTGCTCTTGTGAATGGTGGTAAAGAAGCTTGTGTTTTTGCGTGATTTGTGTAGACACAATTGTGGGAATCCCTAGATTGTCTACTGAAAGGCGATTACTATAAAGTTCAATAGGAGGCTAAGTCTGGTAGTCCAGCTTTTCTGTCCGCTGTGCGTAAGAGTATATTCGATAAAGCACGTGCTGATCTGTAACTGTTGGTTGATTCGTTACTTACTTAGCATCCTTCCTTTTGGTTATCGTCTTCCTGTATTTGTCTTTTCTTTGAATCAAACATTAAGACAATCCATGTATGTTCGTCCTTTCCATCACTCAAGTCTTCCTGAAATGAAGCCATATATAGCACCGAACAAATCTGATCAAAGCGAGGTCCATTAAAAGCACCAAAGTTTACAGTTAGCTCCACGGTATCTTAAAGGAATATACTCTTTGCGCACGAATGGTGTATAGTGTATGAAACCGGATGATTTTCTCAATATATTTGAAGGGGTGTGACAATAACTAAAGTAGTTTGATACATTCAAAAAAGATGTCATGAACATAATATAGTTGGAATTTTACTTTCTAAACAATTGGATGTTTGAATGACCATCTCCCTACTCTCATAGAGTGAATAAATCCTCACCAATAGCTCAAGATCTGTATTCAAGAGTAACGAAATATTACTTTTTGGCTTAGCGTTACTGCTTTGTACAATTATTCATCTAAAAGAAGACCACTTCTCTAGTAAAAGAGATTTTGTTTTACGTTGAGCAGATCAACCGTCGGTAGTGAGATTTTTCAAAAATTTATCACGCAGACAACCATGCTGCTTCTCCAGCGAGCTCTCTTAAAAGCGCCATCCGGCGTACAAGGGCTTTTCTCTCGTCAGCTTTCTATTCTTTCCTCCCTTAATCCTTCCTATAAGTCGACCAAGACCGCGAAACGGCTCGGTAGAGGTCCTTCCAGTGGACATGGTAAAACGTCTGGTCGAGGCCAAAAGGGTCAGAAAGCCCGTGGAAGTGTCCCAGTGTGGTTCGAGGGTGGCCAAACTCCTATTCAAAAACTTTTCCCGAAGATTGGTTTCTATCCAGCCACTTCTTATACTTTCACAGAGCTCAATGTGAGTCGCATAAACGAGTTCTACAAGGAGGGCAAGCTTCCTCTCGAGGAAGGAGAGGTTCTTACTATGGCCAAAATGAAGGAGTTTGGGTTAGTCTCGGGTAACATCAAGGATGGAGTGAAGATTTTGGGTGACGGCAAGGAAGAATTCAGTGTTCCTAACCTCAAAGTGGAAGCCAGTAAAGCTACAGAAGGTGCTATTGCTGCTATCGAGAAAAACGGTGGAGAGTTCACTGCGAGATATTTCAATAAACTTGGGCTTAGGGTCCATTTGACTCCAAACTGGTTCCTCAGAAAGTACGGTAGATTGCCTATGCAAGCCCGTCCAACAAGAAATAAGGATATCCAGTACTATAGCAGAGATTACGGCTACTTGAAGAAGGAAAACAGTGAGTTGTTGGAGTTGAGAAAAAACCAAGTCAAGCTGTCTAAAGCATATAAACGCAAAATTACTAAGATGGAGGAGCAGTTAGAGGCCGCCCAGAAGCTGACTCAGTCAAAAGTGAAGAATGATAGCGCAATGATCAGCTTGGCTGATTTATAACTTTGTATATATTTATAGATGTATGTCTATGGATTTGTAGAAGCGCTAACTACGTTGAGTTGTTGAATCATCTAATTAGAGGTATTGCAGGCTGTCTAGGTCTGCAACTTTACGATAACTTTTCAAAAAGTATGTACACTTTCGGTGTCTATATGAGGTGTTTTCTGGTTAGGGACTGTTTACAGGTGTTCATTCGCAGATGCTGGCTTACTCATTTGGGGTGGATTGTGGTGTTGGTGGTGGTGTTGGATATGGGTTTTCGTCCATGGTGAGTGTATTAGAAGAGTGTGTTTTTGAATACAAAGAGCGAGGAAGGAGCTTTATAAGTGATACAAAGTAAGAAAGCCGGCATTACTTGTGGTTGAATATATCATATATTCGAAACAGAAGGAAATGTGTGAGTTGCTTCTGAGTTCAACAAGGCTTTGAAAGAATTTACGTATCGAAGAAGACATCTAGATGTATCATTTAAGCACATCTAGCGTACCGGAAGGTTCCTCAAAAGGTACGGGGGCAAAACTAAGGGACCATGGTTCATGGCCTTAGGCTGCATCTACAAGCATCATCATAATATATAATGTACAATATTAATATAATCGTAAGCACGTCGTTCTATATTTTTATGGTCAAAGAAACAGGAATTGAAATAAAAGCGGAACCGTAGGAACAAACTGCTTATTAAACACATGGTAGAACCATGTTATATAAACTTAAGATCAAGATAAGAAACAAGGTTCCGAGGCCGAGTTGGTCGGCGAACTAACGTCTTGCTAGGCTCGATGTTGGTTTGCTCAAGCATAGTATCCCCCTTCGATAAATCTCAACATATATTCATCAACATGACCCACTTCTTCCTCATTTTCCTCCTCCTTCTCCTCCTCCTCAAAATCATTCACATCCACATTGCTCTCCTTTGCGGCCTCCTTTGCAGCAGCAGCATCCTCAGCATCCTCTGCCTGTGCCAAGCTATCCACGTTCCCGTTCTCCAACAAAAGCTTGTCGCTCCCTCCCTCTGTTCCGAGAATGTCTGATAACGTTAACTTTCCAAAATAGTCCGTGGTAAAATCACCCTCCTGAATCACCACATTGTCCAACTTGCGCTTGTAGTTGGACTTACGCATAATGTTCTCCTCAATCGTGTACTCACTCACAAACCGATAAATGTGCACGTCTCTTGTTTGTCCAATACGGTGGCACCGGTCCTGGCACTGCTTATCCATAGCTGGGTTCCAGTCGTTATCGTAGAATACAACCGTGTCAGCACCCGTCAAGTTGATCCCCAAGCCTCCAGACCGCGTCAGAAGAATGAAGCATGTGATACGAGTGTCTCTGTTAAACTTCTCAGTCAACAATTGCCGATCCTCGATCTTAGTGGCTCCGTCCAAACGCATGTAAAGATAGCCCAAACTATTGAGAAACCGTTCCAAGATGTCCAAAACTTTGGTCATTTGTGTGAAAATCAAAGCTCTATGACCCCCCTGCTTCAACTCTGCTAAAAGCTTAGCCAACCGCTGGAGCTTTCCTGAATCATACAACAACAAAGACTTGTCCGGGAACTGGATACTCAATTGCATCTGAGGCTGGTGAAGACTATTTCTACTCAAAATCCCCGGATCCAACTCCACCAAACTCTTAGTTACCCTCTCAGGCACCTCCACATTCTTCTGATCTAAAGCAACTACTGCCGGCATAGCAAACCCATACGTCGCGATGTCATGCTTCCCAGAGAGCATACGCGTGCTGATTGGTTTGATCATGTCGTCCAACGCATGACAGTCATGTTTAGTATAGTATTTTGTGTCATTGAACGCGCTGGTCACGTGCAAGAGCCTACGCAAGTTTTCTCCATATACCGGTCTCTTCAGGCACCGCGCTTCGTTGATGTACACAATCAGACGCAGGTGGTCGAGCGCATCCTTTTGTTCCACATATTTGTGGTACTTGTAGTAAGCAGTGATGTCATCATAGTTGGGTTCAACTGGATGCTTTAAAAGCTCTTCCAAACGAGTCACATCCTTTGAGAGATGGCTCTTTGCGTTAAGACGAGCCATGGACTCGGCAGTGGTTGTTGTAAGACCATACTCGTTGGCTGAGAAAACATAGCCAAGAATGGCAAGATCCACTTCAAAGCCAACGGCTTCTGATAGTTGCTTCGGGAGGTGTCTCTTAAAGAGACCCCCAATACAGTGATCCATCGCAAAGGACGTCATCACAGGACGCACCTCGAAAAGATCGGGGTGGTTACACACTTTACGAAGCTGCATAAGACAGTTAATGATGGAGAGGAAATTGCCACTGGCCAAAGTCTCCTTGGTCTGGGCCCTAGACATAAAATCATCGTACAAAAAACGCTGTCTCTTCGACAAGCGACAGTAGATGATATGCTCGTGTTTTTGTGGCATCTGTGTCTCGACGTCTGCCTTCAATCGCCGCAAAAGGTAGGGCCGAAGCACTTTATGAAGCTTATTAATGGTTTCCCTAGTCTCTTTGTCCTGGCCGCCTTCTACGATCTTGTCTACAGGTCGACCAAACCACTGCTGGAAGTCGTCCAATGAGGCAAAGCCTTCAGGCATAGTACCCTCCTTCGAGGACGGCATCAAAAAGTATAACAACGACCAAAGCTCTGCTAAATTGTTTTGCAACGGTGTCCCTGTCAAAAGGAGTCTTCTATTGGTGTTGAAGTTGAGAAGAGCCTGCCATCTGGCTGTACGGAAGTTTTTGATGTTATGAGCCTCATCAAGGATCATGTACTCCCACCGACGACGACGGAAAGACAGATGATCATGGATCACAAGCTGGTACGACGTGATACACACGTGAAACGTATTCTGCTTGTTCCATCCCTTTCTCTTCTCCTTACGTTGTTGAGGGTTTCCATAGTAAGTGAGTACTTTGAATCCAGGAGCAAACTTCTTGAATTCCATTTCCCAGTTCATGATCACAGAAGTAGGCACGACAATGAGATGTGGTCCCCAGTTTTGCTTCTCACAGGCAAGATACGAAATAAGGGCAATGGTCTGAATGGTCTTACCCAAACCCATTTCGTCGGCAAGAATACCGTTTATATGGTTGTTATAGAGGTTAGCAAGCCAGTTGAGGCCCTGCTTTTGATAAATTCTGAGTTTCCCTCTGAGGAGAGACGGTATAGGCACATCTGGAATAGAGGCAGATGCATCGGATTTGAATTCGTCCGAATGAAGTTCTCTCTCTCTTTCTGTTTTCTCTGTCTCGCTCTCTTTATCGCTGTCTTTGGTCTCTTCTTTAACTTCCTCCTTCAGTTCTTCGTTCATCTCTTCATCATACTCTTCATCCTTCTCATCCTTCTCATCCTCCTCCTTCAATCCGCCAAAAAGATCAGCTAATTTTGACTGCTCCTCTTGGGCGTCTTCGTACTCCGTCACACTCTCACTGTCATTCTCGCTATCAGACATTGACTCGTCACTATCGAGCATGGAATCGTGATCCTCCTTTTCAATCTCTTCATATCTCCTTCTGTCCTCCTCTGTTATTTCTAGAGTTTCTTCGATCTCTTCCTCTTCTTCCTCAACTTTGTAACCCTCTAAGAAAGCATACTTCTTGCGGAGTTCTTCCTGAGTCAATGCAGAATCATCCTCTTCCTCCTGTTCCTTTTCAGACGCATCTACGTCACTTTCAATCTCACTGTCTTCTTCCTCCCCTTCTTCCTCTTCGTCCCCTTCGTCATCTTCGTCCTCTTCATCCTCTTCCTGCTCATCTGTCTTTATGGCATGTCCCACAGCTCTCAAACTACTATCCAAAACCATACGATCCATGGTCTTCTTTCCCTCCTCAATTTTCTCCTTCTCTAATCTTTTTTCTACCATTATCTCGTGGGCCTTTTCCACCTCCTTCCATCGTTTCTTCACCATTGTAACAGTATTCTTCGCTAATCTACGCATGTTCCGCTCGTGCTCTTTACGTTCACGCTCATCAGCTCCACTTTGCTGCTTGAAGTGGTTCTCTACCATGAAATTAAGTTTTCTGATTCGAGCATTACGTGCTTTCTGGGAATCACGGAATATCTTGGCCAACGTGGTTCCTTGGGTAACCAAATGGTCTTGGTACGTTGGAACTACAGAGAACGGATCCAGATATGGTTTTTGTTTAGTTTTCCTTACAATCCTTTTGGTGTGGGGTTCTACATAAAGAATGCCCTCATCAAATGCCTCTCCCATTCTTTTGATGAGATCTATCTGTCCCTCAACACGTTCTTCATATTCTTCCGTCAGAAGCTCTTCATCCATGAAATATTTGAACAGACCCAAGTATTCCTCTACCAGGCCATATTCTGGGGCCACAACGTGCTCAGGGTGAGTCACCGTACTCTCTGGAACCTTGAAAGTGAGTTTTAAGCGTTTGCGAGTTAATTCTGTTAGTAAGCCTGTCTTGGGGCTTGCCGCTCTCTTTTCAGGCAAAACAGCCACAGGAGTCGCACTAGTACCCCGACTACGGAGGCGCCGCCTCACAGTACCACCATCCTGTTTCTGAGGTGTTTGGGGACCAAGTTCCTCTATTTTGGGCGTGTTTTTGGTTGCCATGGCTCGGTCTCAGGGAACACAAATATCCAAATTGAGACGTTTAAGAACCTTTTTTGCACGGTTTATGGTTTTCTATGTGCCTAAGAATCTGGAAACGCGCTTTTCGGGCTTTTTGGTGCCCGTTAAAGTGGTGATAGGTGTGCTTTTTAGGAGCAGGACTTTGAAAAAGACGAGGCTTAATTTATTATTTGCCTTTGATCACTGGTCACGTGTGCATTAATCTTGCATGTAAACTATCAACACTTCTATAGGTTCACTATAACTAAATTCGTCATCACCTATAGTCAATGTGATATTTAGGTTGAGAACTTACCTCACTATGATTGGAATCACGGTTCGCTTGTTAGTGTGCATATCGAGTGATCTGGGTGAATTTTATTGGGACGTTGGAAGCCCTTTCGAGCCTTTTACACTAATGTCATTAAAATGAATGTGTAACTTAAATAGCTTCAAAAATATTGCATTTTTTAAGACTTAAACCCAAATTAACGAAGCACTTGAATCGCTTAACTAGCGCGCCGAACAATCACAGACTTATTAGGAACTGTTAAAGTCGTCTTGAATCTATGCATTTCTAACGATCACAGATCTACACATTTGCAGACAGTTTTTATATACATCCTTACAAGCAGCTACAGCTCAGCATCAATTCGATGGTCAGCCTGTTTTGCATAAGTCGCTCTCACTGTTGAATAATCAACGGCTAAGCACCTATGTCGGTATGTCTAAATAAGTATATCTACACTTTTCTAAAAAGTCTATTAACTCAACAGTTGTTCTATACTAAGTTCTATCTATATACTTGTATTTTAGGTATCTAAGCTGTGGCAGATGTGGCGGCCGCTGCAGTAGTGGAGGTGGCGGCCCAGTTAGGGTTGGTGATCTGCAGAGCATCAATAGCACTCTGCTGTGCAACCATCTTGTTCTGCTCAGAAACTGCCCAGTTAGGGTCAGTGATCTGAGAAGCAGTAGAGGCACTTGGGAGCAAAGAGACAGCCCAGTCAGCGTTAGTGATCTGGGAGGCGGAGGAAGCTCCAGTAGCAGTACCAGTAGCAGTACCAGCAGCAACGGATGCTGGGGCAGAGGCAGAGGCGCCAGAAGCAGCAGCAGTATTGTCGCCATCATCAGTGACAGTCACGGCTGGAGCAGTCTTAACAAGGGTGGTAGTACCGTCATCATCGCTCGCACCAGAAGCAGCGGCAGTGGAGTCATCACTGCTACTTGGAGAAAGAGTGGTAGTAGAGTTGCTAGTGGAGTTGCTAGTAGAGTTGCTAGAGCTAGAGCCAGTAGTGCTAACACCAGAACTGGCGCCAAGCAATCCCTTCAATCCCTTAAGATAAGACTCACCATTCACAATGTTGTTAGTGCCTCTGGTAGCCTCCCAAGCCATAATACCACCGAAGTTAGAGCTAGACTTTGCACTGTCAACCAATTTTCCCAAGGTGTCCAAGGTGACATAACCAGAGCCAGCAGAATCCAGAGAAGAAGGCACACCAATGTACAACTTCATGTTAGGGTTGGCAAAAGAAGAAACGGCCTTGGCCCAGGTGTCCCAGTTGAAAGCAGATCCCTTGTCAACACCACACGGGTTGTTGTAGAACTGGATGAAAGCCATGTCAATGTCAGCAGATTTAAGAGCATCGCCAATCTCGGCGTCCGGATAGACACACTGAGGAGCAGCAGACACAATGAAGTCGCTGCCGAACTTGGTCTTTATGTCCTTAACAAAGTCGCCGTAACCAGCAAAGCCGCCAGCCTCAATGTCCAAGTCAATACCGTCGATAGTAGCACCAGGGAAAACAGTTCCGGAAGGTCCAAAGTACTTGTACATCAGGTCGGCAATAGCAGAGGCGTCACTGCTAGAAGAGATCCCATAGGTACCAGCAGCACCACCCATCGAGAGAAGAATCTTCTTACCCTTACCCTGGCAGGTTTTAATGTCCTTTGCCATCTGGGTGCACGGGGTTGGAGGGCCAGTAGTGCTCTGGCCTGCACAAGAGTCACCGAAGTTCACGGCAATGCCCAGAGCACTGAACAGGTCAACAAAGGCCATGATAATGATGTCGATAGTGTCGTCCTCGCAAAAGGTGGCTAAGTCCTTCTGGTTAGGACCTTGACCCCAGTATACAGCAAGGTTGCCAGCAGAGACTATGCTGATAAGGAGAGATGCTAAAAGAGGAGATGCGAAGAGCATTGTGTGATGACTATTGTCTTCTGGGAAAGTCCTCAGCTTATATACATTTTTTGAATACCCACTACAAATGAGGTGTGTGAAGGAAGAAGGAATTTAGGGTGCGACGTGCATTGTACCCAATCACTCAAGCCAGGATACTCTGAAACCAAGCGCCAGGAGCAAGGTTCCACGAGGGTAAACAAAAAATAAGGTTGAGCCATCCCTGATATAATCAATATTTGTAACCGTCTTTGAACTTTTTCGATATGGATTTGGACGTTTTGCGTCTTTTCATTCCATGTCTTTTTTGTTGTACACCCTTTGCGGAGATCAAACATGATCAGTACTACCGTAAATTGGCCCATAGGTTTTAAGCATTTTTACATCCATACTTTCTGACTAGTAAAAGTATAAAAGACTTCTATTTCACTATGGCAACGGTGCCACAGGGAAGCATTATGGTCGCTAAACCCACCACTTCGCATAATTTTGACCTATAATAATATGAAACATGGTGCAAGGGCAAGGCAACTGTTAAGGTTTGTGGAAGATCATTCAATGCCCTTCTCCAACAGGCATGCGGTACCATCAGGGATACAAGAATTTCTTGGTAATGCATCTTGCATCAATCGCAGCTGCGTTGACTTATGCATTGCGGTACCAAACCATCTATTAGACGCATCTCAGAACTTATACACTGTTCTGTTCTTGAACAGTATTTGATAAACTGGTAATCAGGTCATACTTATCAAAAAAATGTAGTTATATGATTTCAAACCAACTGGTTACACCGAGCGTAAATTCACAAATTTGCTAATGTAGTAGCGAGTGTTTGGTAATTTCCATAAATCTTGAAATGCAGATGTCTGGTGAAGGTATTTGCACTGACGTTGGGTACTGAGAAGGGGTGAGGTGTACTCTATAGGCGCCGTTGAAGACTTCACCGTTGAACAGTCATTAATTATATTACTAATTTTATCATCTTAGTATATTTGCATGTTTTATATTTCGTTGTGGACGAATGTGTACATAACATTTTATGTCAATTATTAGAGTTGAAAGGTTTAACCTAAGTCCAATTAACCTCCGATCAGTCAATGACAAATTAATACTAATTGAGTTTGGACGGGTGTCTCATCCTTAAATGACGACGAAATTTTGAGTGTGGTTTGAAATCGCCCCCTGACATCCTGCATTTGTGGTAGTAACGCGTATTGTGTGCGTATGCACAGTTCAGGAGCAAAGATCAACTATATAGATGAGCATAGGAAAAATGATAAAAAAGTGATAGGTATCTCTATAACATTCGTGGATATATGTGTTTATAAATTTTTATAAATGCTCTTTTTTCCAATTCCTTGAGCATCAGGATGTTTCGAAATTAATTTACTTGGGTGTGTGCAGGATCCTTCTCGAGATGAAATCTGAACTCATTGGTTAGGTCTCTATACTCTCTGTTTAGTACTCTCGTTCTATTATTTTGCATTTAATAATGATCAACGACAAAACTCGCAGACGTAGCGATCTACTACTGCTCAGAGATAACTCAGTACAGGTGGTAATGATCACAGCGCTAGCGGATATCCATTCATTCAATTCCGAAGTTAACGTGATATGCTTTCATATATACAATACTTAGACTTAAAAACGATCTGAGTGAAGCATTAAAACTTAATTAAAGGAGGCCTGTTTATTTTAGAGATCTTGCAGTCTGATTTATCGTTTCGAATGTAATCACTTAGATTAGAATGAGCGCAAATCAGATATAAGCACACGGTCATCAAGAAAAGCAACAATAGCAACTCCAGGACATCCAATTCTTTCGAACCATCAATGGATAGAGTGTATTTTGGGCTGCAAATAAGATCTGAATATCGGCAGAGATTTAGAAACTATTTAACATATGAACTGAGTGTATTCATACATGTCAAGCTATCCTATTATTAGATCACATCCCTGCCAGTTACTGCAACCTCGGCAGAGATGATCAATAAATCACTTAAACACTACTACAACGGCCAACAGCATTTCTACATTGTAACTAGAATATAATAATGCACAAAGGCTAGTATATAACGGCAGATGCCTTATAATATAATTGTAGTATAATACACACTTCTCAATAACCAAAAAAATTCCTCAAATAATCTCGCGATTGGAACTCGAAATACATTTCGCAGTTCGGGTTGTATTGTACTCCATTATAATTGAACACACGGGCTTGTTTCCTGTTGCAGGCCTCATAGAAGAGCCCACAGAGAGAGGAATCACCTCTGTGTTGTCTCTTGATATGATCCAAACATTGGGATATCTTATGGAATTGGCCGGGGCAGTCCGGGTGTGGACATACTATGACATCGTGGTGATTTTCTTGTAGATGGGCTCTGAGAGCACCCTCGTTGGTGGATTCAAAAATGCAATCTGGACATAAGAAGTGCACAAGGCGAAGTCTTTGCATGTGTTTACTTCTAAGTTGTGCCATAATCGGCAAGCCTTTCGCTCTTGGTGTGACCTTATATGGGACAAATGAAAACTGGAGTTTTCAACGGTGAAAAACGGTCGCGGGTTAAGCGACCGGCACGGATTCCGCGGCGGTTTAGAAAACCTGATTAGAAGTCTAGAATTTAGGGTTCAACTCCCAAAATCTTCAAGATACAAAAACTAGGTTCTCAGAGTCACTTTTTTTTGATTTCTTTGTCCCCTATTGTGCTTATATATGGCTTCAAAGCATTCTTCTCCTCGAGACTTGTCACTAATGCCTCTTTCTTTTTATGCAGATCTGAGCTATGCACTAAACGTGACTTGTTAACACTGACGGTGATGATCACTCAATGAGCTCTGGAAAAACAAGTAAAGTACATTGTAACTCTTCAAAGCATTCTACTACTTTATTGAGATTTTCATTCTCCCAGAGGCACACATATCTGTTCGGAGTTCGGCACACATGCATGTTGCCTTAGACATAATCCGAAAGCAGATGAGCGATTGCCTTATTAAGGCTGAACCCCCCAAATTATTGGTTGCTCTAAGACATCTTATAAGTTTTTATCACACTATAACAACTCAGATTTACTGAATTCCTAAAGTGACTCATAAAGCAATTGCATGATACAACTGAAGTTGCGGGTCCAAATGTATGCTCAAAAGCTTCATATTCGAAACTTAGTAGGTAGCCTCGTATACTTTCTACTCCTCTTATATATGAGAAGGTTGTAGCCAGGTTAATTTGGCAAGTTCACCTTTAACTGTTCACGCTCAATTTAAGATACTTAATCTTGAAGAATACAAAGTAATAACTGTAAGTTGTTTATGACGCGTCAATCATGCAAGTTGTACACTCCAAACCGACAATTTTTCGGGTACCGATCGTTTGAAGCATTTGAATTTCTGTTTTTAATGGGATATTGTAAATCAAAAATCTGGGTCCGGTTAGTTTTTCCCTTCTGTATATGCTTTCATTGATGGAAATATTAAATGAGAAGCTTTCCAGCTACTCAAGCTCCAAAAACAAGTCAGCAAAAAAAAGATTTCAATCGTTAGAAAGAACATAGTATGAATCGCTTTCTTAATCCAATTCTGATGTCAAACAGTTGTCAAATGGCCTGAGTCGTAACAAATTTAAGCAAAGAAGAAGTTACAGTATCTATGAACTTTGCTATCAGTCGTTTAGCTGTCAGTCTTGTGTTTTGAAAATGAAGAATGCACCTCTGTCAGAAAAATCCTGTTTAATCAACTCATCAGCTGGTTATCTCTAGCCAGAAATATAAGTCTTCATGTTTTTACGACAATGCACTATGTACGATCGTACAAAAATATTAAACAACGCTCACTTACTAACGAATCATGCCAACTGCTCTCATAACAGGAACCAATTCCAACCTTGGGATCAACATAGCCTACCGGCTTTTAGAGGAGATCCCAGCAGACGAAAAGCTCACAATCATTGTGACTTCTCGCTCTCTCCCTAGAGCTAATGAGGTTATCCATAAAATCAAGGCCTATAATGACGAAAAAGTGCGCAGAACCGGAAGTCTTGAGTTTGACTATCTTTTAGTCGATTTCTCCAATATGGTTTCTGTGTTAGGCGCCTACTATGAGCTCTCAAAAAAGTACACAGAGATCAACTATCTTTTCATCAATGCAGCTCAAGGGGTGTACGCAGGCATAGACTGGATCCAGGCCACAAAGGACGTTTTGAAAAACCCATTGAACGCTGTCACCAACCCAGAATATAAGATACAGCGTGTGGGTGTGAAATCGGACGATGACATGGGGTTGGTCTTCCAGGCGAATGTGTTTGGTCCTTACTATCTCATTCACAGAGTTCTCCCACTTCTTTCCAAAGGAAAAGCAAGAGTCATATGGATATCCAGTCTTCTTCTGGACCCAAAATACCTCTCTATGGAAGACTTACAGCTTTTAAAGACTGATCTTTCATATGAGGGTTCGAAGAGAGAGCTTGATCTTCTTCATTTGGCCTCTTTCCAGGAACTCCGTAAACAGGGAGTCACTCTGTATGTTGTGCATCCAGGTATATTCACGAGTTTCCTGTTCTTTAAGTTCCTCAATGTGTTCACGTATTATGGCATGTTAATGTTGTTCTACTTAGCCCGCTACCTTGGCTCGCCGTGGCACGTGATATCTGGGTACACTGCGGCGAACTCTGCTATCTTTGCTGCTTTGAAGGCTGATCCGGATGGCGGAGACCTGCAGGCTATCAAATACGGAAGTGCAATCAGTAGAGGAGGCAAAGGCTACATAAAAACTTCTGAAATTGATGAGACAGGCAAAAGCGACGTTTTGGATTTTTTTAGCAAGCTGGTGAAGGAGTGGGATGAGAAGTTGAAGGATCAAATTATGGGGGAGAGAAAGTTTTGAGCCTTTACAAATAATGCTGAATGGTCTGAGATCATGATTAGAAAGTGGTTCTGACATACTATCGTGAAGATTTCACTATTCGTCTTTTATTGAGATATATAATATTAACTCACTTGTGTAGTCTGCCTTATTGGATGGTGTTGTGTTGTATGTTCTACTTCGGACATCTTTGGGGGGCGGGGGCAGAAAACTAAATTTGTTAGGACAATCATGTTTTGAAATGACAAACTACACTTTTATCGATAAATAGGTCTATAAAACACAATCAGAATAATTATGGCTAGCTACTATACATAGTTACCTTGAGTTGGCACTTAGTTTGTCTCACTCAACATATAATACATCTAGAAAGATTCTTCCCTGTCTCTCAAGTCCTCCTTATTTTTGACCAAATCTACCATCATTCTGTTGGCAACCAGCGCCCCAGGAGCCAATCTGCGGAAGAACCCATTCAAGTAATAAATTTCATTCAAAGACTTGCCATTTTGGAAATCCTGAAGCATAGAAGAGTAGTTTTGACTGGTCACCTGGAGCGTCTTCACCACCACACTCATGAGTCTGGCTTCATCCAAAACAGCATCAACATAGCTTAAATCTGCAGCAGAAAGAGCTGAATCTGTGAAGTATGTTTTCTTCAATATTTTAATATTCTCATGAATAATCAGTGTCATTAAAGGCCTTATTCTGGAGCCTGCAAAGAGATCGCCATTCTTGCACTCAAAAAGCACAGTGAGCGGGTTGACCACCGAGTTAACAATCAACTTCTCCAAATAAGCCATTTGGAACTTGAGCGGCAGTTCGCTTAATGACGCACCTATCCCTGAGCGCAATAATGCATGTATTATAGGAGGGGTGCTAGAGCCAGAAGAGCCTGCAAAACGGCCCAATTTCAACTGGCCCTTGTTCTTGCTAGTATGAACAAATTCATATCTTGAGGAATCAACTCTGTGAACCCCATGGTTGATGATACCCTGGAATATATGTTCTGGTACTCGTTCTGCAGGAAGTTTGGAGAAGTAAGTCTCTTGAAGTAATTCGACAGCACCGGCCCCGTTTTGTACAAAAACCAAGGTTGTATTCTTATTTATCAAGGGGAGTATAGGGACTATTGAGTCTACTGTTTCATGGGCTTTGGTAGCAACTATAAGGTTCTCTATATATTTTTCAGGCAATGGGTTTTTCTGATCATAGTAGAGCATGCGTCCTTCAGAAACAGCCTTCATGTAAAAATGAAGTTTAAAGTCGGCGCCAAGGCTTGCGGTGTACAGCTCTAGAAGTCGGGTCGCCGTGATTCCCTTGAACTGTGAGACCTGGATCTCCCCCAGTCCAGAGCTTTTGATCAGAATTTTCGAGCCCAAGCGATGGAACCGGTTCAAGGAGCCCTCATTCCGGAATATGAGCGTGGCATTAACACCATGATTCTTGAGAGCACACGCGAGAAGCGAGCCAATGTTTCCACAACCTAGAACAAACGACATGGTGAAGTGAATTTTATGCACCAGCTAGACGGGGCAAATTATTTAAAACCAGCAATCCATTTACACCCTTATTACAGCACGATGAACATTGTGAAGTTACAGGTAAGTCTGATCCATGCCTATTTCGGCATTCGTCAATTATACTAACAGCAGAAAAAATTCCCGATTCTTCAACAACAGGAGTTGTTTGATGTGATAGAGAAGTTCAGGTAAGTGCCACCGATCGAGTGAAATCTTGGAAAGACAAATGGATGGTTTCTTGGAACTAGAGGTATTGCTTTTCAATCCTGCTGTCATAGAATACAGAATTGACTGGTCAATTGCCAAACTCTGATTTAATTGCGATCCTGAAACGAGGAAGCGTTGAGCGTTTATAGATAAACGTACACACTATTAATAGATTGATACATACTTTTTTCAGTATTTTTTAAGCAAGCTTCTAGTTCGTCTCAATTATCCTCGAACAACTTGAGTGCTGAAGTCATTATGATTGTGAATTTCATCTTCGGTTCATTCTAGTGAATTCCACATACTAACCAGGCAAATTGACTCTGACGACAAAGGCTGGATCGAGAAGCAAAAGGTCATTGAGGAGGTTTCCAAGTCTTCCAGCGAATCCTACGACAATGTTCGTCAAACTCTCAAACAAGTAGACGTAGATGCCTCCGACCATGTGGAAATGGAGGACTTTGTAGAGCTCCACGCCTTGTTGAAGCAAGCCAAAGCAGGCTCGCTTCCATCCTCAGGATCTATTCCTGCTTCTATAGGCTCTCCTAAGATTGGAGGTCTTGTGCATAAAGGAAGAGGTGCCCATGCCAAGATCATTGTGTCTTCCCGTTCTGGGACACAGCACACGATCAACGAGGAAGAACGTACCGAGTTCACCAAGCACATTAACTCTGTTCTTGCTGGAGATCCAGACATTGGCCTGCGGTTACCATTCCCAACAGACACGTTTCAGATCTTTGACGAATGTAGAGATGGTCTTGTGTTGTCTAAGTTGATCAACGACTCTGTCCCTGACACCATCGATACTCGTGTTTTGAACTGGCCTAAAAACGGTAAAGCTTTGAACAAGTTCACGATGACCGAGAACGCCAACGTCGTAATCAACTCTGCCAAGGCCATTGGGTGTGTAGTAGTCAACGTACACCTGGAAGATATTATTGATGGGGTGGAGCACCTTATTTTAGGTTTAATGTGGCAGATCATTCGTAGAGGTCTTTTGTCTAAGATCGACATCAAGTACCACCCAGAGTTGTACCGGTTGTTGGAGGATGGTGAGGACTTGGAGCTGTTCTTAAGTCTTTCTCCAGAGAAGATTCTTTTGAGATGGTTCAACTACCACCTCAAGGCCGCCAACTGGGGCCGTACTGTGACTAACTTTGGGAAGGACGTGGCCGATGGTGAAAATTATACTGTTCTTTTGCACCAGTTAGACTCTCTGTGTCTGTTGGCACCTCTCCAGACTCGTGACCTTTTGGAGCGTGCAGAGCAAGTTTTGACTAACGCAGAGAAGTTGGGTTGCCGCAAGTACCTTTCTCCACTGGCTTTGGTAGCCGGAAACCCAAAGTTGAACCTTGCATTTGTTGCACACTTGTTCAATACTCATCCAGGGTTGGACCCAGTTGAGGATGCGGAAAAGCCTGAGATTGAGGAGTTTGACGCTGAAGGTGAGCGTGAGGCCCGTGTCTTCACTCTTTGGTTGAACTCTTTGGACGTAGCTAAGCCTGTGGTTAACCTCTTTGAGGATCTCAAGGATGGTACTGTGCTTTTGGAGGCGTTTCAAAAGGTTCTTCCAGGAAGTGTGGATGAGCGCTATATCAACAAGCCTCCTCCAGGGAGGGATCTTATGCGTTTCAAGGCATTGGAAAACACAAACTACGCCGTGGAAATTGGTAAGGCTAACCATTTCTCGTTGGTGGGAATCGAAGGTCTGGACATTTTGGACCGTAACAAGCTTTTAACTTTGGGTCTTGTGTGGCAGCTTATGCGTAGAAATGTGGTTCAGACATTGAGCCTGTTGGCCAAGAACGGCCAGACTTTGACTGATGCCGACATGCTTCGGTGGGCCAATGAGATGGTCAAAAAGGGCGGTAAATCGCTGCACATTCGCTCCTTCAACGACCCATCTTTGGCCAATGGTGTATTCTTGTTGGATGTGTTGAACGGGATGAAACCAGGCTACGTGGACTATAGCTTGGTGACTCAGGGTCGTACAGACGAGGAGTGCTATGCAAATGCACGTTTGGCCATTTCTATTGCTCGTAAGTTGGGAGCGTTGATCTGGTTGGTTCCAGAGGACATTAATGAGGTAAGAGCACGTCTTATATTGACTTTTGTGGGCTCTTTGATGAGCTTGTAGAGGGAGTTTTCAAGAAGCCTAATGGCAGTCTGTTCTGGAGTATCAACGAGTGAATGATTCGAATTGTATTGTGTAAAATGTTCTACTCTGGTTGGTTCGGTTGTTTTGGCTGATTTGCGAGAGAATTTTGCAGGGTGTGGCTAAGGATATTAAGAAGATTGATACGTAGTTTATATGGATGAATGTATGAGCTTTTTGTAGTATGAATTTTATTTGCATTTTTTCGAGTAAACGTGTTTCTGACTGGATTCTACTTTAATTGAATCTCATAGTTTTATCATTAACGCAAATGGAAAGAAGTTTCCGCATATTCTGGTTTGCATCCCCCCCACCGTACGAGCTTTCTTACTCTTATGACACCGTCTAAGTCTGATCTACCTTTTTTAAAATATTTCGGATTTCTCATGAATTGGATTATGCACTCCTCACCAGCCTCCCAACTTGAACACGAAATACTTCCTCCTATCGTAGTCCAAATCAGCAGCATGTTTGGCCAACTGCGAGCCCACCACAAACTTCCCAGGAGTCAACTTCACATTCAAAACACACTTCTCTTTCCCAAAAGCGCCGTTTCCTCTGATAACCTTACCATCCTCTCTGTAAATTTTCGACTGTAAATCCTTCAAAGTGAAATCGAAACACAATGGGTAAATGTGATAAATATCATCATTTCTGGCCCCATAATTTCCTACCATTCTATCTAACCCAGCATCATACTTGAACCCCTCGGTCATCTTGATATACCAGTGCAAGTCTGGCACACCAAGCTCAGTAGACTGAGGATCCAACTCCACTGGGTAGTGCTCTTTAGTGCGCAGAAACAGATTTCTTCTACGGCTTCTTGCCTCAAGGTAGCAAGTATCGCGGCCAACCTCGATGGTAGAGCCAGAGGTCTTCTTCGCAGACATGTTCTTCCCAAAGACCAACTGCGAGTCCCTGCTGAGGTAAGCAGTGTTATGCTCTATTACGCCAAGGCTCTTCAACTGACTATGCACTGAAAGCTCTGTCTCGGCAAACGCAAGGCCAATGTATCCTGGCTCCTTCTCACCAGCCACCGTGAACTTAAAATTCTCCACTGTGACATCATCGCGCCTAGGAACAGGGTCCATGAAGACGATTGTGCCGGAGTAGACCTTTGTTTTTTTACAAAGTTTCATCTCAGGATCCATGTCCTTTACAGCGGCCCTGGGAAGACAAACACCAGTCTCTGTGAAAATAATGGGAAGGCTCACCACCCGTTTCTTCTTTCCAACCTTGATTTTGGCCATAAGAGCACCATTATCGGTGTAATATACCACCTTCTCCTCTCCGTGAATCATCATCTTGCCTATCTCGCACTTGTGAGAGATTGGAAGCATCACAGGTGCATAATCAGCCCTGCATGCTTCAAGTCGGCTCTCGTATAAAGCTTCTGGCTCAGGCTTGGGTTCGACAATATAAGAGGGAGTGAACTTTGGAAGAACAGAGGGCATACAGAAAAACAGGGAATTCTTCTGCTTTTGTAGATTTTGGAAGTGAAAGTAAGATTCATGAAGTAAGGAAATTTAAGCAAGGTATGGCATCAGACATTCATTACTTCATTATGCGTTATGCGTTTGGTGAAAAACCTACTGTGAGAATACTATGAGCTATTATTTGCATGATAGACCACAGAAATAGAATCCGCCTCTTGAGAACTTTGTTGAGCTCAACTTCAAAGACTTTGTAGTATTTGTTCCTTGATTGTATTTTCAACTATTGCTCAACTTGGGTGACCTAGGAAGGAATGCCCACCATCAGTACTCACATTTTTGGAACTTCAAGCCCGGCACATAGCCCATTAATATCTCAAACAAACAAGAAAGTATAGGAATAGTCACTTTGTCGCACAAGAGTAACAAACTAAAGTAAATGCCCAGCAGCCACGAGTACATTACATATATTTGACAAAGCACAGGCGTATCAGAACCTAGCCACTCACGTTAGAAGACAAAAACAATCTGCTAGCACGCTTTTATCCAGGTGGGCTTCAATATGATCTTTATCATAGCATCTAAATAGCATTCTCTCCTAGTAAAGCCAAAAATTTCGCCCCTTTAACAATCGTATTTACATTAGTACATCAATTAGTCAATCGACTTAGCAATAATATTCATTATAGCACTTGCAATCAGCAAAAACAATACAAGCTCCCCCTCAAAGTTCTCACCGGATCCATGTGAGATCTGCGTCGGATCTCTGTCACTGTAACCATAGATGTGTGGATTGGAAACACTGTATAGCACCTCTAATCACAATCCGGTCGCATCCTGATAAGAGTACAAACAGAATACTTCTATTTCTTGCCTTACTTGTGTTTCAACCTTGACTTTAGGTACACATGCTTACGTAACACATGCAATTAATAATTCCACAAGCACACAAATTACTTTGACAACGCCACTATCCACCAATCCCATCCACTTCCATCAAATAAACCGCCATGTCTAAAATCGACATTGATACGCCCCAGATTGACGAAAGTCTTTACTCTCGTCAGTTGTACGTCCTTGGTAAGGATGCCATGCTTAGAATGCAGAAGTCTGCCGTTCTTGTAATTGGTCTCAAAGGGCTTGGTGTAGAGGTAGCCAAGAACGTAGCACTTGCTGGCGTAAAAGCCCTCTCTCTCTATGACCCCGAGCCAGTTGTTCTTCAAGACCTTTCATCTCAGTTCTTTCTCACAGAAGCCGATGTGGGCAAGCCAAGAGCAGATGCCTCGTGTGAGCCACTCTCCCAGTTGAACTCGTACGTCCCAGTGTCTGTGGTTTCAGATCTCGAGGAACTGACGCTCCGTGCGTTCCAGGTTGTTGTTGTCGCTGGTGGTATTTCCATGGCCGACCAAGTGGCCATCGATGCCTTCTGTCACGCCAACGCCATCTGCTTCATCTCTGCTACAACACGTGGGCTCTTTGGCGCGGCATTTGTAGACTTCGGGCCTGCCTTCACTGTGTATGATGCCACGGGGGAACAGCCACTCACAGGCCTCGTCACTGACATTGAGGCCAATGGCTCTGTGACCACAATGGCGGCCGAACGCCACGGTCTTGAGGACGGCATGCACGTACGTTTCTCTGAGGTGAAAGGTAAAGATGTTGAATTTCTCAATGAAGGCACATACCCAGTTACTGTTCTTGGGCCTTTTGCTTTCAAGATCGATCCCGGCCGCCCACTTAAAGGCTACGAGGGTGGTGGTGTTTTTACCGAGGTCAAGGTACCTCAGAAGCACGCTTTCAAGACCTTGAAAGCGCTGCTTGCAGAGCCAGACTGTGTTATCTCAGACTTCGCTAAGTTTGAACGCCCTGCGCAGTTGCATCTTGGATTTCAGGCTGTTGACGCGTTTGAAAGCGCACATGGGCGCTCTCCAAAGCCTATGGACCCTTCTGACGCTGCTGAAGTTGTTTCTGTCGCCAAGAAATTGGCTGGTGAGTATCCTCAAGTTCTTGGTGAAAGCCCTGTGGACGAGAAGCTCATTTCTGAGTTGGCTTACGAAGCATCTGGTGACATTCCAGGTGTGAATGCGTTCATTGGTGGCTTGGTTGCTCAGGAGGTGTTGAAGGCCACTTCTGGAAAATTCACCCCACTCAAGCAGGTGCTCTACTTTGACTCTTTGGAGTCCCTCCCAGACCCAGAGAGCTACCCAAGAACACCAGAATCTACAAAGGGTTTTGGTCTGCGGTACGACCGCCAGATAGCTGTGTTTGGTCTCAAGTTCCAGCAGCTTGTCGCCAACCTTAAGATCTTCTTAGTTGGTGCCGGAGCCATTGGATGTGAGATGTTGAAAAACTGGGCTCTCCAGGGCGTGGGATCTGGGCCAGAGGGTAAGATTGTGGTGACCGATAATGATCTGATTGAGCGTTCCAACTTGAACCGTCAGTTCCTCTTTAGACCAAAGGACGTTGGCTCCGAGAAGTCGGTTGCCGCTGCTGCTGCTGTGGAGGCCATTAACCCAGACTTGAACGGCAAGATCACAAGCTTGGCCGAGAAGGTGGGTCCTGAGACAGAGCACATTTTCGACGACAACTTTTGGAGTCAGTTAGACGTGGTCACGAACGCCTTGGACAATGTGGAGGCGCGTACCTATGTGGACCTCAAGTGTGTCTTCTACGGGAAGCCGTTGTTGGAGAGTGGTACTTTGGGTACCAAGGGAAACACCCAGGTGGTGGTTCCTCGTCTCACCGAAAGCTACCTGTCTTCTCACGACCCTCCAGAAAAGGGTATTCCATTGTGTACTCTTCGTCTGTTCCCTTCGAAGATTGACCACACTGTGGCTTGGGCCAAGGCTTTATTCGGAGAATTCTTCACTGAGGCCCCAGAAAATGTTAACCTCTACTTGACTCAGCCAGACTTTGTGGAGAGAAGCCTTCGTCAGAGTGGCGATGTTGCAGGTGTTTTGCTGTCGATCAGCCGCAGTTTGAACGAGAGACCTGTTCTGTTTGCTGACTGTATTAAGTGGGCCAGACTTGAATTCACTGAAAAGTTCAACCACGACATCCGTCAGTTGTTATACAACTACCCTCCAGACGCGACCACCACACGTGGCGAGCCATTCTGGTCTGGAACCAAGCGGTGTCCTTCGCCTTTGGAGTTTGACCTCAACGATGAAGAGCACTTCCATTTTGTAGTGGCCGGTGCCAATTTGCGCGCATATAACTTTGGTCTTAAGGGAGACTCTGGGGAGCCTGATAAGGAGTACTATAGTAAGGTTCTCTCTGAGGTGAAGGTGCCAGAGTTCAAGCCTAAGACAGACTTAAAGATTGCCGCCAACGACGAGGAGTTGAAGGCCATGGGAGATGCTAATGACGGTGATGAGTTGAAGAAGTTAGCTGACTCTTTGCCTGCTCCTCTGAGCTTGGCTGGGTTCCGGTTGAACGCAGTGGAGTTTGAGAAGGACGACGACACTAATCACCACATTGAGTTCATCACAGCTTGCTCCAACTGCAGAGCTTTGAACTACCGAATTGAGATTGCCGACCGATCTAAAACCAAGTTCATCGCAGGCAAGATCATCCCTGCTATTGCCACCACCACTGCGTTGGTTACGGGCCTTGTACAGTTAGAGTTGTACAAGATTATTGTACCCACGAAGCTTGAGGACTTTAAGAATGGGTTTGTAAACCTCGCCTTGCCATTCATTGGTTTCTCCGAGCCGATTGCTTCCCCAAAAGGCAAGTACAATGGCAAGGAGTTTGACCGCATTTGGGACCGGTTCGATATCAAAAATAAAGACGTCACTTTGCAGGAGTTGGTTGACAAGTTCCAAAAGGAGGAGGGCTTGGAGATCTCCATGATCTCGTATGGTACGTGTCTTTTGTATGCGTCATTCGACCCTCCGAAGAAATTGAAGGAGCGCATGCCACGCCGTGTGTTGGACGTGTACAAGCTGATTTCTGGGAAGGACGTTCCTCTGGATAAGAAACTGATGATCTTGGAGGTGTGTGCGGACGACGAGCTGGGAGAGGATGTGGAAGTTCCTTTCATCACTCTTCATCTTGTTTGAGCAAATTCATAAGCGAGCGGTGTACCAATAAATTCACTATCTCTGCGATCCATCCTGCTATTGTAAGGCAAAATAGATGGGAATGTAACTTAATGATTTTATGTTGTAGATGATTTACACTATTGGCTAATAAGGACATAATATTAGAAATGATACATACATAGGCAAAAGAAAAAAGATAGTACAGTCATAAACATCTCCTAATTTCCCACCCACTCCCACACTCTCTTAATCTCTCCGTAAATCTCCATTATCTCTACTCTTACAGAATGGTCAGTCTCTACAGAATAACTAATATCTCCCCACTTCTTGGTCTTGTTATGTTCCCCCTTCAAGAGCTCATCTCTCAACACCACGCTTTCCAAATATGGCTTGATGTAACCCGTAGTATCTCTGATTGAAGCAAGTCTCTGTGTCTTTAGACGCTCAATCACTTGCGAATGACAACGGCGGATCTCGTGAGCATGCACTCTGTGCTGCTTCACTTTTATACCAAAGTAGGAAAGCACTACAAAAGTCACACAAATCACAGCTACATACTTTTGATATTTTAACAAGAGAAAGTTCACAATCTTGCGTGCTCTACACTGAAAGTTGAGGTTCGCAAGGGATGACGAACGAAAGCGCTTTTCGCGGATTTCCACCTCTTGGTCACTTTCGACAGGGCGCTTGGAGAACTGGTTAGTGTGTTTATAATAACATCAAATTAAAAAGTTTAAACTTGCCTTACCATTGTAGTCACTTCTGGGTTCTTCTCCAAATACTCCTCTGCTCTCTCCCATACCTCATCAAATTCCTCCGTACTGATGCCAGGAGCCTTCAATCCAAAAAGGATTTCGTACATCTCTTCAGATGAAATGCTGGCTTCCTTGTCTGAGCCCAGGCCACACCCAATAGCAGCGTTTCTCTCACGTAAAATGTCCAAAGACACGCGAATCATATTCTCGATTCTTCTTTGTTTTCTCGCGTCCGGAATGCATTTTTTTCCAGTGAAGAAGTATGTATATGGCGTCACTTCGAGGTAATCGTCATGACAGCTGAGACCAAAGTATGGGTAGCATGTAGCATGGTCAGGGCATGTAATACACAAAGGTTTCAAATTCTTCTGTAAAAAAGACTCTATAGCTTCAATGTACTGATTCCCATCGGGATTGGGAAATGTCTTCCGGTCCAATGAAGAACCACAATAGCCCACCAAAATGCGTTGCTCCGAGTACCAGTACCCAAAGCCTGATAAAGAGGCCAAAGCAAAGAACATGAACAAGTACTTAAAGTAGCTTTTGTAAGATGCCCCTGGCTTTGAGACCTCCGCAATGCTGTCATCGTACTCTTCAATTTCAGCCTTCATATTGGCCTGGACTCTGCTTATGTCACTTTTGGACGTTTCAATCCCATCCTCAGATTCGCTCTCAGGCTCTGCTTCAACTTCCTCTGGCATTTCTATTGCCTCTGGAAACGCAACATGCTCTAAAGGCTCTGGAGGATGGATCGGAGAAGGACTCTTTGTTGTTTTGAATTGCTTTTTTGTGCTTCTAGAGGCATTTCTAGGGGACCTGGTTAGTGTAGGAGTGTACTTAGGGGAACTTGGCTTTTTCTCAGGAGAGACACTCTTGGCAGGAGTGCTTTCGGCAAACACAAGTGGTATACTTGGGTCATACATCTTGGGAACCACATTTATTCCAATCAGGTCTAGCATGCAGGGAGAGTGTGTGCTTGCTTGAAGTGAAGATTTAGGAGACTTTGCAGATTTGGGGGATTTAGGGGATTTAGGAAATCTGTTAGATTTAAGGGAGTTGGTCTTTGCTGCAGAAGATCTCGGAGATTTCGCAGATTTCGTACTTGACTTATTCCCTGAGATAGGAATAGAGGGTTTGGCGGAAGGAGTTCTCACATTCTCTTTTTCCTTCTCCTTTTCCTTAGTATTGTCTTTGGAGACCTCGCTTTTATCCTTAGAAACAGGTGTCAGCTTGGCCAGTTTCCCCAGCCTGCCCTTAGATCTATCAGGAGTCAAGGCACTTTTTTTTTCCTCTTCTTCTACTGCCTCGTTGACTATTTCCTCTGTCCTCTCTTTTTTCTCCTTCTTCTCTTTTTTCTCATTCTTCTGCTTCTTCTCGTTCTTCTCCTTCGTCTTCTTCTTCTCCTTCTTGTTGCTCTCCTTTTCATCTTTTCCCTCCTTCGTCTTCTTGATCTTCTTGTCCTTCTTCAAAAACGGGATCTTCTCATCTAAAACAACCGTCTCACTCTTCGCACTGAGCGTCTTTTTAGGAGAAGTTAGAATCTGAGCACTGTCTTTCAAATTCTCCTCCAAAAGGCGATCCAAGTTAGCTGAGGTGTCAGCATCTGAAGTAATATCGAACAAATCCTTCTTCTTTTTGGCAGGTTGTTTGGAAGCCAGTTCGTTTTTTCTCTTTCTTTGTCTGCCGGCCTGGAAACTATTTTCCATAGAAAACAGTTGTTCCTCAGAGATCTCGATATCACTACCCAGATCTGATTCAGACAAAGACACAATCAACTCATCGATATCTTCATCTGCAGGCCGAATGGGCGACAAAGGCTTGGATTTGTCGTTCTTCATCTTTTCACGGAGCTCAGAAGCGTGAGCCGAGATGTTCTCCTTGAAGAGACGCACAAAATCTGCCTTTTTCGCCACACTGGGAACGGAAATGCGGTGATAAGCGAGAATCTTGCGAAGCTCTTTTATTTTGAGCGTTTGGGGATCGAAACCTGGTTAGCATCAAAATAAAATGCAGAAATAGACATACACAGTTATATATGCCATTGTCAACGAGGTTTTACTCACCATCCCTCAAATAGGACGTATCACCATCCATTTTGCTGATGTCTTTATGTTTACAAATTATTTATTTTAACGCGAATCTGCATATCAAGCCGGGTAACTTTGAGATGACATGATAGATTTCTGAAATGATCTACTTTTCATAATATTTGTGGGATGTTTATTCGAACAGTTCTAGACTCTAATCCACTGATTAGGCTTGTCTTTCTTCTTTCACTGTTTAGGGTGAAAATATGGGCTCTCAAGGGAAGCAAGAGATGATTTAATGATCTTTAGTCACTTTTGAACTTTCTTGTCATAAGTAGCCTTCTTTAACTGTTCTAACTATCGCTTTTGACCGACTTCAAGAAACTATCATTATCAAGTAACACTATTTCAGATGATTCAGAAAACCCTATTGTAATACAGACTGTGAGGCTAATAGGAGTATACTAAGAACACTTCGACCTTCACAATGTAACTTTAAGATGCAACAGACTTATTCAAATACACATATTCTTTGTGTTGTACTTTTCGAGTTATATTTGTTTAGTTCTAACTTGTCATTACACCCTTGAGCAGACCATTGAGAATTAAGAACATATGATATAAAATAAGATACAAAGTATTCAGAAGTTAAAAGATAAACCCACCATAAGCAGAATTCGTACGTAGATACATGAATGTTACAATCATATCCCAAAGTCGCCACTGACAAACGCACTACGCAATGCCTTTTTATCAGTCTTATTCGCGCCCGGCCCGTGCAACTTGTTGAACCCGCTTGCTGCAGGCATAGAAGCAATCGCAATGTCGCTGCGGGTAACAGGCTGCGCCGGTTTCCCTGGAGAAACGTTACCCGGAAAAGGCCCTTGGGGAGGTTGAGGCGAAACGTTAGGCCGGAATCCCTGCGGAGGAGGCCGGAATCCAGGTGCTGGCATCATTCCCGGCATCATTGGAGGAGGCAGAGCCATTCCAGGCATCATTTGCTGAGGCATCTGACCTGGCATTTGGCCCTGCACTGGAGCACGCATAGGAACCGGCATCTGCCCCTGCATCATCTGGGGCATCATTTGAGGAGCGCCAGGGGGAGGCCCATAGCTTGGCCTAAATCCCCCTCTTGTAGGCGAATACCGGCCTTGGGGCTGTTGAGGAGCCCCTTGACGAGCTGCTTGTTGCATCTGCTGGGCCACAGGCTGCGCGGCAGACTGATACTGGTAGTACCCTTGGTCGTAGTACTGAGGCTCGTAGCCTTGGTCATAGTAGTAGTTTCCTGGCTGCTGTGCGACAGGAGGTTGTGAAAGACGTTGTCTAGGCTCAGGAGATTTTTCAGGAGACTTTGAAGAGCGTTTATGTCTATGTTCTTTTTCATGTTTACGTCTGTGATGCGCATAATCACGTTCCTCTTCTTCTTCTTCTTCTCCTTCTTCTTCTTCTTCGTCCTCATTCTCATAGTCCTCTGCTCTATAAGCTTTCTTATGTGGCTTGTGTTCATGCTTGTGTTCTGGCTTGTATGAGTAATCAATCTCGGAATCATATTCTCTTTTGTAAGTTTCATAGACTCGATCTTTTTTTGGAACAGGAGGAGGATCTTCAATACCACACTCCTGGATTATGACCCATTTGACTTGGTCTTCTTTGTATACAAACTCGGCCACGAGAGATTTTCCAAAGAGGGCTCTGACCCCATCCAGCAGCTCCAGCGAAACACTCAGCATCCAGGCCCAGATAAAGTAGTCATCTATAGCTATACGCAGTACAGAAGCTTTGTGTACATCTGTGTCCGGAGACTCTACTGGCACTTCCTCGCACCAACCGTTATGAAGAAGATAGTACTTTTTGTCCAGGCACAACTTCTCTACAATCTTTGCACTCTCAGGTGTAAGGCTCTCTAACATTGGTTGGTTGCTTTCCTTAATGAGATACTTCAACACACTATAGTCTTCTTTGGCGTCGAACATGTCAGGCCTATCAAAGGAAAGCACCTTCAGAGCACGCTCCATGAGCTCTATCGGGTCACGTGCGGGGCTTCTTGAATATATAGTGATAAGGGGCATAGCTGTGAGGGGCACTGGTGCTGAGTTTGGCTCAGGAGGATATGTGTTACTAGCAAGAAGCAGCTGAAGCAGCCTCAGGATCTTGACTTTGGCACTGGAGTCTGTGGGGAGCATCGAGCGCAAGAAAGCCAAGAGAAGGTGGAAAGTTGCTTCCAGCGCAGGAATCCACTCTTCCAATCCATCAATGAACGAGCGGCCATTTTCAGGCGAAATGCTCAGGTTCAACAGACTCACCAGTTCTCTCATCAGAGGAGGTGCAGGGCCAGAGAAGGCCCATAATCCAGCCAATTTAGCCACTTTACGACCACTGAGCTTGTTTTCTTTTGTGTAGGCTGCAATACGCGTGAGAAGGTCTAGGAAGTCATAGACAATCAGAGCATGATCTGCCGAGGGAAGACATGTGGGCATGATCTCAAGGAATGCATTCTTTGGGTTGTTCTGTCGCTGTTCTAAAGCACGGAACTTGGTGTACAGATCCCAGCCAATTACACACAGATCAGGAAGTCTACACCAGATAAACTTGAGACCAGCCATGAGAGTGTAACAATCCGTCTTTTTTATGATGCTCTTGACAAGGGCGGGGTTGTTGAGGTTTTGAAGGGTTTTCTGGAGGAAAAAGGTAAGTCTTTTGTCATTCAGTTGCACCCGGAAGGGGAGGAAAATAAAAGGAATCTTTGCACCTTCGGATTTGAGCTTCAGGGTGATCATGTGGATAAGATCTTTCACGTCGCCACGGTCGAACACGGAGATCATATCTAGCTCCATGACGTTCACAAACGTCTTTTCACGAAGCTCTTCGGGCCGGTCCATTTTTCACACAGCCAATTCTAAAAAACCACAAAGGTTGATGCAGTGTGCGCAGAGTTAAGAGATTATGGTAAGGTTTGAAATCGATTCGAGCACTCGGTGGATCGCACACTGGCAGGCTCAGGCTATGGGGTGGAGAAAAGGGCTGGGGCTGATCAAGTCAAATATTATTTATTTGTTTTGCTTCGTCTAAGGTCACGTGGGAGAGACGAAGGGACCTTATTTGTCTAGATCGGGATATCTTGTTATGTGACTTGTGGATAATTTCGAAGCTTGCAAGTGTGGTGGTGTTTGTTTTTCTGGCTTTTTAAGATCTGTGTACATTGGATGTACACGCATTTTCAGATGCTAGATCATAAATGATGACTGCATGTGCCTGTTCTACCTTCTATGGCGATATAATTGTATCTTAGTGCCGTACTCCTATACGTTTAAATTCAATTGAGACTCAGCGTTGGATTTTATTCGTTTTCTTGTTACCAGTCGTAGGTATGCCTGCTCTGCGTGTTATCATCACAGAACCTTTGCGATTTAATGTTTGAGATAGGGGGGCAGCGTTTAAAGCTTTGTTTTCTTAAAGCATTTCTCATAACTTTGTACGTAGCTCAAGCTTTACCAATGAGCTCTCTGACATAAACGTTGAAATCCACCATACAAGCTGAAAAAAATGCTCCTCAAATCCAGAAGTCAAAATTTGGAATAATCTAATGCTAACTACAAGTACCGAATGCAGACATACATGATGACAGTCTAAGATCTAGTCTCCTCTTCCTTTTTCATTCTTTTCAACTCCATCTTATTATCCCTCTGCGTAATCCACCGGGGACCTACGCTAATGACCAACCACAACGGAACCAAGCTTACAACACACAAACCTGTCATGAACGTAAAGCATCCTCCCACAGTCATTTTATCTTGCATTTTTGCAATCGCAGCAACGCCAGCTGCCGCCATAAGACACCGCGAGAAGTTCACACAAGCGGTACTCGTAGAGGTCTTCTCAGGGTACAAATCGGCTAAAAGGTTGGTAGCTGCAGATGCGTATGCGATAGTGACCAAACTTACCATGAAAGCACCGATCAATACAGCAGCAAGAGGTTGGTGGCGGCCCAAGCACCACCCAAAAATCAAGACACCGCCATTGAAAATTATACCCAATGGGAAAAGCATAGAAAGTCGGCACTTGAAAAGATTTAAGAAAGGTTTTGGGCCCTCCTTGTTCTTGTTCCACTCCTCGAGGTCCTTCTCATAAATACGCAAATAGTATTGGTAAACTCTATCCAAAGCCTTCCCCGTAACAAGCGAGCCCAAGCATCCTGCCACTCCAGGGGCAATGAAGCAAAGTCCCACTTTCTCTACAGAATACCCCCAGTCAGTCTGGAGAGTGGTACTCAAGGATGTTAGGGTCATTGTCCAGGTGGTAAAGTAGAAAGCTGTAGGAAGAAGAACCATGATTATTTCTGGCCGAGAAACAATTACAGGTACATCCATAAGCTTACGCCCTATAGACTCTACAACCTGTGGCTCCAAGGTACTAGTCTGGTTAGTCAACTTTTTCCTATAGTGTGGGATAAGCCAAAGAGGAGACTTGTTAATAAACTTCTTAGGGGGTATTGAACAGTTGCCCACAATGCTACGCTTAGTTTCTGGAAGAAGAAAGAAACTTAATATCGTGCTTACACCGCAGCCAATTGCAAGAAACCAGAAAACAGCTCTCCAGGAGTTAAATCCGGACGCAAGAAGCCCGCCAAAGAGAGCACCCAATGCCATAGCCAAAAGTTGGATTCCAGAAGTGAAGCCAACAAGAGAGCCTCTAGTAGCTCTTGGAGCAAGATCCGCAGAGACACCAGTATTAATCGCAATCACAGGAGCGATCCCACCGGCCTGAACACATCTCAAAACTAGAATGAGCCAAAAAGCGTTCGACTTAGCAATACAGCAGCACGCAACAACATAAATTGCACAGCAGGCTAACACAACTGGTTTTCTTCCAATGGTGTCCGCGATGCTGGCAGTGAACATAGGAGCGATTCCCTGGAGAATGAAGTACATCACCACGGAAACGTTAGCAAGTTCGGCAGAGACATTAAAGTCCTTTTGAACCGTCACGATAACAGGATAGTATATGTTTCCAGATATCGCAGACCAGAAGCCGGAAGTTGCACACACAAACGCTATGAGATATCGTTCTTTGGACGAGAAGACAGTGTAAGGTGGTTTCTCGAGAGTGACTTCAGCAGCTTTTACAGGCTCTACCGGCACTTGATTTTTAGATACTGTGTTCATCTACTGTGTTTGTCTCTATGCTAGCAATATGTCAAGTATAAATATAAAGCATTATTTAATTTCATTTCTTAGAACTGCTGCATGATTACGTAAGCCCGGATATAGTATTCATTTCCGATTTGCTGCGATAGCGGATTTATATCGTATTCTTCACTAATTTTTGAACGCTAAACGTTAAAAATAACAGAAACGCTAATAAATTGATGTGCATCCCATTGTTAGTGTTTTGCTCTATTTGAAAACTATTTTGTTTTTACTTTTTTCGCTTTTTCTGATTTTGACAGTTGTGCCAAGACTTTGCAGACCCTTTAATTGAAATAATAAGACCTAGTATAAGTAGTTGAAAGGTGTATAAGACAAACCAAGTTGAAAGTTTCACTCCTTCTGCTGTGGGTTACTGTATATGACCTCCTGAGATTACCCTTTTTGGAATTACGCGTCAGAAAGACAAGGAAAATACGCGTAATCAATTACGCGTCCGTGACGCGAAAACGCGTGAAAATCAAAAAAAAAACATGTAAATAAACTTTGTTTCGTGTTTCAGTTTACTTTTTATGTAAGCATTAGATATCTGAGCGACAATCGGATCCTCTATAGATCAAAATAATTAACTAGTTTGACTTACGACGCGAAAATTCCTTTTGCATGCATTAAATCGTTCGTAAGTGTCACTATATCGCCGCCTATCACCGCCATATCACTGCATTGTGCGTTGCATGAAAATATCACAATGAAGCAAGCAAGCGGTACCTGACTACAAATCAGGAAAACCTTTTAATTTATCAAACTGTTCAGTAGGCCCTCGCGATACCTTGTTTTCTCCACCAATCGCTCACTCCACACCATAGTCCATTTTCTCTGCTTATACCGTTCATTACAGACTTTGCTTCCAGTATCTCAACCACATGCCCCCTGTGTCTCATATCACTTTCTATATGTGTAAAGTTCTCCATGTACAAGATCTCTGGAAGGAGCTGGTGGTGTAATCTGGGATAGGCGATTGTCTCCAAAAGCTGCATCTTATACACATAACGCCGAACCAACGCCTGGAAAACAGACGTGTATATACGGGATCCGCCCGCAGCACCAATCACTAAATCTGGCATCCCACTCTGATCCGTCACAATGACAGGAACCATCAGCGAAAGAGGCCTCTTCCCTGGCACCACGTAATTATATAAAGAAGGCACCAAATCAAACGCATTGGATTTTTGAGGCATCAGAAAATCATCCATTTGGTCATTCAATACGATTCCTGTGTAATTGTCCACCAAAAGAGACCCAAAAACAAGATTCACAGACGTGGTCATTGCCACTGCATTCCCATGGCGGTCTACCACAGAAAAATGGGCTGTTCCGTTGTCCTCCACAGGTAAATAGTCCGGCCCGTAATCTCTCCAGGACGAAAGAGTGTGCTCCTCAGAAATGTTTGCGTATGCTCCCTCAGCCCAGCTATCGCTTAATATTTGGCGAACTCTAGCATCCAATGCCTTCTTATCCTTTTCCAGCACCGCATCCCCTAATTTGGACCGTGCGGCTCCCATCCATTTCATCGTCTCAACCAATCTTTGAGTAGCCTGTGGCTCAAGATCTTTTCCTGCTGCTGTGTCCCAAGAAAGACCCTTTTTCTCGTACTCTTTCTGGACAATGTGCAATCCACCTAAAATAGCAGAGCCCAGACACAGCCCTGTGTTCGGAACAGATACTTTATACTGTCCTTGAAAGGCTGTGCTCAACGCTTCTGCCGTACTCACACTGTAGGCAGAAAAGTCCAGTGGTTTGAGAATCCCACCAAACAGCTGAGCCGTGTGAGCCAACAGCCGAGCAATTTTGCCATCCGCATCATAGAAAAGTGCATCACTACCATTTAAAGCCAACTGCCGGAAAAATCTACCCAACTCTGGTCTTCTGACAATGTCGCCCCTACGGATGACCTTTGGCTTGGCACCTTTACAAAAATCATCATAATTCCGCAAAAGCATTCGCCACATGTGCGGTTGACTAAGCACAATCTTCTCACTGAGACCTGTCATTTGGGCCAAAAGAGGTGATGCTTCCCAACCTTGCTCTGCAATGTCTGCTACCTGGTTTAATATGTGAGACCAGGAAACTAGGCCAGAGCCTTGAGTCAGATACAACGTATACAAGCCTTTCAACTCGCCTGGTACACCCACAGCTAGCCCACCAAACTTGGAAGGATGTCCAGTGACCAACTCCTCGAATGTCATGGAGTAGTTGGGATAGGTTTTTGAAGAATTTGCGTACATTTTGCTGTGTGCAAGCAGAGGCGCTTGCTCACGTGCGTCAATGCTGATAACAGTGCCATTCTGCAGCAGAAGAATGAAACCGCCTCCTCCAACCCCGGAAGAGAACATATTAATTGTTCCTATACATAGCGCAACAGCGACCGCAGCGTCGGCAGCGTTACCCTCTTTTTTGAGGATTTGCACTCCAAGTTCCGAGCACTGATCCACATCTGATGCAACAGCACCATTAAAGCCAGTGTGACGAAACTTTTTTTGGGGATGATACGTTGGGTTGCGGTTGGGGGGACCCATGTTTAAGCCAAAGGGCGCGACCGTAGGGGCACTGTGAACAATAGAAGGGGGAATTTCAAGGTATCGGTTGAGCTGAAATACGAGCAACACAAGAAGAGGGGTAAGAATCATGGAAGCATACCTCGCAACACGATTTGGAGGTGCTAATTTCAGAGATTTCATGGCGATTCTAGGAGTTGGGAGTGTAGTACACTATTGGGTGTTGCAGGCGTTGGAGTTATTATAATTGTGGTGGGAACAATCCAAGGTATAGTATATGGCTTAGGGACTTTATTGGTATTGTTTCTGTGTAGCAAATGTGTTTCTCGATTTAGGAATGGTTATATGAGCATCATTTATGGGATCTGGGTGCCTCGTTGAATTGTTAATTTATCCGCCCCGCATTATTAACGATAAGCTTTGCGGGTTTCCTCGGGAAATTGGGGAGTTTTCATTACTAACTCTTCAAGATAAATTCCGATAAGGATTCTGATAATATTGACTCAATTTTTGTCTTTGTTGTGCTTTTATTCGTGGGCTTTGGGGTTGGCCCGTTCTGCGTGGTTAATGAATGCTGGTGCTTTTTGAGTATTGTAACTTCAACAGTCTATTCCTAATAGTACACATTTACTACTGATATCTTATAAACTTTCGAACAACATTTTCTGTAGATATTTGGCAACTCTATATTAGTGAAATACACCCATGAGATTTGAATATGTTTATTAGATCACCAGAATAAAAACTCATTTCTTATTCTCGATCCACTTCGGAATCACACTCAATTGTTCTGCCTCGACCAAAACTCTTGGCTCCTCATCGAAGCCCAAGTGCTCCACACGCCCTTCTATGAAAAACTTACGACCTTCAACCTTTGTAATTCTCGACTTGACAACCACATACAGGTCGCTCCAAGTAGGAGATCTGTAGTCCAAATTGAGGTACGCCGTCACTCCAAAATTCTTTTTACCTCTCTGCACAATCAACGGATACAGACATCTGTAAAGCGCCTCATCCAAGATTGTGGCCATAAACCCCCCGTGAACAATCCCCGGATGACCATTCAATTTCGAGCCCAAGTGATAGAACGCATAGAGCTCGTTGTAGTCTGGTTTTAAGTTTTCATCTAAGCTTGATACAACCTTTTCTTTATTGTAACCAAGAAGGGAGTAATATATAGGGTATTTTGCAATCTTGCCTCCTGAACTCAATGTTTGTCCAGTCAAACTTCCATCCAAATGGCGTTCATCCTCATAAAGAAGGTGCGACACCTGTTGAAATTTACGGGCTTTCAACAGAGACACCAACGGGTGCCCAAAAATCTTCGCAGCTTCGGGAGAAGACAGCGGGGTTGCTAAAGTAATGAATGAGCGTGTAAATCGAAGCATAACAAGGAAGTACGATTTGTTTTTTTGTAGATTCAGAAGACTAATTTTTCCCCACAAAAATCTCGGAGTTTTACAAGGAAAAGGTGGGGCATCGGAGGGGCAGCTACATAAGCCAAATAACTGACTATTGTGATCATAAAGGATGCTTTCTATCACACACCTTCCTCCCGGGCTCTTTATATGTTCTCGGATTCTTGTATTAGTCTACAGTTGATTTAATTGAGTAGAATGAACATGCATTTTGCAGAGTATGGAAAATAGTACGATAAAAAAAGACAATAGTTTGGGGGATAGAAAAGAGACTGTTTGAGAGTCTTGCAAGAATTAATTTCAATTGGCAGTGTTAACGTACGATAAAAAGCAAAAAGAGTACATTATAGGAAAATGTTCAAATTTCTCAAAATTGAACCCAAATATTCTCTCCCCAGATTATTTTTGAGAAGGAAATAAAAGGAGATTTATCAGCCAAGTTTTTGAAATGGAATTAAGCTTTCATTGAAGTATTGTAGTTGTATGGATACTGAAAGAAGAGGTTATAGTCTCTGTATTGATATTGTCCCATAAAATCATCTCAACACTTTATAGGAAGACAAAAAGTCAAAAATATATGTAAATAGACCCCAAAGAATCACATGGAACTACTTTTACTTCACCAAATACTCCCTGGATGATATTCATAAACTCAAAGTTAAAATTCCTCGGTATGCAGAAAATCAAGACGGGACCAAGTATCAGTGGAAAAAGATGGAGAGAGAGAATAATTTTGAGCTTGAATAAATTGATACTAATATTTTTTTCTGAATGTATTATATATTATCAACGAAAAATTGGGCAAGTCTCCTCTCGGTGGCCAAGTTGGTTTAAGGCGTCAGACTGTAATGTAACATTAATCTGAATATCGTGTGTTCAAATCACACCCGAGAGATTTTTTTTTTGCTTTTTTTACGTCTTCCGTGATCGATTTCAACCTTGAAAAAGGTCGTGAAAAAGGTCGCTAAAAAGCATAAAAAAATTGAAGGAAAGGCTTGTTTACTTATTATAGGCTATTACATACTTGTAGTAGCCAGCTGCAATGGAGCCAGTCAACCCTCTCCAGTATAGTATACGATACTACGGTGGTGTATGTGAAAGGAGAGGCTCACAACTTTCGGAAGGTGAATAGTGAGAGTACTGAACATGAAATTGCTTTATACAGTAAGAAACATTTAACTGCTTGACCAATGATCAACTACAGAGCTCATGAATATGCATTCATTTAAGTAAACGATTTTGTCTAATTTCCCAAAGATATTGGAACAGTTTAAAAAAGTATATTTGAATATTGTATTGATGTAAGGCCATAACACATACGTTTATTCTAATGCACTCTCTCTAGACTCCGCAACTCTCTTCATATTCTCCTTCCCAAAGTTGTCAGCCTCTCTCTTCACATACACCACCGTAGTACCTGCAATCACAAAAGTGGTGGTCACCAAAATGTAGTTGATAGGTCCTGGGTTCATATTGAAGAAAGTATGAGTCAACTTGTCCAAATAAGACTGGCCAAAGTTGATCACACCCGAGATCAGCATGATAGTACCGTAAATAATCCCAAAAGTCTCGAAGCCAAAGACCTTGCCTGTAACGTCTGAGATCGTAGTGTAGAAGAAGGGTCTGTAGGCCACAAATAAGAGCACATTGACCACTCCCACGATAAACACGTGGGGCACAAAGCCTAGCACCCCGAGCACAATAGAGAGCCCCGACAACGCCGTGATCACAAACACAGTCAGATAATTATCTAAGAGGAAGCCGACGAATGGTATCGAAATGAGCCCACCAATAGGAAGTGCCACATCGAAGATTTTGTTAAGTTTGGTGGCCTCTTCATGGGAATCAAAGAGAAACGTGTACTGAGAGTTGATGGTGGAGATGAAGTAGTTCAACCGCAACATTTGAACCGTGGTGAAGATGGCAATAAGAATAAACCACTTGGAAGAGAATTGTTCAGAAAGCAGTTTTCCATGCAAAATACCGAAAATACCACCACTTGCCACAATCTCCTCGTCTTGCTCAGCGCGCAGTTCCGGGGCACGCGTCATGGCCAGGAGAGATGATCTACGGCGAGTTTTTGGCAACAAGGTCAGGGTCTCTGTGACTTCCAGGAGAATAGCCTCTGCATCGGCCTGAGGAGCGGACTCCGGAACCCCGGCCTGGTATGACTCAGTAGGCATGAGGAAGATCTGGACTATGAAAATAAAAAGCGGGATCACAAGATAGAGGCGGAAAAAGGATGCAATCGAGAAGTAGTAAGAGTCAGTGGAAAGGAACTTGTTGAGAAGTGAGTAAATGAGAAACACAGAAGAGGACGCATCAAAAGCACCTGTGAGAAAGGCAAGAATAAGCCCAGAACTCAGTGGGAAGGCGTTTGAAAGGTGGAACGAAGAGATGAAAGTGAAGGGACCACCGAGCGCAACAAGCCCGAAACCAGTGAGGAATGGGTCAAAGGATACAATCTGCAGCAGGGAGGCCACTATTATCGTCCCACAAAGAATAGAGGACGCCCCAATGAGACCACAGAGTTTAGGGCCGTAGTTGTCTAAAAGATAACCTATTGGGAGAGCACAAACATTGGTCAAAACAGCACAAACTGTGAAGATGAAGTTGAGCTTAAGGTCCTGCTCCGAGCATTTCGGAGACGCAGCAGAGAGGGGCGAGATGGAGGTGCTATCACACAAGCTTTCATACACTCCTTCCTGGATAAGAAAGGGCTTGAGAGCAGCGAAACCAAAGAGAGGCCCGGCAGCAAAAAGACACCAGAAGACAGCACTAAATACTTGGAGGGCGCGGCGCGTGGGGCTGACCTGGTGGTGAAGCATGGTATGGAGTATTATTGGCGGAGAAAATTATTGATAAGCCTGAGACCTTTGAAAAGGAAGGGTCAAATGAAGGGTATAGAGCAGCGGATAAAATGATTTTCTTTTATAAATCCGTTTGGATAAGCTTATTGATTTCCGATTTGTGTTTTCTTATTAAGATTGGGGTTTTGTGGTGGATTCGGCCTGTCCGGTGCAGAATTTTTATATGCAGCTCCCAGCTCGCTGATTGACACATTTTATCAGTGCCAGGCCTTGACAAGGCCTGGGTGTAAGTCTAGTGGGGCACGTGAATATATCGACTGGAAATAAACCGATAGACTCCATTCATCTTTTGAATTTTTTTTCTACTTGCTATCGTAATCATGGACTCATGAAGCTGCTAGAAGATTAGGTTCGTTATGATCAAATTGGATGATAAGACCGGTGTGGCCGGTTAAATTTGGTTGTTGTCTTGTCTACGCTTGATACAATATTTGACAAAAAAATGCTATCCCGGGATTTCGCCTTATGGTTATCATCGAGTCTCTTAAGTGTCGCACACTGTGATAGATGTTAGGCATTTAAGATTCAAAGTGGGAGGGGACAGTGCAACATTTAGTGTACACATATGCGATACTAAGTACAAGAAACACTTAGTTATCCTAAATTTCGTTTATTGACTGGGTTGGCATCATTTAGCAGTTGCTATAAGACTGAATTCGCCCAATCAAGATAAGCTCCTAGAGATCGTAGCATTCGGCTCTTTATACAATAAGTACTTGAAAAGAGATTCAAAGTTATGGTAGCGATGGTGGCCTGCTGGGTAGAGTTAACAATCGTTCTTCCACTGGAGAAAAGTAATTGATGACGCCTCTGGATAGACGGCAATCTCGTTTTCCCAGATTAAGCGTCAGCTCGTTTTAATCACAAAGAGTATATCTTACCCAGGGCTGCCCATTCCCATCCCTCAATTAACCCTTCATCAACTAACTGGTCAGCCTAGCTCGATCGAAGAAAGTGTTCGGTAATCACTACATAAAAATCAAGTCAATAAATCAGAATATAGACTGGTAAAAAAAGTTTCAAAATTCACTTTTATTGTTAGCTGTGAAAAATACAACCATTCTCCCTTTTCCAATCAAGTATTAGATTTTTACTATACACTTTTTACTATTATGAACACATGTGCCATCACTCGCTTTCTAGGTTAGTAGAACGTATAAAAATCTTGGGATCTTCATCTCATACCTAAAAACTGAAAAGTATCCAAGGAGGAACTAGGAGCAAAACAGGGAATAAGGAGTTTAGGGCGAAGAGACGGAAAGGACATATAAACGCTGGGAACGTTCGTGAGTATTGATTTTGGCAAAGTAAACTAATGAACAACAATACTAGTACTTTTGAATTTGTAAGCCAAGTCAGGCTATCAAACGATAACTGGGTTAAGTCAGTTCAAGTAGAGAAGGTAGTTAGAAGAGCAGTACGTAAGATTAACAGATACACACTGCACAATATGGGGTTCAGTACATTTTCGAGAACGTGAGCATTTTGCAGTCTTGTCGCATCACCCAAGACTTGCTCCACTTGTAAACTATCAAGAGCTCGTAATTTGAGCACGTGGGTAATTTCAATCATCTCAGCTACGCTTTTTTCTCGTTTAAAGTATCAATAATGGTGCATATACTGTCTACAAATACACATTTCTCCGCAAGTATACTGGCGACTTACATCATAAGAAGATTCAGTGTACAAGAGCTCTATTGTTGCTGGTAACTACCAGTTTGTGTAATACGTTGAAGTAGGAGATAGGAAAATACAAAGACACTCAAAAATGCAGTGTAGCTTGCAACAACCTAGAGAAAACAATGAGCTCCTGAGAAGCTGAATATTTAAGTTGCAACAATTGAAATACAATGCACCTGCAAAGCTCTGAGCGCTGTCAAAATCGAGACCTTAGCTTATACTTCTTGCATTTACGCAGACATATGTTTAAGGAAAAATAGCCAAAAATGGAGACAAATCAATCCCTTGAACATATGTGTGTAGTTTTGGTCCACATTAGCGTTTTTTAAAAGCCAAAAGAATGAGATGAAAACATTTACGAATAAAAGTGCCAGGATGATTCAAAATACAAAAGTTGAGAACAGCCACACAATATGTTTTGAGCTATTAAAGCTGGCCATTTCTTGCTGGCGGAGACCAAGCCTCTGTAATACATCATAATGTAAAGTCAGTACGAGGCACGCACAACATGCATTGTGGAGACACCCTGAGATATGAAGGACATGAACCATCGAGTTTCCTGCAAGATACGCATACTGATTGCTCAGAAGCGAGATACGAAGCCTATGTGCTTTGATCGAGTTATCTATTCCACATTGAGGATTTGGTTTAAGTACCACTTTATCAAAAGCCTGATTATGCTGAGATTGGATGGTAGATTCTTACAACAGGTATATCAAAGAAAGACCCTGTGGAAACACTTCGGTACTCTAAAGCTTGAATTATCATTTGTATGCGATTTGAAGAAAAGAAAGTAGATTGTACAAAAACTGAGAATTGAAAGGAAGAAATTGCTAAGTTGTTTCTTGCAAGCTAGAGAATTGATTATTGTGTGGCTTTGTATAAATTGAGGTTTCTTTCGTTTTGTGTTTTGTTGACATTAATTGGGCTTCGTAAATGGCAAAACTGAGGGAGTAACTGGTTGGCCTCAATTGGGCGAACACGCTTGGAACGGGCCAAGAACAGCCATAATAGGATCTGTATATATTTTCCGTCCATTTTTCACCTAATTAAAAAGTCGTTCGATCGTATGCAGGGTGTAAACAGTTGAACATTCAAAATAATTGAGAAAGCAATACCAGAAATGGTGAACATTGCGGAAATCATTGTATGAACCAATATGATATATCAATTTATTAATTAAGTGGACTAGTGTTGGACTGTTTCGCCCCTTCTCTTATCAATCTGCATTACAGATCTTTCTGCACCTTTCAAGACCTCAAAAAAGCTATGAGTGTACACAAAAAAGAACTATACGCAAGAATGCTTCCACTTTGGGCACGTAAATTCCTATCTAAGACCGCATTTTTGTTCACAGACCCCACTTCAGGCTTAGTTATGTAGATGTATGCGAACATACAGGTTGAAATGCCATTTTGTATACGAAATTCATTCGTGATTATAGAATTCCTCATACATTTTCGCAATCATATCAATGTATTATCTCATACCACCACAGACACCAAGAAAGTCTCAGAATGTTGTACAGACTCTGTCATGTCTCTGTACAGAGTTGATCATTATATAAAGGGTTACAGTTTTCATCAGTTACTAAACTACTTCTACAATTATGAGACTCTCTCCTATCTTCCTTCTCGCAGTGAACGCTGCATTCTGTGCTGCTGCAACTATTCCTGCCAACTCCACTTCTATCGCTCAATTCTCTCTGTTTTCCAACACAACTGCCTCTACCACTGGAGGATCTGAATCTACCTCGGGACCGGCAACCCTTCCTACTTCAGGTCTGGGTGATTCCACATCTAGCTCTGAAAGCAGCGGAAGCACCCCTAGTTCTAACGGATCTGGCGGTAGCAGTGGAAGCACCCCTAGCCCTAGCGGATCTGGCGGTAGCAGTGGCTCCTCCGGATCTGGGTCAGGGTCCGGAACTTCTCCCTCCAGCAGTTCTGGTTCTAGTCCAAGCTCTGGATCTGGAACATCGGGCTCTAGTCCAAGCTCTGGATCTGGAACGTCGGGCTCTAGTCCAAGCTCTAGCTCAGGTTCAGGATCATCGGGTTCAGGATCATCGGGCTCAGGATCATCGGGTTCAGGATCCTCAGGCTCTAGTTCAAGCTCAGGTTCATCGAGCTCTTCTCCCAGCTCTGGATCCGGATCTAGTGGATCTGGTAGCTCTGGCAGTTCAGGATCTGATTCCGGGAGTTCTGGATCCGGCTCTAGTGGTTCTGGGAGCTCTGGCTCTGGATCCGACTCCGGGTCCTCCAGCTCAAGCTCCAACACGGCAACTCTACAGGCTATCAAGGCTCTTATTGAACAAATACAGGCTCTTCTCGAAAAGCTCTTGCAGTACATAAATACTCTCTTGGCTTGATCATTATATCCTCTTATTGTTATTCTTCTCCGATGCTTAATTCTAGATCTCAGATCTCGTGTTTACCACTTAATTTATCCATAGTATACCTGCTTTGTAGAAACTATTTTGGCATGCTTTCCTCTAGCTCATGCTGATTGCTTAACACCAAGATGACACATAGAATGATAGATATTCTTTAACATGGTGCCTAGGATTGAATTACGGCTCATTTCTGCTCAGGCTGTACGAGGATGAATTGCGATATGCGGAAGTTCTCATACTGTGCTTTTTTGAAAACGATAACTTCATGAACTCCTTTCTCAGGTTCCTTCATTCAGTGTGACTATCCTCAGTAATTCGCGAAAGGCCGTCCTTGGAACTTGGTGGCTTTCTTTCATGTTTGCTTATGCACCATCGATCGCTTAATGATCTACAGGGCAGTGTACCTCATGCATCTCGGCTTAAGCAGCGATACGTGAGCACCCTACCAGTCACAATGTAAAATCAAGAGCAGGGATAATTTGAGGATTTGCAAAAAACCGTGCCCTCCAACAATTACTTGAGAAGTGTGCTCCCAAGTGTGTACACTCAATCCTCACAAGAGTCGTGTACATGTAATTAAATAGAGAAATCAGTGTACATGGTGAACCCTGAGCTCGTAAAGTTTCGTAAATATTAATCAACGATGAGACTAACGCTAGATCAGATCTCAGTATTTCATCCCTGCGTACAAAACATTATACTAAATTTCATCCATCTATGAAACGCACTCGCTATCAAACGGTGGCACTTGAAAAAAGCACCGCCGGACAATCTAGGCGAGCCTTTTTTTTCCCTGGCTCGGAGTTCCTATTATTAGTGTGCTTGCACAATGAAATAGATTGCATAAGAAGAATAGATTGGGTCGATGAGTATGCCGAAAAGCCCCTTTACTTATTCTTTTTCGATGAGTAACTACTGCTTTCCATGATTTCTTTACATATCTCAGGTGCGTGATGCCCGAAAATGATCCCTATATAAACAGGCCTTTTTTCACTGATTTGGTATTCAAAAATGAAGTTCTCCTCCGTTTTCTCTGCTGCTGTCGTTCTCTGTGTTGGCCAGGCCCTGTTCATTCCTTCAGGTCCAAAGCCTAACATCACATACTCTTTCCCTCCTGTGAATGGTACCAACAACACTGGGAAGCCATCAGAGTTCCCACCGTCTTGGTTTCCTAAGCCAACTAAGCACCCTAAGCACTAAGCTCGAAAGCATACAGGCCCCATTTGAATAGTGGCAGCTGTATACGGTGATATCATTTGACATTCTTCTACACAACTTTTCTTCTACCATTTAAAATTCGGATTTTGGGAATATATACGTTAAATTTGTTTTGTAGAAAATCAAACTAATAGTTCAAGAACTGAACATTCATTCACAAGTCCTAATTGATCATGAGACGTGTCTATGTACTTCAAAACCTAACCAAGAACTATGGAACCTCACCAAATCTAAAAGCATCAATCCGTCTAATCGATAAACCGATTATACAACTCATTTATCAACCGATTATTGGATTTGTTGGTGTAATAACTATCCATATATGTTGAGTCAACTGATAGGGTATCTGCCAGTCTTTTTTGTGTTGTTCTTCTGGCTGCTTTCTCTGCTTGAACAGACTTGACCCTACATCCTATATCTTTCGATAACCAGACATGGCTTACAGATTGAAATGAAGTACCGTTATTGTTCGTTGGTTCGGATTTCTTTAAATTTCAGTAATACTCCACTTCTCAAGTAGTCAAGTAGTTCACGTGGCATCACGCCATATTATAATACTTTGACTACCGTCAAAACATTGTCCTCATTTTATATGTGCTCAGGATATTGAAGGCAGTTGTCAAAAAATTTAAGTCGAAAATTGTCTATCATTTTATTTGACCGTGCTTTTTTTTAGCATTTAACACTCAGCAGCAGTAGGACCTTTATAAGGTTAACTCGAAACAAACTACAGTGTACTAAATAACTAACCTTGTACACGAGACGGTTTTATGAAAAGTCACTAAAATGATACACTTGTAACATTGACTCATGAACTCTTTCTCAAATCGACTTTTAGAAAACATATATCTATATGGGAAGTCTTACAACTCCCCCTTTGTTTAAGTCACTTCGCAGCTTGTTCACCCGATCAAGTAATGCAGATTGCCATAATAGGGAGCCTCACTGATCGACGATAGACTCCAGAAAATCCAAAAAAAACTTAAAAAGTATCTATTTAGACCAAAAGCGTGTAGGTTTAATGAACCTATTAAATGTAATAAGGAAAGCGATGAATAACTATGGCTTGGTATACCACAGTCACGGGTGAGCTGCTGATGAACTTCTACTGTACTTCTTGCAAACCTTTTAATCCAGGGAGACCTCAAATTTTCGTTTTTGACAAAATTAATTTGAGTGAGATGCTGCGCCCTGATCCTTTCTTTCGGAGAAGGAGTTGTCATGAAATTAGGCAGTGGAAATGTTAAGTAAAGACGATAACGATAGAAGAAAGATTACATAGAAAATTTGCGTAAATTTTAACCCACTAACCCTACAAAAACTCGAGAAAACCAACCATTTTTGAGATGCACAAGCCGCCAAGCCCTGTCAATCCATGCAAGGAGCAAGGCGTGCGAGATACGTGTTACCATGGGGAGGTGAAGTCACCGTTTGCGATTTTCAGGAAAAAAATATAAATACCGGCGAGTACCCTCTTGGAATGCATCCATCATGAAGTTCTCCTCTTTGATCCTGGCCTTGGCGTTGACTGGTGGTGTTATGGCATACGAACAAAGAGACCTTACACACCCTCAAAGGAGCCCAATAGTGCTTGAAAAGAGAGCAGCTCCTACCGTTGATGTTGAACCTACAAAAATTGTTGTTGGTAAGAGATACACTTCTATAAGGACCCCACTTGCTGAGTTCTCCGACGAGGAGATATAATATACTATACAAAACCTAGAGATATACCTCTACACAAAGGGCATGGGCATTTTTTTTGTTCGCTTTAGGAATAAAATTTTGAAGGACGTTGTAGAATGTTGATAGTATATTAGCACGTTATATTACTCTCGTTTGATAATATAACCTTGTTTTGGAGTCGCAAGACACAGGAAACATAAAATCTCCAATTCTGCTCTACCCAAAATTTGAAGGTGATGTATATATACCCCTTTCAATACTCATGAAATGACGCCTTTGGAGACGGGACAAAGGGAAACTTGAAAGTGGATCAGAGGGATGTGATGATAACAGATCGTACCAGATTTCAAAATGATTATATTTATGATAAACAAGATTTTATTCTTTTGAGATCATGAAAAGGCTCAAGGTAACTATGAAAGCAGGGTTTGAAGACAGTAATGGTTATATGGCTACATAGTGATTGTCTAACCCTTGTCTATATTAATTGAATAGAAAAGTGCACCAACTAAACTATCGCGCCATGCTAAACTTGGTTTAAAGAAAACGAACTCCATAAAGTCAGGAAAGCAACACGCATCAATATGCTACTGATCAAAAACAAGTAAAAACTTCCTACAGTGTAACGCAACTTTAGATCTACACTCCGGAATATAAACGTATAAAATTATTTTATGATAATGTTCATCGAATAACTATCTGCGTCTTGATTGGTTTCGATTAATGTAGATAAACAAACGTGCATGTGGCCTCCTCATAAAATCGTTATCGTCAGATCATTATCGTGCCATGTCGTTACAGTCTAGGGTCATTAGCGGGAGACCGCAAACTCTTAGCATGCTAAAGGTTCGCGATAGGGGTGATCATCAGTCAAATTGTGAGATTGTCCACAAATAGAAAATAAATGCTCAGTAGTGCTCAATAGTCCTAATTAGAACCTCATATTAAAACTAAAAAAGTGTATTCGAGTTCACTCAGTTGTAGACACCAACAAAACAAGTCTTTTCAAGTAAACAACTTCCCAAACAGGCATATCTACCTTGCCCGATCATCTCCCCCATATATCCCTATCCCTCCTCCCCCCGTCCAAATTCAACCCCCCCAAGCCCATTAACCCCTTCCCCAAGTTCGGGCTACCTCCTCCCATCAGTCCCCCTCCCACTGAGCCCCCTACACCTCCTGGCAGGGCCAAGCCCATATCATCGTACCCAAAGCCCGTGCCCAGGCCCACAGACACGCTTCCGACTCCCACAGAACTACCTACAGAAGGCCCTTCACCCAAAACCAGCGAAAAACTAGGATTCAGGTTATTCAAATGGTTATACAAGCTCGGGGGAGCAAATCCGTGGTGTTCGCGACCCATGTCACGCACACCGTCAAGGTACCCGCCCAAATGCAGTCCAAGAAATGACTGGGAGCCATTTCCGTGGATGTACGGGCTCTTGGACCCGAATTTCGGATTCCCCTCCACTCCCGGCGTTGGGGGCTGCAGAACATTATAGGTTGGCGAAGTAAGTGGATAAGCCGTCGCACGGACGTCTGCAAACAGCCGGGTACCCCTTAGAGGATACTGAGCAGGCCGAACACCTTGTCTGTAGCGTCTACGTCTCACAACAAAAACACCATTTTCATGGGTCTCTACAAGACCCAAATACTGGCAAAGCACAGAGAGAGTCTTTTTATGGGCTTGAGAAAGCGCAGGAGGGTAAGCCACTTCCTCATGGCGCCGCTGAGAGTCGTTCTTGAACACAAGCAACGTCAGATACATTTCTAGAGCATCTGGAGAGTTCATGTCGATAGGGGGGGAAGGGTGCCCACCTATCGTAGCATAAAGCCTTTTTTCAGGTTCTGCGGGTACTGAAGGCTGTTCTTTAGCAAGCAGAACAAGCAGAGTGGTCAGGGTCAGTCTATGTTGTTCTTCAAGCTGACCTCTCTTTTCACGCTTCTCCCTCTCGATGCGTTCACGTTCCACTAAAGGAAGCATCTTCTTGTACTCCACCCGGAGCTTTCTACCCCCGATCTCTCTACCATTGAGATTGGACACCACAGTGGCGGTCTCATCGGTAGAGGTGAAGTTGGCAAAGGCGAGACCTCTGAAAACCCCATTATCGAAATGGTAGTTGAATGCATAGGGAAGGGGGAGCCCTGAGCGAGTCATCTCGTCAAGAAGCTGCTCTTTCTTGATGGAAAACGGAATGTTCTTGATAACGATCGCGGTGGGGATCACGTCATCATCATCCTCTTTGTATCCCTGAGAAGGCGTGGGGGTTGCGGTAGGGGTGGGCGTGAATGGGCGCTCCATAATACAAGAAGGAGGGTGTATCAGAAAATGCTAGATTATCGCAAAATTAGCAAGTAGCAAAGAAGAAGTTCACAATAACAATCACAAAAAAACAAGATAGTCGCGCCTCAGGAGTATCCAGATGGATAATGGGTGGGAGAATGAGGAGTATAGGACTGGAGTTTGGATGAATATTTGTGAAGTGTTATTTTGGTTGTGAGCGCAGGCGTGCAGGGGAAGCGGTAAAGGAAGCAGTGGAGCTGCTAGAAGTTTATTGATAATGCTAACGTGCTATTCTTATCGATATGTTTGCTTCTTAATAGTTTTCTTTATGCTTTCTTCTCGTGAGTTGTTTTTTTCAGGTTGTTGTGCCGTGATTGGATGATGATTGGTGTACATAAGTAATACTAATGCTGGTCAGGAAACGGTAGTAAGGAATTAAGCTGCTTTCTTCGATTATGCTACATACTGAGGTGTTTTTGCAGAAGACTGAAATCGCTGTGTTTATCGTCATACTGTGATGATGATTGATGGGTTTCTGATTGGCTGGAAAGGCCCACTTCCAGAATTGGATTTGGTGAGGCAATTTGTGATCTATTTGATGGAGTGGGCAGTTTGTATCGGTATTTTGTTATCGTGGTGGTTTTTGCCTGTGGGTGGCTCGGTATACTTTGAGTTTTGACCATGTTATTTATTCGAGATCTGATGTCGTAAAGTTTGATAAGCTGTTCATAGCATTACAGCGGCAGTATAAGTATTACAACAGGCTTTCTAATAAGTTTTCTCGTAAGTTTTGTAGTATTAATGGGTTGAGAATTTGTTTTTAATCGATTCAGTAATAGGAAAATTGCTCAAACTAAATGAATCTGCTGTGAATAGAGCAATTGGTAGATTTTTGCCAAGAAATTGTAAGAACCAATACAAAATAGTTTACATATCATGAGTGACAATAAAATGACACTACCTACACCCCTTGTTTTCAAGTTGCATTACCTTACATTATAATGCAATGCTATAGCCATCATTTGATCATACAGAATATCTATAATTTATTAGCCCCACTAGTGAAATTCTATATAAACCTCAAGACCTTGCAAACCTCCACAAATACAGCCAAAACTTCTTCATCTGCTATCACCCTCAAGCTCTTATCTATCCCGCTTCTCAAAGTGCCCCCAGAATGCATTTTCTTGATATTCACCATAGCGGTCTCATCCGCATTCTCCAAAATATTCAACAACAAGCATCCCACTCTCAAAAGCAAGCTTTCCATTTTTTCAGCATCTTCCTTTTCGTAATCGGCTATACTGTTCAATATGGTTATGATTTTCTCAAAGAGCTCTTTGTTAGAGCTCAAATCTTGAGCGATCAAAGCGTACTCCGAAGCGTTCACAATTATAGTAACTGCGGATATCTGTACGTCTATATCACTGGAGTTGCCTAGCTTGATCAAGATTTCGAGCCGATTTTTCAGCTTTGTATTTTCTGGGTTGAAAAACATGGCTGTGCACTCTGGGCAAAAGATCAAGTTCGACACAAGCTCAAGTGCTGATTTCTGAATAAGAGAGTTTTCACTGAGAATATGACTCTCCACGTAAACCCAAGACTTTTCAAAAATCTTCTCCTTCACATTCATTTCTGGTAAAGAAGCTAGATTAGTGAGCGAAAGAAGGGCTTCTAAAACGTCTAATGGCTTCACTAGTTTGCTTATAAATCCTTGAACAGAACTTTTTCTTTGACCAAGAAATTCCCCTTCATCATCCAAAAGCTCACAAAGGTACGGAACAGCAACAAACACACTATACTTGTTGAATACCAAAGCAGGATTATTGGATATAAGTATCTTTGCTAATGCCCGTAAAGCATACAATCTAAGGTAGTTTTCGAACTTAGCCTCTTTCTTGTTGTCGTCTTTCATGAGATACTCCAATACTAGGTTAAGGGCACCCAACTGCACCAATTTTGTTCGAAACTGTCTTTGGAGAGACATGTTATATATGATGCGAACCACTAAACATTGTATGTTTTCTGTCATGATCTGGAAGATCTTGGAGAAGGGAGAAATGACGTCAATCTCAGAAGAAACTATAAAATTGGCTATTTCATCATCATCATCATCTTTTTCTTGAACTCCTAGTTTTTTGTTTTTGATTCTTTGATCATTGTTTACTATTGTGTTTGCATTAGAGTAGTGCTTGAGATATTCAATAGACTCTTCTTCTTTAGAAAGCTTTGCATTAAATGTGATGACGTTGGAGAAGATAAGCAAAATTCCATACACAAGTTCATTGCTTATCTGAGCCTCATTCACATCTCCTATCTTGAGAGTCTTCACTTGCTGTTGCAAGATCATACAGAGCTTTGAGGTGAGTGCTTTGTTAGATCGAATTAGCTTCTTGAACTCCACTTTCAAACTCACAAAAGCAAGGCCTTCAACACAGTACTTTTCTACCACTTTGGAGCTCTGAATTTCAACAAGACAATCTGAAAAGTTGTCAAATAGCTCGTTCAACGAGGAATCTTCCACTTTTGTGGGAGACACTTGTGTGATTTTCTCGTGCCTTTGTGCTTCAGCTAGCTTTTCCAGTTGGAGAGCGTTCCAACACTTCACCACTACCAAGCTCGATAACGCGACCAAAGAACACGATGCTGGCGCTAGGGAGATTCGCGATATTTCGAGAATAAGATAGAGATAGTTTTTCACTATCAAGCTGCAGCACAGCTCGTAAATGGAAATACGGTCAAAGACTTTGAGAACACCCAATATGAGCTCTTCTCCATAAAAAGAGCTGGAGAAGAGCTTGATGAGCTGGCTAATTTTCGCATTCAAAAAGTTTAGGAAAAGTTCTAAGTGGAAAATCATTGTAGAAAACTCTTCTGGAAACATCTGGATTACCATTTCATAGTTTTTTAAAAAGGCAAGAAGAAGATTGTACGACTTTTTCCCCGAAAGCTCATCCTCTCCGTGTAGAAGAATAAAGGTTTCAAATTGGTCGTATATGAGATCATTTATAGGTGTTTGACTAGTTGTTTTCTTAGCTAGTTGTGTGTCCAAGCTCAGAAGCAGGAGAATAATCATTTTGTAAAAAGCAGAAGCACTATCTTCCCCATCATTCTCATTGGTCAAGTGACCCAAAGACAAAAGTATAGGAACTATCAGTTCAAAATCCAGAATGTTCAATTTCGCACTGTGCTTCGAGAGAAGGAAGTAGAAAAGAGTCAAGTATAAATGCGATTCATTATCAAAATTATCCTTTTCAGACAAGGCCTCGGAGACAACACGGAATTCCGATAAAATTCGCAGAATGAAACGGGAGTTTTGCTTTGGATCATCTGTAATAGCATTTTTCAACACATAACTCACGATAAAGGTGTCCTTTTCAGTATCTTCTCCGCCCCACACTTTTTTCAACACAGAAAAGTTCTTGTCGTCAATCACCTTCTCTGAGAGTATCTGTTTTTCATTCCTTGTTCCATCTCCAGAGACTTTGAGCAAAAAATGGCGTACTTTCTCTTTATTTTCGTTGTTTGGGAAGAATGTGCCAAAAATAGACTTTATAAGTGTAATGTTTTGTGTCGGGTCTGAAAACTCACGTCCGATATCTTTGATCTCAATCGCATTGAGCTTCTCGGTGAGGTTTTCAACGTCCATGCACTCTTCTGTTTGGCTGGAGATTTATTGTGTGCTTATGTAAGCAGTAGTTAACTTCTACACTTTGATGAATGAAATCAACTTATTTTTGACAAAATGTTAGTGGAGATATAGTTTTTAACCTTAGATCCCTTTTAACTAAGATTCAACTCAAAGGAAGCCTCGATAAAGTTTTAGTGTCACTCCGTAATTTGAGGATGATCTGAGACACAAAAATGTCTGAATACTCAAAAAGCATGGCCATTTTCTTAGGGATTCGCGAAGAAAAGCTTAATTTGTAGAAAAATAACAATAGTTTTCAAGGTTGACCTCTAGACCTTGCTTAACTCGCTTGATTTGTTGCTTTGAGTGAAAACAGGTTGAGCATCATTATTTCGAACCATTTCCGATATCTAGAGGAAGGAAAGATTGAAGTCAATATGCTATCCAGTTTCCACATCATTAACGTATTTGCGCTTCTACCTGATTACGGTACATCCTCTAATGCCAGACTAACACCGCGACAAAAAAATCTTATTGAATTCGAGCTCAAAATGGGCCCAAAATCGTACACAAAGAAACTCTTGCTCATCTAGTTGAAAAACATGCCCACGATGTGTTCCCAATACCAGCTTAACAATACATAGAATGACCCACATAATCCATCAACAAATCAACACCTAAATAGAGAGTCTATCAGCTAATCATTTGAAGGTACCCAATGTATCTACAATTCGAACAGTTCTCTCTACTGATGTTGTGATTACTAAGGTTCACTCAGATCAGGAATGTAGTGCACATAAAATTTATTTCAAAAACACCGAAAGGTATACACTAACCATACCAAACATATAAACTTGCCTCACAATCGTGAGCCTTGACAACCTTTTTGCTGTTTCCCTTACTCACCCCTCACGTGTTTCACTCGCTTTGTGTTTTCTCCGGTTTCTTAGGTGCGGCATCCATTAAATAATGTCCACACCGAGCACCCCTCCCACCCCCTCGCCCCCCACCCCCCTCCAGTGCTTCCTCTCCGCATGCCAGCAAGGCGATCTTGTTCTCATCCGAGAGCTCATAGAATCCGAGAAGGTCCAGATCAACGACCATCTTGACGACCACGTGTCTGGACTCCACTGGGCTGCTATAAACAACAAGCTCCTGGTGTGCCGGTACCTTGTGTCGAAAGGTGCGGATGTTGACGGAGTAGGGGGTGATTTGAGTGCAACCCCCCTCCACTGGGCGTGCAGATATGGGCTTGTATATATAGCAGACTTCCTTCTTCAAAGTGGTGCTGACCCCGAGCAAAGAGATGGCCAAGGCTTCACTGCATTGCACTTAGCAGTACACTCGTCCAATATCATGTTGGTCGAGTACTTGCTTATGACCACCAATGTAGATGTAGACAAGGAAGACCCCAATGAGAGAACAGCTCTTCATTGGGCCGCATATCAGGGCGATGCGCTCAGTGTAGACGCCCTCCTCAAGTTTGGTGCCAATATTAATCGTATAGATAATACTGGATTTACATCGTTACACTGGGCTTTGATTTGTGCAAACCCCATCTGTCTTAAGACCCTTATCAAAAGTAACGGCGATGCCGGTCTCTGTGACCTTTTTGCACACACAAAAGACGGGAAATCTGCTTTTGATATTGCGGTTGATATGGGCCATTTAGCAATCTTCCAGAAAGTGCTCAGCCAGTGCGGTAAGACTAACGAAGGATATGACGTTTCCGTGCCGGAGATTTTCATAAAGAACCCAAAACTTCCGAAAGTTGTAACGTTTCTCGTACCATACGTGGTGATTGGTCTTCTTTTAGAGTTCTTTCTGGATTACTACAACATCTTCCAGACTATCATTTTTGACGTGCTCCTTCTAGTGATGGCCTTCTTTTTCCTCAAGAAAATTGTATTTCCAAGCTTCGTGTACGAAAAGGAGTTTGTGTACTCCCCTCTTCTTGCAGGAACCTTTTCTTCTGTGGCTGTGTGGGCGGTTATAAACTGGCTTTTCTACGTTCTTCCAAACACCTTGGACTCACATATCACAGCAAACATCCTTTTTCTGTTTTTTGCCACACTTCTCTTTTTCTTCTTCTTCAAAACAATGTCTCTTAACCCAGGCAAAATACGCCCATTTTTGCCACCAAAAAAAATTACCGTTCCTCTCAGCGACGACGAGGATGATCGGTCTTTGGTCGACGCCGAAGAACAGCGGCGAGCAGAGGCCATAGAAGGCGTGAGAGAGTTGGTCAAGCTTGGTAAGTTTGACTCTAAAAACTTTTGCATCAAAACTTTTGTTCGCAGACCTTTGAGACTGAAGTATCTGGAACATTCTGGCACATTGGTTGCTCGGTTTGACCATTTTTGCCCTTGGGTTTTCAATGACATAGGGCTTAGAAATCACAGAATGTTCATGTTTTTTGTGGTGTCTTTGTTAGTGTGTATTGCTCTTTTCACGTATCTCAGCGTCCAGTATTTCAACTTTGTGCTGGCGTTTGCCGCGCAGTTTGTTTACTCTCACGACAGAAAGACTAAGACTGTGATACGGCCTCCACACTCTCCCTTTGAGGTATACAACCCTGGACCAAGTAACACGTGTTCTGTGCTCTCTGCGAGCTGGTGTAATGGATGGACAGACTCGTTCCCGTTGTTTGTGTTGAATGCGTTCTGTCTTTTTCAGGGCTTGTGGGTGTTGGTTTTGTTGGTTCTGCAAGGCGTTCAGATTGCCCAAAATAGAACATCTTTTGAAGTGATGACAGCCAACAAAAAGAAGCCTGAGTACTATGCCTCTCCTGTTCCTGTAGAGCTCTTAACCGAGTTTGAGAGCCCATCTGAGGGCTCAGCAATGGAGGAAGAGGGGCACCCAAGCATAGACAGCGTCATGCAGGCCGCACAGACCCCGCCAGACATTTTCAAATTGAAGTATGTCAAACGGGCTTTTATACCTTGTTTGAAGGTCACAGGGATTGCTCACTTTTACGATATGTTTATGAAGCGCAGCAGAAGACCCAACCATTTCAATTTTGGATGGCGTGTCAATTGCGCGGAGTTCTGGTGCTTGGGGAACACTTCTAAAGCAAAATTCAACGTTCGGAACTTCTTCAGAATCCAAGCTCCAGACAATGGAGAAACGTATATCGGAGACCAGTTGGTGGACTACTACCGGTTGTATGAGTACCCAATAAGGAGAGTCAGTTATAGGGAGTTGGTTTAGGCCGAGTGAAGTTAAGCTCAGTTATCAGCTGAATATGCATCAGTCGAGTTACTTAGCGTACGATAGCTTCATATCTATAATAACATAAGCTTGATAAGTGATTGCTAAATTCAATCAAGGTTGAATTCAGTGTTTGTGGTTATCAATTAATTGTGATTATGACATCCTCACATATTATATATAGCATACTGTTCTACTTCCACCGCCATAATCACAATGAATGAAAGATCACGATATCAGTGGTACCGCGCGGTACAGAATTTCATGTAATGGTTTATTTACGATGGGTTCACCGGTTTGAACCCCATGTGTTGCTCAGCTACGCATTTTGCAGTTTTAGTGTATACAATGAAATATATTGTCATACTCTTGTAGACTACAAAAAACACTTAAAAAGTCATAAATGATGCCCATAACATATAACATAAAATGTATCACTTCTTACCCTTCTTCTTCCCCTTCTTCTTACTCTTTTTCTCTACCTTTTCTTCCTTTGCAGCAGGATCCTTTTCCGCCTTATCCTCTTCCTCTACTCCCTGCTCAAACTCAACATTAGTCATCAAACTGGCAAACCCCTTGCCGTTTTCCACGAATTTTTCTTCCTTATTATCCACTTTCTTCACCCTTGTAAACTGCACGCCTCTGGGGCCGACCGCACTCAAAATTCTAGACACGTCTTTCGCTTTGTTCGTCTTGAAAACATAGCATATTCCAGAAACAGGGTTGTAGACCTTAAAGCTGATGTAGGAGTGGACCGGGTTTGCAGCAGGCTTTTTTATGCCTTTTTTTGGCTTGGTGTGGTATTTTATCGAAACATGGGTTTTCTCTGGCGATACTTCTAGAAGTCCGGTTGAAATTTCGATGAAAGAATCGAGCGTTGATATGCGTGGCATACTTGTGTATGAGCTTCAGCCGGTTGAGTCCCAAGGTTTGACGAGTGGATAAATTTCGAGGTCACGTGAGAATTGGTTGGTTGGTCGAATGTGGTGACGCGTTGAACTTAAAGAAAATCGTAATTGACTTAGTTTCAAGCAGTGATAAGGTAGTGAGTTAGGAAACAGTAGTTCTGATTTGAAGCTTTTTTTTTTAACCCAGGTACAATTTGGCTTCTAAGACCTATAAATTTGCGAAATCTCAGGTGAAAATCAACTCAACATTCCAAAAGAAGAATGCTTATGCGAAACCTTTAGTGTGAGGCCTGGACTATGCCTTCAATTTGTACTGCTTAAACGCGCTGAAAATATTACTTGATATAATCAACATGAATCCTCTACGCAAAGGACAGACAGCCTTCAGAATGGGGCCCACACTCTAAAACAATCAATAATTAACATCTTCTCTACGTCAAGACCCTGGAGCAAGGGAAAAGGCCTTCTTATAAAATTACAATTATACGTGGAGTTTGATACTGATCCCACAAACATATCATGATGAAAAGTGATTCATTTCAAAAAGTTCACCTTATTTAAACATTGTATCTCGCAATTTCAAGTGTTTTATACTTGTCAATTTATTACCCACATTTTGAGTGAAAAAACACATCAATAATCTGCATTTAATAACAGTGAAACAAAGCATTATATGAAATCTTAGCGTATCGCGAACAAAAGCAATACTAGTTTCAAGTGAACTGAGTCTATGTATTTATCCATCGAGACCGGTAATTGTACACACTTTTGTCGCCTGTCACTTGCTTTGGTATTCGCTTGTTTTATAATCCAGCCATCTCGCATTGTGACCAGCTGGTGCATAACAATAGCTTGCACTGCAGTGATTATAGACGTCAAAGCTGAACTGATGTACTCATCAAGCACTGAAAAATATTTCGAAATAAAGTACTATACTGTCTACAATTCGAATCAATCTTAAATAAATTCCAACCGGGAAAGCCCAGTCTATTAACATTAGGTATGGCAAATTACACTCTTGTAGCAGGGTCCTCTTCCTCCTTCACCTCCAAAGTCTTGAAAATCTTCCAGATTCCAACGGAAATCAACGCGCCAATGAACGGGCCAACCCAGTAAATCCAGTGGTAGACGGTAAACGATCTAGCAGCAACGGCTGGACCGAAAGATCTGGCAGGGTTAATACCTGCACCGGTGGTGGCAACACACACCAAGTGACCAAGGAAAAGAGACAAACCAATGCTGATAGCATTGATGTTGACAGGAATGTGTGGGTTCTCAACTGCAGTGAACAAGACAGTGAGACACAACAAAGCAGTTGCAAACGCCTCAAGCATGAGACCTCTACCCTTGGAAACACCGAGACCAAGACTGTTAGCAAAGAGAACCTTACCTGGGGTCATGGCAGAGGCGGCACCGGCAGCAGCCATACCGCCAAGAATCTGGGCCACAAACATCCCAACAGCCTTTATAGGGTTAAGGGCTCCGGCAAGTACAAGAGTAAGGGTAACGGCTGGGTTCAAGTTACCACCAGAAATAGGACCAAACATAGTGATGGCCATGCCGACAGAGAAACCAAAGCCGCAGGAAATGACAAGCACTTTGGCAATGTTGACAGTGTGAGGGTATTCATCCAGGGCAGCATCCACGGCCGAGAGGTAATCGTGATTAGCGACCTGAGCAATGAGGAAGGCAGTCCATAAGAAGATAAAAGTACCAAAGAACTCACCGAGCACAGCAAGCAATGTGTCATTGAGGAAAGTCTTCTTAGGCGTAGTCTTTACTGGGACAGCCACAGGTTCTGGCTGCTCAATCGGAGCGTGTTCAGTCGACATTTTCGATGCTTCTAAATCGAGGAAATGAGGCGCTTATATAGTTTTTCGGGGGCAAGTAAGGAGCTTTGAGTGAGTGCTCGTTTTGCTGCATGCTTTCCAGACGTGCAGGTTGCATGCAGGAGAGAAGAGGGGGGTGCAAGGGGGCTGGCGGGAAGTCCGATAGATGTATAAAAATTGGACAAAGAATGGGACGAGTCTAGGTGCTGGGTATGAGTTTTTGGGCTCTGGAGGTAAGATTTGTGCTCTCTTCTACGCTTGACGCATGTTTCATGTTCTCGCACATTTTAGCGAGACGGATATAATAATAGAACAGTACCCTTGAGATGTTTTTCTTTTTCGAAAGAGAAGCCAACTTTCCTGCAAAGGAGAAGAAATTAAAAGTTTTTCATGTTGGTTGACACGAATGTATAAAGAAGTGATAAGAGTTGAAGAGTTGTTGGTGTAGTAAGCGTGATAAATGTATGTTTATGCTGCATGCACCGAAGAATTTTCTCGGGCATCATATTAACAAAGTATGGCAATTGGTGCAAAAATTTGGCAAGATGACAACTGGATTGTTGTTAAACTGCCATATACGGTAGGATCTGTGTGACCGATGATCTAGAAAAAGTTTCTAGGAAAACGAAAAATAAGGATAAACAAAACACCCAATTAAGCTTAATTGTGTATTCCGCTGGATGGAAACCGCCTGTTTAGGAATAATGATTGTTGTTGTTAAGAAAGCTTATGTAGTAACTGAATTCACTGCCTCTACACGTAGTCCAGTAGTTTGGATCTTGTTTGAAGGGGGATCTTGCGGTTTAGGGAGTTTAGCTGAAAAAAGGAACTTGAGGATTCAAACTGTCAAGAGGCGCAGAGCCACTAATAAAATCCAATGGAAAAGTTACAAGTTGTAAAACAAGTATAATTTATGATGATTACTTAAATTATTTCACACCTTCCCCTCAGTGTTTGAGCTTGGTATCTCGTCTATCTTAGACATTCCATGATTTTCGGAATTAGGCTGAGACATGTGAACCTCACAATTTCTTCTATCTGTTTCTGATCAAAGCCTCAAGTGTCAACTCAGTTCAACTACCTTAAGTCAATCCACACATTTTCAAGCACGCTCGGATCAAAGTTAATTAAAAGTTTGAGTTCTTCTTTAAGTATAAGAATGAAGAGAATAACAAATACATAGATGGTTCCTGAGTAATTGTAAATTCCTTCCCCAATTCTCAGCAACTCCTGCTTAGCCGAGTCAATTGTGATCGCCAAAATGGGCGATCTTGACGCAGGGTAGCTAATGTCTGAAATGACCGATCTCACCGCAATAACGTGAAAAATACACTGAAAGGCCAGAAACAGATATCCATTACAGTATCATTGAAGTATTTGATTTCAAGAATATCTTCAATGTCTGTGTGATCTTCAATTGCAAATTTTGTGATTTAGTAAACCTGCATGTCTTAGTTGAGAGACCACCGTCAACGAATTAAGTTGGGAAGGCTAAGAAGGACTCGAGTCGCTCAAAGTTACCAAAATTATAAAAACACACCAATCATATCCATAAGCGGTGATTGGGAAGATTTTCAAGTTTTTTCGCCGAGGAAACGGCGCTTGAAATTTGCTGTTTGTCAGAATAACAGTCGAAGAAAGAATGGCAAATATTTTTACTATACAAGGGAGCTGGATCTAGATGTACAGATAAAGTTTCCAGTGAAAGCAGGAACCTCAGATAGGCGCCACAAATGGACCCTATCTTTCAAGCAGATGATAAAGTGTCTGCGCTCGCTTTGAAACAAGCTACCTTGGCTAGATAGAACATACACTCTTTTATTCAGTAATGGATATGAAACTGCTGTTTTGAAATGCCAAGTTTAATCTCTGGATCTGAATATTTTGAATTTCCAAGCAGATGAACTCAAAGTTTCAAAAGTGTGTACATTTTGAAGATCAAATGCGTGTATACACACTCATACAATAGTCAGGGATCTATTTAGCCAGCAGGAGCCAAATTTCGCCCGATGTGGGAGTCTATATATATATGGAAGTATTATACGGTGATAAACGAAAAGGGCTCTTCAAGGAAAGACAATCGATTCCATAAAAAGTTATCTCCATTCTGACTCTTTTGTCTGTCCGGTACACCGATCATGTCTAGTAGTTCAACTGGCTGCTTTACTGTAAGTGCACCGGTTGGGTGTATCCAGAATATCAAAACGAAGGACGTTGTACTAAGCCGTGACAATTTCAACAGATACATGTATACAGAAGAAAAGTAAATTGGAACAGTGATAAACAATAAGACGCCCTATTTGGCTCAAGGCTGGCTGGGCAGAAGCTCTTGCTTGAACAGTACGGTTAGAGTTTAGTGTGTACATCGAGTCCCTCCTTGAGCTATAGATAGTGCGTTGTGGGGTGGATCATCAAAATTCTTTGAGATCTTTGCTGTGCCCCCATTGGACCCTAACCAAGGTAAGAAGATTAGAGATCTCAATCAGCTCAGCCGTAAAAGAGGCTCGTGGCCCACAGTATTAACATCGGTCTTTTTGCTTTCTTTCGCAAACCTAACTTGTCAATTTTTTTGATTTTTTGACGTGCGTTGGCCCACGTAAATCTAGAAGGTCGGGCCGAAAATCATGAAAATTTGAAAATATAAGATCGCCAATTAGAAGTTTGAATTTCGATTTTAGGCACCCTTTTGAGCAAGATTTGAGAAATAAGTGAAGAGTCGAGGCCAAGCCTATGCACAACTGCTTCCATATGTATAAAAAAAACAGAGACTACACTGAATTATCATAAAACGTCAAGTTTGTATTTTAGTCTTGTGTTTGAACTAACAATTTATAGTTAATATAAGGACACAAGTGCAAAGTACCACCATGAGGCTATCAATCGAAACACATCCATTAGACTGAGAATTTGTCTCAATCAACTAATAGACCCTTTTTCAATACAGCTTACAATAACTCCCCGATAGGATTAGTGACACAGAACCAGAGATTATTGGATGGCCAGCCATTTTAGGCGCCTTTTGATAATATCTGATATTGTCATGCTAACATTAGTCAACACTCAAATTTCCACACAACGTCCATAAAAAGACCACCATTCAAAGTAATTCTTGAATAGTCATCAATCGGCATAAATCTGCATGGAACAGATAACAAATATTAAAAGATATCAAACGCGAAAACGTCCAGAATAAAGGACCTACTTTGCTTCATTGATAGCCTTTGTCAACTCTGGAACAACCTCATTCAAGTCCCCCACAATCCCCAAATCTGCCACCTTGAAAATCATCGCATCCTCCTCCTTATTGACAGCCACAATCAACTTACTGTCTTTCATACCAGCCAAGTGCTGGATAGCTCCCGAGATACCAACAGCCACATACAATTCAGGGGCCACAATCTTACCTGTCTGACCAACCTGCAACGAGTTGTCAACATACCCGGCATCGACAGCCGCTCTGGATGCACCGATAGCCGCTCCTAAGCTGTCGGCTAATGGCTCCATAAGAGCATCAAACTTTTCCTTAGAACCCAAACCACGGCCACCAGAAACCACACACTTGGCAGAGGCCAAGTCTGGACGCGCCAGTTGCACAATATCTTCGCCCACCCATTCAGAAGTGCCCCCCTCTGTCTCCACAAAAGAAAGCTCTTCCACAGGCTTCTCACCCCCTTCTATAGCACTGCCGTCGAAAGACGAAGCTCTCACCGAAATGAGAACTTTCTTGTCACTGCTTTTGACGGTAGCTACGGCGTTACCGGCATAGATGAAGCGCTTGAAAGTGTGCAGGTCCAACACGTGAGTGACGTCTGAAATGGGCTGGACGTCGAGTTGGCTAGCAACACGCGGCAAAACGGACTTCCCTGAGAAGGACAGCGGGACGAGAAAGTGCGAGATGTCGTTTTTTGGGTCTTGGATGAGTTTTGTGAGGAGCGGGCTTGCAAGCTCTGGAAGCACGTGGTTGTAACGGGCGTCAGAAGCCACAAATACTTTGGTCACACCTTGCAGGGCTTTAGGAAGAGCCTTGGATGCTGCTTCACCTGAGGAGTCCCCAAAAAGTACTGCAAAAATGGGTTGGTTAAGCTTTCTTGCAGCATTGAGAGTCGCGAGTGAGGCTGGGGTGATTTCCCCGCTTGCTGTTTCGATGAGCGTGAGTGTCGAGGCGAATCTGGACGAAACTCGTGTCAGAAAACGGACCGGAGTGCGCTTGATAGTGGTTCTAAGCATGTCGGGTGTTGCTTGACTCATTATTATGAGTTACACCCTATATTTGGCACGTGATCTCCATCTAGTTTTGGAAGAGTTCTGCGGAGTTGATTGGGTTGATGCGGAATTCATAGCTTCTGCTCAATGTTTTACGCTCTTTCTTTGGTTTGTGTGATTGGGTTTATTTGGGTGTATGCAGAAGTGTACTGTCAGCTTGAATGGTTCTGGGTGGAGTTTGCTGCGGTGCACTAAAAACTTTGCCGCGTATTTCCTTTCCTAAACTATAGGTTAATCTATGTCTTTTGCTGTGAAAGGCTATTTTTACTGGACTCGTGGGGTGCGTAAGTTGTTGGGAAAGTGCTGGTTACAACGTTTAATGTGTTGCAAGATAAATTAAAGAGTTTTTGGTGGTCACTTGAAAGATATAAGCGTTAAAATATTAAAGAATATCAGCGGTCAGCACTTCTTTGTATGTTCTTGTTTGTATCAGTGAGTGAGTTAGAGTGTTATGGCTTACTTAGAGTTCGAAAGCTAATGTGTTTCACTGTTGGATAAGAAATGTACAAATAGGGCAAAAGGTGAACATATTTATACATCTGAGGCTGCCCTCAAAAGCCCGTTATTCTGGTAATTTTCTGTTGTAGCCAATGAAGGTCAGTATCAAAGCACTCACTAACTTAGTTCACGTACTAGACTTTTGAGGCAACACCAACATACTTCATTACTTATACAAAGAGTAGCCAATGGTTAGTGTTTAACACATGTGACTAACAAAGAGAAGTACGGGTCTACACAGCCGATTTTGACTTCTGACTTGCACTTTACTCAGTATCTTAAGCCACCATTGAAAGCACAAAACCTCAACTAAAATTACGAAAGACAATAGGCTGAGTCAATTGTACAAAAGCCACACTCAGATTATGGCTTCGATCAGATAAATAACGCTTTCTTTGTGGCGTCTGCGTGCGGATAACCACATGCATTTAATTGTGCCCACACACTCCAACTCAAGCATGTCTATAAATCTTAAAATTCAGTTTGTGGGGCTTACACTGTCCGAACAGAAAGACATAGGCAATGTTTCACTAGTGTCGAAGTTTGGCCCTTCTCAGACCATTCTGGGGGTTTTAGAGCACTTTCAAAGTGAGATCAAAGAGGCGGGTGGCGCATTGAGCATTATGAAGCGCAGATCGGAGGAGAAAAACAAAACTCCTTTCAAAGTCCAGGTCCAGATTTTCAATAGGAGAGTGTCTGATGAGCTGGAGTTTAACATGCCTTTACTGCACTATGGTGTGACCAGTGGGAGCTGTTTGTTGAGAGTAAGCTGGACTGGGGGCCAGCAAAAAGAGGGCGGGATTTTCAAGAAGTCCAAAGAGGCCAGCACTCCTGCGAATACTGTTGGTGGTGGTGAGACCAAGATTGAGGCCAAGAAGAGTGAGACCAAAAGTAAGATCAGTGAAAATGATTTCGCACCGGAGCCTCTCAAAAAATCATTTTCCATTTTTAAGCCATCTGACTCTAGTAGGCCTTCTGCTGCTTCCATAGAGATTAATGACGTAGAGATGTCTGTTGATGACGCTAGAAAATACCAGGATATTCTCAAGAAGAAGGCTCTGGCTCCTAGTGAATATGTTCAGGCAAAGCTCAAGAGAGAGCGTGAAGAGAAAGCGGCCAATGATGCTCCAGAGAAGAGTGTACAGATACGAGTGAAGTTTCCGGATCTTTCTATCACTCAAGTCATTTTGGGATCTAATAACACTGTGCACGAGCTAATATCATTTTTGCATGAAAAAATCCTTGTTCTGAATAGAGACTTCAAGTACAATTTGGTCATCCCAAAGTTTAATTATGCCAACAACAACAAAGGAAAGACAAAGAGTGCTACAGATGAAAACATATACTGGAAAGATATTCGTGTTAGCTTGAAAGGGAAGGGAGTAGAGTCCAATGAAGTGTTAATGAGAAAATTAGGGACTTACCACCAGACAAGCTTTATCTTTGAGAGTATAAAGCCGGGACCAAAAAATGATGAAGATCCTTCCAACTATTCTATAGATTCTTCTTTTAAGGGCCCCTACTTGAAGGATGCACAGAATGCACAGCCTATCAACGATTTAGTTGGTGATCCTGAGCCTAGCCGAAGTTCCTCGGGACTTTCAAATCTTAGTTCAAGCTTGAAAAAGTCGGTTCCTAAGGAGTTGAAGAAGCCTCCAAAGTGGATGAAGTTGTCTAAGAAGTGATATGCTCTATGTTTTAGCTAAACTTTGTAGTAGTTGGTATTTAGAATATCACCTAAAAGTGATTTAGTGATGCGCTTTGACATTGAAGACAAATGCGAGCTAATTTGCGCTATAACTTAACAAACTGTTCCCTATCGGAACTGAAGAGTGATCTCACTTCAATGTACGCTTACAAATAAGTAGCTCTCACCTACACTCAAGAATACAATCAATTGATTAACATACAATACAAACACCCAACACTATCAGAAAGGTAAGCTTTTGGTAACTGGTGTTATCAGCATGCGTATCTCAGTAGCAGAACTGGAAAAAAGTTTTTTCATCATAAGTGTTGGGATCTTCCCAAGCAACAAGCCTTTGCCTTGTTAGTAAATCTTTTTGTAAGAAACACACTCAGATGGTGGTGCATAGTTGTTTCCATGGATCACGATTCACCGGGAAAACGGTGTGGAAAATATCATCACTGTGTGGGACGATAAAGTATACTTACTGATTGAGTAGATTTCATCGACAGATCTATGTGAACAGCTGTCCATGAAGATCGTCACAGTATTAGAAAAGAAGTAACAGAGAAGTAGAATTGAATCGGAGATTATAACAAAGAATAGAGAATCATAATTTAAACGAAAGAGTCACAAATCACAAGAAAACTAAAACATTTTCATGGTGAAAAAATTAAGAAAAACTTTTAAATCAAAAATATTCAAACACCCCCATTACCCTGCCCCACACCCCATACGCGAGAATTTCAGAAATTTCACTAATACGCGTCTCATCACCTCTGATGACGCCCACCCAGCCCACGCAGACGCCGGCAACGCAGCCGAACAACGTGGAAGTTAACGGCGCCACCGACGAGTATAAGGGTGTGGTGGTACGACTCTTGTGCATCCAAGGTGGCCTCCCTCCGGTGGATCTTCTTGAGTCCGATGGCCAAAATACGTGGGTATTCGGCAGACTTTCAACAGTGGACCGCCCTTTTGGTGTTAATACTGCTCGTTTGAGTGGCCGTCACTTTAAGATCTGGTACAAAGGTCTCAATGTGCTTCTACAGGACACGTCTACCAACGGGACCTATCTAAATGGGGCCCGGATGAGTAAAGGCCAGAACTATGTTTTGGCCCACGGAGACGAGATAGCTGTTGGCGTAGGCGTTGAGAGCGACACACTTAAATATTTAGTGGTGATCCCTAAGAGATCACAAAAGTCGTTCCAGGACAGCGTAAATCTAGATACAATCCATCGGCACTATGTCATTGACGACGCCATAATAGGCCAGGGAGCCTTCGCTACAGTGAAGAAAGCCATAGAACGATCAACTGGTGACACATATGCTGTGAAGATTGTGTCCAAAAGAAAGTTAGGATTTGACAGTAAGAATGGCGTGAAAAGGGAAATGGACATTCTAGACCACCTAGATCACCCTAACATTGTAAGGCTCCATCTGTGTTTTGAGGACGAGGATCATTTTTACCTTGTGATGGAGTTTGTAGAAGGTGGTGATCTCATGGGATTAGTGGCCGCTCAAGGCGCAGTGCTGGAGGAGCTCGGTAAAGAAGTGATGCGCCAAATCTTGGAAGCCGTAGACTATATACACAGTCATAATATCTCTCATAGGGACTTGAAGCCTGATAACGTGCTCATAGCTAGTGCAGACCCCGTGGTGATCAAAGTCACGGATTTTGGTCTAGCCAAAGCGGGAGCCAATAGTGATGATATCCTGAACCCCGCAGATCCTGGCTCACTTCTCAAGACTTTCTGTGGAACCCTTGCATACCTAGCCCCGGAAGTCATCATAGGCAAAGCCATGCTGCGCAACAAAAATAGTAGAAAACTGTACCTGGCCCTCGTAGACATGTGGTCTGTAGGCTGCTTGTGTTACGTCATTCTTACGGGTCATTGGCCTTTCAGTGGCAAAACTCAAGAGAAACTATGTAACAGAATCAAGAGTGGAGCATACCACGATTCACCAATGAACGAGTGTAATTTAAGCAACGAGGCCAAGAGTTTCATTGACCTCCTTCTTCAGACTGACCCTGCTAAAAGGCTCACTGCTCAAGAAGCCCTTTCTCATCCTTGGATCAAGCCAGTGAAGAAGTTTGAGAGCTTCAGCCAGGTGTCGCTAAGATTGGAGAGCGACAGTAGTGGCAGTAAGTTGGCTAGTCCTGTAGAGGTGAAAGTCAAAGAATTAGACAATACTATTAAGGCTGAGTTGAGTGGGCAAATAGAGATTGAAAACAAGGTTTTATCAGAAGCATCAATGGCGCCTCCGGGGACGTTGTTGACATTGAAGCCGTTGACCAATAGTATAGAGTGTGCGAAGATCCACGTGCCACAATCCAAGAAGCCGTTCCTTATTGGTCGCAGCCCAGAGTGTGACCACACAATCGAAGACTCACGGTTGTCAAAGTTCCACTGTGCAATCATGAGAAAGCGACACGCTGTAGGCAAGTCTTTCTACGAGAACCCTGCACAGGGATTGGACGATATCTGGCTTATTGACTACAGTACTAATGGGTGCCATATCAATGGAAAGCCTATTGGGAAGGGTAAAAAGACATTATTGAGAGAAACCGACCAGGTGTTGATGTTTTTGGATCCAAAAAAGCGGACTTTTTTGGGGTTTAGAGTGCACATCAAGGACACTACTGGGTTGTTTTTGGAGACTGGGAGCACTTCAGAAAAGGGGCTTAACCGTAGTATAGTTGAGTCGCAGGACGAGTATGACGCTACATTGGTTCCTCTTGCGATTCTTCCGAGAAGAATGGAGAGTAAGATGCTGATCGATAAGCCAGAAATTGACGAGATTTTACATGAAAGCGAGGTGGAAGTTAATGAGAAGAAGCGTAAGATGTTGATGGAGAGCAGCCAGACTAAGAAAAGAGCGGTTTTGAATAGCTCTGAGAGACCAAGTGGGGGTGCGTTCATTTAGGGTGCTTATAGAGGGGTGTAGAGAGGGAGGTATTGTTACAGTGGAGTCGGTAAATAACCTTAAACTTTAGATGTACTTGAAGTATTTCAGTGATACGGTTTGTTCGAGCATCTAGACTTATATTATATCAGCATTTTTTTGTAGTTATCGAGCGAAATGAGATTAAGCATCGAGCAAAGCAAGATGCTTGTAAATTAGCCATTGATCATAATGAAGAGGTGTTTCACTATTGATGTATTTTATGAGTAAATCTAGTGAAATCCCTTCATGTTTGACATGCTCAGTTCTATCACTATTGATCAATTTAGGGCTGTCGCTGCACAATTGAGATCTAAACCCGTGGTTTAACACATATCGGTGAGCCCGTTAAGTATAAGCACGATGCCTCTTGGTTTGTCTAGTAAAAGGGATGATTTTAATTGAATTTACTCAATCATGATTAGCTTTCCACCTGCTAGTGGGGAATGTCATATGTGCTTCTTGGCAGAAGCCCAATTAGCTCCAGAATGTGATTGATTGATCACCTTTTGTACCGAAACGTCAAGTTTGGCTTCAAGGTTTATGTGCCAGTGTGATACCACCATCCAATACAACTAATCAAGCATACATTTTACAACAACTCAATCACCTACAATTAAACACAACATATAATACAAAATAGAACTAATCAAACAGATTCATAATAGCGTGCCAGATCATAAGTGTCGGAAGACACGAATTAGAGTAGTAAACATTACTAGTTGATGTGCAGATTCACAAGTCTGAAAATAAAGTATGAACATCCAGTGAAGAAAATTGAAAAATTGTCTTTATAGATTCGAAAAGCATTAACCATCAGTCCTGAGTAGGACATGAAAAATAAGATCACTTTGTTCGATGCTTGAAGAAAAGAAGCAAACATCAACCAAAAAGAGCATATTAAGTGACGGGTTCGGCATCAAGCTTCGCTCGATGTCAGAGTCACCACTTATTCACCCTCTTTGCATTGCCCCTAATCAACTCCGCCAACTTACTCCCTTCAAAACTAAAGCCCTCCTCTAACGCACAAAATTCACTCCCTCTGAACAACTCCAACGCAGTAGGTCTTCTGTTAGGGTCTATCTCGAAACACAGCTCCAAAAACTGCTTTCCCTCTGCCAGCACGTGGGGCTTCACGTCGTCCGGAATAGGAGGGGCCAACTTGGTCTTCCCGATCCGGTACATCGCACTCAACGCCTCAACATTCGACCATGGTCTTCTTCCTGCAAACATCTCCAATACCACACATCCTAATGACCAAATATCGATCTTTGCGCTGTAGCCCTGTTTCTTGTTCTGAACCACATTATCAATAACCTCTGGAGCCATCCAGAAGATGGTCCCCTGCATCGACATCTCCAGGTCATTTTTGTATATGTTCTCACTCCGCTTCAGAATACCGAAATCGGTAATCTTACAAGCCCCCTCCAAGTCCAACAAAAGATTATCAGCCTTCAAATCTCTATGAAGAATCCCCCTAGCGTGCAAGTAAGAAAGCCCATCGGTCACCTGGCGAGTCAAGTGCCGAATCATACTCTCGTCAAACTTGCCATACATTCTCAAGCACGCCCCCACCAGTCCTCCAGCAACATAGTCTAAGAACAACAGATACGTGTTTCCAACCTCTTCAAATCCCAAGTACTGTACAATGTTCGGATGGTCCAAATCCTTCATGGTCTTAACCTCCAAAAGCAAAGCATCAATGATGTCTTGCATCTCTTTATTGGCGAATCCTGTTCGAGGAACATCCACCTGCTTTACAGCCATCATCTCACCCGTAGTCACATTCAAAGCTAAGAATACTTTGCCATATGTTCCCTTCCCAATAAGCTCACCTTTGATCCACGCAAACTGCTTCATTTCACCCCGGTTGTTCTTCAACTTGCTAATATAGTCGTACTTCATATCTGACAGCGTCAACTCCACAACCTTACGGCCCCACAACTTTGTGGACTGTCTTCTGAGAAGCTGCGAGTCTTTCTTTGCCTCGGGCGTCTGCAGAAGCCGTCTACGGGCTATGCTATACTCACGAGCTATCCCACGGATGGTCTTTCTACGGGAATTACGCAGAACTCGCCGCCCAGACTCGGGCATCATAAGCACTTCATCTACAGCCATGTTGGGCACAGATCGAACAGCCTCTTTCCGTTTCTCCTCGCTTATGGGTGAAAAGGAACCCTCTACAGGAGAAGCAGGAGGAGTCTCCAACTCTACAGGAATAGGTCTATCGAGATCTGTCTTTGGGAAAAAGGTATCAAGCTTATTGTATAAAACCTCGATGGAAGGTCTGATCTCCATATTGACCTTCTTCTTGTTCCCAGGCTCATTGACCAAAGTAGCTTCTTCTTCCTTGGCTTTAGGTGCCATGGCCCAAAACCCCTCTCCGTCACTCGACCCCTCACTCTCAGAGTCTTCCTCCTCTAAAGAAGGGACGCCCTCAAACAGAATCTTGTTCTCCTCAAAAGTCAGAGTCAGGCTATTGCGAGCACGTGTCTTCACCAGAGACCGTCTTACAAGACCAGCCTGGAGCTCACGAGGCAGAGACACTCTCTTGGCGACCGACCCGGACCGCTGAAGCCCAGGAGGCGCAGGAGCGGGTCTTTGGGGCGTAAGATCCTTAACAAAAGGGGACTCTCTCTTCTTATCGAAATTGATCTCCTTTCTGTTGGTCTCTGGTCTAATCACAGAGAAGCTCTTACCCTCTTTCGAAAGGTCTTTCGCACTCAAATAGTCACCTCCCTCCTTTTCACCTAAAAGCAGGGACGGAGTTGCAGGATATGCCACCTTATTATCGGAGATCTCGAAAGAAGCAGCGTCCAGAGGAGCCTCGTTGTGCACATACAACTTGACCTCGTGATTGATGAACAGAAACGTGATCAAGCTTTCAAGGGTCGCATCATCAAGAGCCGCTCCCCACATGCACTCGTAGTCTGTGATATGTACCAGAAATGGAGTACTTTCTTCCCAGCCCAAAGCACCGGTAACCCCTTTTCTAAACTGGCTTACACTTTGGATATTATCAGCTCCTACAGCCACAAAGGAAGAATTATCAGCAGACACAAGCACATGCGTCTGGGAGCGCCCCAGTTTGGGCTTCGGTACATGCCGGTCATGGAGCTGGATGTGACCAACAACTTGGGCCTTTCTATCGTCAAGTGATGCAGCAGAGACCGGGCTTACAGGAGAAGCACCATCGCTGCCTTTTCTAAATGGCTTAGTATCCATTCTAAGTTGTTTTGCGAACTTCTTCTTGAGAAAGCCTCCCTTCCTCTCTTCATCGTCCAGAAGCACGCCTGAGAAGTTCAGGGTCGTAGGCGAGATAAACTCTGCTTTACTATGTCTTTTAAAGAGGTTACTGTAAGGCGAAAGAGGCAGGTCTTTTGGGGCTCTGCTCTTCTCAAACGGCTTTTTGATGTAGCTGAGTCTTTTGCCACCTTTGTGAGACTCAGATGCACTTACAGAAGCTGATAATGGTGCGTCATCACTGCTGCTTCTGGCGTGCGTACTTACAGGTTTTTTCACAGGAGCTACGGGTTGCTTTTCCTCGATTATCTTGCCAGTATTACCTTCTCTTATAGTCTCTTTGAGAATGTAGCGGAATCGAGAAGATGATGAAAGGAACTCCTTATTTTCTTCACTCATCTTCTTCTCCTCGGCCTTAGGGTCTGCCAAATCTAAGTACTCGTTATTGAGCTTGAGATATGTGTTGAATTTGGAGAACAGGTCGTCATTGGTCAACTCTAAGAACTTGTCTCCACAAACGCCATACTTTGTGAAAAGCTCTTCCCACAGACTGTTGAACCCATACAACTGGAGCCAGCGTAACACACGCTCCATGGTCCAGCTTTCTGCGCTGGTCACGTCCCACCCAATGACACTCTGAGAATCTTTTCTTGTATGGAACAGTTTTTTGGGGCTCTCGTCAATGCTTTCAATCGGCATCATCTCGTCAATGCTCAGCGTCTTGACGTGGAGCCGGAGAGGCGTGTTGGACGCCAGACTCACAAAGTGTTTTTTCGGAGATCTAGGTGGGCTGATGAGGTCTGAAGCTGCAGAAAAACTAGGAAATCTATCCAAATAAAGGTCTGCTTTATTGTTATGTTTAGGAGACTCTTCTTCATCATTTTTCTCAACAACTTTCTCCTCTTTCTTTTCCTGCCTCTGCAAAAACAAGAGCGATTTGATTTTTTTCTCCAAAGCAGCATCTGCCTCGTTTGACGGGATGAGACTGGTCTCGTCTGGAGGAGACGGTATCGGTTCTACCGGGTCACCTTCAATAGGACCAAAAGGCGAGCTATACCGATCGTCATTGAGCACGTCATCGAGGTTAGCGTGTATTTCCTCCTCCTCTGTGATAGGCAGTTTGAACCCAGCCACGTGGGTGTTTTTCAGCTTGTATAAAGCCTTCTCGACCTCCTTTCTCGAGACTCTGTGTCTTTCATCGTCATCCTCTGGCTTTGGGTCAAAGAGCTTTTTTGGACTCACAATCTCATCATCATCCAAAGCACTAGCCACCACGTCGTTATAGAGCTCATCGGATGAGTCTGAAGAGTCATCTACCGCTATAGGCAGCTGTTTGAGAACGTCATCACCTTTCCTTCTAGAAGAAGCCGGCAGGTTCTTGTGCAGTGTGTTGCTTCTCCGCGACAGGAGATTGACCAATAGAAGGTCTTCTGGGTTTCGTATAGGCGAATTGGCGTATACCAGAGCGGATTCGGGTGTTTTCAATAGCCCATCTTCAGTGCTTTTGTCAGGCAGTTTGGGAACTTTTATACCTAACCCGAGCGTCAGAATTCGATGCTGCTCCTTGAGTGTACGATTAGTGTCCAGGAAGCTTGGACTGTCATGAAGCTTCTTCTGTCTGTTTTCAGTGGGGGTGAAAAGCATACCGCTGCGAGCGTGTGTAGAATGAGGAGTGTGAACGTCCTCTTTCTCTTCTTTTTCCTCTTTTTTATGCGAAAAAGAGCGTTCTTTTTTGGTAGCGCTGGGATACCGCTGGTGAAGGTTAGTGTACGCAGGCTGGGCGCCATTGCTGTGAGTCCGGAAGGTACGCTTGTTTAGGTTGAGACCCAGATAGGGGGAATTGGGATACCGGGGGTTCATGCGCAGCCTGATAGATTGGGGGGTTGGGGGGCCGTCAGGGGGGTCGTCCATTGTTCAGATTGTCTTATGGAAGTTGCTAATAGAGGGTGTGTATAAGTAGGGTTGAGTGCGGTATAAGTGGGGTTGGCCTTGGAAAAGTAGGAGTTTTTAAGGATAGTGGGTATACGGTTGGACTAGTGGAGCGTCTGGTTAGTAAGTGCCTTGAATATAGTTAAGAAGTATGAATAGAAGAAATTGTTTTGAATCTGATACAGAAGTCTCAAAGTCATCATTGAGAGATTATCTGATCATCGCACCAGATCTTTATCGGTCATCCGATATGTAATTCAGATCCATCAGATCTCATGCAGAACTTGTACCTGTAACCTGCAAACCAATCAACTTATAGGATAAACCTCGGCAACACTTTGATGCCTTCTTCTTTGTAATACTTCTTAATCACTCTTTGAATTAATTCCTCAACTCACTCTCAATATGGCAAAGGAATGTCCGCCGGAGTTTGGTGGATAATTATGGTAAATTGATCACGTGGGAGGCAGGGCTAAACTGGATGCCTTAGCAATTCGTTATTTTTGCAAAGCTATACCTTGATGAAGCCGGATATCATGTAAACGTGTTCTATGTTTCGTGCAATGAGATAGCACAATTCTGGTGGTGAATTGGGTGTGTCTGGTGGATTAAGGAGGAAAATCTGGGGTAGAGAATGTGCGGCAATCTAGAATTAGAAGTAGCAACTAAATGATAGTGTAATAATAAATTTTCGGCGTTTTCATCCGTTAAGTATACATTTTCTATATATAGTTTGAGTGGAGAACGATCAACCCTTGATCCTGCAGGTGTCATTTGACATGTCAAAGCTGTCAATTGACAGAACCATTTACATGTTGGCTTCGCTTTTTCTGAATACAGTTGAAGCCTTTTCGCTCGTCTTGGGTGGTTTTGATAATCATTATATTCTTTCGCATACTGTGGGGATAAGTGTTATCTCATGAAGCAGATTTTAAGGATGATCGCCGTCACTGAAAACGCAGCGACGCTTTCTTTTTTGCTTTTGTAGAATATACTTAATACTGTTCTAATATTGGAATAGATTTTAGCGTGTAGTAAGTATGCTACGTGTATGTAGTGGCTGCTTCTGTGTTATGACAACGCATGATCAAATCTCAGACTGTAGTCTATTTCATAGTTGTGCCGGATACTCTATTAAAAGAGTAATGAGCAGTGTAGTTAGGATGTATTGAAAGGTCCATGCACGTTGGCGATCGAAGGTTTGTTAAGAACACTAATGAAACAGTACCTAGAGTTGAAGTCTTCGGATGGTGGACATGTGTAAGTTTAAGCGTTTTTCCCTTCCTCCAGCTTTCTGTTGAATATCTGGGAGCTTAGGTACCTAGATTTGTTTAAATCTCTCAGGCAAACTCCAGAGAATGTATCAGCTAAAGTTCATTGAAAATAAGCCTTTCATTGACTTGACGGAAAAAGGCCTGATAGCAAAGCACTGGATATATATACCCTTCATATGTCAACCATGTCAGTGAGCGCATAAGTATGCTTGTTGCAACAGACAGTTCGCTGTCACAGAAACCCTATTGACAATAGCAAGCTGCAAACTTCGAAAATTCTACATCATCTCTTCTTAAGGCGACTTTATTTGATAATGCTTAGCAGTTTGTTGACATGCTAACACTGTTCCTTTCTCATCCTCGTGTAACTTATAACTACATTCCTTTATCCTTATTACTGACGCAGGCGCTCTTAGCACTTCAGACACCACCTCGTTAGCCATATATAACGAGATCTCCTTGAATCATTGCTAAAACTCCCAAATTAGATCTGTAAGCCAGAGCTCCGTTTGGTAGAATTTCCGTAAAAATTCCTCTAGTCATATCAAGAACACGTATACCGCTGCTCATGAAATAGAACAAATATTCGATTGATAAGATTGTGTCACGTCGCGTTTCTCACCACTTCGGACTTTTGCGTGAGAATGCGGTCTGCAGATAAGATAACGGCTTTCGTACATGAAGCAGAACTGAAATAGCGAGTGAGTAGGGAAATCTCGAGATGCACAAAACATGCTTTACGAGAAACACAATTGTTGCTATACCACATGAACTGCTATTGCAGCGATGTGTGGATTTAGAAACTATAACCCGATATGGCTCAGTGATTCTCCATGACCATATATGAATTACTCATCTGATTGATTGAGTTGTAGTCCTCAACTTCTAATACTGATTAATTCTGTTTTGACTCGGGGCAGTTTGACTCGGGACTCCCTGACTCGGAAATCGTGATTTAATAGACTGAAGTAAACATGTGTACTCACATGTTCGCATATTCGTATCAGTTGGGTGCCATTTAACACTTATCGAGTTGATTTTTGTGAGCCACCTGATTTGAAGAACATAACCTTTGATTTATTCTTCTGATAATACATGTTTTAAGCCCTAGGTGCACTCGACAAGGATTATCCAGCGTTGTTCGTCGAACTTCCACGCTCTATAACCACTATCGAAGCTCAATTGTTCACATGCACAATATGGACGTCACTTTTTAGGTTCTGCGCTGATAACGCAATACAATTCGAGTTTGATCTGCTTAGCTCTATTCTCAGTTCCAATACGATATCTGTCGGGCTTTTCCTCAGCAATTCGGCTTATACTAGGGTCTGAATGTCGCTGAGATCTACTGGCAGCTTGCTAGTGGTTTACTGATATGGTCGCTAATTTGATGCACAGGCAGACTCATCCATTTATCGGATTCCGTCTGCCTTTTGATTGTGCGTCTAATATGTGCTCACCATGGGACTTTATATCTGATACTTAATAATACGAATTTTGAAGAGAAGTAGATCAGGAAATATGCTTCCAAGTTACAAGCAGACCTATTCTGGGTTGCAATATGCCAGGAGGCCTTGAAACTGTATGAGATGAGAGTCTTCCAGGTGATAAACAAACGTTTAAAAGACCAAGTACCTGTTTATAGATTTCCATCGATGCTTACGAACTTTCTCAAAAATTCAAGATTCATTCTGAGCTCTTCGTTTGCGTAATCAATACAGGGTCAACTTCAAGGTATTTATACATCCGGCCAATTTACTAATCTTCAACAAATCTTCTCAAAATATACTAAATAGCAAGCTACAAGAGGATGAATATACAGGCCTACAAAACACATAGAATCTGGGTTGTCTATCATCACAGCACGCCTCTAGAGCAGTCACTAACAATCAGAGCAAAGCACAAAGCACGAAGCACAATTTTGTTCAAAATCACAATTTTAAAGCACATATGGTTAAATAGCGCTTAATCGGTATCGAGTCACCGTCTTTTTCTATAAAACCCAAGATCAAGGCTCAAAGACCAAAAATCAAAGACAAAGACCGAAGACAGAAAAAAAATCAACACGAGAAACTATTAAGGACAGTCTCACTATTCAGCTTAAGAAGCCTATTCCTTGTAACCGCCACATCCCTTAACAATCACCCGGATAAACGCTCTTACGCAGTCCAAATAGTCGATAATATCAACTCTCTCGTCTGGCATAGTGTTGTACTTTCCACCAGGCCCACATACAATCCCCTGCATCCCCAACTTCTCATACAAGTGACCAGCATCACTACCATAGAAGCATGGGGGTCTCAAAGCCCCAGTAGGCTGATCAACCCCTCTGACATCCTTGTAGCAGTCGTTTAACAACGTGACAATCTCTGCCTTAGGGTCCACTTCGAAGGGAGGCATAAAGTCGCGCTTCACCAAGCCCAACTCGTACTTCATCTTAGGATACTTCTCCTTGGTCTTCTTCAACTCGCTTTCCAAGTCCTTCAAGACGATTTTCTCAGTCTGGCCTGGGGCATAACGCGCAGCACCAGTAAATGTCACAAAATCGGCAACCTGAGGTGGTCTCCAAGTCTCGTACTTACGCCCGAGACCCCCCACGATGGTCCCTACGTGACAACGGTTCACAGACTCGTGAGTCTTGCTGCGAGGGTCAGAAAAAGTCATGGCATTGAACCGGTTTATGGCATCCATCAGACACAATATGGCGTCGGTGGCCTCCTCACGCTTCAGCATGTGTCTGGTGTCACCTATGACGTTGACGTTGAAAACTGCGGAGCCTGCGTGCATCACCAAGGCAAAAACGTCAGTGGGCTCACAATTGATGAAATAGTCAGCAGTCTCTTTGGTGATTTTGCCTTGCTCGAGTAGAGCCACAGTACCGGCACCACCTTGTAACTCACCAACAACATAAGTGAGAGTGACGTCGCTGGAAACTTTCCATCCAGCTTCAATCAAAGTCTTGACCGCCATGTAGTAAGCACAGCAACCAGATTTCATGTTGGACACACCAATTCCGTAGATGAAGTCGTCATCGACCTTGCCTGCGTATGGATCAACAGTCCACCCTTCTGTAACGGGATTGACGTCCACATGGCCATTGAAAAGCAACTTCTTGCCGGCTTTCTTGCCAGTGCCTTTCCAGACCCCGACAGAGTTGAAGCGCTGCATACCATCCAGCTTGTCAGCAAACTCTGTGCTCTCAGCCTCGAGGCCGATGTCGAGCATCGCCTGGGTCATGTGTTTCGCAGCATCGATCTCTGCAGGAGTTCTCAGATGCGAAGGGATCTGGATGAACTTGGAAAGGAAGTCCAAGCAGTCTTTTTCGTCGATAACAGGGTATTCCATGATGAAGATATTCGGGAAGCACTAAATTATTCCGTTACAATTATACTCACGACTCAGATTATCGGCACATTCCGGCCCCACAATCCGGGGGTTCATCTTGATGTAGAAAAAATTACGATCGTAATTTCGCGAACACAACTGTTTACCTACATGCATCAATTGTTATCTTGATAAAGGCCTGTATTCTTATACATATATCCCCTGTAGTCTCTTTGTAAATCTATTCCGATGTCCACAGAAAAAGAGCTCGAGAAGGAGCAGCCAGCCTCTGAGGTCTCAGTGGCCCAGGAACAGGTGATGTCAGCAGAGGGTGTTTTTGATGAAAATTACGAGCTTTTCAAAGAAGGGGGAGAAAACGATGCGATTGACCCAGAAGATTCCTCAAAGATAGCTCGCAAGTTCGATTGGAACATGCTTCCAATCTTGTGTACCTTGTACGGTCTCAATTACGTTGACAAGGCTGCTCTTGGTTGGGCTGTTTTGTTGACCTTTGAGAAGGACCTTGGACTCAAAGGTGATGACTACTCGTGGGTGTCTTCTATTTTCTACTTCGGCTACCTTGGTGCTCAATACCCAGCCTCGTATCTTCTTCAGAGATACCCTCCAGGCAAGGTCATTGCGTACTCGACGCTTGCGTGGGGTGTGATCATGTTGGGGCACATGGGTTGCCATAACTATGGCGGCATTCTCGTTTGTCGTTTTCTCTTGGGTGTTTTCGAAGCTCCGGTTTCTGGTGGTTTTGTGCTTTTCTGCTCGCTCTTCTACACAAGAAAGGAGCAAGTCGGGCGCACAATGATTTGGGGAAGCATGCAGGGGATCTTCAATGTGATCTTCTCTTTTGTGTCGTACGGACTTGGTCATGCGACCAGCTCCCTGATTGCGCCATGGAAGTTGATCTACCTTGTTCTTGGCATTTGCTCGTTCCTCATTGGTTTGATATGGCTATTCTTTCTCCCTGACACCCCAGCTGGTGCTCGCTTCCTCTCGAAGGAGGAGAAGATTTTGGCAGTCAAGCGTGTGTCCAAGAACATGATGGGCACCAAGACCTACGACTGGAAGTGGTCCCAGACCTGGGAATGTTTTATGGACCCTAAGACTTGGCTTCTTGTGGTGTTCATTATCTTTGCCAACATTCCTAACGGTGGTTTAACTAACTTCGGTACTCTTGTGCTCGACAGTATTGTGCACAACAGAGTCGAGACAATAGCCGTAGGTATTGGTAGTTCTTTCTTTTCTTCCGGCCAAATGTTGATATTCTCTTTCTTCCTGAGAAAATACAACAACTTCAGAACCATCGGCATGACCTGGCCTATCTTGCTCGCAATCATGGGATTGTCTGCGGTATATGCCACCGAGAACCATGGCAAGAAATGGGGCAGAGTATTCGCGTACTGGATGATCAACTCCTACGCTGTTGCCTGGCCATTCACCTTATCGGTGTTGGGTTCCAATTATGCTGGCCACACAAAGCGCGCTACAATGAGCATGGTCTTGTTGATTTTTTTTGCTGTTGGTAACATCATCGGTCCTTTCTGCTTTACCAGCAGTGATGCTCCTAAATATACTAAGGCTCTTGCGACTAACTTGGGATGCTTCTGTGCGTGTTTTGTGATTGGATGTGCTTTGAGATTGTACTTTGTGATGGTCAACAAGAGAAGAGACGCGAAGTATGGGGCAGTCAAGACGGACATCTCAGAAGACGAGAGATTGGAGGGTATTTTGAATGGTATGAAGGACCAGACCGATTTGGAGAATAAGAATTTCCGTTATGCTTTGTGATTGTTCAATTCAGGTAAACTTATAGAGATAGACTAATTTTGATGTAGCTTAAAGTAGCTATAATATACTGTACTGATCTACCGTATGTGAGCAAGTTCTGGGGATCGCCTTAAGCACAGTGCCTTTGTTTTTCAGCTTAGGTTCGACGTATGAAGGGTTATACTGATGTGCGGACAATAGAAGTTATATCTGCCTTAGTCCGGACAGCAATTAATGACACGTAGCCCCCAATATAATTGGGAAGTTATTAAACAAGAATAAACCTTATTAATGTTAATTAGATTTTCTCTAGTTCGGATATAAATTTTCGATTCATTCTTTTTCCAAATTTCTCGAAGAAACGATAAAAATACGTTTTACACACCCTACAGAAAAATCGGACCAACATTATTGAACAAATAGACAAAATGCTCGATTACATTTTAAGGACTTTTCTTGTTTGAGTAGCTGGATACTCTTTGACCTGCTTCAAAACTCAGAGCGCGGAGAATCAAACGAAAACTACCTACATAAGAGAAAAGTATCCAAAAAGAAGCATCTGAACAATAATATTAAACGAATAGAATTTCATATCCTCAGTTTTCAGAGAGTTGCGGTCTGCTTTCGATGAATATAGCCGCCTTGCGTCTATGTACACATAAATGAAGTCTTGACATCAAATTATCAGGAACCCAATTAAATCTTTAGGGAGTCTTCGAAGACTGAGGCTGAGGGTTCCATAATATCACTGTAGGGTATTTTTTCAAAACAATACCTTGTATTCATCCTTAATCTGAAGGTGTACTTTGTGTGTTGCCCAATTGGGCATCTAAACGAGAACGTAAATTTGTTTCAAAGTATTACCTACTTTACAATAACCTGTACACATATTGTTAAAAGAGAATCTCTCTGCTTGAACTCTTATTGCTTGCACTCTACATTTAATATGCTGTACAGATTATAAGCTTGACAGTGTGTGACAATAAAAAGCCGCAGACCATAAAACCCTTAAAACGCAAGTCAGTAAGTACCTTTGTTTTCAAATGCAGAGGCTTGTACTTGGCACGTGTATAGTCAAACAATCTGTCTTCTGAAAGGAGTTAAAGATCGTCAAACAAGTGTTGATCTTTTACGATTTCATCTGCGTTGATCTGTGTTTACTATGGTCTAGTAACCATTTTTAGTCTGTGTATTAAGCCATATTTTATTTTGTCTTTAGTGTGATTTACAAAACGGGATAAAAGGGGCAGCCTATGCATGCCCGTTATAGCGGTTACGCTATTTTAGTCCAACGACCAGCCAGTTGTAAACGACCGAAGAAAACCCTTTAATTTGAACAGAGTCAGCTCCTGGTTGAAAAGCCTATTTATCTAAATATAATAGTGGCTGTCAAATTTGTATGCCTGTCAACTTCAATTCATGCCGATCTATTTAGCTGTGCAGCGAGAGGAGATTGAAAGACAGTAATCAGTTCAACTCAAAATTTCGGTATTATAACCATACTGGTATCAGGTGATTTTAGACTCGAAATAATAGAGTAGGGATACGTGGGAATGTGCTGGCAGATCGCCAGACAATAAGCGTCATAAGGGTGAAAAAAAAAAAGGCAGTGGACACATTTGACACTCATTGATCTAGCTATTGCTTGTAAAACCATTTCGGAAAGGAGGTGTCTAAGCTTAGACAATTGAAATTGATAGCTGCAACAGGGTACAACAATACCAGTCAGCAGAGACGGGGGAAGTTTAAATGAAATCGAATTTGAGGTTTTTGTCGTAAATTTGAAGAATATATACGCAATTTTACTAGCTATGTGCTGTAATGGCTGGAGATAGATTTAGGTATTAGTAGGTATATAAGGCATACCATCGTGCAACAGATAGGGGATAGTGCTTGCAAAGTGTGAAGATCAGACATTTCTGCAGAGAACTTAAAGCAAGGGAGCACACAGAAACTAAATTGGGAAGGGTGAGAGATAAAAAAGAATTTTTCGAATAAAGTTGCACGGGCTTATGAACTAGTGTGATTTCAAATGCCGGCCGGGTCCACAGTGCTGATCTCTGACTAACTAAAAACATCTACACGTTAGGGCAAACACTTTTCTGGCAATAGCAGTACGGGATCTCCTATAGCAAATCCTCATTCTTTAAAGCACTCTAGAGAAAGGATCACCTGCACCATTCTGAATTTTTGTATTGTCTTAGAATCACACTAAATCTAGAACATGATCTACGGTTGCAGCTTGTAAATTTCTTTGAACAATAGGTGCTCCATAGATGCTGTAGCCCGTATACTAGGCGAGAAAATCCTTGTCAGTGGCCTAAATTTAGTACTGGGCAGCTTCGAAGTCGAAATGTCAGATCAAACACTATACTCAGCAAATGGTGTCGAAGTCAATTCCATTGAGTTCATGCATAACTGTATATTGATTTCATATTTGAAGCCGCAACATGGTGATCAAAATGTGTCTAACAACCCACATTCCAATTTGGTTCAATCTAGGCTCGATCTATACTCAATCTGACGATCTTCACCGTGTGTCAGACTTTGACCTCTAGCTAATTCAGACTCGAACTAGAATGGTGGATTGATCTTCTCCGAGAGTACCATTTACATTTAGTTCACTTTGTCTATCAAGTATATCAGTCTATCAATCTATCAGTATCCTTCGTATATCCTAAAAATCAACTCCATCTATATATTTTTCACACCCAAATCTATGCAGTCGAACTCCACGACCTGGCTTGAATCATTCGTGAAGGTGCCCATCCACAATCTTCAATATTTCAATCGCCTTTTCCTCCTCCAATCTTGCACAAACAATTTGTAAAGAGACCGGGCCTCCATCAAACTTCTCCAATTCAGCACGATAAGTTTCGTGCACATACTTGTCCACCTCACTAATGTAGCTCTTCTTCTCCAAAGGCTTGTCCACACTAATATCACATCTAGTCACAGGAACCACTGTAGCACTGTAGTCCAAGGCATTCCAGATAGCGTTGCATGGTTGCGGGGTCACCTTGTCCATGATGCACGCTGGGAACGGTGTAGTAGACAGAATCACCGCATCCAAAACACCCCCGTTCCCATCAAAGTTGTTCCATCTCTCAAAATAAGCCTGAACCAACTTCGAGCGCACCTTGTGCAAACCCCAGAGTTCAGAAACAGGCATATCCTGGGCTGTAGGAAGATACTTTGCAATATGAGGCTCTGGTTCTTCGCCAGACTCTCCAATGATTTTCTTCACCAAAGAAAACCCATTGGCACCGTAGAATGGGTAGATTGCATTCTTGATGTCCGTGAACATGTCATCATCCCACTCAATCACATTGTGACCGGCATTCTTGAGCTTCTGCTTCACAATCTCGAGCCCGCGCAAAACTGGAGCAGTTGCGCTGGAAGTCCCGTCAGAACTCAAAAAACCGATGTTCAACCTCTTGCCTTCCAAAGACACAGGCCGCCATTCCAAAGGAATGCAGCTTGCATCAAAGGCCCACGGCTTGGACGATACAAGAACCTTACTGACGTACTCCAAGTTCGTAAGCTTCTTACTCATGATCCCGTACACAGAAACAATCGACTCCTGACCGTCCTGAGCGCTCACCGTCCCGTACTTTGGAAATCTACCACTTGAGGGCTTGATCCCATACACCATACTGAGGGCAGCTGGATGTCGCACAGAACCACCAATGTCAGAGCCAATACCAAAACAGGACCCACCGAGACAGGCCAATGCCCCCTCACCTCCAGAGGAGCCTCCCACATTGAGATGCTTGCGGCCCCATGGATTTAAAGTTCTTCCCCAAAGCATGTTCGTGGTCTCTGCGTAAATCATGCCTGCTGAGGTGTTGGTTTTGGCAATGATGATGGCACCCATGGACTTAAGAAGACGTACGAAGGCAGCATCCTCAGTCTTGACCTCCTGGCTGCAGCCCACAAAGCCCATCAGAGAAGCCAAACCAGCAACGCCAATGTTGTCTTTAAGACTCACAACTACTCCGTGAAGAGGGCCTGAGAGCTTTCCCGACTTGGCAAAGGCTACGTCGAGCTCGCGCGCCTCCTTGAGAGCCTCTTCGAACCTGATCTCGGTGAGACAGTTCAGAAGCTGGTGGGCTAATGTCGCACGTAGAATGTAAGCCTTAACCACGGCCTCAGTTTCGAGCCCAGCTGAATAATGAGTGAGGAGCTGCGGGACACTAAGACCAGTGAGAGCCATGCACTGTGGCCCTAAGTATCTCGAGCCATTCGTGTCGATCCACAAGGCTACATCGTTGTCTGTAGGAAGTTGATCCAAAGGGACCTTGGTGTACGGCGCCAAGAGGGCATCCCTAGAAGCTAACTTGGAGTCTCTTATTTCAGTCCACTCCGGCATTTTCAAATGGATATGGGTGGAATGCATATATAATTTGGAAATCTAACGATCACCGTATGGGACGCTAGGGATTACCTTATCTGCAGATCTGCTCCCAAATGCATGCAGACGCATGTATATGTACGCTACCCTTTTGGCTCAAAATAACAATAAAGGTTTTAGCCGCCCCTAATATCGGGTTGCGCCGGGCATGCGTAAGCTTGCATGAAAGTATGCATTCCGAAACGGGCGGTAAGATCCGGTATATATAACAATACAGCATCCACATTTCGATTAGCACCAATGAGTAAAGTTTCGAGCGAAGACGCCGAGAAGTTGGCTCCTATTGAGAGCTTCAAGCTGCCGGAAGGCAAGGAGATTGTGGTTGACCCATCTCATGCTGATATTGCTTTCAAGTATAACCAGGAGCTCGAGTACATCGAAGATGTCACTCCTGAGGAGTACAAGAAGCTCAAGTGGAAGATCGACTTCATGATCATTCCTTTGATTTCCCTCATTTACGGTGTCCAGTACATGGATAAGTCTGCCGTTTCCTTTGCTTCTGTGTCCGGCCTTTTGACTGACATCAAGATGCACGGCCAGCAATACGCCTGGACCACCACCGCCTTTAACCTTGCTTACCTTATCTGTGTGTTCCCTATCCTGAGAGCTTTGCAGAGATTCCCATTGGTCAAGACTACTGCTCTTTGTGTTATCTTGTGGGGAATTGTTCTTGCCTGCCACGCTGCTTGCCACAACTATGCCTCTCTTATCGCCTGTCGTGTGATTTTGGGTGCTCTTGAGTCTGCCGTCACTCCAGGTTTTGTCTTGCTCTCCACCAAATGGTACACACAGGAAGAGTCTTTCCTTAGAACCACCATCTACTACTCTTGGAACGGTTTTGGTACTATAATTGGATGTGCCATTGCTTACGGATGTTACATTCACAGAGAGAGCTACAGCATTGCTGGATGGAGAGTGCTTTTCGTTGCCACCGGTATCATGACCGTTGTTCTTGGCTTCATACTTCTCTTCCACATTCCAGACAATCCACCAGATGCCTGGTTCCTCAACAAGCGTGAGAAGTCCTTGGTCTTCCAGAGAGTCAAGAACTCCGACCAAGGTTACGGTAACCCTGAGTGGAGATGGTACCAGTTCAAAGAGTCCCTTCTTGACCTCAGAACCTGGTTAGGTTTCTTTTACGCCATCTCCTCTAACATTCCAAATGGTGGTCTCGGTTCTTTCATGTCCATCCTTTTGTCTGACTCCTTGAAGTTCGGGTCCGCCAAAAGTTTCCTTATGAGAATGCCAGGTGGAGCTGTTGAGACTGTTGGTTTGTTCCTCTTTGCCCTCTTTGTTACGAGATGGCCTTTGAGAATTATCATTTCTGCCTTCGTCACTATCATTGTCATCATTGGTTCTTGTATGTTGGCTTTTGCCTCCAACACCCACGCCCAGTTGGCCGGTCTTTACCTTTACTCTCTTTCTCCAATTGGTATGATTTGCTTCTTGTCTATGTTCGGTGCTAACACTGCCGGTTACTCCAAGAAGGTTACCTCTCAGGCTATCTTATTGATTGGTTACTGTGTGGGTAACTTGATTGGTCCTCAGACTTTCGTTACCAAAGAAGCTCCACAGTACCACTCCGCTAAGATCGCCATTGTGGTCTGTTACGTTGTCTGCCTCTTCTGCTTGCTCGGTCTTGGTGCTTTGAACTTCTACGACAACAAAAAGAGAGACAAGTTGGAGAGCCAGCCAGGCTACGTTAAACCTCAGAATGAGAACATTCACTTCGCTGACTTGACTGACAGAGAGATCCCAGGTTTCAGATACTTGTACTAAGTTCTGACGCCGTGTTAATTTATATTTCGTTAATTGTTAATTACCAAGTTTCCTTTGTAGTTTTGTATTTAGTAGTATTAATGATGGGAATTATTTAGGGTTGAGGAGAGACATGCAATGATACATGATGGTTAGTTAGTTGTTGATCGTGAATTAGGTTTATGGATTATGAAATTTTTGATCCTTTGGCGCCTCTTAGGTTGAGTTACATGTATATGACTGGGATAATAGCATCCGATGATCGACAAAGTCAAATATCACTCGATGGAATGATCGCCATTGCGGGGCCGTAATTAAATAGCGTCGCAATGTGATCCACTATTTAGAGAGTGATGATGCCGGTCTGAATTTGAGTTTACGAGGCGAAAAATTTCCAACCGTTGTATGTACAGAGAAGGATATCATAATATCTGAATACGATTCTCTTTGAGTTCGATTTTTAACCTGGATAACTCAAAAGATCTACAAAAAATTACACGGCAACATCTATTGTTTGAAAATATGCCAAAATCCGTCTATCGATCCCCAAATGTCTCAAACCGTGCTGATTTGCGTTCTTCATGAGTGTAGAACCGCCAAATTGGGAATTTATTGAGACAATAGGTATCGCGCATGAAGAATTTGCAAAACAATAGACTTGAGAAGTACCAAGACATCTGGAAATGAGGATCGATGTGCTGATACATTTGTTGATCGAGAAGGAGATTGTGAGTTTTTTCTTTCGAAAAAGTTTAATTTAGGGTTTAACCAATTATAGGGTCAGGTCTTCAGACCTCTATTAGTGCCAATGTACGGTGGTGCACAGGTATGTAAAATGAAACTAAAAGTGGACCCGCATACACCTACATTCTCATGCAGGCCCAGATGGCACACCCTGTGCGGAACAATTGTGTCAGTGGACCCTTTGTGCTCCTTTGAAACTTAACGGACAATGTGGATAAATCAGAAGTTTCTCGAGAATGTTTGAAGTTCTCAAAACCTATACAAAATGATATAACGAGAATGTTGAAACATGAATTCAAATGTTTAAGAAAAGTTTGTTGTATAGTCTATTAGTCGTATCTTTCCTTTATCAGTAGATGCATCTCTATCTATGGATTTATAGCGGGAAAACGTGGGTGGGACGGAATTTACAGTAGAAGGCGTATTTAGGTTAGTTTTTCGAGTGTATGTTATCAAAGTGAAGTGGAATACTCCTCCTCACAGTGCTGGTATCAGGGCCAATCGAGACGAGGACCACGTATCTTTCCTTTTAACTTGATCTGGGCACGAAAAGCAATTCCCGATCGACCTAAGATTTGAAAAGCAAGAGACACAGAAATTTGTATAATTTTTTTTTTGCTATGGAAATGAAATTGGCGCTTTTCGTAGCCAAGTCACTCGTGCCGTTAGCTCCCAAGAATAGCCCAAATTAGGTTGTTCATGCATCTTGCAAGGGACCAAGGAACCCATATCCATAGATGATCCCGAGGGATTACATCAAACTTATTCGACAAAAATTAACACTAAATGATTAAACTGTTATTTAAAGCATCGCATTTCTGTAGTTAGATAATGCAATTCAATTTCTGTTTCTTTTGAACAGATTTCTCGGGATTCACTCCACGAAGTTGTCTATTTCTTGAAATGAATTTTCAAGTCTATAATACTAAAAATATATGCCTATAGCCGAAGTTCCATACTGTGGGTTCCTTGTTGACGTTCTTGTCCCATCAACCGATAATCAGAGTCAAGCTCGGCTCACTGGAAGATGTGTACAAGGACTCACAAGTTAACGAAGATAAAATGATATATCAAAACAGAATACAGGAGCTTCGCACATTTATTTCACTACTCAATTGTTCTTGACCGACTGACCCACCTATCAATCGTACTTGTGTTGCTATGACATAAGAGTCGATGCAATAGGGTCTAACACTTGATAGCCCCACAATTCATTAAAAAAAGGATGTACAAGGAACCTTGAATGAGCTGACCATAAGCAATATATCGAAGATTTCTACTACAGAATGAGACAAGTTCGATTGGTCTGATTTTTTTTTTACGCGCTTCCATTAATCAGAATCATGATTAACCTCATCTCACAACCATCGCCAAGCGCATCACGTCAGAGCTGTACTCCGAAGCAAGCTGGATGAAGGGATACCAAGCTATTAGGAATGTACAACAATCAGCTAAATCTGTCCATTTTTTCAGCTGTAGCTCAAACTTGTAAAAAATGATACCAACTCTGATGTATGTACCTGATGACTCTCTACAATCACAACTATCTCTCAGATTAACTATGAATCATAGAGCCCCACTTTTGACGATTTTGTCATAGATTTGGGGCAATCACGAGCCTGAGAAGATCAGTTCACACCCACATTTTTCCATTTTTAGAGTGAGACCTGGCTTATTAGGCTGGCATATATATATGAACATATTCAACAATATATAGCAATCGATCAGTGGTTCAATTTCTACAAAAATCATTGCATATCGCCGAGCTTCTGGGTGACCCCACAATCCTTAAGCTAGCTTCACGTGCATCGTCAGCAGAAAAATTATACGATCAGATCAACCACCAAGGGTAAGAAGAACTCGGTCTGTCAATTGTCTTTGCAATTGTATCTTTCAGATCTGCCTCGAGAGTCTCAAGAACATCTCGAAAACGCATTTTATTACTCAGTCCTTAATTAGAATATTTCTTAATATTCAATCTTATTTCACTTCTCCATCCCCTTATTCTTATCGAGCCATTTTTGACGAACCCTAGTCAATCCTCGACAATTTGAAATCTCTTCGATAAATTAAAATCCTCCATCTTTCATCTATACCTAAACTCCCTAAAGTATAGGTTGATAGATCACAAAGGTCCATTTATCTTATAAGTGATCTCCTTACTTTCACGCCAAAATGCTCGCTTCTCTTGCTCATCTCTCTTCTACTCGCCCCATCCACACCATCCTCCTCACTGCTCTTCTTACGGCGGTGGCGTACCTCTCCATCGTCGATGAGTTCATGGGCCTAGGTCCGGCAGATGACGCAGAAGTATCGTACTATCACTCTCCTAAAGCATCCGACCCTTGGACCATCATCACATCTCCTTCAGACTACCCGCTTGCACTGCACGTCGCCGTGGCCCCCCTCTCCTTCCGCCCGGGTCACCCCCCTCCTGCGGTCCCAGACTCAGTCTACACACACTATGCTTCTGAAAAATATCTCATTGTGGACTACGCTTCTCTTGGAGAGCGTCTTGCCAATCTCTCGACGCTCTCGTCCGAGGACACCACTTGGAAAATGGTGCACCAATATAAAGTAGGTAGATATAGAGAATACTTTGCGAAAGCTTACCAAAAAGTTCGTGCGCTTGTTGTGGGTGCTGAGCCTTATGACATAGCCGTAGTTACCGTAGCTTACGTAGCAATGTACTACACACTCTTTAAGCTCTTCTTCGATATGAAATCTCACACTGGCTCTCATTTTTGGCTTGCTTTTGGCTGCTTGACGTCATCGCTGTTTGCTTTCCTTCTTGCCTTTGCCACGACAACCTTCTTCGGTCTTAAAGTGTCTCTTCTCAGTCTTTCCGAAGGACTACCCTTCTTGGTCGCGACTGTGGGCTTTGACCGTGTTGTGCGTCTTTCTGTAGCGGTTTTGGGCGCTCCATCTGATGGCGGTGCTCCTGCTCAAGTCAAGAATGCGCTCCAGAACACCGCATTGAACTTTGTAAAGGATCAGCTTCTTTGTGCTGCTGCTTTTGCTGCCTGCGCACTCTACGCGCCTCACTTAGAAGGTCTCCGTAGCTTTTGCGTGCTCAGTGCGCTCATAATGGTATATGATGTGATCTTGACTTTCACTTACTACTCTGCGATTTTGGCATTGAAAATCGAAATCAACGCTATCCATAGAGCCGCGGCGTATGAAGCTGCATTGGAGGAAGATGGCATCCCTGAAAAAGCGGCCAAAAAGACGGTTTTGGACGCATGGAAACCAACAGACTCATTCCACAACGACAGTGGAATTGTCACCATGTTCAAACTCGTTAGCGTGGGCTTGTTTGTAGCCTTCCACGTGTGGTTGGTTGGTAGCAATTGGGTGTTTTCCCATGACGCTGCTACCGGAGCACCAGAGGTGGTCCCCAACATGCTGCGTTCCCTCGCCAAACACATCACTATTGGCGAACACGGCACTGTAGTTTCTTTTGTTGAACCTCGTTTCTTTGTACCGAAGAACGTGTTTGTTCAAACTGAAGATGTGTTCTTTTCTTTCCTTGAGAAGCTCTCTGCAGCTATCCGTGACAAGCTCATCAGTAAGACACTTTTCTTCCTCTTGGGAACAAGCGCTGCTATTAACGCGTATCTTCTCAACGCGGCACGTGTCCTGGGAGCCACAGATGTGCTGAAGATTGAGAAGGAGGCCAACCCTGAGCCTGCGCCTAAGAAGGAGAAGAAAAAGCTTGTGGTGTCCGGAGACAATAGACCAGTGGAAGAGTGTGTGAAGTTACTCCAGGAGGACCCTGATCTTCTTCTGGACTCTGAGGTGGCCCAACTCAGTGTGCTGGGCAAATTGCCTTTGTATGCTTTGGAAAAACGTCTTGGAAACACAACCAGAGCTGTGGCTGTGCGTAGAAAAGCGATTTCTGTTTTAGCTGACGCGCCTATTGTGGACCTGGACCTGGTTCCTTATCTTGGTTACGATTACGATAAGGTATTTGGTGCTTGTTGTGAGAACGTGATTGGGTACATTCCTCTTCCTCTTGGTGTTGCTGGACCCTTGGTCATCGATGGTAAGCCGTACCACATTCCTATGGCCACTACCGAAGGTTGTTTGGTTGCTTCCACCATGAGAGGATGCAAAGCCATGAACGCCGGAGGAGGTGTGACCACCATCTTGACCCGCGACGGCATGACCAGAGGCCCATGTGTGAGATTCCCTCTGTTGGCTCGTGCGGGAGCGTGCAAGATTTGGTTGGATCTGGAGGCTGGCCAAGAACTCTTGAAACGCGATTTTGACCTGACTCTGCGTTTTGCACGGCTCCAGCACGTGCAGACTGCGATTGCCGGCCTGTTGTTGTTTATCAGATTCCGCACCACCACTGGTGATGCAATGGGTATGAACATGATCTCCAAGGGCGTAGAATACACACTTGTAGAGATGGCCACCACCCACGGTTGGTCGGACATGGAGGTTGTGCTGGTCCTGGGGAACTACTGTGCTGACAAGAAGAGCGCTGCTGTGAATTGGGTGAATGGTAGAGGTAAAAGTATTGTAGCTGAGGCTAGAGTGCCAGCAGATATGGTCAAGAAGGTGTTGAAAACCAGTGTTGACGCGTTGGTGGAGTTGAACGTGTCCAAGAACTTGGTAGGTTCTGCGATGGCGGGAGCCATTGGCGGGTTCAACGCACATGCTGCCAACTTGGTCACTGCCGTGTATTTGGCATGTGGTCAAGACCCTGCTCAGAACGTGGAGAGTCTGAATTGTATCACATTGATGCACAAGGACGGAGAGGACTTGGTTATCTCAGTGTCCATGCCGCTGATCGAGGTCGGCACCATTGGTGGAGGCACCATACTTGGTCCTCAGGCCGCGATGCTCGATGTATTGGGCGTGAGAGGACCGCACGCGACCAAGCCGGGGGCTAACGCTCAACAGTTGGCGAAGATTGTTGCCAGCGCGGTGTTGGCGGCGGAGTTGTCGTTGATGAGTGCGTTGGCTGCGGGACACTTGGTGCAGAGTCACATGACGCATAATCGGGGGGGCAAGGTGGATAAGGGGTGTAAATGAACAAATCAGCAGTATGAAAGAAGCGAATAGTGTTGATCTGTTCTCATACAGTTAAGTTTCCCCCTAATGTTGAGCTGATTCGCTTCGCTCATAGTGTTTATTTGTTCACACACGAGTGAGATTAGTAAAGCCTTTACATGATGTGTTCATCTGAATGTTGAGGTCATTGGCTTAGCTAAACTGTGAACACAGCTAAATTGGTCTATTGTTTCTGATAGTATTGGAAGTCGAAATGCAATCAGTTGAACTAGTGGTAAGCTAAGCTATTTGAGTAAATTGCTGTTCGCTTATAGGGTATTCTATTCCTCTGGTTGAGTTAGATTTATAGTACTATTGTATATTATGATCTCTTCATACTGTTGTAAGTGATTTAAAAAAGTCAAGTAGCTGCTATATCTGTTAAACGAGCTCTAGCATCTGGAGCTGTTTTGTGTTTGCTAGCGAGTAGAGGCGCTGAGCAATCAAGTGTTGATCAACTATTTTGGTGAGCCCCCCTTTGCAAATAAACGAAGAATATATTGAATGAGGTAAATAATGTTATTGACTTCTAGTTGAGTTACACAAGAGTATACGTTGTAGATCTAGTGAATAGAGTTCAATCAGAACAAGGACTATCTTTTATATCAATCACTGAGTTGTTAGTACAGAGAGACAGATGTATGTTTTAATGCGTTTGGTCGAGTTATCTGAGTGCATGGTGAATGGCAAGTTCTTGTATATAATAACCGTAAATTGCAATTTGCAAAATAAACGGATGTTTAACAGCATTAGGTGAAAAGTGCAAAGTCGTGCGCTGGTCATGTTAGTAGAAGGAGTGTCTACCAAATCCTACTTTTTCACTCTGGATTGCGTAAAAAATGTGTTAAGGCATATATATATAGATCTACCAAGCTTGTATGTAGATAAAGAGCATTCAAATGATTTCTCAGAACATAATAAAAATTGATAACTAGATTCTTGTAGCAATATACACACTTCGTGTGTGTGCTCGCCTATTCCGCCCCAAAATCAATTCTCTCGAAAGTCTTTCTAGCCTTCTTCACCACATAATGCACATACGCCTCCTCTGACGCCTTTACCTGCTCTGGAAGCCCTTCCTTTTTGTCCACCTCATTATCTCCCGCCACAATCATGATCACCATATTCTCTGTCAAACTGTCAAAGTAGATGTTCTTCGAGTCTGAGTACAATGTCAAGGTGTCGAATCTCGCAGATATTTTCTCAACAGACTTTTTAAAATTCTTGATTATGCCTGAAACCTTTTGTGTGATGCTCTCCAAATCGTCTTGCTTGCTCTTGTCTGTGTACTGGGGGTACGTAGCAATCTTCAAGAAAGTCAGTTTCTCAAAGATCATCACAAACTCGGCATTCACAATAGTGGCTAACCCTTTGAGATTTTTCTGAAGAAGCTGGGTTTGTGGAATCAAAGAGCCAATCACGGCAGACCAGGCCTTGTAAAGAGACTCGTCCCAAATGGACGTGGCAGCATACTGAACATGATCCTTTTCTGCAAAAAATCTGAGGAAAACTGCAAATCTACGAAGATTATCTTGGAAAGCTGCCATCACAAGTTCTCTTTCGTCTTCATTGACAAGGTCCATCTTATGTGTGAGAACAAAAATCTTACACTTGGGACTCAACTCTTTCAACTGCTTCAAAATCAAATTGAAGATGCTGAAATCGTTCTCCTCTGTTTGGCCAATATCAAACACGTATATTAAGAGCTCCACGTTCATGAAGCGTGTTCTGCCATCGGTGATATACTTACGCATGTTGTGCTCCTGCCCACCACAGTCCATAAGCAGCATGTTCAAGTTGTTGAGAAGTCTTATTTGCGTTCTTTCCACGTCGATCGTGGCCCCAAGACGCCGGGTGTCTATGGCAGAATAGTTCAGGAAAATCATGTTACGCATAGACAGTTTTCCTGAGCCACTTTTGCCCATTAGTAAAACACTTTTATAGCTCATGATGAATAATCTATTAGTTTCCTTGATTTCTAGTGGGTGCTTGCGGAGATATTTTTGGGGTTTAAGGTGGTTGGTTGGTTGACAATTAATTTATGAGTGCATTCACTGTGTACTACTTGCATCGTTCTTCCAATGAAACCTTGCGAAATCAATTGAGCCTAGCTTTTGTATTCTTGAGGGGAACTGGTGCTACAGATTCTTTTATTGTTTTCTTTTGATTGTGAATTGTGATGTTTTTGTAGATGTTATGTAATTAGTTTATAGACTCTGATACACCCTTTCTATTTATAACTGTTTCAAGAGCTCAACGAATTGAGTTGACTGTGGAGACCATTTTTCTTTCATCTATTTGATACCTCAAGTGTACTGATTTCTTTAGGGCTATACATGCGTTAGAGTATTACTATGCGCACGCACATTGTGGAGCTTCTCTGTATCAAAGCTATAATATTAGAATATGAATTACAAGTGAATACCATCTTTGAGTCAAATTTCAGTATTTAGGCTGAAACTATCGTTTCTTACGTCAATGTTTCTGAAGTGTACTCATTATCGATGTGCCAGAGTCAAGACATTTAGAAGGTTAAAGTGTGGTCTGAATACAACTTGTCCATCCTTGCTAGGTCAGAAGGCTATTCTTTTACGTTTTGAACTCGATTGAGATATTACTGTGTGCATTGTTGTACTTCCTTGTGCACTAATACGCTCAAGTGTCACCTTAAATAAACGGTGTCACAGTTTCAACTCTCAAGACCACACTTTTAGCATAAGAGAAGTTACCTGCAAACTATCATAGCTCACTTGAGAAGATATGACCCTTATACCGCAGAGCAGACCAAATACTAACTATTCCTCTCGCACATGAACACTTTGAACAGTCGAAGCTGCAGAAGTTTAGCATATCCGATTTGTTTGATTTTCCAGGGAAAATCTATACTGAGGCCAGCTCTGGGTGTCTTCTGTCGGTCTATATTTATCCAACTGCCCGGCATGAAAGCCTTGGTAACTGAAGAACACCCTGTCACACGATACATTCTTGTTTTAGCAGTTAACTAGAAACTTCAGCGAGAATAAAGGGACCATGATACAATTCTTTGTGCATATACTTCTAAGTTTACCAATTGAGAGTGCTTATGAAAATTAGAGATGGATGTATAAAAGGCAATGACCATAAACTATTGAGAATCTCAAAAGGTCCACGCACCCGAAAACTAAATCGGCCCTTCGATAAATCCTAAACCAATATGTGTGAACGAGCTAGTGTCTACATTTCCATGAAGGTATTAGTATCTAGCCTAAATGCCTGTGTCCAAACAACAATTGAGCTACAAGGTTTACTAAAGAAACTGCCATCAATATAAACTCTAAAGTATTGAAACCCAGATAACCGCAATAAATATATAGCTTATCCGGGCTTCTAGATATATCGGCAACAAGCAAATGAACGCACACAAAAAGTGCCCCAAAATAGAATCGAAAAAGAAAAACAAAAAATCGCTAATATCTGGCTTAATAAGTCTCTTCTACTAACGAATAGATGACTCTCGAATGACTCAACACCGGTATGCCTCGGCAGACCGCGATGTGGACTCACATGAAAAAAGCGTAAATAAAAATCACAACCCAACTCAACAGTCGCTATCAACCCAGGTGGTCTTATAGAACAGGCCATTCTATCGCAAGATAGGATAAATCGGTACCCCAGATTCAAAGAATCAAACCTTAAATTATACTTGAAGTTTAATCAATTGTTTTCTACTAGACACTAGCTAAGACTTGAGTTGATCAACTACACCAACCGAAACTAATAAAACCCAAAAAACCTGATTTGTTCTTCCAATAATAATAATGCCATTAGATAAGTCTCTGCCTACCCCCCTGCTTCCCCTGCCACAGCTTCCCCTGCCACAGCTTCCCCTGCTGACCCCCCTGCACCCCCAACTGCTCCCCCCCCATCTTTCGGAGTTTTACCAATTTGTCACAAACTCATCAGCAGCACCTCCTCCGCCTCCCTCGCAGCTGAACCCCCCCGCCCCCTCGATCTCGTCGGTCTCCCCCCTGGTTCTCGATCTCCCTGCCATCATCACATCCAAAGACCGATCTGAGTACGAGCGTGCCATTGCAGAGGTGGACGCTGCCTCCAAAGAGTATGAGCGCGCTCTTGCGGGTGTTTCTGCGGCGGCTTCTGGTCTTGGAGGCGCTCTTGAGTCGTTAGCACGACTCAAGGGCAGCGCAACCCATCAGGACCGACTCATGTCGTGCTCAGGGCTCATGTACCTCATTCTGAACCACCAACAGGTGCTTTCGCTGACTGTTGGTCAGACTTTTGGGAAGCTGGTTGGCACTGTTCGAACTCGGTTCCATGCAAAAGCAAAGGCCAATGATGCTGTGTTTAACACAGAGCTTCGTAGACGAGTGCGCGCACTTCGCAGTCTGGAGAGTGCTAGCCAGCGAATGGCACGCTCTCGCACTCGTAATATGAGAGCTTACCGGGAAGCGCTCCACGATATATCTAGTCATATTGACCTGATAGACGGATTAAAACATGACTACTACGAAGCGCTTCTCCAGCTTGTAGACGATGCCAACGAGCGCGTTGTAAGGGGCTGTGGGAGCGTAGCACGTGCGGAGTTTGAAATCCACGAAAATATAGCTAGAAAGGGGTGGTCTGGAGGGGGAATGGAGGGGCTTTTTGTTGACTGCCCAGATCCGTTTTCTGATGAGGTTGAAGGCTTCTCAGACTCTGAGAGCATGACTGAGGGGATAGGGGGTGTTTCCTTGGGAGAGGGGCTCTTCTGCACTAAAGTTTCTAGTGTTCAGAGTCCGAGAGTGAAACCTCAATTGGTCAACACGAAGGCAGCTTTAACTGATGAAATTTTCAGCCCCATTTCTCACGATTTGATGAAAGAGAATGGGAAGGTTGAGGGCGCGATAGGAGAGGAAGTTATGACAGTAAACCATGAAAATGGAATATCGAGAGAAGTAGATGAGAATGAAGGCCCGAAGAACGGTAAGAGCGCGAGCAGTGAGAATGGAAGTAGGACTGAAAGTGAGCGTGAAAACTGGAAAAATGGAGGTGATAAATTGCCTTTAGATGATGATGATAACTCTTTTTCACTTCCTGTTCCAGGAGACCATCTGGGAGACCATCTGACGTTTAATGCATGGAATGAAAAGTAGAAGTGTATATTCTTTGAAGGACTTCCTTTGAAGAGCTATCTTTAATGGGTATTTTTGGTGTTCTTTTTCGGTTTTTGCCTTGACATTCAGCTTTGGCAAGGTTTGGTTCTAGTATCATTTAGCATTCCTATTCTCTATTAAAAGTGTATAATATGTGTTTTGTAGAGGGTCTTTTTGGAAAGCTGTTATTTCTCAAAGCGCTCATGCTGATGGTAAACTTGGCATACCTGAATCCCTTCATTAGATCAAACAGATTGCTATGTCACAGCTGTAACTTCACATATACCAAAACTTCAAACATCAATCTTCTTTCTGCAATTTCTATCATCAAAACAACTACAAAACCATAATATGTCTTGAACTCTATACATAGTCTTTTCTAATATAATCATCAATCCGACTCAACCCCCTCCGCCAAGGTCCAGCACTGGTACCCGCGCTTAGAGCTTCTCAAGTACACCATCTTGCGCTTTAAAATTTGGGCCACTCTCTCCTTCTGCTCCACCAGCCCCAGCTTCAAGATCAATCTTACGAGGTACGTCCCGTGCACGTTTGACGCAATCTCCACCAACGTGTTTTCGCCTGCACGCTGCACAGTATCCAAGTACTGGTCGGTCGCACCTGCTCCGCCTTTGGCCAAGACCTTGTTCAAAACCGACCCTGCGTACCGATCAAAGCTGTACGGGATAGCTCTTTCCAACACGTGGTCAACCACTTTGGCCCTCGTTTCAGCGTCACAAGACTCCAAGAGCCGGATCACCACCCAGTGCCCAAACTTGTCCGCGCAAAGAGCCTCCAAGCCAAGTACTAACTCCTTTGCTATACTAACTTTGTTTTCTTTGGAACACTCAAGAAGCGTCTGTGTAACCAAAGTGCCGGAAGGGTCCTTGGAATAGTGCACCCATTTGCCCTTGAGCTTGCTTTCCAAGATGTCGCGAGCACGGTAGGCTGCTTGTGTGTCTGGCAGCGCAAGAGCGTGCTGCCAAACGTGGCACCCATTGCGGTTGCAAACCGTGAGCTCTACACAGTCCAGCAACGCCAAAACAAGCTGGTTTTTTCTGTCGTGCTGCAGAACCATTAAAGCACACTGGTACACATGAGTGCCGTACTGGTCGGTCACGATGCGATTCGCGTTCTCCATCATCTTCACAACGAGAGCATGAGTCTGTGCAGGTGCACAGCTCTCTAAGGCACGCTGCACCACAAAGTTGCCGTAGCGGTCCATCATCAACTCCACGCCCTTTTGTGTGATTGCAGTTAATATTTGGGCTCTGACGTTTGGTGCTGCGCTTTTGAGCTTCTGTTGAAGAAACACAGACGCAATTTGGCCCCCCTTCTCCACAAACACAGCCGCTACAGCATCGGGCCAGCGCGACTCTGCTGCAGGGTCCAAGAGACTGATGTAGTCCTTGGACTTAGTAGTGCGCGTGAAGCGGCGACGAGCTACCCCCTCTCTTGCACGGGGTGGTGCAACCAGCGAAAAAGAGCGCTGAAGCGGCCCCTGCTTGTAGGAAGAGTAAATGGGCCCTCTGAGATCAGAAAGAACTCTTTGAGGCGCTCTCGTGCCCTTGAGGGACACGCTCCGGCGAAGGTGTGCTGAAGCAGACTCCGCTGGCTCAGGGCTGCTTGCCACAAGTGTGATCTTGCTTCTCGGGACATAGAAGTCGTCGAAGGTGCTTGACATGATCCGGCTCGCAACCGGTCTGCCTTCGATGTTCACGGAATAGTTGTTCATAGAGTGCAAGATGAGGGAGTCCACAAATGTGCGATTTTGTAGTGGGGGGAGTCGTGCAGGGGGTTGTGCAGGGGGTGCATACGAATAATTTGGCAGTTCATTGAGGCTATTATCATTTTAAAGGTTTTAATTTTGAATCCGTTGCTTTTCTTCGCATGCTACAAAGATTTTTTTGCGTTTTCATGGGTTGTTCTGTAGTTTGTATGTGGCTTTGTGTTTTTGGAGGCATTAGATGTTACAGTGCGCATTTTGGATGTAAATACTGATTCATTTGATTTTCTATATGTTTTTGGTTATGAGCTGATACACCTTCATGATTTTAGTTGCGTCAATTAAGTGTCAGAGAGCACAATCTCTGTGTTGCATCTCGGACAGAAACATGCAATAAATTGAAAGAAAGGTGAAACTGAATGACAGATTCAAATTGAGTTCATGAAATCTTTCTGAATAAGATTTTTTGAACGATCGCATATTCAATCAATTTACTTCTTGTTTCTTTCTTGATGAGCACTCATTGAACTAGCGAGGACGAACTTGCAAAGCTCTGGTTACTCTCATATATACTTCTTTTCTATTTACTTTTTCAGTGCCTGCCCCTCAGTAAGCATTCAAAGCGATTACCATTCAGATGTTTATCAATAGGAACTAAAGCAGTTCTCTGATATTTATCTAACGAACATCAACTGTGTAAGTCCATATTCCAATATATGAAACACAGAATTCCCACCTAAGCGTGCTTTTCACTATCCATCTTGCGTTCAGCCTCACTATTTACTTCTGTGAACAGATGTACATTCACACTGAGCGGACTACCAACTACTTAAGTAGAGAATATCCATGCACTGTATAAGCTCTTCCAATGTGCCATGAACCGCCTTAGACAAAAGGATTTGCGGAGTCAGTTCAAAGGAGTGCTCGGCCGAATGACTCAATACCAGGTATACACAATCGAATATACTACAAAAAAAAACCACCATCCAGCCACACTCTCGAGCTTTTTATGTAAAATCACAATTTAGAACTAATAGTGCATCGAAAACTACACTATAAAGGCCAACTCTGAGAAGCGGACAAACACTATAACAAATAAACTGCAGTGCAAACCCGGAAACCACATTTCCTCATCATCGCCACCTTCCAGCAAAACAATCGCCGTGATCTATTAAATTAAAGACCTTGACAAAACCTCTAGCTTGCTTCACCTATGACTATTCACTAGCTGCACCAATCTGCACTCCGGAATTATTCAGCACCGAGAAACCAGGATCCAATAAGGCAAAAATAACGAGCCTTTAGGGAACACATTCTCCCCAGAAACCATACATATACCCACCTCTATCCCACATATACATCATGGAGGACGATATCCCCGAAATTCCTCTCACTCGTCTGCCAAAGCTCCATGCTTCACGGCTGCCAAGACTTCAGCCAGTCCTACTGGTCTCTGAAACCCTTAGTCTACAAACACCCGTCCAGTCAGCTCCAGCGACCCCTCGTCTAATTCCCGCGGCGCCTCGACCAGCATCCCCCAGAACAAATCATTTGAGAAACTCGCCTACTGAAAATAACCTGCTTTTGAGGAGACAGAGAAGATTCAGTGGAACAGCAAGCCCCACGAAAGCGGGGCTGGGAAGACACCAGCCTGAGACAAAAACAAGCAGCAGTCTTTATATGGCTCAGAATGCCCACTTCAATTCGAACTCTACCCCCCTCCTATCAAACGATACACACAACTCTACCAGCAGTCCCTACCCCGCCCACCCCCTGTATGGCTCAACGTACAACCACCCACCTCCTCCCTCCCCCTACCCACCCTCCACTTATACCCCTCTCGAGCTGGACTCACCCCCAACTCCTCGCGGCCTAGCCTATGTATTTCCTCCTCTCGAATGGCTCCCTACGTATAGCCCATCTGATCTCGCTGGTGATATCATTGCAGGGATCTCGCTAGCTTCGTTCCAAATCCCCCTCTCGCTCAGTTACGCTACGTCGTTGGCGCACGTGCCCACGGTGTGCGGGCTCTATGCGCTCGTTGTGCCTCCCCTTGTGTACTGTCTCTTTGGTACCGTCCCACAAATGATCGTAGGACCGGAAGGTGCCATTCTGCTTGTAGTGGGCCAGGCCGTAGAGCCTATTCTCAAGCACCACGCGTTAGATGGCGCAGACCTTGTAGTCGTTGTGCTGGCGGTCGCAGGAGGCGCCCTTCTCTTTGCCGGCCTATTAAGGTTTGGCTATCTCGAGAGCGTGCTCAACGGTGCGCTTCTTAGCGGATTCATCAGTGCTGTAGGTTTGGTTATGGTCATCAGTGGAGCTATCGAAGAGCTTGGACTTCTGGACGGTTACACAAAACTTCCAGGCCACGAACACCTGCCTTTAGCAAAAGTTCGCTTTTTGGCTTACTCGTTCCAAGATGCCCATATCCCTACAGTTTTGGTGAGTTCGGTGACCTTCCTAGCGATCTTTCTGGTTCGCAGACTCAAGAGGCGGCTCCACGATAAAAAGTACAGGTGGTTCTCTGTGTTTTTTCCTGAAATTTTGGTTACCGTGGTACTCACAATCGCAGCTTCGTGGTACTTTGATTTTGCAGGCAGCGGAGTTCGAGTGCTTGGTCCCTTGGCCGCCGAGGGAATCCGCTGGCGGGATCCTATAGGAACCGGGACAAAATTCTACGCAAGAGACTTTTTTCGAATCCTCACTGGCGCGGGTTTTGCAACTGCAGTTCTAGGGTTTTTTGAAAGCACTACGGCATCAAAAGCACTTGGAGCACAGCTAGATTTGGCCATAGACCCTGACAGAGAGCTTGTGGCATTAGGGTTAGCTAACGTTGCTGCCTGTGCTGTTGGTGCGCTCCCTTCATTTGGAGGCTATGGACGATCCAAAATTAATGCTCTTTCGGGAGCTAAAACTCCGATTAGCGGAGCAGTTATGGGCTTATTCACTCTTCTGGTGACTGCCTATATGCTTCCACTTCTTGCACATCTTCCTAAGTGTTTACTTAGCGTAATCTCATCTGTAATCGGCATTCTGTTGTTAGAGGAAGCCCCTGGAAATATCCGGTTTCACTGGCGTTCAAGAGGATACGAAGAGTTGGCAACGTTCTGCATAACTGTATTGGCCACTCTATTTCTGTCTGTAGAGTTGGGAATTGGCGTAGGGTGCGGCTATTCTCTTCTCCGGGTGATCAAGCACTCGGGAAAACTGAGAATAGAGTTACGGACCGCGGCCAACGGAAGAGTCTTAGTCGTTCATATACCCGAACCCTTGACGTTCTCGAATGCTGAGGATTTAAGGACGCGTCTCGTGAAAGGAGGACCGGTTCCTGTGGTAGCTGTAGACGTATCTGGGATGAGCCTGATCGACAGCTCCGCGGCGCAAATATTGGACCAGGCTGTTCAGCGCTACAGAGAGAGGGGCGCAGAGGTTTGGTTCTGCGGGGTGAAGCACGACGCGTTAGTCGAATGCAGATTGGAGGCTGTGGAGGGGGTTCGGTGGGGGGGTCTGGTTGATGAGGTTGTTGGGGAGGTTGGGGGGTTGGAGATAGAGGATGACGTTTCCATATGGAGTAGGGGGTATCTCGAGTTTAGCTAGGTTTTTGAACTTTTGGACTTATTCAGCTACTTAGAGTATGCTCTATAATCATCTATACTATAGACAGGAGCGATATGTGGACGCTCTTCTAAGATATTTCATGCTATGTTATATAAACATAGTTTATATATACTATAGTATGGAAATTTTGTGCAGTATGCTTTTATGATCATACAAAAAAAGGTATTTAGCCTATCCTCTGATAACCAAGGCATCACAGATTTGCCATTTTGGAAGGCTATGAGAGGTCTGCTTTGTGGAGAGAATGTTGAAATAGCCATTTCGAACACTATCCTGAAGTAATGAGTATGAAAGAAGATGGCAGAGCTCTGGTGTGATAAGTGTGATAATTTTGACATCTATGATATCGTATATCACATATAGATGGTAAGACACACACGGGATATTCTACAAGTGCTGATTATGTTATAGGCTACTTCAGTGCTGTGGTACTGAAGTTGAAATACACTCAACTAACGACTTGAAAAGCAAAAAGGGTTGGCTTGCCTGTTGAGGAGTCGCATGGGCTATCTGTGATATCACGACCGTGCATACAAAAAGGACGATATTTCTTGGATTATATGTATTCGGATGAAGACATATGATATGTGATATGAATAATGTTTAGCAAATGAACTGATGAACTAAAATGAACTGATGAACGCATCGAGAACACTCCAATAGATTATATTCGAAATTGTAGATTACTCATAAATATCCCTATCTGTATTTAACTTTTACTAAATAATATGTATCTTTACTGATAAACCACACGTATACTATGTTATTGACTATCAGTTGACCTTATCATACTATATCCTCACCGTCTATTTCTACTCTTTGAACTCTATAATACGTACGTTAAGCACATGATATCATATGAACTCTTGTGAGATTATGACTGACTGTGGCAATTGACCAGCTTCCAAGTGAATGAATGTGTAGATTATTTTATAGTTTCCTGGAAAACTGTTATTAGTACTCAATATTTCTTCAAGTTGTATCAATACGGAAGGTTTCAATCAAAACATACAGTGGGATAGCAAAACTAAATATCCACACGCAGGGCAGTAATAGCTATCTAGCCATTGAAAGTGTACTTTGAGAATAGACGGTACATTTTACACCATCACAAACGCATCTCAAGCTATATGTATTCATCTCCACAATTGCACTATCCACTTATTTAATACCCTCACAAACACCGTTGAGCCGAGCAATCGGACGAGCGCAGCAACTCAATGTAAAGATTAGAATATATGATATATCGATATCATCGTCCTCAAAATGAAGAATTAGATTATCAGAGATATTAATTTACGCCGCATAGGCACACTATCGGTACCCCCCAATGGACTACAAACAAACATCCCGGAGATGGGCCACCAACAATAGCGACCGAGCCAGCCCGGATCCACCCGACGCTACAAGATGCCTAGTGTGTAGTTGCTCGTACATAGCTGACTTGTCGGACTTGATCTATTGATTAAGTTATTACTGTAATGTCACATAGAGCATCATCTGATGTCACGGAATAAGGTGGAATCGAACGTGAAGACTGCAATATATCTAAATATCATATATATTCTCCTCAACAAATGGATACCTTTGAATCTATATATAAGTTGTGCGACATCTAACTGTTCGGACCCCACCCCTGCCCCACATATGGTGGGGCAGCGGGGTAATTTTCTCACTACATGCCCGAATTCGGGGCGCACCAAACATCACATTACGTATTACATATATCGAGACATGTCCTCCGATAAGATTTTTTCAACGCGCCATTTCTAGAGGTGTGTTGAGTTTCTCCCTTAGTTTTCCACTCTGCTTACCCCTCTCCCTCTGCCCCACCCGCACCCCACTATATATTTTGCCCCACCCCCACCTCACGCCATGCCCCCTACACGCCGGTACATTTGTCTGTTTTGTGCGAAGCTGTTCTCGCGACTGGAGCACAAGCTGCGACACGAGCGGTCGCACACTAACGAAAAGCCCTTCAGTTGTACCGTGTGTTTTGCCAAGTTCGTTCGTAGAGACCTTCTTCAGAGACACCTTCGAACTGTCCATAACGAACAAAACCCCGCCAGACTTATCCAAACCGAAGGACAAGCTTCCCCCAATCCCGCTCCTGAACAATCAGAGGAAAGCCTTGAACCCCCTACCAAAAAGCAAGACATTTCTGATGCAGGGTCCAAGACAGATTCTCTCTCTGCAGACCCACCGGCTACCGTCCAGACATCTTTTTACTCGCTTTCTGAGCGTAACCTCATTCTTCTTCTAGCTCTTCTGAAAAAGTTTTCCTCGCTAACTCTCACCCAAGGCAGACTAGTACATGCTCCTTTAACCCATGCCCTGCGTATAGCAGACTATCTTCTTGTGTGGGGCACCATATCCAACATCAGATTCCCTGTAGTGTTGGACCTTAACAAACTTCTCTCGCTCTCGCCCGAACCAAAGCCCAGATCTCCAGAGTCTCTGGCTCAGCTGAGTGCTCTTTTCCTTTCTGTTCTTTCGCTAGGTGCTGCAGAATTCGGCCGGTTTTCCGACGCAATATCCTTCCTGAACCAGGCGTGGTCTTTAATTCTTCAGCGTCTTCAGTCTCCCTCTGAAGTTCTAGAACCTCTAGCTGTGCTCTCCTATATAGCCCTCAATTTCCTTCAGGAACTCAGCTATTGCCCCACTCAGCCCTCTGTGAGTGCACACACCGTATTTCAATGCCTCAATGAAGTGCTCTATGCAGTAGTAGAAACTAGACCTCATGGAAGTGCAAGCATCAGTGCTATCAATTATTATAAGTCCCATGGCCTCCCAGTGCCTCCTACTCTTCTGCCAAACTCTGAGCCCTTCTGTTTATGGCACGCTTATAATCTTCTCCTGACATATCTGCTTCACTTTGGCAAGTCCCCCCCAAAAGTACACGCTCTTTTTTTGGACCGGCATCTTTCCGAAGACCTGGAAACTCTTAAGGAGGCGCTTCAGCGGCTTCTGACGCTGCCCTCGCTTCTTGGAAACGGGACACCAGGTATATTCCCTCCAGAGTTCAAAAACTTGACTTTGAGAGAGTACACCGTGATCATGGGTCTCCTGAACGAGCTCCAGGGAGCCAGGCTCGGCAATGCAGGTCTTTTTTCTTCCAAAAACGTGCTTCATAACGCCATCATCATGGCCAATAAACTGATGCACACAAACCTGAACTACAGAGCCGCACAGCCAGCCGAACGGTTTGGCCTGAAATCTCATGGCGTTCATCTGCCAAACGAACCAAATCTTGGGCTTTTGCAACGCAGTTCAGCTGACCTGAGCTATCTTCTTGGAGTTAACAGTTTCCTGAGTATGCTCGTCAATAACGCGGTTAACCAGGACCTTATTAACGTGTACAACTTGGTGATAGTCCTCAAAAAGCGCGTGCTTCTTGGATGTCCAAGCAAGTTGGTCCAGGACTTACTTATAGACTACGTGGTTGTTCCTAACCACGAAGCTTACTGGGCTCTTTTGGCCGCTACTATCAAAGAGTTCACTCTATTAAATCGAGAGTTTGCAAAATGGCCTGATGACGACACTATGAGAGCACGTTTCCAAAGGCGTGCTCTGGGGGTTCCAGGACCTCATGGAAGCGCTAGTTTTCTGAATGGAGCTTACGGAGTTGGTCCTTATGCTTCTGGTCTGTTTAGCCCTGTTTTTCTGGGGTTTGCAGACCTCATACACGATATGCTGAGAGGCGTAGCAGATGGAGATATAGTGTTAAAAATTACGCGGTTTCTTACTAATGGACCAGACCACGTTGCCGTGAATAACAATCTTGGGTTGGCCCTGCTTCCGTTGCTTTTCATCGGGTACATGGTTGCACTGTTAAGTCCCCAAGAAAGAGGTAGTCTGCCAGAAGATGTGATGCTGGATTTTCTTCATAGAAATGGACTGATGGCCAGTCAAAACTTGGTTTTCTTGAAATATTTTTTGAAGTTACCGAAGAACTTTGTTAATTTATTGATTGAAGACTTTTTCATTCTCGTCAAGTTGTTTTATAGTTTTCGCCATGGACGCGATCTGGAGACGGCAAAAATGATTGCGCTGCCAATATTACAAGCCATTGTGTATTTGGTTCGTGAGATGTCACCTGGGCTTCATGACGATTTGTTTTTGCCGGAGAGTTTTTCATTGGGGGAAACTAAGGGGGGGGTTTGTGATAGTTTAGTAAACGCGAAGGATGACACGGTGCTCTACTTCTATTTGAAGAATATCGAAATTGTGTTTGTGACATGGTTGAATTTTTTGAACCTGGGAAACCAGGGAACAGTAGATAACTATAATACTAGGTTGATGGGGTATGTGGAAAGGGTCATGGGGGGGTTGTATAAGACGTTGGATTTCGGGAGAGAGCGGAAGGGGTCGAGTTTGGCGAGTGTAGGGGGAAAGCAGAATGTGATTGAAAACTTGATCCATTAATCGAGTAAAGCAATCTTGATCTTACCTCGCGCAAGCGCGGCAGTGTACAGTTAGACGTTAAAGTAATGAGTTATGATTGTATATTATGTGTTCTTTTGTAGGTTGTGTCTATCTTAAGTTGCTCAAGCACTATTCAAGCAACTTAGTCGAACTCTGATTCTGATTAATTCCATCTCTTGTTTTAGGTATAATTATGTGTCACCTCCAATTAGTATATAGCCAAGTAAATTCAAGTAACCATTTCGTACCAGTCTACAATACTATGGTGATATAGTACATAGTATATAGAAACTTTTTACAATAACGAATATAAATGAATATTGAACTATCGCTCTATCAGACCGTGAACGCAATACCGAACAAAACAGGCTGATACAAGGTCAGCCACACTCCAATCTACCAGAACTTGTTCTAGAAAATGTAACTAGGGGAAACGAAAAGGGTGGGAAATGGCAGTGTCATGTTTAAATACGAACATCCGTACAAACACCAGCCAAGTACTTAAGACGTTTAAATAAACAACTCAATCAGCAGATCTTAGTTGTTAGAGTGTGAAATAACTCGAAGCTTCAATTGAAGAATCAATACAATCACTGTTTAAGCTAGCATAATACTTGAATATGATCCACACTCGGACACGCCAAAGTGACAGTGATTATAGACAAAAATGTTTAACGAACATGAGCCACTCTCTGCTTCATTACCTTATATCAATCTCTTTGCTCTGATTCAACTCATCGATATAAACCACTACCGTAGTGGTCATGTAATCACTTTCTTTGTTTCCAATAGAGAGAGTAACTAATGCCTTGGTCACTTTTTGACGGACAGGTTAATCACAGCTATTCACTTGAACCGCTCGTTAATATTCAGCTTGTATCGAAAGATTCTGAATGAATACAAATCACAAGCTTGTACTTGTGCTTACTTATGATACAACATTAAGTGTAATCACTGGCTGAGTATCCATTTGGTTGCCTCATCTCACTCTTGATTTTAGCTTGTTGATAAAAAAAAAGTGTAACCGCTGGCTGAGCCGTACAACGGTAAATGAAACATGAACACACTTACTTGCTTAGCTTTGATTTGAATTTTCACTTTGACTTAAAAAACGCTCAGAGAGCAAACCGCTAGCATGACTCGTTCTATAGCTAAGCTGATTATACTTTCTTACCTTTGTTGTTCAACTAAAGTATGGTTAAAAAATCTTCGAGAGTACAATCACCTCGCTAACGATTACGTTATGAGTACTGGCTTCATATACTTATAAAGGCGAATGTCTAAACAAATAAGACACACTCTCCCCATTGTGCAACCGCCGAATCGCCTCTGCCAAAACTCCACTAATATCTATGGTATCCAACTTTGGGCACACCCGCGCCTTCTCCTCGAAAGGAACAGTGTTGGTACATACAACCTTATGGAGCTTGCTCCCATTGATATTCTCGATGGCCTTCCCCGACAAGATCCCGTGAGTCACAATGGCTACAACTTGCTTTGCCCGGTGCTGTAACAAAATGTCAGCAGCTTTAACCAATGTTCCGCACGTGTCGGCCATGTCATCTACAATGATACAAATCTTATCTGTAACATCCCCCACCAAAAGCATTCTGCTGACTTCATTGGCAACCGCTCTTTCCTTGTGAATAAGCGCAAAATTCAAGTCTAACCGATCAGCCAACGACGCAGCTCTCTTGGCTCCCCCGGCATCTGGAGAAACAAGAATCGCATTTTTGTAATCCATGTTATCCTTGATGTACCGCAATACACTTGGCTCAGCATACAAGTTATCTGCAGGTACATCAAAAAATCCCTGTATTTGAGCAGCATGTAAATCCATGGTGATGATGTGATTCACCCCAGCTGTTGTAAGCATGTCAGCCACCAACTTCGCAGAGATTGGCGCTCTGCTCTTGTCCTTACGATCTTGACGGGCATAAGGAAAGTTGGGGATGACAGCGGTTATTGTGCGTGCAGACGCAGTCTTGCACGCATTAGCCATGATTAAAAGCTCAATAAGACGGTCATTGACATCCCCACACGAGATTTGCAGAATAATATAGATGTCCTCATCTCTCACAGACTCGGCAATAGAAAATAACACCTCCCCACTGGACTCTCTCTTGATGTCCACTTTACAGAGCTCAAGCCCAAGACGCGAGGCCACAGCATCAGCCAAGCCTCTATGGATGTCCAGCAGAATGAGTTTAATCAGATTTGTTGCCATTTTTGTTATTTTGGTGTTTTGGGTGTATTGTGTAAGTGGATTTGTATTCTATACTAAACTTATTTTTCCTCTTTTAGAAAAACGCGTGGGGCGGGTCAAAGAAAGGGTTATGACTATAGACACGGTTGGCCAATAATCAGAGTATGCTTGCCTGTATTTGTGGGAATTTCAACTTGGTTCGATCTCCAGGATGACTCTCCGAGGATCCAATTTGTAAATTACGATGGGCAAATTTTTCGGGGTTACCCTGGATTACGCGAAGGGGCTATACACCAAGAAAAGGAGTTTTGGCAAATATATCCTGGATTGTTTTTTGTCTCTTCGATTTTGTTAGAAATTTCGGAGCCGTTTGGGCTCTTTGTCCGGTTAGTTTTTGGAGTATCTGGGGTTTTGACTCGGACTGCATGTCTTGCCTCAACGTCTTTTTGAATGTTTATGTGATTTTTCAGAATCTTGAAAGGGATTCTGTTAGTCTAGTTAGTTTAAGTTGATCCGTGTGTGATGGGTCTTTGTCGGCTCATTGCACAGTATGCTTATAAGATTTGGCTTTTTTCAATAATAACAATAATCAAATTCACTGAACCTACAAACATCATAATTTATGCATTACTGTACATAGCTCATAAAGAACTAATCTCGTTATTCATCACGCCTGCGTGTTGTGAGCATTTTGATCTTATTTGTCTTTGTTAGTCATGATGAAATAGACTTGTCTATGGGATCAGCATCCTTTGCCTTAGAATATCCTATCAGTTATATAAGCAAGAACCTATGAGCGTCAACTTATAAGCACCAACCTAAAAGAATCACTATATATGTTAACATATATAGCACCATCTCTAAACAGATGTAATATGATGGTTGTGTTGAATTAACCCTCCGTCGTACAAATTGGTTAGTCCCTGCTCACCATACCAGCTTTTGTTGTTTTGTTTCTGTGTTTTGGTATATCTCAAGCTTTTGCCCACAAATACTCAAATAAGAGTATATCGATAGTGTTTGTGCCAATGTATTAGTACATATGTGCGCATGCCTATAGGCATATATAGATAGCAGTGAATGAGCTGGTAGTCAATACACACTTCGCTGGTGTAAATACAAAAAGATGATACGAGCGAAACGAGTGTCATCTCTTTGTTCTTTTCACCTCCCTCTCAACCGCCCCCTTCTTCCGCTTCCCATTCTTCGCATCACTCACCGCCAAATCGGCTACATCAAAGTCCGGAATCCCGGAGTCCGGTGTCCGGTCAAAGTGCAACTTGTCCAACAAGAATTTCATATCCAAAGTCTTGATCTCGGTTTTAGTTGTGTCGTTAGCATCATTCTCATACTCAGGCCTAAACACCACAGGGGTGATATCATGGTCTGTGTTGATATTCACGTGTTTGCCAGGAAGATCGAGGATGTGTGACTTATACAGCTTCCTGAGTTTGACGCCTTTTGTGCCATCAGGGTTATTTCTAGCCACAGAAGTTGCCAAGTCAGTGAGGCCATACATCTCAATGAGATTGTCCTGGGGCAGGGGCCTCGAGGGCTCGAACTCACGCTCCGTGATGTAGTAGAAGTTGGACATGAAATGGGAGTATCACAGTCACAACAGCAAGTTATGAGCTTGTGCTGAGTCTGGGGATGTGTGTGATAATTAATATCCAGTACGTGTCACGTGAGTGAAAAATTTATATAAAGAGAATTTGAGAAATATTTCACTAAAATTGTTTAAAACAATTTCTGACTTCTTCGAAGATTGTCATGTCTTGAGGTGATATGGTGATTCAAAGCGAAGCCTAGAAGGATTCAACTGGCTTTGCTGAGTGTCCCATTGTTGGTTCACTTAAAAGTTGGTTGAAACATACTTATAATCCGATGTATCTTTCTTAGCTCTTGATTTATGTTTTAGATTGTATTTTGAGACCAAATAAGCAAAGATTAAGTAGATCTTGTAAAAAGATTAGCCCGGCTGTATCGTTATAACAGTTTCAATTGGCTATATTCACTGTCTCAAGATAAAAAAGCACAACTGAAGCCTGAGATGTCATGATGTTCTGGCCGGAAAGTATCAATTGAAAGTACCTCTGAAGCAAAACAGCATCTATAGTTTACCCAGTGTCATACTTGTCTGTAAACTAGCCTGAGCCAGTTACTATAATCTAGCAGACTATAAGAATATAGGAAAAGCCAGCCCTACAAATAAAACAATGAAATAACGGTAAGTGTTCATATATGTGGGTATACCTTACCCTATCAAGTCCATACCAGGTCCTTGTTGTCAATTCTTTGATTCTGTTCAACGTGCTTAAATGCTCATGAGCAAGATATCCAGTAGCCCCACCAACAAGCATAGATCCAGCAACACTCTTTTTTTCAACTGGTACATTCTCTTTTTCTGCCAATTCGGCTTTTGGGAGAGGAGCAGAAAGAGCTCTTGATGAGGTTCTAATACAAATCTTGCCGACACAATGTTTATAACTCTAATCAACCTGATCAATCATTGATTTTCTTAGTGTTATATGTGCAAGAAGTTCAGAAACACCCGGCAACCCCAATTCTAGTAATGAACTCCTCCGTATCAACCTGTCAAAACTACCAGCAACTCTTAAGCAAGAGAAAAATGAAGCAGCTGACCCCACAAACACCAAAAGGTAGCTCAATAATATATAAAAAAGCAACAAATAAGTCGAGCAGTAACTTCAAAAGACATTAATCTTACAGTGTAACAGTCTTTCAATTTCGGCACTGCTTGCCAGACACGCAAGCTTGATATACACTAACAAGTCTACAATAGAGCTACAGACTCATTGAGCTTACCAGCACAAATAGAAAACGTCAGGTATGAAACAAAGTACACTCACTATAATATAAATTAGTAACATACGATTCGCGAACATATGCCAACTTACCCTCCCACGCTCATAACCATGTCAGCCAATTAAAACAAACCTTTTAGCTATCAAAAAAATCCCCCCAGAAAAATCAGATATTTCAAGCTGCCCAAACAAGATGCTCCCGAGAGTAATTACGCGCCTCACCCAGAGACGTCTTCTCCAGACTTCTAGCAGAGTTCTCAAGCCATTTGCTGGTACCGTAACTCTTCCAACTGGAGGTTCTGTTGAGAGCACATATCCCTCAGATTTCCGTCAGGTTCGTCCAAAAACTTGGGAAGAAAGCAGTGAAAGTGCTATCGACAAAGCCACCAAGTTTTTCTTGTTAGGGGAAGTGTTTAGAGGTATGTACATATGTCTTGAGATGTACTTCCGTGCCCCATACACTATCTACTATCCTTACGAAAAAGGCCCGGTCTCCCCCAGATTCAGAGGGGAACACGCTCTCAGAAGATACCCTAGTGGGGAAGAGCGGTGTATCGCCTGTAAGTTGTGTGAGGCCATTTGCCCAGCTCAGGCCATCACTATTGAGGCTGAAGAGAGAATGGACGGTTCCAGAAGAACTTACAAGTACGATATCGACATGACCAAGTGCATTTACTGTGGATACTGTCAAGAGTCGTGTCCCGTAGACGCCATTGTCGAGACTCCTAATGTGGAGTATAGTACAGAGACCAGAGAAGAGTTGTTGTACAATAAGGAGAAGTTGTTGGAGAATGGCGACAAATGGGAACAGGAGATTCAGTATTGTTTGGATGCTGATGCTCCTTATCGTTAAACATATTATGATGTTTTTATACTATAATATGTTGATTATATATAATTGACTGTTGATTGGTCAATTGATATACTATATATGATTTGATACATCATATACGACCCGATTAAAATCTTGAGTGGTTCTTTGATTAAACGATTACAATTGATTACAGTTGATCATTTCAATTGATTGTTTTATTGGATGTTGATTGCTAATCGATCATCGATTAAAATCTAATCGACAACAGATGACTTTACGTTAACTGGAATGTTCCAAATAGTCCATCTTATGACTATACACCAGCCCCGATTGAATTGACAGGGTTTTGTCAATGGGCTTTACAGAAACAACTGTGTATCTCGCTATACATACATGCATTAATAATTGTAGATTTGTAACACCACAGATTTTCACTTCAATGTGTACTCGATTTTCAGACTATCGGTAGTCAATTATGTAGGACCATTGGAGTTCTAACCAATCTGTTTAACTGTCTCAATATTACATGAATAAGTGTGAGGGTTAATGAATCAAGCTACCGATGGAAAGGATGAATGAGTGGTTGTGCAATGGTGCAAACGAGCTCACCCGTGAGTTTGTTGCTTAGTTAGTGAACTTTGTAACAAAGTTGATATTCTCACACTACAAAAATATAAGTTAATGAATCTTAATGAAGCATTACGAGATACTCTCGTTTAATTCTTACCTTGAACTCTTCTAAAATCCTCCTTTTATATTGAATTCTGGCGCGCTAGTCTCAAGGCCTGGGCGGACATTTGAGACTTCTGTGAAACGTAGAAACGTAGGGGACTTGTTTTTTAGCTACACACGCCCTTTAATCCTTATGAAGCATTTCCATGATACAGTATTCAGTTATTGAGCAACATTTGACCATATTTGTGGCCAGTAGCGACCACACTCTTCTCGAACAATTTTATTACATTGCTTTTTAAGCTTAACTAGACAAGCCGAAGTCTTCTGAGGAATACTGGAACTGACTGGAATCCAGTAGAGTATGTGTATATGTGCCACATTCACTTACAGAAAAACACCTATTCATGAAAAAGACCATATACGAGCTCAAGATAGTGTGTAAGGCTATGGGGTGTTCCGATTTACGTCATTGAACTGTATAAAGTCATTGAATTAGCTGGCTGTCTAAGCTCTCCACTTACGTATCGCAACTAACAAGAAAAAGTACATTAGACATGCTCAAGCTCGATAACCAAGTTCAATTTGTTTGAGTGACTTTTTTGAACTATATCTGCGTTTTCTAAAGGTAGTAGTAGTACTACTTACTAATCATTACCTTTGATGTTGTTTTTGTTTCTACAAATAGTATAAATTCGGAATTTTGCGCAAGACGCAAATGCGATAACTGGAGACAACCCTAGGTGAATTCGGTATAACCAATAATAAACCTGATCATGGAGAAAAAGCGCACAAAATGCTCGCGTTTTCATGGATATAGCATATTTCGGAGGCAAACATAAAAAATAATGCAAAAAAATCCCTCGGGTGTGATTTGAACACACGATATTCAGATTAATGTTACATTACAGTCTGACGCCTTAAACCAACTTGGCCACCGAGGGGCTACGTGCTATATTTTTTTAAGGAGTTACATGTGCTGAGTAAACTATATGTTCTTTCTAATGGAAGCCGGACTTTTGACTTTTTCTGACCTCGATCCTTACTTTAATAAAAAGAATTTTTTCTGCGTCAACGATCTGCTACTCTTATTAATTACTCTGTGGCCAATCTGGAAGCAAAGTTCTTCATTCTGCCATATGACACACTACGTCTTCAAAAAAATCTCTTAAAATAGATATGCTTCAAGATATATATTGAAGCGCGTGCTTTGTCTTTCGGAAACAACCTTATATAAAAGATGCCATCAAATATCTACAACAAAAACTCTATTGGTGTATTCTAGTAAAGTCTATAACAATTGGCAAAAGACGAGTTTACGGTCATTTGCAATCGGTGTAAGTTCTAGTGGAGACTGGGTTAGGAATGACCCCGTTCTGGACCAAGGTCTGGAAGTCCCACTGATCAGAGTCGCCCATCTTCCAGTTCCAAAAGAACCACCCGTAGCTTTTCTCGTAAGCATTGAATTGCGCCTGCGCAAATCTGCTCATCTGGTTCTTATCATTAGTGCTCCACTGGCTGATGCTCTTGGTGTAGATACCGTTAGAGTCCGCATCCCAGGCCAGCGTCATCTCACCAACCACTGTCTTGTACAGCAACCCCGAGATGGTGTTACCCCAGGAACATACCTGTGAAATCTTATCAGAGAACACCATTTTTGAGATTGTAGCGTCGTAAAGCACGTACAAATGGGAGTCGTACACCACGTGCGCGTCCAGATTGTACGACTGGCCGTTCCAAGAACCTAACAGCTGGTACCCGTCATGAACGATGATGTTTTGCTGAGACCCAACCTCATTACGGACGTTGTTAATTGTGGTGGAATAAAAGGTGCTAAGCTGACTTTGAGAGATACCGTTACTACCACCAACCAAAGGCTCGTTCACAAGCTCGATCCCAATTACAACACCCTTGTAGGTCTCGCCACCGTACTTGGCAAAAATGTAATTCAAAACCTCTTTGGTCTCGTCCATGTTGCTGTATCCGTTCCAGTCGTAGGTGTTCTTGTGTCCAGAGGAGTCATATCCATTCTGAGACCCTGGAACACCATGCAAGTCGATCCACACTTTCAAGTTATGCGTCTTAGCCCAGCCAAGCGCCTTCTCAAGATAAGCCACCTGACTGCCCTGGTAGTACTTGTCAGTGGACATCAACTTCCATGCCCAGTAGCCGATGGGGATGCGTACAGCGTTTAACCCATAGCTAGAGATGGTCAGAAAGTCTGATTCTGTGATCCACAGCAGGTAATGGCTCTCCAAAAGCTTTCCAGCGGCAGTGTAACCAAGAGTGCTGACAAAGTTGAACTCGTCCACTGGAATAGTGCCAGAAGGAAAGTTTTTCAGGGAGAAGAGGTCTGTATTAATCCATGGCTCGAGAACGAGCCATCCGCCAAGGTTCACGCCTCTGATGGGATCACTTCCTTTGGTGTAAGTTTGGTACTCAGAGGCAGAGCCCATACTGTCTTTAGCAGAGGAGTAGCTGAGAGTCAGATAGGCTTGGGAAGCGGCTCCATCACGTTTATATATCGGAAGAGCCCCGACAATTGTGAAGAGGTATAGGAGGAAAATAGAAAGCATGATAATTTAAGGACTGTATGGAAGACATTATGCGGTTTATATAATACATCCAACTGTCAGATCGTCTTGGCGCCTTTCCCATGGGTTGAAAGCAGTAGTGTGTTGAAATATACTAAAAGCGTCCTTTTTTGCTTTGCTGAGTGTATGCAACCCAAATTTTGGCTTTTCCCATTGTGCAGGATGTCAGCTCGCTTACGGAAAACGCTGGATTTGGTGGCTTAATGGCAGTAATGATTTAGCGATCAATTTAAATGCCCTTAAAGTTTATTTTTCAGCTCTCAAAAATAATTAAAGCTCTAACATTTGCATAAGGAGATCTTGATCTTGCCTCTGTGCATCACCGATTTTGACAGATATGGAGATGCATGAGATGCATGATATGCATGCAGTCGTAAAGTAAACCCACGGTTCTTGAGCTATTCTTTCCTGGTACGTACTAAGGATCTGTAACGTAACGCTGAAAAAAGTATTCAGGATGTATGAAGATTTTCAAAAGATGATCATTCTATTATTTGTGTGTTTTAACCGAAGTTTGACAGTTCACCCCAGTTTGCGCGGCTAAATCAATAAGGTTAGATTTAAGATTAGGTTACAACTTTATTGAGACGGATGTCAAACGGTCAAATAGGGTTTTGCGATTTTCTAAAGTTGAGCGGTCATATTAGATGAATGCTGTACTCAATACACTATATCACTATAAAATAGGATATTGTTGGACGGTGTGGCTAAGAACCAGTGTTAAGTGTCCAGCCCATGTCCTTGATTGTTGTAGTTGTTCTTATCAGTATCAGTCATGACTTACAGATCTGGAAGTGGTTTGCTATGTTTTTAGTGATCAAAAATAGTTTTATCGCTTTGCACGCTTTAGCAGTAATCCATCTTGTCTGAGTATGCGTCCAGATACTCAACTTTCCTATAAATCAAATTTCAAATTAAGTGATTCACATAATTTGAGCTAGTGAGTGTCTGCTCTGAGCTCCTTTCGTTCACCACCATTATTTCGGTAGGCTGACTAACATTTTCTGAGGAGAAGTTTTGCCCGTTTTCGACTATCCCTTTTGATCTTCGCCTCTTTTGAGAGGTCAAAAGTGAAGCAATCATTGGAAGGAGCTTTAAGAGTTGCAGAAGGATCTTTTAAGAGCCTGTCCAAGGATTGTCTCTATTCGAAGACAACTTTATCTTGTGTATTCTCTGGGTTTCTTAATTCATTGATTCTGCGTCAAATAAAGGTTTCTTCATCATCACAAATAGTGTTTTGAAAGCCTTTTAGAATTTCCTCGGAAGATGTCACTTTTCAACATCTTTACAGATACGGTGTTTGTCTATTGTGATTGTTCATCAGTTCAGATAGTTGTAATCAATACTCGCGGTCGCTTTAACCGTTTGAGTTCTTTTCATCTCTTCTTTTTATTCACCTTATTCCTCACTCTATTGCTAGTTCTCCCTTAGACTCTTTCCAGTAAAACCTCTCACTCTCTAAGTAGTTCGTGTTGCATTACGCTGCTTTGTAATTATTTAATATCTTGACGACCGTCAAAATATTGTCCTCATTTTATATGCACATAAGACTGATATATTTTTTAGGCTTTAAATATGCGTCTATCACACATTTTTTAGGACTAGAATATTTCTCCAACATCAAACCTTCTCAATCAAGCCAAATCAGGCCCCACCCCCATCCCTAACGACATCAGATAGGCCTAATAAGAGCCACAAGTTTTGAAAAAGTAAAAGTACCCCGATTGCATCTTAGTAAATCAAAATACGTCACATGTCACTATCCAGCAAAGAATTTACCTGAAAACTAAAGCCTGAGTCTAGACTTGAAAGGACGTCAGCATAATGAGCACATGTCTCAACTTCAGGCCTAGAAAGCCGGGGTCTTTAACTGTTTCTCAAACTTCTATGATATGCTGCCAAGTGGGGCTGCATAGCATGTGCGATGCTAATACTAACACCATGAATTGAGAATAATTCCTAGAGGGCTATAAATTAAACTTTCAGACACAGGGCACATCGTCATTTGAGGTTGATAGAAGAGAAAAGAAACTGAATGACTGTCTTGAAAAAATTCTGCCATGCCCGATGTCTTAGATTGCACTTTTGCCAGGCTGACGAGAGTATACAGAATCCAAACAACACAAATCGGCAGTGTGTATCTACTCCTTGTATCTCTTTTTCTCAACACTGAACATTCTGATAGGAGGTTAATCTCATGCCAAAAATGACAGCAATGACTTTAATAGCAAACTCCGAGCGCAGATCATGGTCTGATCGACTAAGGTACTAGAAACATATGAGCATAAGCGTACGGGAATAAAGGCGCTCTAGAGTTTTATGAGACGATATATATTCTAGTACATTTACCTACAACCTCTTTGGTTCTTAGGCTGCTGTTATCGAAGTCATGATCCATCAAGAATTAGGATATCCCCTCGGCAAAGGTGCATATTTGAGGATATGATTTACGATCGATCAACGTGTCATTTTACTTTGGCTACGGATAGATCTATAGATCTTATGGAGATCGTTCGCGTGTTAATTATGTAACTGGAGTTTTGTGTAGGAGCTACGAAAAATTGATCTTATAACTATTTCTGTAACTTCGTCCATTGAATCCTATAAGTTTTATAAGTGTTAATCTTGACATACGAGAAGCACTGTATCCGATAAACCTGAGCACAGCTTAGATCTGAGACCATTAGTAATTGAAACAGATCTGAATGAATTTGGAAAACGAATTTCCTGATATAGCTATAGCTAGGATGATGCATTTTAAGTAAAAAACAGAGCGGCCCCATTCAAGTATGATCTGTTTATAAACACAGGGCTATAGCAGCAAGAGTTGAGGGGAAGTCCCCTCAGTTGAAGGCATCGAATATCTATGATCGGCGCTGCGCCTGCAGCCATGTGCAAGACAATCTTACAATTTTCAAACCCTGGCCCTTTTTTTGGCAGAAAAATACTGAAAAAAGGAATGGCATAGCGAGGAGATAAGGAGATTCAGATGCTTCTATGAGAGCTACAATACGTTTACAAGCGTGCAGATTCAATCAATACATTTTTAACTTTTTTTTCAAGTTTAAAACATTGTAGCCAAGTGGAGAATAATGCACCGATTCATGCACGAAATCCGTCGAGATTGAACGTATTTTGGGGTCCAAGTATGGAGGGTCGATTAGCAAATGTAGCAATCTGGGAAACTGACAATCAATCCACTTGAGCATTTCATATAAACATCTACACCAATTCGTAAATACATGACCATTACCCAAAGCTAAAGCTAAACCACTATACCATCTCTTCCTCCGGATACTCTTCCTGCTTCACCAACTCAAACAAAAAAGAGTTTTTCCTTGAGTGGCCCGAGGGAGCCGTGTGTGGTCGGTAATCCTCCTCGTTCTTGACGGCCTCTCTGAATGAATCTGCAGACTTGCTGCTTGTATTTGTGAAAGATCTGGCTCTCTTGAAGCTCTCGTTAAGGCCTGTGAGGGTGCTCAAGCGCCGCTGCGACTCCTGGTACACCACCTGTGGTATAGCAGGCTCACTTTTGGCACGGTAACACGAGAGCTTCAATACCGGGTCCAGGATCAAGAGCTCGGTATCCGAGCTGCTTTTGTCCCTCTGGGATCGGCTAGCCAACATCAAACCACACCCGGCAATTAACACTGGCTGGATATCTTTTCTCTCGTATTCAGACTCCTCGAAGGTCCGTGACTTCGGTGATATTGCCTCCTCGGTTTCTTTGCGCTTATAGTAAAACTCGTTATTCAAATACCGGGTGCTGAGATTGGCTTGGGGTTTGGGCATATAGAGAGAGCGGTCTCTCTGCCCCGATCTTATCTGGATGTCGCTCGGTCTGCGTTTGGTTCTTCTTTTAGCCGTCGCCATGCCGTCTCAGGGTCCTGAGTGTGGCCCTGCTCTGTGTGGCGGATCCCTCGATATATATAGTATTCGGGACCCAATGGGCATCTGACATGCATGAGACATGCATGCGTCCTGCAGTAACGCCCGGTGCATTTTACAGATTGAGCTAGACCACTATCCACTCCGAACATGTTAAAGTTAGATTGCATATTCTTATAGTGAGATTTCAACAAGATCACTTTAGAATCTGTGTGACCAGCTTCAAACTGTCACTAGCTGTTGTGCTAAATGCTGACACCTGCCAATTACGGTTGCCTAGCTGATCAATCGTAAACTTATACTTTGATTAAATCATCTATTGCAAACATTAGTTGTAGCAGAAAGTGCATACTTCCTTCATTATTGTGTTGATCACAATTGTGAGCATACGTCGCGATGCCTTTCCTTTCACAGTTGATGAGATGATGTCAATTTTTTTGACACTGTGCACCTCCAATTTCACCTCCCTGAAATACAAACAGGTAACCTGTTGGTGCGATTTCTCACCAAAAATGCACCATCAACACTAGTAATATTATACTCCACCATCTCTTTGGCAAATCCACTGCTGCTGTCTTGCTTCTGCCTGACGACAGTGGGCTCTGTACAGTGCAATGTACACATGTTTTTGACAGGTCCAGAAATACCTATTTCTCCCATACAATCACAAATTTTCGAAAGCGCTTAAGTTTTTAAGCTTCGTGTGACACGAAATGGCATGTTACATAGACAGATACATTGGGCAAACTTGCAAATAACTCGTGAAGAGATGAGCTCTGTACCTACATAACGCTCATGTAATCAGATCAATTACAATCCCATTTGACACCCAAAACTAGAAAGCACAGGATCAACTAAATGACTGACCCACAGGTGTATCCAACTGAAATAACAAATAATTGTATATTCCTGATGATTTCGTATTACATACACCATGGTGGTTTATATCTACATAACCGCAGCATAATTATATAACCCCATAACCACATAAGCTCAGCATAACCACAGTTCGTAACCTCATTGCCACACGATCCCACTTGAGTCTCATAACCACCCAACAACGTTGAAAGTGGAACAGTGCTGATCCACTTTCAACCTTCTCCACTTTCTCATTCTCTCCACAGCCACACTGAGTGCGTATATCACAAACGCGGAGTTGAACAAGCCGAGGTGTCTAATTAAAGGAGCTCTATATTCTAGCCAGCCAGCTGATAGAATTCAGTTGGCTGTGGATTAATTCTTTAGAAAGGTCTAGACTGCATTCAAATCCTTTCAAGGATAACTTTGTTTTCACTACATAGCCCTTTATGGAACAAATTTGTTGGAAAGTAAGTGCAAGGTTTTGAAATTGTTTGATTTTGTCTTGGATTTATGACTCGTATTCAAAGCTAATTTTGGTTCATGGTTGAGTCTTTTTCTTTAAATAGATATTATATTTTCTTCAAAATTATTTACCAAGAAAAGCGCCATGGCGCAGTGGAAGCGCGCAGGGCTCATAACCCTGATGTCCTACGATCGAAACGTAGTGGTGCTATTTTTTTTTCGATTTTTTTTTTGCAATTTTCATAGTCAATGAAGGAATCAGTAGCAAGTTACGCACTTTGATATGTTCATGTTACGATTGCTTCAGTATCATTTTTACACTTTTTGTAAACAATTTCACCATTGTCATGAATTTTTGCATCATCACCAAAAAGAGTGCAGAGCCACAGAAATTAGATATGAGTGACCTACAGAGTCGTGGTGGTGATGAAAATCATAAGTGTGATTTCTTTGTTTAGTGAAATGTGTATACAAGTTTTTAGACTATTTTGGTGACTGTATTCGTCATTTTTTGTGTTTTTAACAAATCATACAGTTTTCAAAGAATATGGCTATGGATTTACTTTTCCAGATTGGAACGGGAGGTTTTGTACTCTAATATTACGAAAGGTACTTTTTCACTACAATAGACCCTTATTTGCGAATTTTCGGTCTCTTGGGAGTGACCAGTTGAGTCTTTGATTGTGGCGTGCTTCAAGTTAGAGGAAGAACCAGTTAAAGAGGTAGTTTCCTCACACGGATGAGTTTTCGGTTGAGTTGGTGATTTCGTATTATGGTTCAAATGCTAATAAGTACAAAATAATCAACTTGCTCACCCTAAGAGAGTAAAATTGGAAGGAAATAAAACGTACAGACAAGCTAAAACCTGAGGGACCTGAAAATCTGTGTGGATAGCTAAAAAGCAAGTGCCGTTGTTGCCGCAGATCCTCAGCTGAGAGACCAGTCAACTAACTTCTTAGGGTGATTGAAACAGGCAAAAGGAGGCAGCCATCAGATCAAATTATGAAAGCAAAATTCCCCAGAAAGTGTCAATTCAACTGGCGAGTTGGGCTAATGGATGAATGTATATCAGCTTTTAGTTAGAGAATGTGACTGTTTATCTTTTCATAAACAACATCCAGTGAGACAGCTAACTATATTCAAGTATATCCTCAATTCACGAAAATTATCAAATGAGAGTATTATATTCTTACTATCGCCAATTCTAAATGGCTTGCAACCACTGTTTGTATATATAAATATACATACCATGTATAATACGTATACCTATCGAGCACCAAAACCCCCAATTAGCAGTATGAATTCAATTGAAGCAGATCAAGTACAATGTACCAACTCTACAGTTTAGACTTGCATTTGACTATAGTATTAAACCTAAACGACTATTCACACAAGGACATATTAGGAGGTGAAGAAAACCGATAAGTAAGCACCCATGATTCAGTTTCAAGCCAGAGGTTTGCCATACTTGGCCTTCCCAATGTCCAACGGCACATAGTGGTACTTCATCATGTGCAGTATCTGCTTCTTCATGCTTAAAGCAAACAACACTACAAAGTACATCAAAAGAATAGGCCAGAACACTGGCAAATTGAACACCTCGAAAAAACTTGTGACCAACGAGATTGTGGTGGCGATCATTGCCTTGTGCCAGAATTTGAACTCTGGGAGTCTACGAATAAATGGACGGAATTCGTCATCTACACCGCCACTTTGGTCTGCTTCCGTGATTCCCTCCTCTATAGATTCATCTCTCAATTCTGCCTGCAACGAAACATCGAATTTTGGCTGAAGAAATTGGATGAAGAGAGAGAGAAGATAGATCGAGAGGGTATAACACACAATATACCAACCCTGGGCCACAAGAATTCGCACCAAAAACAAGAACAAGAGTGCGCCGAAGCCTGCCCACCGGTATGTGACGTGCGGTGTCACCCGGTCGAGGTTCATCTGGTAGAGCGTCTTGGCCTTGTGGAGGTAGGCCATGGGTTTTTCGAGGGTAGAGTCATCAAAGGCAGGCATCTTCGAGACAAAGGGTTTGGAGGGAAAGTCAAAGGGAGTTTTGAAAGTGTCAGGCAATTTTAATCCCCTAGGGAATGAGTTTTGAGGAGGGTGGCTAATAAATCACCAAATTTGGTATCTATTATTGATGCACTGTTAAAATATATTGAAGTGTGCAGGGCTCGTGTGCGGGATTTGTTCAAAGCTTGAAATTGTTAGTTCATTACTGGGAATCTAAAATGAGTGGGTACGTATTCTCAATTTCTCGAGCAAAGCGAGAGACTCCGTTTTGTTTTTTTTCGTCTTATGGCATAAGCTAGCGGTATTTTTATGAGTCTGGCTTACTTGTTCTATCTATTAAGAAGAGTGTATTATGCCTTTTTATATTAACTGTTAAGCTATTGGCTTGTCTGGTGATATATCTGACTTTTAGTAAGGTTTCAACTTTTCTAAGTATTTGACCTAGTTGAGTATAGCTTGTTTGCTGATTTATGGAGGTTGATTGGCTTATCGGTGTGTTCTTTGAATGAGATGGGCTGGTAGCGACACTTATAGGTTTTCTCATTTTGAGAAGAACATATAAAAAAATTGATATGATATGGTTTCATGAGGGATTTGGGGTACTTTGGGTGGTGATGTTGTTTGTTGTTTGTTGATTGAGTGTGATATTGAGTACGTATCGACTCAACTACTGGTTCACCTACTGTTATCTTATCTCTATACAGAGTAAAATCCACTCTACCCTTGACTATAGACTATCCCCACTTGACTCTCTATTTTTTGATCTTGACTTTCGAGTGATATAGAAAGCTATGTTTTACGTGGATGATGATTACCTTCGCCGTCTCAGCTATAAGAATGTACACAGACATATACCCACCCCCCATTCAACACATTATTCACTATAAGTATGGTGTTCGACTAAGTGCTATGATGTTTGGCTTAGTACTGGTGTTTGATAGTTCAATGCTTTGAACAATTATGGTAATGCTTGTTTTACGTCAATTATATCGTTTATATACAAAATTCAAATACAGAATACTAACAAGATGGACTGTGATTTTCAACCTTTTCGTGGTTGTGATATTGTCGGTGCTCACATGGTTTTTTGCACCAAAGAAGGATAGAACGTGAGTATGAATATTCTAACTATAAACTTCATTGATTATCTTCTTGGCTAGAATGTGCCCAATAGCATCAGTTGTCTCAATGAATTCATCGCTAGTAAAATCAATTGAACGTTTCACACCAATGTTCGAGCGAGCAGAGCGTACTGGGCGAATCTTACTAACCAGCGTCTGGAGAAGCAGCATAATATTGTTTCTTGCCATGTCTTATTTGATGTGGGCCATCACCTACCTCTGCCAGTTACACCCCTTGGTTGTTCCTCGTCGGTCGGACTTGAGACCAGAGTATGCTGAGTGATTAGCTAAGCAAGTGATCAGCTAATAAGTAAGGCCTACGTTAACAAGCTTACTCCATTAACAATTGAGGATGTATAGTACAATAGTGTTTGTAGATTGAGTGTTTATTTGATTATATCTAGAAATTCATTGTAGGATAGAACAAATAGACATGGCTATAAGATGTGATCTGTCTGTATTAACAGCCCCATGCTTTCATTGAAATAGGAGAAATTATGGGCTAAATTCACGCATGAATATATATATCCATATATCTCCAGCTATGGCTTAAAACGCTGCACCTAAGGACAGGAAATAGCCAGTATATCGGTAACTTATGAGAAATACTGACTTTCAGCCTAGGCGTACTTGTGGGGCATTTCATAGGCAAAGAAGCGGTACTTTTTCTATACATACAAATCACTTGATGCGTTGTCTGAGTTCAGTCTATTATATTGCACAAAATACTGCTCAGAGCTCACCTGGCCTTGCAATTGGAACAGATTTCGAAAACAGAAGATATAATCAACGTGTGATGCTTTGTAGTCTATATAAAATCAGCAATAGAGCAGTCTCGAGTATTTCTTTCTATTCTCGGCTTTTATGGAGTTATCAGACTTCTTGTTGAATATTACCTTCCATTATTTATAGTAACAAACTTGCTCAGGATCTTGCCGGGGTTATAGTCGGTCTAAAAAGATTATTGGAACGATTGATCAGTTCCCAGGAGAGTGTGCCAATGATACGTGGCCATCGAAAGTCTAAAACATAAAAGCAAGTACACAAAAGCCCAATCTAATGGAATAGAGGCCTCCGACGAACTATAGTTATATCGTATCAGATAACTCACAGAATCATGAGACACACACACTAACAACTCAACACTAAGAATCCCATAACCTCTTTTACCAAGCACCACCAAATCAAACTGATACACTACTTATAAACTTGTATACACATCACGTACAACATCTTCTACATAGCCAAACGCCTCCATAAAGACAAATATTCTCAATAAACAAATATACTTACACAACGTACGTCATCTAAGTGCATCCTACTCTTCAATGATTTGTACAGTATCTACAATAGTTAGCAAATGATCACTTATAAATGATAGCTTGGTGTAAACAAATCATGATCAGTAATTACTAAACGCATGCAGCCGCTCACCCCAGCATCCATCACTCATCATCTACAAAATGCCAGAGAGAACTAAATGAACAAGTAAGTAAGAAAGCAAATAAGTAAAAAAGCATTTACTTACAATTTATATAATCTGCAAATATGTATGTATATATTTAAGTAAGTACTATTCTAAGACTTCACGTGACATATATATCGTTGCCACTGATTACAATCATACACTAATCCCTCACTTGGTACATGAGCTCGTGGTTTTCTCTGAGCAGCCCCATCGACACGCTTGTCAAGGAGTCGGTGTCCGAGGCGATCCCCGGGGGTGAGATTGATTTCAACAAGGCGTTTGAGATTGTGGACCTTCTCAAGACCAAGAAGATCAGGGCCAGAGATTTTCTTCGGTCTTGGGAAAGTCGTGTAGTCAATCTCAAGGACCCCACCTCTCAGATCAAGCTTCTCAATCTTATCGACTTGTGTATTAAAAACGCGGGTATCAACTTCTCTCTAGAGATATTTGCAGGCTCTACCGCTGCACCTGGAGACAATGATTTCATCTCATCCTATGGAACCATGCAGAACCAATTTCTCAATAAACTCTTGGTGATGCTACACAACTCGCAAACTTCTAAAGATGTCAAGAACAAAATACTCGAGATGATTGAAACTTGGCACATGCTTTTTTCTGAGAATGCTAACCTAAACAGTAATATAAACTCAGTATATAAAACCCTCAAAGACGAGCGTTTCGAGTTTCCTGTAGTGGAAGATCGTCTTTTCCTCAATGATAAGTTTTTAGAGTCTAAAGTACCGCCAGCTTGGGTAGACTCAGACTCGTGCATGATTGGCTTTGAGCCCTTCACCATGATCAATAGAAAACATCACTGCAGAAATTGTGGGGGTGTTTTTTGTCAAGCCCATTCGGCTCAACTGGTAGCGATCCCAGCCATCGGTCTTTCAGAGCCTGTAAGAGTTTGCGACCTGTGTTACACTCAGCTCCAGAAACCAAAAAGAGCTCCCCGTATAGACGAAGAAGACGAGATGTTGAAGAGGGCTCTTTTGCTTAGTTTAAAGGAGTCTGAACAGCACGAGGTGCATGTAGAAGATGAAGAGGATGATGAGGATTTGAGGGCCGCAATAGCCGCAAGTCTTGCAGAAGCTGGCCCTGAAGACTCTGGTAATGCAGAGGCCAATTTAGAAGCTAGTGTAGAAATACCTTCTAAGTATGAGCCTCTACTAAAACACGAGATTAGCTCTAAAATGGCTCCAAGTGAAGAGGAGTCCATCTACCTCTTTTCCCAGCTTATGCAGAACCTCAAACAACAAGGGAATGGTCTTCAGATTGCACAGAACGAAGAGCTTCTGGCGTTGTATGGAGAGATGAGTAAGCTCAAGACCAAATTGGGCAGAAGCTTGAATGAGGACTTGGGGAAGTATGAGCAGTACGTGGACATGCAAGCCAAGATTGCGACTGTGGTTCGGTTGTACGATAGTTTGTTGGAGAAGAGGTTGAGTATGAGAGGGCATAATAGGTTTTCTAATTATCAAAGCTATGGTCAGCTGAGCTATCAGACTTATTCTCAGCCTATTGGTCAGACATATACAGGACAACAGAACTACACTGGACAACCTATCAGTCAGCAATTAAGTCAGAACTATACTGGGCAGCCAATAACTCAAAATTACACTGGTCAGGTTGAGCAGAGTAATAACATACCAGCTAACCCTGGCATCAGTAGAACTGCTCAGAATGCACCTACTTATAATGTGCCTAATTATACAGGTGTTCCAGTTCCAGTTCCAGTTCCAGTTCCAGATGCTGCTCCTGTTCCTGCTATTCCTAATTACACAGGTGCTCCAAACTACAATAATCCAAATTATAATGCTCCAAATTATATTACTCCAACCTACAATGCTCCCAACTATACAGGTACCAACTTGGCTGGTGCTGCTCCTAATCCAACTGGAGCTAATCCTGGAGTCAATACCAATTTAACTGGAATGAATAGCCTTGGAACTAATTATACTGGGGTTCAGGGTGAGGCTCTGGCTCCAGTTTCTAATGAAACATCAGGAATTAGTAAAGCTCCTGAAGTTGGTGTTTCAAATGGAACAACAGAAACAGTCATTCCAAATCAAACTGGAAACGCACAATTTGTTCACAATCCTTATAATGAATACTCTTATAACCAATTACAGCCGGTTCCTGAAGGTCCTAGTGAACCAGACGGGATTCCAAGTGAGCCACCAGAAGTCGCAGTTCCGAAACTCAATGCCCAAAATACCGTAGATTACGAGAATTACGCTAGAATGTTTCCTTCTGCACCAACTTATAATATACAACCAGAAGGTCAGAAAAAGGAAGAGGCGCTGTTGATTGAGTTGTAAGATCTTTGTGTGCGTAGCGAGATCTTCATCTTTTTCGGTGTAAGCCTTCTGTGTTTAGCTTGTTTTTTGTATAAAATGTTTGTATGACGATTATGTAAGTTTGTTGGGGGCATTATCAAATTGCCTAGAGACCTCTTCACGGTTACATGATATATTCTTGGTGATTACGAAGTAGGAACTGTAGCTATCTTAAAAAGTTTGGAAAGACCATGAGCTGATGTCTTGGAAGACATTTACCATAGAGCCGTAGTAAGTAGTTCGATTTACAACACTGAGTTGATCGTACGACAGCCAGTCATGTCTTATTTAGAACCTGTTATTACCAAGTGACCTCACAACACATATTAACTGAAATTACAAATCACGAGAAAAAATTCGATCGTTTAATTATTGTCGCGTACCACTTTCACAGACTGTAGTGAGTTCGTAAGATATATGGTCATCTCTAGACCATCCATTCAAGTGTCTCACAGTCATTTTAAGACTAATAATGCCTAGGCCGAGAATGAGTCTTAGGCCAAAGACTCACGAGCGGCTCCTAGTAAATATATCAAATTCTTGGACGTTTAGTAATTCATCGGTATACAGAAAAAGATCGTCCAGTACAATAGATATAATATAGCATTAAAAGGACCATGTACACTACTAAAATACCTTACTAAAATACCCCACTGAACTCCCCTAGTGACCCCTATAATGTTTCTATTCACATGCCTCAAGGTCTAGAGCTAAGTCGGGCTGGGCTGGCCAGACCATTTAGTGCCTCAGTGGCACCCACCCAAAGTCTGAAATGAGAACAAATCAAATCAAAACAATAAAGTCAGACACATTTACGCCAGTTTCTTTCCAAAACATGTAGAAGAAGCTCCTCAATGGACATTTATGAATTGAAGTTGTATCTTCAACGATTGTACATGTTACCACATCTTGGAACAGAGTCAACTAATAACCTTGCTGATTTGCCTATGATAATCCGATTAGAAATAAGCTTACATATACATCTTTAAACTCCTAATCTTATCCTGGAGTTTATAAAACAGTCACTACTTGAATGTGGCCACACATACAATCGTGTATTTGTATGAAAATGCAGAAATTATATTTTTCATATAGAAGCGTATATAGGCGGTATAGTATAGTAATACCACTTATAGACATTGTTGTAGTTGCTATAGCTTTGTTTATAGGTTTCGCATCGGTGCTATCACACCGAAGAAGCTAAATATAGAATCCCCTTCCTCCCAAAGCGGAAAGATCAAGATGGAAAATTTGACAGATCGGGTGATCTGGAAAGGTTAATTCTATATGTTGTAGTGTATATTCTGGAGCACATTGTATAAATGTATGTGTACAAGTGGAAAAACTTTCTCGCCATAAGCCAAGAATATCGTTTATTGTTATATCATACGCCAATGAAACATGGATGGAGTACACCCACCTACATACAGATTCAATGTGGGATAAAAAAAGAATGCCCACCTAAAGATCGTCAAAAAGATAAAACAATATTTATAGGCCCTGGGCCCACTAGGTTGGGCATATAATCAACTTCCATCCGAGTTGTGAACTTCCATTTTTTTCTAGGTTTTGCTCATACACTGCCTCTGAGGCATCTGCACATTCCTTTCACCTCGTACAATTTGCGACAAGAATTGCAAGTTTTGCCAACTTTGCTGAACTTTTACTCCCATATCTTCAAAGGTTTCTGGACGCCTCAAGGACTATAAATCTATCGAGGAATTATTGTTTATCGACAGATTACCCATCCTCTTGACTCAAGTCTTGCACGCAATACACCATATAGCACAATGCTAGTGTATCTTCTACTTCTACCCGTCATCCTCGCAGACACGTATCTTGGATGCTACTCGGGTCTCCTGGGCCTGCCCAAGTCCTACACCTACCAGTCCAAAGGCTACTGTGAAGGCCAATGTTCCGGCTATAAATACGCGGCTCTCACTGGAGGTGACAGTTGTCTTTGCACAAACTCGATCCCGAGCTCTCTGGAAGATGACTCCGAATGCTCGCTGAGCTGCAATGGATACCCCTCTGATAACTGTGGTGGTGATAACTACTTTGCAGTATACGCTTTGAGCTCTACAAGCGGCAGTGTAAGCAGTTCTCTAGTGAGTCTGTCCGCCACCACAAAAACATCAACTTCTTTTTCTGTAAGTGTAGATAACGGAAAGACCATAACGTCTGCTGTTGTTGTACAAACCACCCAGAGTTTCAGTAATGTCTATGTAACATACACTGCAAGCGCAAGCGCTACCGCAAATTCCACGACACCAGCGCAAAAAAGTTCGAGCGGGTCTGTTTTATCTAAGGGCGCTATAGCAGGGATCGCGGTAGGCGCCGTCGGAGCAGTTGCGTTGGGGGCGGGGGCCCTCTTCTTTGCGTGTAAACAAAGATCGAAAAATGAGGATAACGCAGAAATTGCAGCAGCGTTGGTTGCACACAAATATAATGAAGAGCAGGGCACAAGACGTCATAGCTTGTTACTGCCTTTTACAGAATACAGGGGGACTCCAGAGTTTGGAAGCACGGGAGACGCAGAGTCGATGTCAGAGATGCTGGAGGTGCACCATCTGGAGCTTCAGCATTCGGCTTATAGTTTAAGAATTGCTAATCCTTGAAGGGGGCGGGTTGATTGAAAAGAGGGCGAGATTGCTAGTTATAGATTTTATGATTACGATTCATGATTCATGTTTGTTTGCTTATGGTGTAGTTTGATTGATTGGGTTCGTTGATCAGAAATATGTGCAGGCGTCGGAACTGACTTCCCTGATGATTTGTACTGGAACGCAGATTCATATTATTGTTTTTGAATCCACTCAATGGTCTAGAGCTGTGCTTCGAGTTCCCTGAGTATTGAATTCACCTTTAAATGGACGCAGGTGTACTGAACTACTTACGACTTCGGTTCTGACGCTCGTTTGCTGCTAACTGTACCTGTAGATGGCACTCTACTCTAATGGTTTTATGGAATTTGTTGAAAAGATTCTCCTTGAAATGGCCTGGTAACACGAGGGTCCGACTTATATACTGTAAGAGCGAGGTTCTCAAGCAAATTATGACCGAAACTTACTTGTATGGCTATAAACTAATCAAAACCTCACGCTATAGTACACGATAGCGCATAGTTATTATATATGCCTCCATTAATACATAGACTATCATTGATTGTGGGGCGTATATGAGTGGGTGATCTTGCTCACACGGTGCCTCTTTATACCAAAGCAGCTAGATAATAGCTACTCTCATATGACTGTGTATTGTGTAGTATTGTAATGATCTATATTGTGTATGACAGTGCCACTAGATTCATCTAAAACCAGAATTCCGTAAAAAATGTTTGGCCAGAATATTCTTATAAATAACTTTTGAGCACTATTGTTGTCGATTGTGTCCTCTATATATTCTATACGATTATGAGCCGCCCACCTTTAAGAAGTTGTTAGAAGCAAGTATGAAACTCCAGCTGACAAGGCCAAAACAAAAACGCCTCTTCTTTATTAATCATTTCTCGTATCTAACAGAATTAAGCTTACCAGGAAACATCATTTTCAGTCTTGGTAACTTACTGACATTTTCTCCGTATATCGTACATTACTTCAATGTGAGCTAATCCACAGTTACCCCTAACCGTATACGCGTTCGGCATCGCACGGATTTGCGTATATAAAATCTATTCGTATTGAACTCAATTAGGCATATAGACCGTTTAAGCCTGTATGCTCCGGCAATGTGTCAGCTTGAAGGTTTAAGCTGTCTTACAAACAGGAATTCAGGATGTAACTAAAACTTGAGTAAGACTGTTATGTGCTTCCGATACATCACTGATTGCTAAACTCATTCATAGAATACTTGTTACAAAATCCTCTCGTCGTTGTCTTAAGGGGACCTTAAACCAGTCAGTTGAGGTAAATGAAAAAACTCTATATCCTAAAGCATAGCTGAAAACTTAACCCACGAATTTTAAGAAAGAACTGGAAAAGAACTATTCTGGGCTCTACCAAAAATCCAGAATTGAGGCAAAGTAACGTCAAAGCCCGAACATGGCTGTACAAGGATAACGCCTTTTCCGACAGAGAGGGCACCTCGGTTACCAGAGCAGGGTAGCTTGTCACATTCCGCTCAAGTGTTTACCGTCCCTTATCCACGCCAAAAACTTCATCCCACTTGGATACATCTGTCACTTTTTCCATGGTGAGCGGATATAAATGGGAATACCAAAAAGTAGGAAAGAGATTACTCAACCTTTGGCTGTTAGTTCTTGATATTCAGCCTAAGCTGAATTGTACTACACATAGTCATATAATAGCACTCTTGTATACTTTGAAGAATTTTTATGATTTTGCGCTACTCCGCCAAAATTCCACCACCAAACCAATTGGACTAAGCCCACGACTAGCCCGATGCATCTATGTATATTATGGCTGACAAGTCAAGTGATATACTGTATGATTGGTCTAGTATTTGTATACATATATATATTTATAGCAAAACATAGATAGAATATAAATAAACAGTATATATTTGAAGTAGAAGATAGAAACGTTAGTGCATAGAAAAACATCAAATGGACCTACCCAAAATAGCAGCTATCCTGCTCACTATCCCATGGTACCGAGCTGCATGATCCCAAGGTGCCCTGCGCACGGAGCCCTTACTATCGTGCGAAGCTGCATAGTACAATCACACAACTAAGGGGCGGATAATAAGGGGAGACGAGTAGCATGGAGAACCTTTGAGATTCAAGAATAATACGGGAGTAAAATGATAGCTTATATATATATATGAATAAATAAATATATATTTATTTATTTAAATACAAACACATATCAATATATGCCATTTTATTGTTTTGTATAGTACGAGTAGACCCCCCCCGGTAGTACCGTTCCATGCAAATTCCTCATGCATATACCCATCTGCGGACGCCAACATCCAAGCTGTAGAGATGTATATATAAGGGCAGTGCTCCCTCTTTTCCAGTATCCAACAAATGTCTTCTGTTCAGACCAACTATTTCCAGCACACTCCCCGCGAGTCCTCGGCGCAGGCGTATGACCAGTATGTGAGCGAGTCTACTCCTAAGCAATTGCCAGGAATCTCAACAGAGAGCGCCAGCAAGTTTACTCTGGTATCCAACTACACCTACACAGAGGCAGGACTGCCTAGCCTGTACACGTCAGACAACGAGTCTCCAATCAAGAAGGCCGCTGCTGCCGTCAAGCTTCCTTCGTTCAGCTCGCTTATGCAGTCTATCAACCTGGAGCAGCACCAGCCTACTCTCAGCTTTGACAATCCTATGATGAACTCCTTGGGTCTTGAGAACCTGAACTTCCGTGTGCCAAAAGCTGCGAGTGCCCAGTCTTCTCCAGCCAGAGACCAGGAACAGAACCAGACCTTCATCGGCATGTACAACTATTCCAAGACGCAGTTTGAGGATCCATACAGAGAAGTAGTTCGCAGAGACCTGCCTTCGCCTCTCCAGGCGCAGCAGGAACGCTTTGGGTTTCCACAGTTTCCTATGGGCGGTCTCCAGCAGCTTGCACACGTCATCAGAGCTAACGAGCACACACAGCCTAAGAGTGTAGGGACTCCGCTGGAGAAGCGCTTCAAGTGCAAGGTGTGTGCTAGAGGCTTTAACACAGCAGGCAACCTCTCGCGCCACAAGAAGGTACACACCGGAGAGAAGAAGTACACGTGCCAGTACCCAGGATGCGAGTCCAAGTTTGCGAGATCAGACAGTTGTATGCAGCACTACAGAACACACGCCAACGAGAACGGATATACCTCGAGACGGTTCAAGAGAATGAAGACTGATGATGAAAAGGAAGATGGGAAGATGAACTTGACGCTGATGATGTCGTGATTTTATTCTTTAGTTCTTAGATCGAGCTGGTCTCGTATAGATGTGCATTAAGGCTTGTAGATGTGTTAACCATCACACTTTCTCTTGAGAAGTGCTCATCTCTATGCATAGTTACAGTAAATAGTTACATTTGTTAAATTATATAGTTAAATTACATGAGTTATAGGATAATAGAATTTTTTGTAGGTTACTTCTTATCATATTTCTATCGTTGGTTAACTTGATAATCATCAATGCGCATTTTATTCACAATCATCTTTCTAAGGCCTTCTATAAAAAGAAGTATAAAAATGCCTTGGATCAACAGGATATTGCGTCAGCTGGATCTATCTCCTGTAATATCATTGTTTGGTAGTTCCAACCCACGCAATCCTTTTCTTCTATGGTAATTCCTGCAGCACTCTTTGTCAGTGTTTGAGAATTGTTTACGTGAATGGTAATCGGCAAATCGACATTTCTGGGGATCCTGAAACAATTTTCGGATTATTTTGAGAAACCATGGGTTCACGGTTGATGTGAATTCGTCGGATTTTGGTTTTGACACTTGAACAATTGGGATGTTCATTTGGTGTATGCATCCAATCCATGATGTGACACTTGCCATTAGAGTGTGGGTTACAAACATTATTCTGCTGTATTTCAGAATACTCTGTTCATCATTATGAAGTGTTCCTTTTGCTCTTGATCTGTTTGCGTGATTGAATGGGTCTTTAGAGTGAAATTTATGTGAAGAAAGTTCTTGGGACAAACTGTAAAAGAGGTAAGGTGAAATCTTTAATTTTTGTTGAGTGAGTACACTTTGGCCAAGTCTACAACACTTTCTTGACTAATTAGAGGTTTTGAGTCTCACCTGGCACTTTCGCAGTTTAGTGATAATTTGTGTAAAGTATACATATTTGTTTTGACAAATATTAAAATAAAAAAGACATTTTATTGGAACACTCATAAAACCAAATGTCACCCAAAATACTAATGAACCACCTCAAAAGAGCTCAAACCCATCAAGACAAAAACAATAAGCGAAATAAAAGAAGGACATCGTAATTTTTCTCATAAAGAATCACAATTCTTACATGAATGCTATTTTGCTAAAATTTATGACCAATATTTTACTTCATGAGAATATCCTATTTGGGCCCCCCCGGAAGCTTCTCTCACCAAGCAGCGGTTCAACATTTTCCCATATCAAAGATTCATAACCACGCTCCCCAAAAATCCATCAAAAAATGCTTTGAATCCGTCAATTGTAAAGAGAGTGAATATGCAGTGGTGCCCTTTGAGAACTCCACAAATGGACAGGTAATTTTCACCTACGATTTTCTCAGAGACTATTTCTTCAATTCCCTCACTTCTAAAGCAGCAACCAACTTTCTGGTCGTTGGAGAGCAGTTCGTATCTATACACCATAATTTGCTTAGCACTGCTAAAAGTTTAGAAACTATCACCACTATATATTCACACCCTCAAGTATGGTCCCAGTGCACTGGATTCCTTGGTGGGATGACAAATGTTGCAAAAATTGATACTCTGTCAACGTCTAAAGCTGCTCAATTGGTGGCTGAAGATGTAGCCAAGGGCATTACTAATACTGCCGCCATATGTAGCCAAGCGGCTTCAGAAATATATCATTTGGATATATTGGTGCCTCATATAGAGGACGATAGTAATAATACCACGAGATTTCTAGTTTTGAGAGAAAATAGTATTAAAAGTGTGAATATACAAAGCAGAGAAAATATCCAGAGCAGACAGGAGGATCATAGCACGAAAGTTGCATTGATTGGTTTCGTATCTTCAACTCTATCACCAGCTTTCTCCGTGTTTTCAAAGCACAATGTAAGTATCCTTTCGGTCACTTCAAGACCCACACAAAAAACGAAATGGAGGTACGTGCACTTTGTAGAGCTTTGGGACGGCCCAGGCATGGAGCTGTGTTTGGAAGAATTGAGAGTATATGGGGGCGTAAAGGTTTTAGGCGTTTTTTCTAGAAATGAGAAGTTTTATGATAATGAGGTGAGGGGGGGCAAGTTTGTGTGAATGTAACTCCACGGGCGAAGCAAAAGAGAGTTAGTTTCTGTATAAATATCATTGGTTGCTTCAGTTGTCAAGTTCGTAGACTCGAGTCCGAGAATTAATAGTTGGACAAAATCATTAATTGGATTATTCTTGAAGACTGATCAGAAGTTTTTTGAGCGGTCAATGAAACTGGAAAGTATCAAAACCACTAAGGTGAACTACATATAGTGAATAGCGCACAAATACAAGCACTTCGCCTACAACCAAATCATACATAGAATTTAACAAGCCATGACAAGATGCAAAGATATACACAGTATACAAAGTACACGATATTGTATACACATACAATATAACATCTCATTTCCCATACTTTTGAAACACCCAATCTCTGCTATCTAAAGGACAAACATTTCTGGTTTTTAGCCATCTAGAGATACAGTGCATGTGGAAAGCGTGGTTACACGCACCCCACGCTGTGATACACTCCAGGGTTTCTTGGTTCATATTATTGGGTTGGCATTCAATACATGGCTCCATCAAGTGGTTTCTGCAAATAGCACAGTTTTCCACCACGATGTCCCACGACCAGAATGCCACAGCAGACCATTTTCTCACTTCAAAGCGAGGCTTTTTGTTTTTTTTAGTGGGGTCTGGGGCGGCTTGTTAGTAAAGCACAAATGATGGATAGAACAGGTATCAATGGAGAGATTATTAAAGAATGTAGCAGTTGGAGATGGAGTGATACAGCGAATGATAAAGTAATATTGAACTTCACACTGAATACTCCTAATCGACAGACCAAAGAATAAGAAAATGCTTTGGGTAATCATTCGGCATCTAGATTAGAACTCACGATTATTAGTACCTATGTATCCAGGCATATGAAAGTGTACTATTGGGTGATTTATTGAATGGTTTATCAATATTTGAATATAACCATCATAGTAAGAATACAAGTAAGAAAGAATATCCGATACAAAAATAGTTATGAAGATCATTGATATCGGTCATAAGAAAAGAATTGTATAATTCATCTGATTAAAAACATTTTGTGGAAAGTATAAAGGTGTCTGTATAACCAAGTGATCATACAAAAGCTAAGAGTTTCAAAACAGGAAGTGACAGCTGATATACGAACGACATCAGAAATAACAATCCTATCATAGATACTTTGCAAAATAATTCAGCTTTCATACCATCAAGTCATCTCACCATCTCAAATCACTATACACCTAGATCCATAAAGATGTATCGCCACATAACCACGGTCCAATCATTATAAGAGCATTTTAAAAGGTTAATCAACTCAAAGATTTCATATAACACTCACTATCAACGTCCATAGGTTCCGACATTTGTGACGTTTTTGATGATTTGATTAATAAGGGATTTTGATGTAGATTACCCGGGGCGAATGGTTGGCAAAGTGGTGTTCATATATAATAAAATATTTATATATGAATGTGCTATAGTAGAAAGAAAGAGTGTTCTTATGCTCTATTCTCTGACGTGTTTTTGCTGGATCTTATAGGCTGCGTGTGCGTTGTTTATTGCACTCTATAGGGTATGCAGTGGCTGTCCTTTTTATGGTCTTTTGGATGTTTATAGGAGTGTGTGATCAGTATTTTACGTGCTTGGTATTGTACTTGTCTTTGTTTTATGTAGCATATGCCAGAATTTGATCATTCTGGAGCTGAGTGGCGTGCTAGTGGCAAATTTGTACGTTCACTTGATTCGTGAAAGTCTGCGAGTATAAGAAGTTACCAGGTTAAAAAGATTTTACTTGATGAATTGTGGGGTTTTATATGAATGTGATTTTTCGAACTTGAGACAGCTTTTTGGAATGTGTTGGTGAACTTTGCGCCAGCCCATGCGAAGCAAGCACAGTGATTCAACTAAATTTGATATAATCATCAATATTTGGGTGGCCTAGTCGACCGACAGCACTCTAAACATACGAGAGCTACAGAGTAGTCATTTCAAAGATTTAAGCTGCCTTTCCGACAGATGCCTTCGAACTAGTTCTCAGCAAAGCATTTTCTACACAGAAATATGAGATTTCACGAGCTATATTGGCCATGTATATCTGAGAACAGCCATTCAAAACAGAATTAACTAATATTTTCTAGACGCTACTTCTATGCACTTTCGCATGAATCTTTCGCCACAAGAGGTGTCACTTCGTCATTTTGCAGTTGCATTAGTATGCTAAGTAGTAGAAAGAAGAAGGGCACAAAATCCAACGTAGTTTCATCACTACAGCTCTACCGACTGAAACACCATAGCCAACCAGACCCTTGTAGGACCATTTATCTTCATAGTAGTACAATAGGTCCAGTACAATTGTAATAATACCTAAACACATAAAAAACACAGCGGCCCAAAGTTTAGAAGATAGCCGTGTGTATTTGATTTATAGATAGTAAAAATCAACTCAACAAAAATTCTGGCTCTTCGAATACAAACATGATTCAAACTGTGATCTGGCAGATCAACCAGATCACATGCAGTTGACTCGTCAGAATGAATCAATCAAAGGTCACTGAGGTTGTGTATCTACAAACTGAACGGTTGCAATGTCGAGTCTTTCTCGAATTTGAATAAAAAAATAGGTATATATAATGAAATTCTAAGGGTAGGCAAACCTAAAACCTATTCTACTACTTTGAGAAGATGTGTACAGCTTGAAACTTTCAATATAACTTTCAACCAAGAATCAACAAAGATAAATCTCTATATAGTTCAAACAATTCAAGCAGCTCAGATTTGAATTAATTCTAGATCAAGTAAATGTATTTTATTTTATTGGATGTTGACTTATGTTTAACCACATGTGGCTGTATTAAATAAGTCTAATATATCGAAAAATACGACGAAACTTCGGAATTAGGAAGATACTTTCTAGTTCATCATCCTATAAGAAGCTTTCCACTATGGTAACCCACCACTCATCATTTTAAACAGGATAATATATTTCTCGCTTCTAAAGATATTACCCTGTTCAAGATATGCCACGTAAAAAAATCCCCCCCAACCGTCCACATGGTCAAACTACTAAATCTCGACCGCACCGCGACGTTCGCGCTCTCGTCGCACAATCTCCCGCTCATTGCGACCGCGGACGTTGCTGGAACATTCGACGCTTCCTTTTCCTCCTCTTCAAACCTCGAGATCTGGAACCCCTTCCACCCAAAAACACCCCTACACTCTTCTCCCCTCGACGGCAAGCTCTTGGACCTTGCCTGGTCGCCAGATAATGCCCTTCTTGTGGGATCGCTCGAATCTGGTGGCCTTATCTTCAATGATGCCAAGGCCAAGCTCCTCCACACACTCACTCCACCCCTGGCACCCCTCAAAACGTTGGCATTCCACCCTCTGAAACCTAACCTTCTTCTCTCTGGCTCCGGGGCAGGCGAGATTCTTCTCTGGGACACGTCCAACCTCCTGCTGCTGTTGGCCCCCCTCACGTTGGCTCCACCCTCCAAATCGCCTGAAGATGTCACTCTGTTGGCCTGGAACTACGAGGTCCCCCACATTTTTGCACTGGCCACGTCATCTGGTGTTGCTGCCGTCTGGGACCTTAAAAACAAGCGCAGAGTGCTCTCGCTTTCCCACACCGTGGCCACCGAAAACGGCAACGTCAGAGCTAACCTCGCATGCGTCACGTGGGATCCCCACCAGCTGACCAAGTTGGTCACAGGCCTGGACTTGGATCTGCTACCTGGTCTTCTCCAGTGGGATCTTCGGTACGCCAAACTGCCAGAGTTGGTCTATGGGGGTGTGGAAGGAAATATGCCTGGCGCCGATGCCGGCCACACTAAAGGTGTTCTCTCTATAGATTGGCACTGTAAAGACGCTGGTCTTTTGATCTCGTCGGGAAAAGACGCTAATACCTTTTTGTGGGACTCCAAAACAGGGAAAAAGCTCGCGTCGTACCCGGCACACACCAAGACGTCCACTATCAATGCCATCGGCGCAAACCCTGCGTCAGAGTGGGTTTTCAAGACGCGCTTCTCGAAAAACCCCGATTTCTTTGCTTCTGCGACTTTCGGAGGCAAGGTCTTCTTCCAGTCTCTCCAGGACACGTCATCGAATGAAGCCCCAGAAACCGAGGCAAAAGATGAGGTTAAGGAAACCAGCGAGACTGATTTTTGGAAGCTGGTCTCTGATGGCCCTGAGCCTGCTGAAGAAAAGCCAGAGGAGGCAAGACCAGAGATCTTTGACTTGAGAGCGCCCGAATGGTTCATGAGACCGGTGGGAGGGGGCTTCGGGTATGGAGGGAAGTATGTGCACGTGGGAGAGGAGGGCGTGAAGGTGATGAAGTATGAGGCGAGCAGTAAAGAGGGAGTAGATGGCTTAAGGGGGGTTTTGGGGGGCAAGATTGAGGGGATCGAGAAGTATGAGGGTTTTGATTGGGATTTGGTTAGAAAGAGTGGTCTGAGGGAGGAGATTTTGAGGGGTTTCTTGGGGGGGGAGGAGGCCAAGAAGGACGTCAAAGAAGAAGGCGAATCTGGCGAAGAAGCTAAAGAAAACGGTGAAGAAAGCAAAGAAAATGGTGAGAAAACCAACCAAAATGAAAGTAATAGTGAAGATTTCTTCGCTGGGCTTCTGGAAGATGCTAGTAATGGCATTTCTATTGAAAATAGTGAAAAGGAGGAGAAAGCTAATTCTGCTGGTAAGTCTTCTGGCAAAGCCAGCCAATTCATCCCAACTGGAGAATACTCATTGTTTTCATCTTCAGACTCTGAAACAACAACAAGTCTCAAGAAAAACCTTCTCAAAGGAGATTTCTTTTCAGCTGTTAATGTGGCTTTGGAGGCTCAAATGCCTTTAGAAGCCTTGATTATCGCCATAAGCCTGAATCTGGAGAACCTCAAACAAGAGGTTTTGGGGAGCTATTTCCAAAAGAAGATTGTAGAGGAAGGCAGTATTTTGGCCAGAGTTTTGTACGCAGTTTCCACTACATCTAGTGTTACTCCTTCCACTTTTACTAGTACAGACTCTGATTCAGATGAAACCACTTCTTCAATAAACGACCTCGTGAAAAACGCCTCAGTCTCCAATTGGAAAGAAATTGCCTATGCAATCCTCTCCTATGTCAAAGACCCTGTTCAGAGAAACCAATACCTCTCTAGTCTTGGTGACAGGGTGCTTACTTCTTCTGAAGTGAAAGATTCTCGAAATAACGCCATTCTCCTTTATTTTGTTGGTGGTCTGTTAAACAAGTTGGCTTCTATTTGGCTTGACGAATTGAAGAAACAACAAGAATCCATCATCTCTTCAAAGTCTGCATCCAATCCAAAAGACCTGCCTTTTGATGTTTACTATTCACTTTTAGGCGAGCTCATTACAAAAATCCTCATTTTCAAGAAGTCTCTTGAAATTGATGGTGAGTTGCCAAACTCTAAGGAATACGAGGAATTGGTTGCGCTTATTTTGGAGTACGCTAATCATGTTGCCGAGGTTTATGATACTGAGTTGGTTGAGGCTCTTCTTAAGGTTTTGCCGGGTGGGAATGTGGAGGTGGGATTGGCTAGGCTGAGAGCGAATAGCGAGCGTGGCGACACGAGCGGCAGCGGGAACGCCGCGCAAAGCACCATGCAAAGCAGTGCGCTGCGCACTGTACGTAATGCGCAACGCACACTGCAGCGCACAGCGCAACATGCGAACGCTCTCAGCGCCTTCACAAATGAAAGCGCACCAACAATCGCGCCACGCAGCGCTGCGCAATCGAAAAAGAACCGGTCAAAATATGTTGTTCCTTCCCAAGGAAGTGCAAATCCGGCACCGGCTTTTCAACCGGCTTTCCCGAACCCAAATCCGGTTGCTCCAAACCCGGCCTTCGGTTACCCTGTGCAACCGGTTCAACCAACTCCGGTTCAACCGGCAACTCAACCGGCAACAAAATATGCACCACCAGCCGGTTCAATCGCTACAAACCCAATAAATCCGGCTTTCTCACCAGGTCCAGTTCCGGCTTATCCACCGGCCCCTACTCCGGCTTTTGGTAATCCGGCTTTTGGTCCGTCATTCATTAATACAACCGGTAATTCTCAAAGCCGGTCAACTCTGCAAAATCCTCTGACTAAGAAAAAGCCGGGTCATGAGGGGTGGAATGATTTGCCGGACAATTTCCTTTCAAAGGGGGTTAAAAAGAGAGCGGCTCCGGTCTCTGTAGCTTCTCCAATTACCCCTCACGTGCCACCCCCACCACAAAGCCCAAGTGTTGTGGGTAACGCTTTTGCTCGTAGCGCTCCGCCACAGCGCGCGGCGCAAAGTGCGCAAAGTACTCTGGGCGCGCCAAGTGCAACTCATAGTCCTTACACTGCGCACGCTGCTCTTGCTTCGCCTCAAAGCGCATTTGCGCGCACTGCGGCGCCAAACCCTTATGCCCCAAGTGCGCCTTCGCAGAGTGCGCATAGCAGCACCCCGTCTAGTAAGTATGCACCTGCTGGGGGTGTTGTTGGAACCCCAATGGGGGGTGTAGGTGCTCCGATGGGGGGTCCAATGGGAGGTCCAATGGGAGGTCCAATGGGAGGTCCAATGGGAGGTCCAATGGGAGGTCCAATGAGTGGTCCTCCAATTGGTAATGTTGGTCCCGGTGTTGGTGCTGTTGGTGCCCCTCCTACTGGACTCAGTTATGGGGGAGCTCCTGACTCTGGAAATGCCTATGCTCCTCCTCCAACTTATGGAGTTGGTCTTAGTTCAGGGCCTGCTTTTGGAGGGCCAGGTTCTGGACTCGGTTCTTCTGCTGCGTCTGTTCCACCACCTCCAAAGAGTATAAAGAAGGTTTCCGCTGGGGCTCCGCCTACTTCTGGGCCTCCTATTTCTGGACCTCCAATTTCTGGACCTCCAGTTGGTCTTGGTTCTGGTTCTGGTGCTGGTCCAAAAGTCCTCAAAACCCTTTCTTCCGAACTTGAAACCGTGAAACCAAAAATTCCTGAGAAACACGCGAAGAAAGTAGAGGACACCGAGAAACGGTTGAACGTGTTGTTTGGTCTCATCAACTCTAACCAAATCCTGGGACCGACCCTCACGATGTTGGACCAGTTGGCTGGCTTCTTGGCAGCGAGAAACATTCAGGGAGCACAGGGAGTTTACGCTCAGATGTCCGCCGAGAGAGGGGGAGAGATGGGGCAGTGGGGGCAGGGAGTTAAGCGTTTGATTCTGTTGGTTGAAGCAGGGTTGTAGGAGTGAGATAGGAGAAAAGTTAGAGGTAGGCCAGTGAAGATAGCCAATTTTTGAATTTGAGTATAGAGTGGGGGGGTAGGGGGTTGTAAGTGAGGAGCAAATGAAGTTGTCTGTACTGATTATACTTTAAAAGTAGATGATACTTTGTAGTGTATTAAAAAGGTGTGTGATTATTGTAGAGGTATTGTATGTGTGTGTACCATCATATGAGTGTTACTGATTATTGTTTACATTAGTCATTATAGTTCTCAAATTTGTGCTATCGGCTGTTAGTAGAATTTACCGGCTGGATACTGGGAGTGCTACCCAAATGGGTTGTTGAACGAGGAAACACTGATCAGCTCAGAAGCGATTCACTGGACTCTCCCCGCTTTCCGAGTCTTGAGATATTGGGACATAGATCGAACATTCCAAGGCTTTCTATCGATATTTTTCAATATAAATATATGTTGATGCTATAACCCTTATTAGTTGGTGCAGTGAGAGCTTGCATCAAACGTCATAAACAAGAACAGGAAAGATTAACCAAAAAAAAGATCTAAGTCAAAGTCTTGAGCCTTTATTTACTGTACTTAGAGAAAAGCACATGATCTATGTTATCATATGATACACCCAACTCCTTGAGCCTGTGCTATCGTTGTACTTATAACAGATCACAAATAAGCTATGCGAGAGCAAAATACTCACAATGATTAGATGTTGGTACCCCCGCCCCCTTCTATATATTAAAGCCGCCTTGAGGAAGAATCATTTTAACACAAATATGAGATGATTTCACAATTGAGAGACTTCGTGCACTCTCAATCACGCTTAATCACACCTCCAACGTGCATCCTCCAAAATTCTCGCCACAATTCTGGAACATATAAATACGCACATTTCTGCTGGCCTTTCATCAAACTAATCTTATCAAAATGATTCAAACTCGTTTCACTGCTTCAATCGCGCGCTCTGTTCTGAGACTGTATGCGCCAAACTTCTCCAAGGCTACCGGTAACTTCAGAGTTTTGAATCTTGCCAAACCAGGAAGAAAATCTTGTGGCAAGACCGCCTCTTTCCTGGCTGCTCAACTGGACCTGTTCTGCTCTTCCGGAAGCGAGTGTGAGTGCATCAACGGTGCTTAACTGTGAAGTTAGAGTTGCACCCGTGTTTGGGCTGTTTGATTTGGGGATTAGTAGTACAAGGATTTATGGTGCTAATGGTTATTGCATAGCTGGGTATTAATGAGACTTTGAGTGTTTGTAGTTATGAGAGTATAGTTTACATGTTTTAGCGGATGTACTGAGGTATCAGCATTTTTCCCTACATCACAGAGTTTTGAGCTACTTGATCAATCTGTGTATCAACGCTAAAGAGTGTATTCGGCTATTCACAATTTTACGCGTCACTTTTTATTTACGCGTCACATAAGCAAATCGATTGTAGGGTGGAGTCAATGAGGAAAATAAAGTTATGTAATTAGCTTGATATACTCTTAAAGATATCTTCTATCTTATTTGTGAAAACCGTATCGAAATCTCCTTTACAGCGAATTATACCCTCACAAACACCTTATTTCTAAGTATGAAGAATAAGAAGCCATTTTTTGAGCTGGAAGAAAGATCCCATGAAGCAAAAAGAGAATAACTTTTCAGATTAAAATCCAGATCACTGTGGTTTTTATATCATCACTGATAAAACTCCGTGTATCTCTCTTGTCTGAGATTGCACTGATCAACATGTCAAATCAGAAGACCCAACGAAATAAGTAAAAAAACAGATGAAAAACAACGGGAACAGCATTCAGATATTGATCAAATGAATTGAGTCATTCAATAGATTCCTTTTGAAACCTAGAATGCTGTGATGACCTTTTGCCACCCAAAAACATACTCCGAGCCATTTTTACCAGGCGCCAAAGAGGTCTCAAGAAAATTGGGTGAAGAGTGTGGTTTCGACAGACGGATAATATGAAAACTATAGCGTGTATGGTTATAGCTTGTGTGTTTACTTGAGCATGTCACTTTCTTGAGAACAACCTCATCAGCTACTCTAAGGGCAGAAGTACGAAGAGGTCATGCATAATCACTTTCATTCATCATAGTAAAGTAAATTGAATAGTAAGCCTTGCGAATTCACCGAATTGTCAACAAAATAACTGACAGGTGTCACAAGCACATCAAAGTCCTTCTGGAGTGATAGTATTTCGACCAAACAACTCAATTAACCTAAGGGAGCATGAAACCAGCTCGGAAAACTAAAAGAGACTGATCCGGGGTACGCATCTTCACAGCACGCTCTAAAATCACCTGTCATGCCATTATGCATAAATCCTGGTCGGCACCAATCCACTGGAAATTGAAGAAGCCATTCAAGTGGCATCAGTACGGCACTAGTTGAAGGAATTGACAGGCTGCCTTAATAGTGCCAGAGATTGACCAACCTAATTATCAACACTCGCACATTTCTATGACTTGGTTGTGATAACTGAATTCCATCAGTTGTGGTTCTTACATTCGACTCAGCTCATTCTTTGGTACAGATTGCCAGTATTTTCTCTTTGTTTTACATTCTAGAGTTTCCAGCACTTTCTCTCAACTTACATTTACTTTCAAACGGTACACTTGCGTATGGGTCAGTAGACCACTAGTCACTATGGCCACTCAGGCGTCCTACAGAGCATATATCAGATCAATAGCTTTCACCAGCTCCTAATTTGTTACGTTGCTTTAAGTTTTGAGGAATTATTCAAAGCTAAAATCTGTTGTATATACTTCTTTATTTGCTCGTCTTAGTTGATTGGAATCTACTGAATTCTACTAACACATATCTGTGCTAATTCACTCGTTCGCTTGAGCCAGTGAATCGACTTCCACTTTTACACACTTCTATAGTGACTAGCAACTCTCAACTCTTTGTTCGAATTACTCAATCGTTCAAACCAACCAATGTGATTTTCTAACTTGCTACGATCGTTGGGTCACTCATTCGAATTAACTCGCCCGCTTGGCTCGGCTCATTCGTCAACTCTTTTGCTCATTAGGTCTCACGTGCATAGAAAATTCTGGACCAAGGGAGGGGTTATAAAAATTTTTTCACCCGCAAAATTTCAACCCACAATGTTCTCCAAAGCGCTTAGAAACAACAGTCGTGTGTTCCAGCACACTGCCAGACGGTTCAACTCGGACAAAGTCAAAGGTACCGTCATCGGTATTGACTTGGGTACCACAAACTCTGCCGTGGCTGTGATGGAAGGCAAGATCCCAAAAATCATTGAAAACGCCGAAGGTTCCAGAACCACCCCATCTGTCGTTGCCTTCACCAAAGATGGCGAGCGCCTTGTTGGTATTCCTGCCAAGCGTCAGGCCGTGGTGAACCCAGAAAACACCCTTTTTGCCACCAAGCGTCTTATTGGTAGACGCTTCGAGGATGCCGAGGTTCAGAAGGATATCAAGCAGGTCCCATACAAGATTGTCAAGCACTCCAACGGGGACGCTTGGCTCGAGGCCAGAGGCGAGAAGTACTCTCCTGCTCAGATTGGTGGTTTCGTTCTCAACAAGATGAAGGAGACTGCTGACGCTTACCTCGGAAAGCTGGCTAACAACGCCGTGGTCACTGTTCCAGCCTACTTCAACGACGCCCAAAGACAGGCTACCAAGGATGCTGGTCAGATTGTTGGGTTGAACGTTTTGCGTGTTGTGAACGAGCCAACTGCCGCTGCTCTTGCCTACGGATTGGAGAAGTCTGACGCTAAAGTGGTTGCCGTGTTCGACCTCGGTGGAGGTACCTTCGATATTTCTATTCTTGACATTGACAATGGTGTCTTTGAAGTGAAATCCACCAACGGTGACACCCACCTTGGTGGTGAGGACTTTGACATTTCCCTTGTTCGTTTTATTGTTGAGCAGTTCAAGAAGGAGAGCGGCATCAACCTCGAGAATGACCGCATGGCCATCCAGAGAATCAGAGAGGCCTCCGAGAAAGCCAAGATCGAGCTTTCGTCCACCAAACAAACAGAGGTGAACCTTCCGTTCATCACCGCCGATGCCTCGGGTCCTAAGCACATCAACCTCAAAATCACCAGATCCCAGTTCGAGGGACTTGTTGATGGCTTGATCAAGAAGACTGTTCCTCCATGCAACAAGGCACTCAAGGATGCCTCTCTTTCGACCTCTGACGTGAATGAGGTGATCCTTGTTGGAGGTATGTCGAGAATGCCTAAGGTTGTTGAGACCGTTAAGAGCATTTTCGGTAAGGAGCCTTCCAAGGCTGTTAACCCAGACGAGGCCGTTGCCATTGGTGCTGCTATCCAGGGTGCTGTTTTGGCTGGTGAGGTCACCGACGTTTTGTTGTTGGACGTCACTCCATTGTCTCTTGGTATCGAGACTTTGGGAGGTGTTTTCACCCGGTTGATTCCAAGAAACACCACCATTCCAACCAAGAAGTCGCAGGTGTTTTCCACCGCCGCCGAGGGACAGACCTCCGTGGAGATTCGCGTCTTCCAGGGTGAGCGTGAGTTGGTCAGAGACAACAAGTTGATTGGTAACTTTACTTTGAGCGGCATCCCACCAGCTCCTAAGGGTGTTCCTCAGATCGAGGTGACTTTCGACATTGACGCCGACGGTATCATCAACGTGTCTGCCAGAGACAAGGCTTCTAACAAGGACGCATCCATCACAGTTGCCGGCTCTTCGGGATTGTCGGATGCCGAGATTGAGAAGATGGTAAACGACGCCGAGAAGTTCAAGGAACAGGACCAGGCCAGAAAGGAGGCCATCGAGGTCGCTAACAATGCGGACCAAAGAGCCAACGACACAGAGAAATCTTTGAACGAGTTCAAGGACAAGCTCGACTTGGAGAGCCCAGAGGTGAAGTCGTTGAAGGAGAAGATTGCCGGGATTAGAGAATTGGTTGCCAAGGCCCAGAGTGGCGAGGACGTCGACACCCAGGAGTTGAAGACCAAGACGGAGGAGTTGACAACGGAGTCGTTGAACGTGTTCAAGAAGTTGTACGAGGACCAGGCTCTGCAGCTGAAGGAGGAAGGGAAATAGGCGTGTATATAAATTTTCTGTATATATGTTTATCTTGTGAATGCGTAGACACTATGGGTGAATGAGCGGAGTGAGCAAGGTGGAATCTTATAGAGTAACGCAAACAAAACATTATCGAGTTAAAAACTGAATGAGCCAGGCAAGCGAGCAAAATGAGTTGAGCACATAATCCATCACAAGGATCGACGAAGCAAGACTAGTCAACTGGCCAGCAGACTACTAATAACTAGAACAATGCAGCGAGTGAGAAGAACTGGAAGTGGCCGATGCGCTTAGTGAGTGAATTGACGCTAGCACTAGTTGAAGTGTTTTGAGAGGCCAGGAAGGAAAAATCTTTTCAGTTGAGATAGGGAGCAAATCAATGACTCTAGTGATACAACGACAAAGGAATATCAAGGATATGTAAACGTTTATATTGCAGGTCTTCAAGATAGGCGGTCAAGACAGTTGACAGCACCTGTGGTTGGTCGATCGAATGTAAGCCCTAATTGTGGTGAATGAGGGAAGTAAACGAGAAGAAAGCTCATCGAATATATTCAGCGAAAAGCTGGACCTTTCACGAGGAATGGCAGTTTACTTTAAGTTTCAATAGGGTGCTTAGTTGTGTGAGTTGGCTCACTATTTTCGCAGATTGATTTTCTCCTGAGTATCGACTTGCAAGAACAGTTCAAACAGCTTAAAAGGTCGGAAAGCCCAGCAGGTTCCAAAATCCACTAAAGGGTGGCAAATAATACATCAGACACTAGTTTGCGTGTTTTCAAATTTCAACTTCCAAGGATACTTCAGGGTCCAAAGAATGTACAATGCAACTCAAGTCGAGTGAGATCACTGGGGCTGGCTCTGACATCAAAGGTCTCACAATTTGCGATGAATACTAATATAGATTAGTGTAACATATAAATATAATATCGGTAACAAATATATGCCAAAGCCGCAATAACAAAGTAGTGCCTGTGTATAATCTCACAGATCCTGTAAGCAATTCAACCCAGCGAACACCGTTAAAACGTTATGGCAGCAAATACCAGCTGATACAGAAACAAAGGAATTTATCCTTGAATCCAAGATGTTATATTCAAGTATATAGTGGACATGCATGGATACAAAATGTATGGTGTCCATGGATATGAGGACCCACGCACAGAGAGACGGGCCTACTTTGAGTTTGTACCATAGATTGAGCGATGCCTTGGTACCACCTCGCTTAAGCATAATTTTTTTAGTTGTGTTTCACCACACCGTTGGGGAAATTATAATTAGAACTATAGGAAATGAGATTGCACGAATTCCTGCCAAAAAGAATCGCAAAATGCCTGGATGTACCTAAACGGCGTATCATTGCATGCCGGATCCCCTTATATTCCGTTCATTCCGCTACCTGGGCTTGGCCAATTCTTGGATCTTATCTGGATATGTCGGCATGCATGGACCCTACACTTGTCTTGAGACTTCTAAATATATCAGATGAGGAGTCGTTGAATCAGCCAACGTACTTTTTCATAAAGTGTCGATATTGATGACATAAAGCAGCCTTTGCGTAGATACTTATAACTTCCATTACCCTGTGCATTCCACTAAGGAACAAGAAATATCCATACAACAATCACCAATATGCCTTACAAACCCCCAGAATATGAAGAAGACCCTGATCCCGACGCATGGGATGCAAGGATCATAAAAACTGGGTGTGCAAAGGAGAACTTTGATTTGCAAATGTGTTTCGCCGATTTACATGACTGGCGCAAGTGTACGGAGCAGGTAAGCAAGGCACGATCCTTCATTTACAATGGAATTCAGGATATAACTCCTGAGTTCCGCTATTTTAGCAACTTCTCAGTCTCAACTCTTTGAAGATTCAATTAGGAAATACTAACAAGATGAACGCATTCAAAAAGTGCTGGAAAGAACACGAGAAGAGTGTTGGAAAGAAGTAGTTCAACGGATAGAACTTGTACATAGTCCCTGGATAATATCAATACTTCTAATTGTTGGGAATGTAGGCACTCCAAGGCGTTCCCATGGATTGGGGCGGCGCCCATGGTAGCACGGTATTTTCGGCTGTTCCGAGGGTGCATACCGGGGGGTCCCATAATAAAATGTAGTCAGTTTGGTAGGCAGACGCATGGCCCATGCAGCTTTCCGAGGGCACCGGGATCGGAGCATTCCACAGGTAACCTTGGAGTTTATCCAGGCGCAATACATATATATACCGGATTCTATCCATCAATATCCCACACTCCAATGTCCGGTTACGACGTCGAAGCTGGCCATCTGTCCAGACTGTCGGACGACTTGGAATACGTTAACCGTTTTGCCTATAATAACACTCAGAACAGACACTCTCGTTCTGGTCTGTCGGAGAATCCTTTCGCTCACGCCGATGAGTCTCCTCTCATGGATTATGCCCAGCGTCCTAAACCCATCTCTCGTCGGTCGGTCATAGGTGTCGTTTGTGGTGTTGTTTTGATTTGGCTCGTGGCTTTGGTCACTTACGCCAGAGTTCCTCAAGGAATCAACACTTACAAGAATTATAACACTTCTACTGCTTTTGGATTGAACCATTCGGAAGCTTCTCTTTCTTCAGATTCTACTTCCTCTTCTTCCTCTTCCTCCTCTTCTTCTCTCTCCACCCTCACTCCTCTCACTCTTGAGGAATACCGTAGCGGCTCCTTCTTTGTTTTTGACAAAAACCACAACTTCATCTCCCCCCCATCTGACCACAAGTCTTCTTCCGATGAAGGCCTCTACATCACCGCCCGCACGCCCTCTGGTTACGCCGCCAAAAAAATGGGAGACCCATCTTTCTCCAAACACCTCATCTCTGCCCTGTTTTCCTACAATGGCTCTCTTCATGGCGTTGACTCTGCGGACCCTTCGCACGACCTCAAACACGTTTTGGTCCTGACCAATAAAGAGACCCAGTGGCGTCATCTGAGCTTCAGCGAGATGTATCTCTTTGATGTTGAGCAGACTTCTTACACTCCTCTTCTCGAAGTGAACGGAGCTGTTGCCCGTGTCAGTTACGCGTGCTGGTCGCCAAAGTACAACTACGTCTCTTTTGTCTACGCCAACAATGTTTACATTAGAGAAATTGCCACTGGTAAAACCACCCAGGTGACCTTTGACGGGGACAAGGACATCTTCAACGGGAAGCCTGACTGGGTTTACGAAGAGGAGGTTGTTGCTCTGGACCGTTTCTTGTTCTGGCTGCCAAACGAAGAAAATGTTGTGTATGTTAAGACCAACGACACTAATGTTCCTGTTTATGAGATTGACTACTATACAAAGAATACGGAATCAAAATATCCGACCCATCGCCCAATAAAGTACCCGAAGCCGGGTTACGCCAATCCTGAATTGGCGGTTGTCAACTACAACATTCAGGAGGGAACGTCGCACGTGCTCAGCCACGAGGACGAAGCGGGTAAGGCTCTTGGGAAGGAGTTTATTGTATATGATGTGTTCTGGCTCAACGACAACGATTTCATTGTCAAAGAGTCTGACCGTGAGTCCAAGCTTCTTCACTACCGGTTTTATGACCACAATCTTGGCTCTTCTTCTGTGTTCAAGACTGTTGACGCTGCCAAGGAGTTTGGCGGCTGGGTGGACAAGTCGAAGGTTGTGGTCATTCCTAAGAACCTCGATCTTGGCAGATCCTCTGACGGGTACATTGACCTTTCCATTGACCTGAAAGGATATGCTCATGTAGCGTATTTCGAGTCCAAGAGTGCTTCACCTAAAAAAGTTTTCACTGTTGGTGACTACGATGACAAGGCCGAGCATATGGCTTTCGACTACGAAAAGAATGTGCTCTATTTCACTTCTGCAAAACAGTCTTCCATGGGGTCCCACCTCTACAGTGTTGAGGTTGACCTTGAGCTGTCTCCTAAGGTTGTCGCCCTTACTGACGACTCCCAATTGGGCTACTACGAGCCTTCCTTCTCGCCTAGTGCCAAGTACCTCAGCTTGGGTTACAAGGGTCCTAGACTTCCAACGCAGCAGCTTATTGATCTCCATTCTGACAATGAAAAGTTTTTTACCAACGTCAAGCTGGTTATCGACACCATGTCTGTTGAGCGTGCGCACAAGCGTGTGGCGGTTCCGACTAAACAATACCTTGAGATTGAGGTAGATCCAAAGACCAGCCTCAAGGTGAATGTGATCGAGACTCGTCCTTCCAACTTCGATCCACTGAAAAAGTATCCACTTTTGGTTAACTTCTACGGAGGCCCTGGGTCGCAGAGAACCCAGGCCCAGTACAATGTGGGGTTCCAGGACGTTGTTGCTTCGTCGCTCGATGCGATTGTCTTGGTGATCGACCCAAGAGGAACAGACTCCAAGGGATGGGGGTTCAGAAAATGGGCCCGCAACAAGATGGGGTACTGGGAACCTCGTGACATTATTGCTGCTACCAAGAAGTACATTAAGGACAATGGCTTTGTTGACGAGGAGAAGGTTGCTGCATGGGGATGGAGTTACTCCGGCTTTGTGACATTGAAACTTCTTGAAGTTGATGCTGAGAACGTCTTCAAGTACGGAGCTGCAGTGGCTCCTGTGACAGACTGGAGATTGTACGACTCTATTTACACAGAGCGGTACATTGGAACCCCAGAAAACGATCCCGAGGGTTACAAGTACGCCACTGTGGGAGCCTCTGACGGGTTCTCTTTTGGCAATTTCAAGGAGAAGAAGCGGTTTTTGATTATGCATGGGACGGGGGACGACAACGTACACATTCAAAACACTTTTACTTTGCTTGACAAGTTAAACTTGGCGGGGGTCGAAAATTTCGACATGAAGATCTTTCCAGACAGTGACCACAGTATTTACTACCACAATGCTAACACCATTGTGTACGACAAGTTGTTCAGCTGGTTCAAGGACGCGTTTGCGGGAAACTTGGACAAGTTGAGTGGTTGATACTTTACGATTTACGATATTAATAGATGCATTGCTTTTTTGTACAGACTTTATATATACACCATTTCGTTGTTGAGTTGGTTAGTAGGCTACTTCTTTGATTTGTTAGTCAACCTTTCGATTAGTAGCTATCCAGCTAGTTGGTCGATTACCAATATGATTTAGCTTCAAAAGTGCGTTCAAAGTCTGACTTGTGCTTCTATGAACATGATCACGTTATATTGATAAAAACACTCAGCACTAATATAATGTCATTGTCCTTGACACCAAGCTACAACAAAACGTCTATTTTATTGAATGTTTACAAAAAGTGACCCTTCAAGATCTCAGGTGCATTTTCTCATACCATTTTGAGTACTATTGGAAATGGCCAGATAGATGTACACCAAAACCCGATTGATGGTGGGAGCAGCTAGACAGATATACACAGGCTATACAGATAATCTGCATACTGAAAAATTTGCATCTATTATATCTGATAGTTGATATACACTGTAAGATGTGCTTCGCTCGATTCAACCAACCCACCGTCTCGCATTTCTAAAAACTCTCACCCACGGACCATATCCCTCCCAGCCCCGCTCCACCTCCTCACTCATCCAACTATTGGCCCCTCCCCTCACAACACGCTCCGGGTGCGGCATCATCGCCAAAACACGCCCGTTGTCACTGCATACCCCAGTCACCCCATTAGGCGATCCGTTAGGATTGTACGGATACACCTCTGTCACTCCCCCTCTATTATCCACATATCTAATAACCCCCTTTCCACTCTCCTCGAAAGCTTCTAAGCTCTTCCCATCAAAGCTTGCTCTTCCCTCACCATGCGCCACAACAATAGGCAACTTCAGCCCTCCCATACCCTTCAAAAATATGCACTTATCCCCCTCCTCAACCCCAACCATGGTAAATCTCGCTTCATATTGCTCGGAAACGTTGCGTTCGAAAACTGGCCAGTTCTCCGTCCCCGGAATGAGCTCCTGGACACGTGACAAAAACTGGCACCCATTGCACGCGCCGAAAGCAAACGTGTCTTTTCTTTCCTTGAAAAACCGCTCAAACTCCGCACGCGTCTGCTCGTGGTACAATACCGTTTTAGCCCACCCGTTGCCTGCTCCGAGAACGTCGCCGTACGAAAAACCGCCGCATGCAGCCAATCCAACGAACAGGTCCAACAGCACGTGACCAGAGACCAAGTCCGACATATGCACGTCCACTGGCGTAAATCCAGAGTCCGCGAAGCACCATGCCATTTCGGCCTGACCGTTGACCCCCTGCTCGCGAAGAATTGCCACTTTGGGCTTTTCAGAAAGCAGAATAGGGATGGTCTCCTGAGGAGTGTAAGTGAGCTGGTACGAGAGACCAGGGTCTTGGTCGTCCAGGACATTATCAAGTTCCTGTTTGGACGTGGCAGGGTTATCTCTAAGGGCCTGCATTTTGTAGGAAGTTTCAGACCATGTTTTTTGAAGTTTGGCTCTAGTGCTTTCCAACACAATCTTTTTGTTGTGGGAAACAGTTACTTTCCCGGAGCCAAAAAGAGGGGTACCAACGATACTCACGTTATGTGCTGGCACTCCGTGACTAGAAAACACCTTTTTGAATTCCTCGAAAAAGTCTCTTTTGATCTGGAAAACACCTCCCAACTCCTCATTGAAGAAATACGCCAACTGGGAAATATCCCCCTCATAGCCAACTTCCAAGCCACAACGCCCAGCAAAAGCCATCTCGAGCATGGTCACGATAAGACCACCATCAGACCGGTCGTGGTACGCCATTACGTGCTCTGTCTTGTGCAACTCAAGGCACGCCTCCAAGAAGCCTTTGAGGAGAGCGTTGTCAACTTGAGGAACAGCACCGCCTACCTCATTGTAAACTTGCATAAGAGCGGAGGCCCCTAATGCATGGCCTCCCAAATTAACGAGGACCAACACCAGGTCCGGGTCACGGACCAACGTAGGAGTCCAAGTTTTGAGGGTATTAGAGACGGCAGAAAACGCTGTAACTACAAGACTGAGGGGTGAGATCACCTGTTTAGACTCTCCGTCGTCTTTCCACAGCATCTTCATCAGAAGACTATCTTTACCCACAGGGATGCTCACGCCCAACAGAGGACACAAATCGATTCCTACGGCCTGGACTGCTTCATAGAGCCTTGAGCCTTCTCCTGGGTGGCCTGCTGCGCTCATCCAGTTGGCGCTCAATTTCACGTGCTGCAACAGCAAAAAGTCCGCTGCCACCAAGTTGGTAAGCGCCTCGGCAACACACATCTTTGCCGATGCTGCGGCGTCAACTAAGGCAAGAACGGGGCGCTCTCCCAAGGCCATGGCTTCACCGGTGCGGTCGGTTACCTGGCCTAAACTGGTTGCTGTAACACCAACGTCAGCAACAGGGACCTGCCAAGGACCAACAAACTGGTCACGATCGACCAATCCTCCCACACTACGGTCTCCAATTGTGATGAGGAAGCTTTTGGAGGCCACCGAAGGGAGTCTAAGAACACGGTCCAAGGCCAGGCTCAAGTCTGCAGACACAGCCTCATTTGAGCCCAAATTTGGCCCGATGGTCTTATCACGGCGAGTGAGTTTGGGGGCGTTACCGAAAAGAACACTCATATCGAGATCGATGACGTTAGTGTCAAAAAGACGATCTTTGACCACTAATCTTTGTTCGGCGGTAACATGGCCCACAACCGCGTATGGACACCGTTCTCTTTTGCAAACGGACTCGAAAAATTCAACGTCTTGTTGCTTGATGGCCAAAACGTACCGTTCTTGCAGCTCATTGCACCAGATCTCCATAGGAGACATTCCTGGGTCCAAACTCAAAATCTCGCGCAACTCAAACTGCGCACCAAGGCCGTTATCATGAACCAACTCCGGCAATGCGTTGGACAAGCCGCCCGCGCCCACGTCGTGGATCAGGAGAATTGGGTTGGTCTTCATCGAGGCACACGCGTTGATCACTTCCTGGGCTCTGCGCTCCATCTCCGGGTTACCTCGCTGCACAGATGCGTAGTCCAATTCGACGTTTGTATCCAGCGCTTGGACCAGGGAGGCCGCGCCGCCGCCAAGACCAATAAGCATGTTCTGCCCTCCCAAAACTATGACTGCGTTACCTGGCTCCACCTTCCCGTTTTTGAGGGCCAAACTAGGGCGAATCAGACCCAAGCCGCCTGCCAACATGATTGGCTTGTGATACCCCCTCGTCTCACCCCCTACTTTTTGAGTGTACGTACGGAAATAGCCGGTAATACATGGCCGACCAAACTCATTGTTGAACGCTGCCGAGCCAATAGGCGCCTCCAACATGATGTCCAAGGCCAGGGCCACATGGCTTGGTCTTCCAACGGACTCTTTTTCCCAAGGTTGGACATAGCCAGGAATTTCTAAATTTGAGACCGAAAATCCAGCCAAACCAGCTTTCGGCTTCAGGCCTCTTCCAGTGGCCCCTTCGTCTCTGATCTCCCCTCCAGAACCGGTGGCAGCACCGGGGAAGGGGGAAATTGCAGTAGGATGATTATGCGTTTCCACCTTGATGAGTGTGTGCACTTTCTCTCTGATCGCAGACCACTCTTTAGATGTCTGGTCTGGGCTGAAGAAAGAGCCTTCGGGGCCCTCGAAGACCGCAGAGTTGTCCAGGTAAGCAGAGACGGTGTGCTGGGGGTTTTTCTTGTGGGTGTTGCGGATCATCGAAAACAACAGCATCGGCTGGACCTCCTCGTCCACAACCCACAGAGCATTGAAGATTTTGTGTCTGCAATGTTCGGAGTTGATTTGGGCGAACATGAAAAGCTCCACATCGGTAGGGTTACGCCCCATCTTGGTTACGAACGCATCCACAAGATACTTGATTTCATTGCTGTCGAAAGCGAGACCGAGGGAGGCGTTTGCCTTGGCCAAGGCGGCCTCAGGATCTACAGAACCAACCAACTCGATGCTGGTAAGCGGTCTAGGCTGCAGCACGCTGAAGACGTCCTCAGCCTTTGGGAGTTCGTTGAGGTAGAGAGCGTCAGTCATTCTGTCAAAAACAGAGCTGAAAAGAGCGAAGTTGGGTCCAAAATGTGCTTCTAACGGCTTGTTAGAAACAACATAGAGAGCCAAACCACGCTCAATGCGCTCAACTTGCTTGAAACCAGCAACGGACGCAATATCTGTTGCCTTGGACAGCCACGGGGAAATGGTGCCTTTTCTTGGGAGAATGGTCACAAGATAGACATGCTTGTCGGAGGTGGGAGGGGGATTTTGAGAAAGTGAGCCGAGAAGTTCGGCCTCACACTTCGAGGGGGTGTGGGGAGTGCCGTATTCAAGAAGCTGCTTGAGAAGATCGGTGTTTGCAGAGGTGAGGGGGGAACTGACAGACACATAATGAACATAGGCCAGCGCCACGTGCGCCACGACAGGAGAGCCTACTTTGGCATCAATGTCTGCGGCAAGGTTCGCAAGACGAAAGTCCGAAAGCGCCCTGTTGCCGGGGATCGTGAGCATGGTGTGAGTTGGGATTCTTGGTGTAGGCTCGATCGTCTCGAGTCACTGAAAATTTTCGATGAGATCTAAGCGCACGCGGATGCCATAGTAGGATTTTTACTCATTGAGAAGAATTCTAGTTTTCATTGATTTTGCAATTGTTTTGTGATTGAAACGGGCTATCATTTCGCGTGATTGCTTGAGTGTTTTTTTGTGCGCCTATTGGTTATTTATTGGTGTTTAGAAGTGCTCTAGATGGTGGTACAGGAAGATGCATGAAAAATTTGGAGATGATCGTAATGATCAGTTGGGGTAGCTTTATACATGATAAGGTGTGACAGTCAGTGATTTTGGTTTTCGATTGTAGAGTTTCCATTTAGATTTGGGTTGTATGTGAGGTGTTAAACAAGCTTAATTGCGTTAATCGTTTGGGTAGGTACTAAGCATACGCTTAGGAAGAGGAGTTCACTTGATTTTGAGTCACTCAGAAAAGATCTAGGTGGGGTGAAAGTTGTGGGCTCAGAGATGTATATAGCTTTGTGTTTTAGGATGTGCTCAAAGGCTCTGTTCTTGACGTAGTAGCATTTACGAACGAAGAATAGTATACTTTGAGGAACTGTCGTGGCCGACTATTGTAATAGTTATTTACAAATAAATAAGCCTTCTAATTTTTGTCATTACAGTGTTTCTTATTGGCATCAGAAAGAGTGGTAATACAGTTGAGACAACGATACAAGGACGACTTTTTTCGAAGTGGATTTACACTTAGTGATATTGTATAAACTATTAAAAGCCTTAAGAGGCCCCAGAATACTCTCATTGATTGAATTGCATAAGTCCACTGCTACGATAGAACGAAGTGTAGATGCACCTCTAAAATCAGCAATAATCCATTGATTCGAATTTAAAGATTTGGTTTTGGTAAAGGAAGGTGCTACCACTAATTTAAGACTTTTAGGAGATGGAGGCACTCCCCAGAGCTTCGATTTTATGACTAAACAGATTGCGCGGACATACAAATCACATACAAAACTACTCACAAACGAATAGTGCCTTCAGGCCGAAAAACTGACTTAGCACCTCGCCTAATATTCATTTTCTTTATCTTAAGGCGTTCTTACAAGAATCAGAGCATGATTAGACAGCATATACCTTATATATCCGCTCGGATTTACCCTATTTTCGTTGATCCGACCGGATTTACAGATCGGATTTATACAGCTAAACTTTGACAGCTTCAGCAGCTCTATCTAAACTTAATAACTGACAGCTGGTTCACTTTTTCTCCCAAACTATAGACATGATATAGATATAATTTTATTCGTGAGTTTACACAAGTATACACGCTCATTAGCATATAATTTATTGATAGTATTTTGCTAGTCCAGCGTATCCACTTCTGCGTCACACACAGCCTCGGATGTTCACAAAAAGTTTATATATGGGGCCGTCCCATCTTTGTAAGATCTATAAACTCTTCACATAACCATACTCGATGATGAACTTACGATTGGAAGCTGGCCTTACCCGTCCCGAATTTCCGCAATCTCGGAAAGAGGCCTGCAGAGAAGCCCGTGGTGTACGAAGAGAGCTTCCCAGAGAACACAGACAGATAAAAAGAGAACTTCACAGAGAACGCAGAGAAGAAAAACGAGAGCAAAGACAGGCTAGAAGAGACCAGAGAGCAGAATTGAGAGGAACAAGAAAGTTGGTAAATCCTTTATCTTCAGACGGATATCATCCTCGAGCTAGACATGACGAGGAGAGTCATAGGGGAAATATAGAAAGCACTTCTGAAAACACAGAATCCATTGAATCTGAAAGCATGTCGTCTCCTGCAAGACCTACTGCTCCTAGGACCAGAGTTATCGCCGACGAGTTGGACGTCCCGCCACCCTCGTATGAAGAGGCTGTATCCTCACCGTTGAGTGCTACAGAACAGGCCTTTGCCTCTGGGTCTTCGGCTTCCCCACAGCAAATGAACCATCGATTTCACGCACACAGACCTCCGAACACACCAAGAACTTCTCCTAATACTCCTTGGATATACCCAAATAACTACACGTGCTTCAAGTGCCACAATACCGGCATAAAACTCAAAAATAACCTCCAGTGTAAAGACTGCTGGAGGAATTTTGCGCCTGGAAGCAGATACATCCGGAAAATCAACTCGGCCGACGTCCCCAACACCACTGGAAGACCATTGGTGTTGCACCCGGGAGACCCCGCGTTGGGGGGAGTCCAGTGCGGCGCATGTAGGGGGGAAGGGGCCATAGACATGGTTCTTTTTACAGACCAGTGTTTTTTGTGTGGTGGCATAGGGAGGGTTAAGTACTTGGGATGATATGTAATGATGATATGACACCGATTATCTGATCACAGTAGGAAGCATACTTTGAGATGGATTAAGTACAAAATAGTAAGCTTGTGGTGATCAATGTTTTAGTTGGTTTGTTGGGGCAGGTTTTATAATATCGTTTAGGGGCAGTTTGTAGTTTAATTAAGAGTTTATTACCGTTACTGAATAGTAGCCTATACTTCAATCACGAAATGGGTTGGAGATCAACATGGCTAAGATTATTGACCGGATTTAAGTTTGTTCATCGAGGTAGACTCGTGATCATGATACTTGTTAGTGTGAGCTGTAGAGCAAACTCTACTACAACAAGCATATCTGAAGTGGGCGGTACCCAATAATGTGGTAGGTATATAATATGTGACAAAACTCTCAATCTACAACACAAAAACGTGAATCATTTCAAAGGTAACAAATAGTAGCCGAAGGCTACACAACCGCAAACACAACTTTTTTCAAGAAATTCAAATATAATCCAGTTCTTGATATCAAAATGTGCAGAAAGACAACTCATAAAATTGTGACCATGGCAGGTTCTTACACCTATTCATGTTATAAGATGGTATCTAGGCATGATAGCAAGAAAAAGATACACGTTCGCATATATGTCACTTGCTGTCACACCTAGTATACTCAGCTACTCCATAATGGTTTTACACCGATTTGAAGAGCATTTCAAAAAACAAAAATGCCAGCTAATAGTGTTAACGCATAGTATTCAAAGACTAATAAACTGGGTATCAAGAATGGTATACTCCATGGTATACACTGAAAGGTATTTTCCATGGAAACGTTAGAAAAATGATTAATATATATTAATCACTTATCGTCTATAAAACAATTCATTAAAACCAAAAATTGGGTACTCCACTGAAAAGTAGAGCAGAGATTCCACAATGGCGGGAATCATTCAGCTCTTCCCTGAAGCTAACAAGACACACGTGCTGTAGTTCGTGTTAGATTATCCACAAAACTCATTGAAACTCAAAAAGAGAGTGGCCAAAGTTCGTATACTTGAACTCTTATTCGTTCAGTTTGAATATCATGCTTTCTTATAGTCGAGGTGGTAACAAAGTCCTCACTGACTTTGACAAGAGTGTTAGTGCTCATTAGGTGAATCTTCATAGGCTCGATAAAAGTGTTAACAGTCGTTAACTTTGCCTAGTATTAATTCTTTAGCTTAGCTTGAAGACAATGATCCCGTGTGGCGAAATTACTAACACAATCTTCACTCGCTTCGCTTCGTTCAAGAAACTTGTGTTAGTATCTTGGCCCCCTCCATAAAACACTCGCCCCGTCGTCAGCCTCAAACCTCGCTGGCCTATCAAAAGCTATCTTTCCAAACCCTTCCAAGCGTCTATGATTCTTAGGAAACTTTCTTCCCACCCAAGCCAGCTCACCAAACAAATACATGGACAGGTTCAAAGGAAACACGCGTGCCACATAGCGTCTAAACACCCGCCAGTTATGAACAACATCATACGGCACCTCTGGCTGTTCAAAGATCATATTTGCGACATTCAACATCAGATATACTGCAGATTTCAAAGGAATCAGCGAGCCCATTCTAATGAATAAAAGACACATATATACACACCAGGGCCACAAAGAAGAGCCAAAAAACACAAAATCAAAAAAGAGTACCATAGGAAGCACAATAATCTCATAGTGCAGCAATACAGACACCGCACACACCTGGAGATACTTGATAAGAGGTCCAGCAGCTACAATCATGGGGCTTCTAGGACTGAAAATGTGAGTTACCGAGTAATTGATTGCATTCATGAACCCATAAGAAGCAAATGGAAGCAATTTGAAAAAACTGGCTGGGGTGAGAAGCCATAGAAAGGCCACTAAAAGTAGGTGAAAGTTCTCGGACATCACTAGGGGTTTACGCAGACCGACAAGCAGACGGCCTATTAAAAGCGACAGAAAACTCGTTATGATGCTTAGAACCGTGATATAGTATACAGGGATCGAGACAAGATACAACTTGGCCCATAGTAGGGGGTATATACAGGTAAGCACGGTGGTCACGAGATTGGAGGTTGCAGAGACATAGGAGAGTAGGAGTGTAAGCTCTGGGAAGGTGCGGATAGTTTGGGCTAGCTCGGGGGGCAATCGAAGGTCTCTGAGCACCTCCATGGTTGGCTTAAGAGGCTTGCATTAGCTGCATGACTGCCCTTACTGTGTATGCATTAGACGGGGTAAGAAGGCAGGGTAAAGAGGGTGGGCGTAAGTACATCTGTGATGTGTTGAGTTCGAGAAGTAGATGCTTTTTTTGATCTGTTTTTAGATCTGTGTACATTTTTGGCAGTTACATGGAGTGTACACAGATTGTTAAAGCAGTGTGCATCGTTATGCATGAGAGTCAAGCTTTCCTTCGTGTATATTATACACTCTAATGAGCTTCATTTGGCCAGCCAATATAAGTCGAGAAGAAAGCAGGTAAACACCTATATGCTGTTGAGCGTTTCTTTAGATTTTCGGCCAATTGATCTTGGTAACACTGATTTTCCTGGTACTACTTTTTGTGCTATTTGAAAGGGTCTATTTTGACAGCATCTGCAGAGCCCATCATGGAAAGGATGCTCAGCGATCTCACTATCTAATTGTAAGCCAAACACAGTGGTTACCGTTCTTAAGTAGTTTTTGTAATGTAAGGTACTTTAAGACAAGCATCTGTTTATCGTCCATTCTTTTTTGATCATTGGATGTATTTTCTACACACATCTGACCAACCTTCAAAATATTGACTGACCAGCATAGAATAGAAAGTATGTAGGTGCGCACCTTTACACTCCAAGCATCTCTCGGCGAGAGACTTCTTGATTTCTCGCGAAGAGTATCTCTGGTGATCTCAGTGAAATGTCTTAGCTATGTTGGTGTATATGGAGGTGTAGGTACCGAGAAAAATATAGGATATATAGGGACTGTTTGCGTATCTGAGGGTGGCTATTTTTGAACTCAGTATGCGGTTGTTTCGATGAAAATGTTGAATTCTGTAGGGGTTCACGATAGTATCTGATATGACTATTTCACATTGTGTAGACTGGATAGATTATGGACAAATAGAAAAAGTTATGCTTATACATGTTTCAGGTGATAAGCATTATATCTTCACTAGCTAGAATTGCCCTAGAATCGCCGAGTCAACAAACGCTGCCGTCTTTCTGAATCTTGTTCTCAGGGTGTAACGTTGCAGGATCAATCAAGTTACTTGTGGTAGAGAATGAGAATTTATAGGCCCTAGAGTGCTACTTCGATGTTTTATACTGATTGGGTTAATATCGTGTGTATTCGATCTCTCATGTTTGAAACCCTGCGCCTTTCCTTCCTTGGTTGGGTGGCAAACGAAAAGAATGACTGTGGCCCATGGACAGCAAAGAAATGATAGAAAGTTCTAGTACTTATCGACGAACGGTTCAAGTGTGTCTACGAAGCTAGTAACAAACGTAAAATCAGTAATTATTCAGAATTACCTCCAGTAAACTCACTTCTCATTATCTCATAGTTGCCTCCTTGGCATAGAAATGAGATGTGTACAAAGTCTACGTCTGCTGAAGAAGAGGAAACCGGCCAGTTTTGTTGAGTTCACCGATTCAAATCCATACACCCGCTTTTCAACCCATTATTAGATCCAAGAAAGAGCAGATTTTCTTCCATCTTTTCTGAGCCTTAGAGAGTGGTTTCTGCTTAGTCTTGGCGTTCAAACTAGCAAACGTTCTTGGCCAGGTTCGTACTGGCTCAGCGTACCACTGTCTATGATAACGCGAGTTTCTGTCGGCCTCCTCATCAAGAGTGGACTGATCTAGCGGCATTTGGTAGATTCGATGAAGATTCAATTTTCGTTTCTAGAAATAGGGCTTTAGAGAAAAGTAAGGAGCAGAGTAAGGGATACCAAAACTTTGAACCTGTAAACAAAGAAAACTAATAGAGTCCCTCACTGTTGAAAGTCAAGCTTTCTAAGAGTGGGGAAAGTGTTTGAGTATCTTCTTCTTGCCACACGCAATGACTGGTGTTCATCTCAAGAAGAGCAGATGAATTTGGTGCAAATTCAAGCAGATCCAAGTCAGAGTCAAACATCTCACTTTCATCATCACTTTCATCAAAAAAATGTACATTTTTTGATTGGGTTAGCACTTCTGGATGATTTCCAATGTTCTTCATGCTCAAAGGGGAATTTGCACTCTCCACTTTGACAATCTGAGCTTTATCGTCCGTCAGAATCCAACAGGGATGATCATTCTCCTCGTCGCTACCCGATGCTATAGATTTCGAGCTGATAAGAGTTTTTACCAGTTTTTCAGCCTTGTTGACAGCAAGCGAGGTAGCCATCGGTTTTGTCTTTCTTGAGAATTTCCCGATCTTTTGGTCATTATTCGGAAATCGAATAGTTGCCATTAAGAGGAACATGAATATTTGATTTAACATTTGACTCTCATCGCGTGTAGTGATTTGTGTGTACATTGGTGTTATGAAATTTCCAAATCAGTAGAGGGAGTGAGACGGAGGTTGTGGCGATTAGGCGAGGAGAAGAAAGCTCGATATATGTCATTCAGAGAGTGCTAATGCCTCCTGTTTATGTGCACTGTTTATGCCTGTAGGATTGCATGATGTGAGTATTGGTAATCTACTTCTGAGCATGAAGGTTGTAGTAAAGCTGCTAGGTAACAAGAAATGACAACAAAGTCGATATGAAAGGGAGTCTGGGTTATTTGGATCTGTGAAGCTCTCCAGAATGTTTTTCAATTTTCGGATCTGGTACAAATTAGGACCAGTTGTTAATGATAACCATCCTTTAATGTATTACCTTGTTTACAAGCGCAAGCCTATAATTGCGTTGGATTCTGAGTTTCGTCTCCTTAATCAAAGTTATAGCTATACAAATCGAGCCACTTCTCTTCCAGAAGATCTACAGCGTTAACAAGAGACGGATAACGAGCGAAAGACCCTAAAGTATCTGGAAACTATAGGCGCCCTTCAAATGCAATGATCTTTCGTTATTGAGCTCAAGCAAACTCTCCCAGGTAAGCCACAAATTACACCCATGAACTTGCGAAGCCAAACACTCCAGACGTCAAGATATAAATGTACACAAGTAAACCAACCAAGACTCAAGCAAGAGGTCTTACCATTTTCGTAACAAAAAAGCACTGAAAAGACCCAGATTGAATCCTATGGTGTATCAATCTTGAGATTCAACTGGATACACCACAAAAAACCATCTAACTCTACCAACTTTCTTCACTAATAAATAACCACCATCTTATGAAATTAAGTTTATATCGTCTTTCAACAAATCACTATTTAGTTCTTGTAGTTACCGATTTACCCCAGCTCTAGCGTCCTCGCTTATGCACGTGACTCAAAAGCCAAGCAGACAATATTGCAAAACCATACACGCCCCCACACGAACAACCGACAAACACGCGAATTATTGTTAAGTGATTGAGCCGTTTTTTTATTGGATTCACTTGACTTTTTGAGTTGTTTATTTTGTTGGATTGATTGATCGAGTATTCGACTTGTGAATATTCGAGTTCTTGTATCTTTCGTTGATACACTCTACGATATCAGGAAACTTTTTATCGACAAATACCCTGACAGACCTATACAAAAGCATATCAAGGCAATAACCAGATACTTTTACTTGGATATCCTCAATCCTTTATACGCTAATTCGGGCCACATCTATCCGACTGACTTGGATTATTGTGCTACTACTGGACTATTGACTCGTACTTGACTCAATTCGGTCCCTTGCTTTACTGTTACAGAGGAGCGTTGGACTTTCAGCTTATAATCTGAGGCATTTACAACCGATCCCTTATCTGATTGTTCGTTCTTTAGCCACTTTCTGAGAACATCTACTTCGTACCTTTACCCAAGTATTTACGCAAGTGCATTTTCTGTTGATCCATCATTGTCTAGTTATCTTAAGAGTGACTCTGATCGTTGACTTCCTAGCATCTTTCAGCCCCTCTCATTTGTCCTCTTCTTTTGATTAGGCCAAACCTACGCACCCCCAGATTCGCTCCGCTCATCACTGATCGCTCAGTCCGCGCTCATGTTTAATTTCGACTATTCCCGTGAAATAACCCCCCACGCCCAACAACTCCAGGCAACCATGAACGCCGCTCAGCTTGCCGGCCAACGCAACATGCACTTCCACATGCAACAGCAACAGGCCCAAGCTCAACAGCAAGTTCAGGCACAGCAAGCCAAGCCCCCTCTTAAAGCTCATCGTACTATCGATGATCCTAAGGTGTTCAGCTGGGTCATCGAACTTACGTACGGCCCCAACAAAGAGCAAGCGCTTCTTGAGTTGGGCAAGAAACGTGAGCAATACGATGACTTGGCCTTGGTGTTGTGGTACCTGTACGGAGTAATGACTTCTCTTTTGCAAGAGATCATCAGTGTGTATCCTCTTCTTTCTCCTCAAAACCTTTCTGCAACTGCTCTGAATAGAGTATGTAATGCTTTGGCACTTCTTCAGTGCGTGGCTCTGCATCAAGAAACAAGAGGTCTTTTTCTCAAAGCTCATCTTCCTCTCTTCTTATACCCTTTTCTCAACACGGACCTGCGTCTGCGTCTGTTTGAGTATCTTCGGTTGACGTCGTTGGGAGTCATTGGCGCGTTGGTCAAGAACGACACACCCGAGGTGATTGCCTTTTTGATCACAACAGAGATCATTCCGTTATGTTTGAAAATCATGGAGTCGTCCACCGAACTATCCAAAACAGTTGCCATCTTCATCATTCAGAAGATTCTCTTGGATGACAACGGCTTGACATACATCTGCCAGACGTATGACCGGTTCATGGCAGTGTCTAACGTGTTAGAGTTGATGGTGGACCAGTTGGTCAAGCACCAGACGGTCCGGTTGTTGAAACACGTTGTCCGATGCTACTTGCGGTTGAGTGACAATGCCGAGGCACGCAACATGTTGGGGAAGACGTTGCCAGAGCCTTTGAGGGACAACACCTTTTCGATGGCGTTGAAGGATGACGTTGCTACTCAGCGGTGCTTGAGTCAGTTGTTGGTCAACATCGGGTTCTAGTGGTGTATAGAAGCAACATTTCACAGTGTTGGACTTATACGCTATCAGCTTGAGAACCCAGCATGACTTGAAGAATCAAATCACAGCTAATACTGTTGAACAGCATTAGTATAGAACGGCGTACTGGCGTTTTTTTTCTGATTCCTTGTACTCGGAGGTCTCCAGTTAGAGGATTTCTATTTGTGTTCTACTCCATATAGCACACTCTATTAGTGTACGTCTATACGTTTGGCTATACTATATACCCATGGCCTTTGAAGGAGTTACTTCGAAGTTAACACTTCAAGTCAACTCCATTTGATCTAGTCACTTGTTTAATCAACGTGGCCAGATCACATGCTAATACTATTTTGGAAGTATATTAGCTAAAAACCTGTCTTTACTAGGATAACCTAGTTATTTACATTGTACGATATTAAAAGGAGATTATTAAAATTCTATTAAATAACGCTATACCTGCTATACATGGTCATTTTTAGGTGTCCCAAGCATAAGTCAACGATGATATATATTGTGATGTAGTTGCAGGGTATTTTCTAGATTTAGTATATTTAAGCGCTTTGTGTCTCAAAACAGAAAAATGTTTTTGAAAGTTTAGTGCGTTCATGGAGAGCTCTAGCCATCCTGTTGATGCACCCATTGAATGACAATAGTAACAGCACAAGTCAGTAGAATATAGCACACATCCACTGTACAAAAAAGCTCTTTAAATGTATATAAATTGTCCCTGTAAGAGGATCAGTCACTTAAATATTGAGTAGCTCCTTGGACCATGATCAGGTGAATATGGCATCCTTGCGCACCACAGTTGGCAGAGATGCTTCAATGGCTAGGGGTAAGCAAATATACAACTTGCCATCTATGAGCCTTTTGATAACAAACTGCTCTCCCTTCTCCCGGAAGTGCCAAGAGACAACATTTTCAGTTTTCTCGGGGAGACATCTCTCTGGTAAAACTCTTTAGTATGGGGTTCTTTCTTTCTTGCGCTCTGTAAAATACAGAAGCCATTCCTTTCATTCACTTGGATATTGGTATATTGATACACAAGAAAGAGATAAATGAGGGGCTCGCTGACCTATAGATGAGGCATAGATGTGCCGTATACGATGACGCCTGCCTTTGAAATTATATACACCATCTAGCTCAGAGACTTACAAGAAACTTAGCATACCCCCTCACTCGTATGATTTCAAGAGTGATGCAGGTCTGGCTCTTTCATTAAAAGTCCGAATTCTGTCATTTAGTAAAATTGGCAGTTTACAAATTGAATGTACATATAGCTGGAACTGTAGTACATATAGAACGTATATCCAAAACTGAATGTAAGAAAATCATTTCCTTATGACACATTTCAAAGTTAAGTTCACCTTAATCGCCAATCGCGAAATTACATAACCACCACGTGCATATGAGCTAACCAGCACACCTCCTTGGCTAATTGTGCATCAAGAGGGTGTAAATTGACCCCGATCTTGATTATAAAGCATTGAAGACCAAAAATAGATAGACAAACACCGTATTAGCTTCGGCAACTGTGATTCTTGTACACATTTCCAAATCTAGACATGGCTAATTGCAGTTCTCAAATTGGAAGTATGCGGAGGGGTAACTCCCTTAAACATTAAAAAATTTGCAGTTACCAAGAGGATTTTTACAAACCGTTGTAGAAAAACCATGTCCAATTACAATCCACACACAAAGCCTTTGTTTTGGTGAGGAACGGAAATCTCAGATGCAGCATGGAATACAAATTATCAACAGATAGGGGGAATATTCGGTTTGAAAAGACAAAAAAAATTGGAATGATCAATTTATCGTACACAACTATCAAAAAATTCATAACACTAAGTTACACACCAATACGGATCTTCATAGAAGCTTGCTATGAGTATCCAGTCACCACATGTCTATTTTTGTCTATAATGTTCCACAGAAATTCAGTTGTGATGAAAACGACGATAGACATCGAAATCAAGTCCAAGTGATAGATGAAAAGTTTTCAAAATCACATGTAATTGTTAGCGGTGTCTTGTGATTGAAAATCATGGCAATACTGATCTTTACCCTAAAAATGGCTCATGCTGAAAATGCAACCTGCAGATCAAACTGGTTATTTTTTTTTTAAGGTGCGTCGGGCGGCATGACACTGTGCCGAATTTATATAAATAGGGCATTCGCCCCCGTAATTCCTATCCTGATCCCAAATGTCTGCTGAAACTGAAACCAAGGCCGTCGAGACCCCAGCTGAGGCTGTGACCAAAGTCGAGGAGACTGCCGCCACTGAGGCCGCTCCAGTCGAAGAGGCTGCCACTGAGGCCGCCACCGAAACAAAGGCCGCCGCCACCGAGGAGGCTGCTACTGAGGAGGCCGCCGTTGAGACCAAGGTCAAGGAGTCTCCTCTCAAGAAGTACCTTGCCAAGTTCAAGGCTCTTGTCGCTAAGGTGACTAAATAGTTTGCTTACTCTTAATAGCTCTAATATTGATTTGTAATATGTAATATTGATCTGTAGACCCATGTACTCTATATATTCATAACACTATTTATAAAACACAGTTGAATACAACTAGCCCCAACTGGGTACTCCAAATGAATATATAGCAACTTATGTAAGGGCGATCCTCAGTCAAGCATTGTGCAAGGATGAGGAGATGAGCAGGGGGTCTTACGATATATACAAATACAGAAGTGATATTTTCGGAACACTCGCTTAATCTTGTTGTTGTTTCAAATACAGGGTTCTGGCATGCTTGTGATTCCTTATCGTGCTATAAAAATGCATGTATTTTTGATAAGACATCATCTGTCTAGATCGCTCAGGATCATCGAGATATACCCACATGATAAGCACTTGTCTGAAATTTGTTAGCGATCTGAAATTTGATTAACATTCCTGTTCTTTGGTCCTCAAAATGCTTTTTTTTGTCCTTACAAAGTTTACTCGTGTTATCAGTAGAAGCTTATTTATTAATGCTATACGAGTCTAATCAGTTGGATGAAATTTGCACTGTGACAGCTGTCACTGTGTATAATCTAGTCACGGTGATCTCCGATCAAAAATTTGCGTTATCTCGAAAACCCTCCATTTGCGAAGCAGCTTGATTGACTTGAACTCTCTTTGGTCAATCTGTAGATCCACCTAAATGGCTAGCACATGTGACCAGAGAGTGCACGAAAAGGGCATTCGATTGCATCTTTGATATGCTATAGCATAATAGGGTTGGTGTCTATACATGTGTAGTGCTGCTAAGCCTTTTAGTTGAGATTTTTTGATTTCTGAGTTTTTATATAACCTGTATCTTATTTAGACTGATTAGTGAGATCTCATAGTTCTTGAGACTGGTGTTATTTGTGTTGAAACGATATAGAATACTGTACTATATTTAAAAGCTATTTGCGCTATAGTCATTGTGGTATACATAGTATCCTCTGTTACATTGACTTGGCTAAGAGAGCAGATTTTAGGAGTGGCAGGTGTTTGGTCTATAACCTGAAAGTTAAGTATGCGAGGTTGTCCTTAATGTTTGTGCTTGGAGATTTTGGCTCCTATTTTCTGCTGGTGAATGGATCCATATTCTATATTGTGTTTCTGAGACTTCGATCTGAGCAGGCGCTTGTTCAATTGAGGACTAGGTGTACACCGAATGACACTTAAAGTAATATAGAGCTATAAATGCCTATAGTCACTTTTGAATAGCGAGAACTATAGTAAACTATGAGAACAAACTGAGTACATCATCAGAAACAGCTCTCCAAGGATACATGTCTATAAGAGTTTATAACTCACCAGATCTATATATTCAACACTTTGAGACTCAGAAGTTTACATCGTCTGGAACTAACGCGTCTTTCCTTGGCTCAAAACGCGTCACTTTGGGAACAGACCACGAATACAGATCACATAAACGTACAAAGAGATGTATATATATATTTGGATGATAGGGCGTGCTCAAAACCTTGAGACAAGCGGAAATTGCGTAGACCCCGAAGCCGAAGGAAGGAGAGTGATGCAGGTGAATGCACAGGCGCATCAGAGGACTTTGTAGTGGGGAAGAAAAATAATGTGTTTATTCTTTTTATACATGTGACTGTTGAGCTACTGATTCATTCAGATTCAATGACTGGTTTTGGTAGTATATATGGTTTTATATCGAGCTCTGTGGAAGTATTTTGAACATTAAAGGTGACAAAAAGCAAAAGAATAGCTCGGATTGAACAAAGAGTGCGTACTATGTAATTTTCGTTCTAGTAAACACGAATGTGGTGGTATGTCATTGGTAGACAATAGACTGCACGAGTCGAACAAAGGAACCATTCCTGAAGCTGCATCTGGAAGCACTCCAGAGTCAACTGTAAGCATCTCCAGTCATTAATCTGCAAACTTCGACAAAGGCCACCACTCAAGTGTCAAGAAGTGTGCGCTCGCTTCGTGCTTATGAGATGGAAGAACATCGTCAACACCTAGCCCTTGAACTAAAACCACACTTCCCAAGACGTTGCAATGCCAATGAATAATCACTGCCAACCACTACACATAATACACACATATAAGTTAATACTATAATAGATACAGCCCCCTATGCTCAAACAATGATATAACGACCATCTAGTTCTTATGTTAATATAATCAGTCACCACATACGCTTGTTTTGATGAGTGAAAGTGTACGTCTCACAATTTCAACTTCTCAAACTCCTGCCCGATAGCCTCGACCGCACCTCCCACTCCTTTATACTCTTCCCCAACACCATTACAAACCAGATCGTTCCCCCCAGCTTTACCTCCCAAGAACCCTCTACCAACCTCGACAATCTTCTTAGCACTGCCCCCCTTCTTCACCCCAGCTGGCGATACATAACACCCATACGCCAAACCGCCCTCCTCTCCAACCACCAAAAACACATTCTTTGTCTTGTCACTCTTTTTAAAGTAGTTGAGAACGTCCATAACAAGCTTGCGGTCTGCAGTTCTCTCTACATGCCCCGTATAGTACTCCTTTCCGCTTTCGAAGTGCTTCTTTATTGGGTCCAAGATTTTGTTCAACTCCTCTTTCTGCATTTTCTTGGATTCGTCTTTGTACGCCTTCTCAAGCTTGGCGAACTCGCTCTTCAATGCATCTTTAGCTAATACAGAGATTGTGAGCTTTTTCAACTCAACGCCAGCAGATTTCAAAAGTCCTTCCTTCTCCTTAAAGGCAGCAGATTTTATGTTCTCAAGTTTGCTCTTAAAGTCACTTGCAACCTTCTCAAGCTCCGCAACTTTGTCTCCACTAACGACAACCAATCTTCTTTGTCCCTTGGAGATACCACTCTCCTCGACAACAACCAACTGCTTGATCACCTTTGTGGATTTCACGTGCGTTCCTCCACAGAACTCGATCAGGTAGTTGTGCCATTCTGGGTTCTCAGGCTTGGCCAAGAGAGCATCGATTGGAACGCCAATAGACACCACCCGCACAGGATCCGGGTAGGTCTCCCCGAAGACGGCTCTCAAACCGGTGATTTTCTTGGCGTCCTCCAAACTGACATCCTTATAGTAAACCTCGAGATCTTCAGAGATGACCTCGTTGGCAATGGTCTCGATCTTTTTGATTTCCGGCAAACTAACACCCTGGCCGTGAGAAAAGTCGAACCGGAGTCTGTCAGGAGCAACCAAAGACCCCTTCTGATCAACCCCCTCTCCGAGAACCTCTCTGAGTGCATAGTTGAGCACGTGAGTTCCCGTGTGGTTGTTCTTGATTGGGTTTCTGCGGCCTTCGTCAAAAGTGGCCTTGACGTCATCCCCGACCTTAATTTCCCCTTCAATCAACTTACCGGTGTGTAAGACGTAACCTCCGTAAATTTGGACGTTCTCCACTTCGAATTTGAAGTTTGGTCCCTTAAGAATACCGGTGTCGTATTGCTGACCCCCACTTTCGGCATAGAATGGAGTCTTATCGAGAACAACTCCAAACTGGTCCTTCGAACTGGTCTTGTCAACAAACTCGCCGCTAAACAAAGCCAACACACTAGCAGAGATTTCGTTCGTGGTGTACTTGTACAGGTCATCGGTCTTTTTGGTTCCCTTGCCCTTAAGCTCGTCAATAGAGTATACATCCAACTTTACCAAGTCCCCCTTCTGAGACCCGCCTCCGGCTTTCGATGCCTCGTACGATTCTTTCTTGGCCTTTTCGAAACCAACCTCGTCAATCTTGAGGCCGGCTTCCTCAGCCATCAACTGAGTAAGGTCCACAGGGAACCCATACGTGTCGTACAATCTCCAAACGTCCTTCCCGTTGAGAGTCTTTTCTTTTGTCTTGAGGGCCTCCTCAGCGTACCCTTCGAAGAGCTTCTCACCTCTGTCCAAGGTCTTGGCAAAGGAGACCTCTTCATCGTTCAAAATCGCGACAATATGGTCTGCATGCCCTGTGAGCTCTGGGAAGATTGCATCGACCTGCTTCGCGAGAGTTGGGAAAAGAAGCCCAAAGAACGGCTTCTTCCCAATTGGGTATTGCATGTACTTGCGAGCATATCTTGCGCCTCTCCGCAAAATACGACGAAGGACATACCCTCTACCTTCGTTGTCTGGAACCCCACCATCGGCGATCGCGAAAGCAAGTGTTCTCACGTGGTCAGCGAGGACTCTGTAAGCGGTATCCACACCATCGGCATCCTCATCTCCAAACTTGCCAGTGTAGTCTCTAGCACCGGTGAGTTCTTTGATGGCTGCAAAAAGTGGCTGGAACACGTCAGTGTCGTAGTTCAGACGAACGTCCTGAAGAACCGAGACCAACCGCTCGAATCCCATACCGGTATCAATGTGTTTGGCAGGAAGAGGCTTGAGCTCAGTCGCCGACACTCTGTTGAACTGGATAAACACAATGTTCCACACTTCCAACACGTCTGGGTCGTCCATGTTCACGAGATGGGCAGCATTACGGCCTCCGATACGGTCGTAGTGGATCTCCGAACATGGGCCACAAGGACCTTGGTCGCCCATCTCCCAGAAGTTGTCCTGTGTGTCACCAGGAAGAATATGGTCTTCAGGAACGCCAACTTTCTGCCACACCGCTTTGGCTTCCAAGTCAGGCTCAAGGCCAAGCTTCAGGTCTCCACCAAAGTATGTTACGTACAAGCGGCTAGGGTCGAGTCCGTAGACTTTCGTAAGAAGGTTCCAAGCAAATGGGATGGCCTCGTCTTTGAAATAGTCACCAAAGGACCAGTTTCCAAGCATCTCGAAAAAAGTGTGGTGGTACAGATCCTTTCCGACATCTTCAAGATCGTTGTGCTTTCCACCAGCCCGAATACACTTCTGAGAGTTTGCAGCTCTTTTGAGGGTGTAGAAGGAGGAGGATGGTTCAACCGTTCCCAAGAAAATGGGCTTGTACTGGTTCATGCCTGCGTTGGCAAATAAAAGAGTGGGGTCATCGAATGGAACAACAGGAGACAGTTTAACATACGTGTGCTGGAGCAGCTTGAAGTAGTCGAGAAATGTTGTGCGCACCGTCACGGCGTCCCACGTTTTCGTCATTGCAATTTTCGGTAGTGGAAGTTTCATGGGGATTTTTTTTTTAAATGGTTTTTGGGAGGTTGGGAGCCCAGGGCGGTAGATGAGAGGAGGGAGGCGGAAAGAGGGAACTTGAAGAAGTAAATCAAAGGTGGCAAGTAAATAGAGAGACTTTCATGTAGGTGATCGATTGACGATTACGTTTGATGGCATGGTGCGATATGCAAATAGATCTAAAGCTTTGGCGTGCCTGCAGCAGTGCCCTTAAAAAAATCAAGTATTGGGTTATCGTTATCTATATTGTTATATTATCATATTATCAGATTTACTGGATTAGTCATTGACTGGGTGCTAAATGTGGGAATCAGTATTCAGGATAGATGAGCGTTCTGATTGCAATACTAGAGATGGTGAGTGTATCATGTATCAGTTATAGATATTGACATTGTACCACAGTGTATGTTACGTGTAATCAAATGCTCTTATAAAGTTTAGTGTACAGAAATCGCCATATCTAAGACAGTTATCGTTTTTAGACACCTGTAGCTGGGGACCTCACTATACGCTCGATGTGTCATAATATTAGCTTAATTTAGATAAGCTTGATGGGTGGTGTGTAATAGTCGTCTCTTGTTGTATGCTATATTGTATATTATATTATGTATCATACAGAAGTTCATTCATATCAACTTCGATATCTCTCCCTATAATATTAATTTATGATATCAGTTGGCTAGCCCCTTTGGTGAAACGGTGATACCGTTAGCCCGTGTCAGGGTCCCAATTAGGAAATTTTCATCTGTCATCGGCTTCAAACAAAGAGGCCGACCAATGAGAATAAAATGTCGGCCTTTTCTCATTTAAGTTATACTGTTTGATTGGATATAAGACATTTTGCTAGGTGCTTGATTGATAGTTATCTACTAATAAGGATTTGAAACTGTCTCAAAGAAATGGGAATGACTGGATTGTACTATCTAAGGGTTCATATACATATACGTATTAACCAGGGAGTATCCTTTGTTGTATACTTGACTGTTCTCCCTATCTGTCTGATATATAACTGCTAATCTATACCATCGTCAGTTTTAAAATGCTCTGTCTGCTTCATGTGATACTTGACGTATATTCATAGTTAGGGCTTAGATCGTTCTCTACATTTCCATCCCTGCGATTAAATGGGCTACCTACAATCATGCTAGTTGTATTCTCACCGTATGCGATATCTATGTACAATCGGATCTTGCAAGTCTTTCTCTCTAGCTTCCAAAGATGAGCTTCCAACTATAATTGTATTACATCACTGAATAATAGATATCCAACATTAGACGGAAAACTTTCCACCTGTGCATGAAAACCAGTATGCTCGAATATCCCATCCCTTCTACGCCAAATTTGGTGTTTATATAAAGCCGTGCTAAAAAGGTGTGGCTTGGTCGTTGCTCCTGGCTTGCCGCCTTATCTGCTTTGACGAAATTTGTTTTTCCGTATATGATATGATACATCAAGAATTTAGTTTAGAAATAATGATCATTCATACGTATTAATTAGTCAAGCACAGTGGATTGAGTGCAACGATATGCTGTTCATGGCGCAGTCGTGCATACACCGGATCTGTGACATATCAAAAACCCAAGTATGTTTTCAGGCCATGCGATAATGATGTATGTGTAGTCGACGCAAGTGATAAAGGCTGTGAGTCCATAGCTCTGGGCTGCGCCACTGTTGCAAATGATACAGCAAAGTTTTCAAAGAAAGAAGAGGCACAGCCGGTGCCAAGAATGCTTGCGACATATCCAGAGCACAATGCAACATTTGCTCTTTGGATTTTTGAGTCCCATTACACTTTTTGAAGAGTAAGACATTTAACAAAAACCGCATTCAGGGGTACTTAGATAGCTTAAGCGAAGAATTTGACACATGTTACCTTATCCTGTGTTCTGGCTCTATCAAACGTATCAAAAGTAGTGCCACGAAAAAGGCTTCGAAAAGCATGTGTAAACAGCTCTTGTTTGGCTTGCACGCATGATCTCAGAGCTTTGCTTCTGACGTCAAAGGAGCGGAAAAATGGAATGTAAATGCTAGGCTGGCTAAAAACGGCAGGTTTAGTACGAATACTATCAGTGTAAGTGGTGTTTTGTGGAGATTCCACAAAGCTTGGGAATTGGAACAGAAAGAAAAAAGGAAAGTTTCAAAGCTGTTCTTGCGGCTCATAAAGTTTTTGAGATTGACTTTTATGTGTCTAGCTTTTGTATCCATATGCCGATGCCATATTATCAAATTCGTCTTCTTCATTTTTCATGTACACCCAAATTTGACAAGACCAACTATGGTACACTAATGATCTTGTAAATACACCACTAGAAAGATTCGAATGAAAGAATGCATAACACATCTATTAATAAAACGTTTAAAGTTAACCATAAATCTTCATAGCAGATAAACACCTACATCCTCGCTGTCGCTTACATTTGACATCTCTAAACGCACTTGAAAAAAATTCATCACCTTCACTTCCAAATGTGTGGCATATTCCTTTCTATAGAGCGTGAAAAAACTCTTGAAACTTTGGGGACATTCCCCTACACCGAGTCGGATATCAGCACAATTCTCGGATTCTTAAAATCGTGCCAGACGGCCGAGATCTCATCAAATCTTCTTAAAACTTCTAATCCTACCGCTAGCACTCTCATACCCGAGATTCTCGCGCGGGGACCAGATTACGCGTGTTTACAGCGTGAAAATATCCTAGAATCGCTCACTCTCACTCGTTTTTCTTCAGTGCTCTCGCTCAGAGCCCCCTTCACAGAACAGCCCCTCCTCAAAAAAAACCTTTCCTTGCAATTCAACGGCGAGCTTTATAACGAGGGTATATACAACGATACACATTACTTCCTAGACTCGCTAAATGATGTTGACTCTCTTCCAGACCTTCTTAACCGCTTAGAAGGCGAGTTTGCATTCACTTTGTACGATGCTCAAAGCAAGAAAATTCACTTTGGTCGCGACTTTTGTGGAAAACGTTCTCTCGTGTATAAGTTCGACTCAGAAAACGGCCTGTTCTACCTCAGTTCTATTCCTGTTGCCGGTGACCCTGATTGGGTTGAATGTGTAGGAAATACCTTATACACACTAGACTTGGCTTCTATGACTCTTTCAGAAAAAAAACTCGATGACGCTATCTTCTCTGTATCGTCTCAAGTAGAAATAGTAGACGAGGAAGCATTGGTCCACGACCTAGATGCTGTTCTTCGTGAATCTGTAAAAAAAAGAGTACTTACAATACAACCTCACCATAAAAACCCAGACAATGAAAACTACACGCCCGCACAAGTTGCGATCCTTTTCTCAGGCGGAATCGATTGTCTGATTCTTGCTGCTTATGCTGGAGAGATCTTGTCCACTGAAAAGACTTCTATCCCTCCGGTAATAGACTTACTTAACGTATCCTTTGCTAACAAACGCACTGGAAAACCGTGCAGTGACAACCCTGACCGAATCCTTGGTCGCAGGTCTGCTGAGGCTCTACAACAAACCTACTCAAACATAACTTACAACTTCATAGAAGTAGACGTACCATACGAAGAATATCTAATTGGTAAGAAAAGAGTCTTGGACTTGATGTACCCAAAAATGACAGAAATGGACTTACTGATTGCTATTGCTTTTCACTTTGCTTCAAAGGGAGTTGGTGTGTGTAACGGTAAACCTATCGAAACCGGGAGTCACGTGCTTATTAGCGGATTGGGTGCAGATGAACTTTTTGGTGGTTATCTGCGCCACTCCGTCATAAAGAATACATATCCAGAATTACGTGACATTTTAGAAATGGAATTAAGAAGATTATGGGAAAGAAATTTAGGTAGGGATGATCGTGTGACTTCATGTTGGGCACGTGAGATGCGGTATCCTTTCCTTGCGCGTCACGTGATTGAGCATGTGACGCATCACGTGCCGCTCAAGGCAAAAGTTCAATCAAACGGCTCAGAAATCAAAAAATATGTTTTGAGAGTCTTGGCACAACATCCCAATGGGCCGAAAGGTGCAAAGGCCGTGCTGCTAGAACCTAAAAGGGCTGTGCAATTTGGAGCTAGAAGTGCCAAGATGGAGAAGGGAGTTAAGAGTGGGGCACGTGCTCTGTAACGTCTCCTGCATTAGTATGCATATAACTGCAAGTCCCTGCAGATTGGCCAAGTGAAAAGGGGCAGTGCACTCAGCCTCGACTTTGAAACAGCAATGAATGTGAAAAGAAGGGTGGATAAGTAACAGATTATTATGAATTGGTATATATGTCCTGTAAAACTCTCTTCGAAAATTTTTCGATTCCCCATCGTTTTTTCCAAGTGTCTTTGCTGTGCTGAAAGATTGAAGATCCGCCCAGCTGGCGCCTTGCATGCATACATATTATAATTTGCAAAACAGTTTATCTTTACCAAATATCCAGCTATTGGTGAAAATACCCGGTTGAAATCGAGATCGAGGTCTGCTTGAGTGCTTGAATCACCAACTTCCTCAAACTCTTTTTCTCTGTGAATAATGCCTACCAGGCTTCTGACCATTCTCACCGGCACTCGTCGGCTTGAGACTGGCTTCGAGTATACTCCCGACCAGCTCAATTTCCATGACCCCAAGCTGTTGAAAACCGTTGTTTCTGTTCTTGGGACCACAGATACTCCCAAAGTTCTCGAGCATGCTCTCAAAACAAATGCCGAGACTGGTCTCACTCAAGAGGACTTCTCCGACAACACCCTATTCACCAACAGAATCCATCAATATGGTAAAAATGCCATCCCCACCACTCCTCCTAAGCCCCTATGGCGCCTCATTTATGAGGCTATGCAAGACAAGGTTCTTATCTTGCTTTCTGTCGCTGCTATTGTTTCTCTTGCCCTTGGACTCTATGAGACCTTTGGCCAAGGCGATGAGTACGACTCGGAAGGCAAAAAAAAGCCTAAGGTGGAGTGGGTTGAAGGTGTGGCCATCATCGTAGCTATTGTGATTGTTGTGATTGTCGGAAGTGTCAATGACTACCAGAAAGAGCGTCAGTTTGCCAAACTCAATGCCAAAAAGGAAGATAAACAGGTGGTTGCTATTCGCGACGGCAAAGAGTGTGTTGTTTCCGTGTACGATCTTGTTGTCGGTGACGTTGTTAGAGTTCAAACCGGTGACATTCTCCCTGCTGATGGGGTTCTTTACTCTGGATCTTGCGAGTGTGACGAACTGGCTCTCACTGGTGAGACCAACACGATCATGAAAACTCCCCTTGACAAGGCTTTGGCTTACTATCTCGAAAAGAGAGAGGCCGTTGTTGACGGTACTATGGAACTTCCCGACATCGGAAACTCCGACGTCCCAGACCCGCTTTTGATCTCCGGGTCCCGTGTGTTGTCTGGTGTTGGTAACTACTTGGTCACAGCTGTTGGCCGCAAATCGATCCACGGGCGTACCATGATGCTGTTGAAAGTTGAGCCGGAAGTGACTCCTCTCCAGGGCCGGTTGGACGCCCTTGCCAATGGGATCTCCAAGTACGGTCTCATTGCCGCCATTATTTTGTTCATTGTTCTTTTCATCCGTTTCTGTGCTCTTCTTCCTTCTCCTCACCGGTACTCCAAGCTTACCGGGCCTCAAAAAGGTGAGCAGTTCCTCAATATCTTGATCGTTGCTATAACAATTGTTGTTGTTGCTGTTCCTGAAGGTCTTCCCTTGGCAGTGACCCTTGCTCTTGCCTTTGCAACCACGAGAATGGCCAAGGACCAGAACTTGGTCAGAGTGCTTAAATCGTGCGAGACCATGGGAGGTGCCACGGCCATCTGTTCCGATAAAACCGGTACTCTCACTGAAAACAGAATGAGAGTCGTTAGAGGCATCTTTGGGACCGAGACTGAGTTCAACAACACGGGAATTGACGACGCCAATGAAAAGAACGATAACTTACAAACTGCAAAGCACTTGATGGAAACCAATTCTGTTCCTGATGATATTTCTCAGCACTTCCTCATAAATAGCGTTCTTAATTCTCTGGCCTTTGAAACTGATCTTACTGAATCTACCACTCCTACTGCTCCTCCTAAGAAATCTTTTTTCCACAAACAGAAATTTGTTCCTCCTCCTCCAACTCCCGAGCCTTTCACTGGTCTGAAAACCGAAGTTGCTCTTCTTATCTTGTGTTGTGAGATGTTTGGCATTTCTCGATCTGAAGTTGGTGAGACTAGAAAAAACCCTCTGAAGTACGGAATTCAGCAAATCACCCAGACCATCCCTTTTGAATCCTCTAGAAAGTGGTCTGGAATTGTTGTCAAAACAACTTCTGGGAAGTACTGTCTCTACATCAAAGGTGCTGCCGAGATTGTTGCTGGCAAGCTGTCTCACATTAGCTCCCCTAAAGGCCCTATTCCAATGGATGACGCTCTCCGGCAAAAGGCCAACTCGAAGATCGAAACCTATGCCAACAGAGCCCTTAGACTGATCTCCTTGGGCCACATCGACTTGGAGTCTGACATTGTCCCCGACGATGACTTCTTCTCACTGATAACCATGAAGAATGGCGTCTGTTTGGACGCCGTGGTCGGCATCCAGGACCCTCTTCGTCCCGGAGTGCCAGAAGCCGTTTTGGCGTGCCAACTGGCGGGCGTGACCACCCGTATGGTCACAGGTGACAACCTAATGACAGGGAAGTCGATTGCGTTGGGCTGCGGTATCATCCAACCTGCAGAGTTGGACACACAGAACGTGTGTATGGAGGGACCGGTCTTCCGCAAGTTGACGCCCCAGGAAATGAAGCGTGTGATCCCAAACCTCCGGGTGTTAGCGCGGTCTTCCCCCGAAGATAAGCGCATTTTAGTCCAGAATCTCAAGGAGATGGGGGAAGTTGTGGCCGTCACAGGAGACGGAACTAACGATGCACCAGCTTTAAAATTGGCCAACGTCGGGTTTCTGATGGGGATCTTGGGAACTGATGTGGCAAGAGAAGCCTCGGACATTATTTTGATGACTGATAATTTCAGTGCCATTGTGCAGGCAATCAAGTGGGGAAGATGTGTTTCAGTAAGCATAAAAAAATTCATCCAGTTCCAGTTGACGGTCAACGTGACAGCGGTGGTTCTTACATTTGTTTCTGCTGTTGCGTCCTCCGAAGGCAAATCTGTTCTTACGGCGGTGCAACTTTTGTGGGTAAATTTAATTATGGACACTTTAGCTGCATTGGCCTTAGCTACAGATAAGCCAGATGAGAACATCCTCAAGTCGAAACCCAACGGTACGAAAACGCCGCTCATCAGCTGTGCGATGTGGAAGATGATCATGGGCCAGCTGGTGGTGCAGTTGGTTGTGACCTTTGTTCTCCATTTTGCAGGCAGTAAAATATTCTATGGCCGCCCAGTCGCTGGCCACGAACAGACAATGTTGGATGCTATGACTTTCAACACTTTTGTTTGGCTCCAGATCACGTGTATGTTTGTTGCTCGTAAGTTGGATGAGGGGGACGGTATTAGCACAGTTAAGGGGCGGATAACAGCACGCAACCTTAACTTTTTTGAGGACATTTTTCGGAATTGGTACTTTTTGGTCATCATGCTTATTATCATCGGGTTCCAGATTTTAATTATGTTTGTTGGGGGGGCTGCTTTTAGCGTTGCCCGCCAAACTGGCGCTATGTGGGGGACCTCTATTATTTGTGGTTTGCTTTCTTTTCCAGCTGGCGTGATTATTAGATGTACGCCAGATGAGTGGGTTTTGAAGGTGTTCCCACTGAGAGCATGGAAGATGTTTTTGGGAGTTTTGAGTTTGAGCTTTTTGAGAAGAAAGGGGAAGGGGAAGGGGAAGTTGGGGGAAGAAGGGAGTGATCTGACGACGGTAGATAGTGAAAAGAAGGTTTAAGCATAATACAAGCGAAGTGGACTATTGCTTACTGCTCGCTTTGCTTGTATTCAAATTAGCGAAGCTATTAGCTATTAGCGTTGCATTCTTATATACTTTTAGTTTATGTTCTGCATTGGCCGTAGATTCCATATAGAAGCAGAGGGCAGCAATTAAGTTCGCCATTGACGGTTGTAGATGATGAGATCTGTATCAAAAGCAGGAGACTCCGCTCCCATGTGAAGAATAATAAAGCTCCGTCTTCACACAACGTGTGTCTGTCTTTCGGTTTGTTAATTGGTGGAACCGCTCTTGTATCTCTGATGTTTTGCAAGTCTCAGTTGAGTGGTTGAATCAATTGATAGGTTAGTCGTCTGTTGGTTCTTGGTTGGTCACTGGTTGGTTGTTGGACATACGTTGCACAATCTATGTAGCATGACGGGTGTCTGAGTGGCCTGCAAATAAGGGGACATAAAATTCCTATATACATTGTCTGAATGCTTGGTTTGTTGGTTTGTTGTTGAATGACCAAGTATCCACGCATTGAGTAACGCAGACTTAAAAACAAGTTTACAGGTTCCAATAACATCACTTCATTTGTGGACTTATTCGGTTAGAAGAGAGTATGTATAAGTGTCCTAATAAAGGATCCAACAATTGTGGTTCAAATACAGATTTTAAGGCTATTCTGGAGTGCTCTTTTCATGGTTTTAGCTCAGATGGATGGTGTAGTTTTTGGTTTGGCTAATCGGCTAAGCCATTACAGTTGATGAGCAAACTCTTTCAAGATATGAATATACTTTCCACTTTAATGTATGTATATCTAAACTATATGCGACTGACTTTTTTTCGTACTTAATTGCGGTGATTGATACGGCATTCGTACTTCTAGCCTTAAGAGGCCTCAACCCACATACTCTATTGAGTTCAAGTCTTTTAGATAATATGAAATGACAAAAGAGACAGATCTGCTAAAGACACTGCTCGAGAAAATACTACAAAATCATTAAAATCCCATCACTATAAAAAAGAATGCAACTGATCAGTTCTTGCCAATCAATGGAGGTTTGTAAATGGTCTTCAGGTAAGCAGTAGCACCTCTAGAATCGTAATAGCGTGGGTGGTATGTAAAAACATATAACATGATAGAATGTGTAGAGATTTCACCCAGTACCCAAGCCACAATCATCTCAGAAATATTAGTCACGTCAGTTACAGTCTCCATGACAGTCTTTATATCAGCGCTTGCGTTTGAATCACTCTTCTCGAATCTGTTCGCCCGGGCCACCTTCTTGAGGAAATTTCCTTCTTTTGTCTTTGCCACAAACTCATTCCAGTTTATACCGCTCAGATGTATGTTTTTCTTGAGTGCCTCTGAAAGCTCCTTGCTCCACTCGTCTATGGTGGCAGGCATTTTCTGGCTGTGCCCGAAGTAGAGTCTGAAGCCAGCACCATCGTGCAAATGCAATTTGGGGCACAAGTCCTTAGAATACTCGCTAACGGCATTTTTTAGACCGGGCCACACTGTGCTCTGGTACTCATGTGTGCGGTCGCCAATGACAGAGAGGAAGGAAATAGCTCTGTCCTGTTCTTCGTCAAGTAGTTTCATGTCAACATGCAGAAGGTATATTGAGAGAAGCTTGAACATGTCATTAGCCCCGATATATGGAACGTCTCCACCATTAGAGTACATATGTGTACCGAGGCGGTTGAGTTCGCTCCTCGCTTCTTTGACACTGGGTGTCGCGGGGGCACAGAGTGCGAAGGAAGCAAGAAAGAGTAGAATTAGCTTAAGCATCTTGATCCGGAAGAGCAAAAAGATCCCTGAAATTGCGATAACCGTTAATTATGTATGGCTAAATATAACTGGATTGAAATACATATGCACGATTCGTGAACCTAACGTCTGGTATGTAGAAGGCGATATTGCAGTTTTGTGCTCTTTAAAAAGCTTGTTTTGCTTAAAACTAGAAGTATATATCCATATACGGATACATTTTAATCTTTGTACGCGTATGTTACAATTGTGAATAATTTATGGCTGTTTACTCCACTTGTAGAGTATGTTTGACGTATATCTCAACAGATGGAAATGAGCATATCTACGGCTTAGCACGTCAGACACCGAGAATGTTAAGAGATCGCGAGACGAATAAGAAGTTTTTCGTTTTCTGAATGCATTATTTTAGATCCATTCTTCTTAGTGCGGCCACTTTTTATTTAGGTTAGAGAAATGTCGTCTTGTCTATGCAGAGTTTATTTAGAAAGAATTCTATGTTCTACATACGGTACTGTATGAGTATATATCTATACAAACTAGAAGATGAATATCAAAAGATGGACATAAAAAGCTAGATCACGATATGAATTTACGTGAAATGAATGCAAGCCCTGGATAGCCTGCAAGGGTATGTGAATGGATCTCGAGAGCTTACCAAATGCTGTTATTTGGTGTTATGATAAAAATGAGGTCTCATATAACTCAAAATGTGCTATGTTATATATACCATTCTTGCGAAAAACATATTCATTTACCATATTTACTATATACAGTGAATAAAGACACTTCTGCACTAAAACTGTTAATATTATTTAAACACATGTTCAAACAAATTTTATGAATAATATGGACTCGTCATAAAATAATACCTACACTAACAATTCCTAAAACTAGATTTAGAGCAGATGAACTTTTCCAAATTGAAAGTTCTCTTTTACGAAGCAAACTCACACACTATTCATAAGATACCATGTATCACAACAAGATCAAAATAGTAGGGGAATTTCACTCGGAGTTCGTAGTATAGTAGCTCATTTTCCCCAAGCCTCCAACGAGAGATAATATCCATTTGTGAAGAATCAGAAGTAGCCGAGAACTAGTGTAGAGTCTCGCCGAATTCTTTCAAACAGAGCATGACGGAAACGGTGGTTACACGACCACTCGCCATCATTTGACACTGTCTCAACAGGGCAATGTAACTGTCACTCTGCCAAAGTGAAAAGAAGTTAAATAATGTTAGTAAAAAACATCGCATTAGCCAGATCGACCTTATCATTTATCCATAGGATATTAGCTTCTATTCACTGATCGCATATACCAGTATAATCGGATCTACATACTGCACTACCAATACCCTATCCACAAAATAATTAACAACCGCTCACAACAGGCATCGAAATTTTCGGCTTATTTACTCTAGTATTCATACTGTAGTCCCCTTTCTATCCACGCCACCTACCAAAACCGTTAAACCCGGGTAATCGGATATAAGCTCATCGTGTATAAAGAGCCGAGATCTCTCTCAATTCTTCACCCTTTTTACACTCCATTCATCATGCCGCTGGTTGTGGCCCACAGAGGGTTCAAAAGAGTATATCCCGAAAACACGCTTCTTGCCTTCACTCAAGCAAGAAACGCCGGGGCCAACGTTATTGAGTTGGATCTCCAGCTCACGAGCGACTCGGAGATTGTGGTGTGTCATGACGCCGTCACAGGCCGTGTATATAGTCTGAACTTGAACATTCATAAGTCGACTTTGGCCCAGCTTACCCAGCTACGCACCATAAAAGAGCCACATGAATCGATGCCAACCATCAAACTGTTACTTATTTGGGCTCAAAAGCCCGAAAATAACAATGTCAAAATGATGTTTGATATCAAGAGAGCCAATAAGTTGGAAATTTTGACAGTTTTACAGGAAAGTTTACTCAAGTATAGTCCTAATGGTAGAAACACCGAGCAAGAAAAACTAGACTATTGGAAATCCAAGATCATCATCGGCTTATGGACCATTGATCAGTATCAGTATGTTCTCGAGAAGGCTCTTTTCAAGTCCTTTGAAAAGGCGGTTATATCTTTTGCCGTAGGCAACGTTCTATCTATTTTACAAGTTAGTGATAAACAAGAAGAGGAAAACCAAATTACAGGCATCTCATTGCTTCACGTGCTCACCTGGGATGGGGCGTTTTTCAGTAATATCACAACAGATTTAACCAAATTGGAGAAGGACTCATTCGGGTACTTTTTGGTGAAGTATGTAGTTTCTAAAAAAGTTGATTTGTATTTCTGGACCGTCAATCTGGATGCCGATTTGAAATGGGCCTTGAACTTTCCTTTTGTGAAGGGGATTGTAGGGGATAACCCAGATAGATTGGCAGAATTTAATCGTAGTGTAGAGGACAATGAGCCTGAAGAGGTGGGAAGTAGAGAGGAGTATTTTTCAAAGAAGTTGAGTATGTTGGGTAAGGTTAGACCTAGAGTGTACACAAAGGTTGGACTCAAGCGGTTTTTGTTGTTGAGAGCTTATAAGGTTTTCTTGGTGCTTTTTAGATTTAGATTGCATTTGGTCAATTTTGGGGGGTTTAGTTTCGGGATGTTAATGATGAAGTTTCTGAAGTTGATTGGCTTAGTTTAATCAGTGAGCGGATCGAGGTGGCTAAGCAAGACTAGCACCAAGACCGGTTACTGACTGAGCAAGTCGATTAACGACCAATCGTTCGATAAAAGTAATTGATACAATGAGTGAACTGAAACAGTCCTGCTCTGGTTGATTGTATCAATTCTGTCGAGTTGATGAAATTCCTTTGGTTATCATACTAATCCAGCAAATCGGGTATACGTCAAGTAATCTTATTCAAGTTCTGGTGGTACAAAAGTAAGCGTAATGATCTTCTACAAACATCGTAAAGCAATTTCCCTAAAGAATCCCATTTCGTTGATTTCGAACCCATCTAAAAAGAGGCGCAGGCTATCTTGCAGATACATTGGTCATCCAGTTGCGCTGTTTGATACAGAATATGTAATTGCCATCTCTTCAAGATCTTTGCCCTTATCAATGACAATTTTCTGGCTTCCGCTCTTGGACTAATCAACTTAATTGAGCACACCAGAGCATTTTCAAGCGAATAAAGCAGCCTAGTTCATTCGATTGTACCTGCAGCTTCAATTGTCTGTAAGTTTTAGTTTATTTCAGCGTAGAGGTAGTTTTGCAAAATGCGTGTGTCTTCGGTTTCGTCCTTCTTCATAAGCTATGTCCAGAGTAGAAAGTTATAGTGGCAGAGGCGTGCCTAGCCACTTGTCTGGAGCTGCTGAAATCAGTTGTTTTGATCTTCTGATTATATATGTATCACACTATGATGTCCAGTGCATTTTCAGCTACATATCAGATACCAACTCTCAATATACACTCCGCACGTACCCTAAGACCTTGATAATAGCTCAGAGCTCAAAACATTAATGCTGAGAGTAAGTATAGGAGTCAACATTATGCATCTGTCTCATTTTCATACAATCTCTCGTTTTTTATCTTAGAAGATGCATCTGCATGCCTCTGTCAAATACACAAACAACCACAAACAGCCAACTTCTGTGCGCACACTTCTCAGACCTCCTAAACGGCTCCCTGCCTTTAAAACCTATTTGAATAAAAACTTCCTTCTCTGAGAACAAAAACCAAGAAAATGATAAAAGACAATAATTGCACAATTCTCACAGATCCAGAGCTTCGGATTCTATTTCCAAACGATGAAGAGTTAGAACTATTGGAAATTGACGTAGACCTATTCTTAGTTCAGCTCAAAAACTTCAGGTTCACTCGAGAAGGGTTGAGAAGAAAAGCACTTGAAAAATTACACCTTTTGCTAAGACTCGAGACAGGCTGTGGAATTAAAAGAACTACTCCGCCCTCGCAAGACGAAAAAGAGCTCATAATGCTTTTGACTCTTTTAAAAAGAAAGGGCGTGTTTTATGAGCTCAACCATTGGATCCAGGGGAAGACGAGGGAGGATCTTTGAGAGTCACTGAGAATAATAACTCCGACCTGACGCTTCCAAGTCAAAGGTCAAAGCACAGACGCTTATTTGAAGGGCCTTTTTCACAAAGAAGAGTACACCAGCCATCCTCACCTAATCAAGCGGTTCTCACATTTGTGTACTTCTGTATTTGGGTCTCGTTGAGATGATAGTAGTACCATTTTTTCTATTCAATTTATAAGACTATAAGAAGATCTTTACATCCAACTATAAATGCAACTATAGTTATACAAACAAACACTAATATAGCATATGTAAATATGCAAGTATAAACTAAATACTCAAATCCCCACAATTCCCCCTTCTCCTCCCAACCCTTCATAAACTCCCACCCACCCCCTAAACTCTCTCAAATACCCCCCCAAACGAACCCCCTCTTCAGCCTCCTCCAACACAACCAACTCTCCACCAACCCCTCTGCCCCCTTCCCAGCTTCCCTCCAGCAGAACCTCCGTCCCAATACGGTAAGTTTCTGCCAAGTCGTACTCCTTTAAAATCCCCCTAATTCTCTCTAATTGACCCCTCACTGCCCCCTCGGTCTTCAAAATAAAGTCACGGGTCTCGTCGTACCCACCTATTCCCCCCTCGTATTTACTTTTGAGCGCCGCCAAGAGTTGCTCGCATTCGCCCCCCAACTGAGAGGCCTTACGTAAGCGTTCCCTGACGCTTTTCTGGATGAGTTCAAATTTCAAAGGGAGGGTAGCCCTTCCGATGACGTCCGGTTGACCGTTACTTCTCTTGCTAAGAAGAATGTGGTTCTCTTCAGCTACACTGTAAGATTTAGTGAACGCATCAAAGGAGGATGAGAATTGCTTCGACTGGTTATTCTTAAACAGGTCTATCTTCTTAGATATTCCGCCAACACGAGAGGAGCTCTCTTCAGCTTGAGGGAGACATGTGCTTTTGATTAGACTGGACAAATAGCCAGCTTCAGAAAGTCTCCAAGTGTATACATTTCTAGCACTTAGATCTTCCAGATCAACGTTGTGTTCTATATGTAAATGTTCAGCTACAAAATTGCACAATTCACGCTGATTAGCTACCAAGAGTTTATACTCAGCTTCAGCGTCATAGTGCATTCTTTCCATAGCAGCTACCGCAGGATCACTACTGAATTTTGGATATTCGATATGATCTAGAGAGTATACTGTTGGAGCAGAAATGATTGGATATGCTTTGGGTTCATGTTCCCAGATGTCTTTATTGAATAATTCAAGGAACTTGTTTTGGGATCTTGCTTTTGCCTCTATTTTCTTCCGAGTTTCTCTAGTGAAATCGACACTATTTTCCACGATGGCGGGTTTATGGGTTTCCACTGATTGATCTTTATACACAGGTGTTCTTTCTTGTTTTCTGAATGTTTCTTTTGGTTCTTCATTTTCTGTTTCCTCTTCTTCTTCATCAGAATCAGGAAGAGCAGGTGGAGAGTCAATCAGTTCATCCCTTTTCTCATCATTGACCTTTTCCTCAATTTCATCCTCCCCGCTTTCCTTTTCAGGTTCTTCTGGTTCTGTGCTATATTTCAGACCACCCAAACCACCCCATCTTGGAGCCTCCTCTGGAGCTTCTTGTGTAGGGTCCTCCTTTGATTCACCAAAACGACTCTCTCTATATTCGACCACCTTATCTACCTTCAGTTTGCTCTCAGTTTTCCCTTCCAAACTCAATTTTCCAACGTCTAAGTTATCGACTGGGTGGACCTTAGCTTCAGGCTTACTTTCAGCTTTCCCAAACAATCCTCCCCCTTCATTCTGCTTACCAAATAATCCTACCTTCTCCTTCTCAGCTCCAGAACTCAGGAATATCAGTTTCAGAAAATCCATCTTTGGCTGAGAAAACGCAGAGCTTCCAAAACCTGAAAAAGTTGAGGTTCCAGATTTTTGGAATCCAGAAGAAAGAGATGGGCCACTGGAAAATAAGCCTTTAGAGGAGGGGAATGTCGATGTTGTTGATTTCTGGGAGGTTCCAAAGGGAGATAAACTGAAAGATGAATTAGAAAATGTACTTCCAAAAAGAGGCTTTGAAGTATCTCCAAATGGAGTACCAGAACCCCCTGAAGAAGGGTCTGCTCCGAACGGACTCTTCTTGGGTTTTTCCTCATTTTCAGGCCATTTACCAAAAAGACCAGTTGGTTTGGATTGAGTGGAGCCAGTATCGCTAGTAGACTCAGTGCTTGACTTAGGACTTGACTTCGACTTAGATTTGGTAATCGATGATACCGTCTGCTGATACTCCAAAGAAGCATAGCGGTCCCCTCCCTTGACAGCCTCAGAGTCATATACAAAATACCCCATCAAAAACCCCGGGGAAGAGTAGTACCAAAGAATAGGCAATTTCCCCACCAAAGGCTCATCAAACCCTGGAGGCTGGGAAACCACATTGTTCCCACAAAAATCAAATCCAAGCCCACAACACGGTAAATCGTCATACTCAACCGGATCCATTGGACACGAACCTTTACATGCGTCATCCTCGGGATCCAAATACTCGATACCATCAATCATGCTGACGTAAGCGCCCACGGACGACGTTATGAAATGAAGGTCCCCCCTCTTCCCCCAATTTTTAAGAGTCGAAGTATATATAAAAAAATCTCTTTCCTGGGAGCCCTCATTAGAGCAAAAATCTTGAGGAAGAGGATAAGTCTCTCCTTCCTTTTTCCCTGTGAGTTCAAGCACGTACATCGGGTAACGGGTTTGGTCATCTTCGAGAAGGTCTTCAGCTTGCGAGTCATTTTTTTTGCCAGAGAGATCATAAGTAACAAGCACCTTATTATTAGCTATTTCTGCAATCGATATAGGTTCCATGGAAGAGTTTATGTCAATATCCCTCTCCATTCCAAGCACTTTTTTTTTCGTAACGTAGTTAAATCTCACGATATGCGTCCCATCAAACTGGTAGAACCCGATGTAAACATCTGTAGACGATGACGACACAAAGTCAAAGGCACAGATCTTATTTTTGAAAACGAGAGCAGATACCTTGAACTCCTGCTCACTTAGGTCGCCGGCGTACAATTTGTGATCATCACCAAGAACCATGAGAGTTGTGCCTTTGATCTTGAGGTCCGCCACGTGATCCGCGTCAATAGAGCCACCAGAGACGTTTTTGGATAAATCAATTACGTCCTCTGGGTTGGCTGAGTCGAAGGATTTGATGACAATGACGTTATCAGAGACAAGAACCAACTTGGAGTCCAACAACTTAACAAACTGAACAGGCATACCAGGAGAAAAAATGTGTTTGGAATGATACGTTTGGAAGTCTTCATCAGAGTCTTCCTCTTGAGAATTTTGTAGAAATTTATGGATATTTTCGAGCTTGTCAACGACTATATATTCACCTTTGCATGCAACAAAGAGTTTATTATGGTTATTTGTGTCGAAAAGACAGCAATTTTTTGATGAGTCAGATAATTGAGACTCAGGGAAATCGATCTTGAGCGTGAGCTCCTGCTGAAACCCCACATGTTCGGTGGTTGTGAGGGCGTATGGTGGCATTATGTTTTATTCTGAAGGTTGAGAGATTTATTTATTTATTATTGCTAAGCGCACGACGATAGTAGGCAATTCTCTGTACTGTAGTACGTTGTTCAAGTGATTCTACTTACGGCGACATCATGGTGTAGCCATTCAATCCAATGCACTCTGTCTTGATGCAATGTATGCAGTGGCTTATATCGATTGATACTCTCTGGCTAGAACTAATGCTAATCAGCTGGATCAACTAGAATCTTCTTATACATGAGTGAGGTGGCGACAGCGACACAAGAACTAGTTCCTGGGTTTCATTAGATTCTGTAAGTTAGCATTTTTATCCTGTATGGCTCAGCGATTCAGCACTAGGTTGAGCGAGAACCTCAGAAAGGGAACTTATTGATTGGTCTACAAGCACTAAAACACATCATACCTTATTAACATAAATAAAAAAGAATTTAACCAAGAATTTAGAAAAAGGGTGGCTGTAGATCTCAAAAGAACTGTGTCATGTCCTTTTATGGAACACATCCTCATTTGGGGCCAAACTTTGCTGCAAACATGCTGCCGATGGCCCCACCGAAAATACAGAACACAAAATTCCAGAGGAACAAGATCAATTCTTTCTTCTTCGAGAGTGAAATGTGTTTACGGATGAGCCGTGCGTCGTCGTTCTGCAGAACCCTGTGAAGACATTGGTGCTGCCACACATTAGCCAAAGTCTGCGACAATGAGATATTTTTGACACCACAAATAGCGATGTCATTCCCAACGACTCTTCTGAGATCGGAAACATCCATTTTCACTCCTTGCATCTCGTGAAGAAGCAAGCTGACTAAAGCGTCAGAGGCAGGCCCATTATAGCGCAAGTCATTAGGCACACCATCATCAAAAGACTCGCGCACACTGCTTCTCACTTCATTCTCCAGGCAAGACCCAACCAAGGTTCTCACTTCATCCTCGTCGTAAGCGATATCCATTGTGTTTTGAGATTTGGCTTCTTCAAAGTCTTCAGCGATCCGGTTCTTATGAGAAGAGACCATCTTTGTTATATCTGGGAATTTTGAAGGCCTTTTATGTTTCCTAACCCGAACTATATCAGAATCATATTCTCACATATAATGTGAACACCAGAGGAATTTGGAAAAAAAGAATGGTATATCAACCCATGTGATCCTTAGTATACTTTCAAAAGAAACCTCAAAGTCTTCTGTGTCTGATATAACTTAGTAGCCGCATTATTAGAAATATGCATATATTATGATTACAGAAGTCCATTCCGAATACGAAAAATATCAATGATATTCTTTTCATCCTAACCATTTTGATTAGATATTAGGCAATATATCCTATTAGTGACCTGAGCGGTGTGCAGACAGTAAGTGTCTCGGAAACAATCTGGAAATCTACAAGGGAAACCCGGCAAAACTAGCTGCCTGCACCAGGCCTTTATCGGAGCATACGCAGGCACAGTTGTGCCTCATTCACTTCGATGAGATGAACGATATTTCGAATATACTCAGTTATACTCAGTTAGCACAAAGCTCTAGTTTTGCAGATGTTGTTTTACCTGATAATTGAGAACTGAACTGCTGGCCTATCTACTCGATATTTTCCACCGAAATGCAACACATTGTCTTCCTCTAGTTCTGGTTAAGCTGTACAAATCTTATTTTTTCTCATAGTCTTACATGGAAATAAACCGTTAGGTAAACAAGTAGCCGATGGCCATAGCTTTAAATAAACACTACAATTCAGAAACTTCCTACTTTTAGTTCAATTGTTTTGAATAAGATGTCGTCGAGTAAAGATCGGTGATAGGATAAAACCTACTTGCAAGTTGATGGTCAATAACTTACTAAATAACCAGGGAGCAGATATGATTAATTTGCTCTGCTCGCTAGTTATAAACAGCCTATTCGCTCCGCTCGTAGATTGTTTATGCAATTCCCCCCAAAACAACCCCCGCGACTCCCCCCTCTCCCCTCACAACCGCCTTCGCCACAACCCCCCCACCTCTCACCACAAAACTCACGACCGCCCCCACTCGCTCCCCTCCTATTGTCCGCCCATACAACTTCAACTTATGGTTAGTAGCCCCCTCGGGCACGCTCTCCGACCCCCCTATCGGCGTCATCAGCAACACCCCCACCACGCCATCCACGCTCTCCTGAAGGTCCTCCAGCAAAGTGTATATAGCGCTCTGCTCATCGCCAAGCTCGGCAAACACCTTATCGAACTCGGCCACATACAGTGGGGCCATAAAGTCGCCCACCCCCACCTCCACCTCCTCGATCTGGTACTCGTCCTCAAAGCCCTCGTCGTCCTCGTCCAAAGGCTCAAACGTCGCAGGGTCAACGTCTTTCAGTGTGAATGAAAGAGTATTGGCAAATGTCTCTAGGACAATCTCATTGGATGGTCTGGCAAATGACACATACAGGGTTCCCTTGGACTGAGGTGCAAGGGTGTCTACAGGGAGAATGAAGTCTTCTGTGTACAGCTCATTCTCCGGCACAGAAACAACCAGAACCATCAGAAGTTGGACATCGGGTAATGTGTTTTCTATTTCAAACTGTAACACCAAATGCTTCTCAAATACGTGCTTGACGACGCTAACAACAAACTCCGTCTCCTTTTCTGTCAAGTCTACCAGGGCAGAGCTGTGTAACAACTTCCCGTAGCCTGCCAATTCTTCGATTTGCGCCATATCCTCAGCATATGAGGCCACAGGAAGCGCTTCCACGCTCTCCTTTTTAGGAGCCTCTTCTGTCTTTTGGAGTGCCTTTTCTCTCCACTCGTCTTCGGTGTATTGAGGAATTTGCGATCCGTCAAATGGGTCTTCTGAAAGACCTTGCGACACATATTGGACCAATTGCAGCTCCAACAAGTCCAACAGATACTTTTTTGGCGGCTGGATAAAGTCCACCAAAACAACACTGTCGGTCTTGTTTTTCAACACCCTCAAAGACACCGCAGCTCTGTCACGGACCTCGTCGTCAGCATCGCCCAAAGACCGTTCCAAAAGCACTTCGATCAGAGAGTGAAGCTCGGCATCTCCAAACCCAAACTTCAGCAATGCATCTACCGCAGCGGCGCGAACAGAGGCGTTCTCAAGAGCCACTCTGTTGAAGATGTGACGAACGTATAAAGTTGGATTGGCGGTCTTTGGACCTTCAACACCCAAAACATGGAGAATACGCACTGCTAGCTCAGGGAACTCACAGTCCTCGATGAACTCACACAAGTTCTCCAAAGCCGGCTCCCGCAGCTCGGGAATGAAATGAACCATGTCAAACAACAGTTCGACAACGGTACTTTTGAAACGGAGTCCGCCGTCGTCTCTGAGAACGTCTGCGAGGAACGTGAGCATCGGCTTGTGTTTTTCCGGGAATTTGAGCGTGAGCATGCGAATGGCATCGATCACCACAATCTTGAATTCATCAGAAATGTCGCCCATGAACAGCGAAATTGTCAGAATGAGTCTGTCTACTGTGTCTGCAGAGCCTGTTTTGAGTAAGGTTGTGATCGCATAGGTGGCAACCAGTCTATTTGAATGGTTCACCAAAGCTTCTAATTCTGCATTCACATGAACAATCTTTTGAGGATGCACCATTGCGACTCTGTTGAGTTCTCTGGCAGCTGCAAACACCGTCACGACTCTAGGAGCGCTTAAAAGCTCAGCCAAAACCCGCACGGCTTCGGCGTCCTTTTCTGCTCCAAAGTTCTTACCGTTGAGAACAGTTTTGGCGGCCTCCAAGGCCACCATTTCAGAAGCGTTACTCATCCAAGACTCAAGAGCTGGGTAGAACTGGTTAGCGAGAGCAGGGTCTTCAGAGAGTCTACTGCAGCATCTGATGACCTCGACAATGGCGAGGGGGTTTTTGAGGACGCCGCCGCTGAGCTGAGTGACCATTTTGACGAGCGCCATGCGGTCGTGGTTGCGGAGGACGTAGAGGAGCCCAAGGGCGTGGTACTGTGTGAACTGGGTGTTCAGAGGGAATCTGGAGTAGAAGTCCAGATGCTGGTTCAGAAACTGGCCCTCCGGGAAGGGCTTCTGGGCGGCCAACGCCTCCTGCGCCTCGTTGGCCCAACGGCGCACGACGTCTTTCAGCGCGGGAGAAAGGTGGTACAGCGCAACAAGGGCAGCGCTCAGTACGTGGGGATTGCGGTCTACAATGCAATTTTTGAAGAGACGTTCCGTGGCATGGACCGTCAGCGCATCAAGAACACGCGCAAGTGTTCTGAGGGCGTTAGGGCGGAACGTGAGGTCGCCGTTCTGCACGTCTTTCATAATGGACAGGGTGACCATAAGCACATCAGAGCTGGTTGCCGTGAGGGCCTTGATGGCAAGATACACGAGCTGACGAAGCTCGTTCAGATGATGCTGGAAGAGCTTGGACACCGAAAAGAAGAGGGAGGTGGACTCTGTGGATGGGAAGGTCTCGCCAACAGAAAGAAGACGCACAAGCTTGGCAAGAAGAGTTCGTGCTTTGCGCGCGTCAATGGGGGACGAGTTGAAGAGCGACATACAGTCTTGGTAGACTGTCATTTTGTCGGGGAGCGACTCGTCTGTTTTTTTGTACGTGTGGGTGCTCATGGTGACAAGACAGACAAGGACAAGTGGAAGTTATTTATTTAATTTGAAATATTTGTGAGCGAAGCGAACAAATGTTAATTCAATGAGTGCTTTGCTCTTATTAGCTTGACGATGTGTACTTTGTATCCATATATGGTTTTGGGTTATATAATTAATTACAGTCAATAGTATTTTTTGTGTGTGTAGCTATAGGTTGAGATACACCTGCACTTTGGAAATCACATCTAAATCACTCTCACTACACAGATAAAAGCCGAACACAAAACTCAGTGCAACTATTCTTCCATCACCCTAGAGTCCTCACAGGCACCACCAGGTACGTATGCGTTCTTTGAAGAGATCATAAGGGATTCAAAGAATTGGAGAAAAAACTTGCCTATGTATGTATATCCCTGCCAGAATTGAAAACCACGAGGGGCTTCTCTCAGCATTTCACCGATTGGAAATTCATCTTTCAAGCGGTTGATTGAAGTTGAAGTTGCTTGACTTAGCTGCTGTGTTGTTCAAGTGGTCTATGGTGCGCATATTTAGTCAACACACTTTGAAGTAGATTATTCTGTTCACTGGCGATTGCTAACCTACTATGTAATCTATATACACATTCTCCCTTCGATGTAATTCACATCCAACTTCTCTCCATACTGGTTGTTCAGTAGGTTGACAGGTGAATTTGTGTGTGGCTGTGAATTCGATGTCTTTTGTTGACATTGGCCTCTCGGCGTTGGAGCATTCAACCACCCTAGAAGAGAGACGGGTGGTTAGTTATTTTATTGAACTGTACACTCTCCAGTTTGTGCATGCCACAACCTGAAACTCTTTCTTGAAAAGTGCCATAACTTCCTGAAAAGAACCAAAACAAAACTAGGCCGCATTCAAATCATGCAAAATAACTTACGATCCATAATGCCCTATATTAACATCTAAAAATTCATATCAAAATCAAAGTCATCAAACCCGTTCCCCTCCAAATCATTCATATTAAAATCATCCAAATCCAACACATTTCCATTAAAGAAGTCGTCCTCTTCCTTCTCCTTCTCCTTCTTCTTCTTTCTCTTTTCCTCGTCGTCCTCCTCCTTCTTCTTGTCTTGCTTCTCTTCATCCTTGACCTCCTTCTTTTCCTCCTTCTTTTCCTCCTTCTTGTCCTCTTCCAACCCAAACCCTGGGTCATCCATATTGAGCCCATCATTCATGAACAAATAGTCGGCATCCAAGTCCATAGCATTATCCAAATTCATCATATCATCCTCCATCTTTTTACTAGCAGACTCTTCTACCGGGCGTGCTAGAGCCTCCATAGTGACCTTATTTCTTAGCTCTTCTTGGAGCTTTTCGTACTCTTCTAAACTTGTATTATATTTCTCTTCCTCCTGTGTAGCTAAACTGTTATTCTTTTCTATCAAACTCTCTAGCTGGTCTACTCCTGAGCTAGTCAAATACTCACTTATATCAAGAATTGGTTCTATTACTTTCTCAACTTTTTCAACCTCCATTTTCACTGGTTTAGGCTCCGGTTTGGCCTCTTCAAAAGGACCAAATTTCACGCCTACTGTTGATGAAAACTCACTCAAAATGGCTCTTTTCTTATCAATCAGGTAGTTCAACAGATCTATCATGTTCTTGCGCAGATCCAGACTTCGCCCTTTCTCAAAGGCTGCTAGAAGCTCTTTCAAACGGCCTATTCTCACACGCACTTTGCCTGCAGCATTATTAAGATCTTTCACGCTAAGTTTGTCGGACTCAACTTGCAGAAGAATTCCGGAAAATATTGGAGCTACTTCAAAGTTCTTGATCTCCTCGACCAACTCAACTCGTGACATTGAGGCTGCCATTGGAGTTAGCTATGAATTTTCTGTGGTTGGCTTCTCTATATGAAAAAATATGCACGTGATGGATGAGTTGGGCGTCACATTCACAGTAATATTTTTGAGTATCGTTTACTTTATAGTCATTTCATACGTATGAATAGACATTGTTTGACTTTCACACACTCAGACGACCTACCCTTGAACTTTTTTCAAATCGGTAATATCTTATAAATCAATACTAGACTTTAAAATAATGTGTTTGGACAAAATATGTCTACAAGGCTTTTTGAAAGATACCACCAGTCAGGGTAAATTGGCCTCTTACTCAGGAGCTAGTGCATTACTCCTGTATACGTATATGCTCTATTTATCTGGTAATGCAGACAGCCAATTAGCTGTCTATACACACATCAACACACGGTTTTTCGAAAACCGAAAAACACAAGACTCACGAATACACTGACATACAACCAGATCTTTTGACTTCAATGCGGGCGTCAGTTTTTTGCTCCATTTACAACTCACTTCAAGCAAATACATACCTATGTATTAGCTATAGCCACCTTTTTCCATAGAAACCCAACACCCAACTCAACAGAATTTTTACACCATACACATAAGAAACAGCACTCACTTAAATATAGTCCTTTCATATAAAGCCAAGAAGAATATAAAGAAAAAGGCCTTTGGTTTTTAACAGAGCAAGTCCTATATACGCACCCCACAAATTTATTCGAGAAATTATAGGCTGCAGCCGAACACTCAAGGACCGCGCCCTGGTTGGCCACACGAAGTCTGACGTTCTAAAAAAGATGAACCGTTCTTTTCGTGCGTCCACAACATCTCTCCTGAAAATTCCATGCGATTGCGTTCGCTATTGGCGGAGAAAGATCACACCTCTCCAAAAGTCAAGATGCAACTCCACGCTTTCAAAACGCAGTACCAGCACAAGCAGTGGCCGCGGATCGATGTATACGGTTGTTGAAGAGCTAATGAGCCAAAAAGTGGCTCAAAAACACGCATATAGAGCGAGTACCAGTCCTCTGGGTCTCCCCATTTCGAAGATGATGCTGGTGCTGTTCCCACTCTCAATAAAGCAATCAATCCGTGATTTTTGGGCACGGAAAGAAGTACACAAAGCGCAGAACGACCTTCTTTCTATCGTTGATATCGGGCTGTTGCCCAATTTGGAAATGAACGTTTTGAAAGTCCCAATATGGCTTAACAACCAAGGGGCTGTTGTGCTGCACGAAAGCCAGAGCTCGAAAACCCCTCATTTTATCAACGAAGTATGTATATCTCCTAAGAACATGACTAAGCAAGAGTACGCACAGGCCAATCATATGGTTGTAGTTCATGGGTACGGTGCAGGCCTTGGATTTTTCGTTAAAAATCTTCAACACGTAGCCAAGTTCTTAAACGAAAATACGGATCTTAGATGGTGTATACACGCTATTGATTTATTGGGCTACGGAGCCTCTTCTAGACCTGAGATCAATTACGAAACTAACGGGTCACTTGAAAAATTCGAGGACTGGTTCACAGACTCTATGGAAAGTTGGAGAGCTCAAAGGGGGTTGGACGAATCAGAAAAAACTATTTTTGTAGCTCATTCTTTGGGAGCGTACCTCTCGTTATGTTATAATGTGAAATATCCGAAAAAGTTCAAAAAGCTTGTTTTGGTGAGCCCAGCGGGAATAATCGAGCCTATAAATTTCGAGAAAAAGAGGGTCCCAAAATGGTTTGATTACCTTTGGAATCGAAACATTTCTCCCTTTATTTTAGTTCGGTATACCGGGCCCTTAGGCTCGCTATTTGTATCTGGTTGGACTTCCAGACGGTTTGCAAGATTAAGTGCTAGAGAAAGAGAGCTTTTTCACAAGTACACTTATGGTATATTCAACGCTAAGGGCTCAGGAGAGTATTTTTTGAATTATGTGCTTAGGGCAGGGGGGGTACCTAGACATCCATTTGTAGAGAATATTGAGAGAATGAGGGGGGTCACGTGTGAGACCCTGTGGTTGTATGGGGAAAATGACTGGATGGACGCAAGGGGGGGCGCAATGGCGGCAAAGTTTTTGAAAGAGAGGGGGTTCAAGTCTGATTTGAGGATATTTAAAAAGTGCGGGCACCATATATATCTTGATGATGTGGGGGGGTTTAGTGAGTTTTTGGTGGATGAAATCAAAAGATTCAGTACGAGCGGAGCGAATCCTGAATTGTCTAGTCAAGTATCCGTTTGATGCGAACGCAGCGATTTAATACAAGCTTAGTGAACAAGCAACTCTTCAATCTGCAGAGCTTCTTGTTTGGTTTTACACAACTTCAGTGTTCGAAGGGTGTGTCATCGAAGCAAAGTCTTTCAATTGTTCCCTCTCATACCAAAAGCGCAGTCTAGTGATCTAATCCTAACTCACTAAAACTTAGATGTTGCTGTAGTGATCAAGGCTGGTTACATCTTAGAAAACTATAAAAAGTAGGTGATTCACAATTGTTTTATTATATTGTAGGGTTTCAGAGTGCTATTTGAAGGGATATTCAATATTGTGAAGGAAGTAATCGGTACTACGAGAGAGCATGTATTTCTCGTCTAAGGGAAAAGATTACAAAGAAAGTCCATTAATAGACTCTGGTTAAATAGCTGGGTTGAAGCTGCTTTTACATACTTTTGTTCGGCGTAAGTTGTAACGTATCTATCTTTAAATTAAGAATGGATGAGTAACTTGCAAACGCTATAAACATGTAATTAGAGTACTTCGATCAGCTAAGACTCGTTTATCTATTTTTATATTAGTTTTTACCGGAAATCGAACCAGTTCCACTAAAATGCATTCGTAAACGAGTCGCAGGTTTGCACCGTTTTGAGCGACCCATAAGCTACTATCCTAGAATCAAAGTACAAAAGCGTATTACTGTTAACCACCCAATAGGAGCTCCTGATCTCATCATATGCTGAGCATCTAGCTGAATAGTAATTAATTTCTCGTTTAAGCACTAATGAGACATGATCCATCTCAAGATAGAGTTCTAGCCGAAGAATGGGTAACTCTATTCCGGATTTCAGCACTCTCTAATTGGAAAGCTTATTGTTCGTTGTTAAGAAGAGATGGCGAGGCTGGATTTCCAAAGAGAAGGGGCACGCCTACACCAAAGAAAATACAAAACAATATGAAACTTCTATATTCGATGTGTAAGCTAAGTAAAGGCTCATCTTTTTATGTATAACAGTTTATAGCTATATAGAGTCATTAACAAAATATACAGCTGTTTATTGGATCTGACACCTCGTCTAATATGCAGGCCCTATGTGCAGGGCATTGAGCGTCAATTGACGGGCTACTGGCTACCCGAAAATGTGGATGCCAAGACTTGTACGATTTCTGCAGGAGTCAATCTATGTGTGAGTGCAATCACTTTGAGTCTGTGTACAGTAACGTCAAATATCCTTGTACAAATGTGTCAAAAGGGTTGCTTAAGTATAATCATCAATGAGAAGCAGAAGAAGTCTTCATTGTGAACTAGTATCTCTACTCGGTCATTTCAATAAATGTCTTAATTTTCTTGCAATTTCAAACTAATTACCCCTTTTCAGGGCTGGCAGGTCATGTTACTGCATAGAACTAGCTCCATGTCTGAACGAAAGCTTATTAGACGGCTTACTTGAGACGTTGCCACTAAAAAGATACTATAATTGTAGCTTTTTATATAAAGACCCGAAATTCCTGGGACTTTAGACCACAAGGAGACATTTTCATCCACCTTTGATACCCGTAATGTTGATGTTCTCATTCCTTGTGTTTACCTGCTTGAGTGCTGCTCTTGCTCTGAACTCTGATAACTTTTATCTCTACTCTGTTGTTGGCAAGCAGGCAACGGACTTGCTTTATGCACAGCTCCAGTACACAACAGACAACCGACTTATATTGATCAGCACAGCCTCTGGATTTGCCAGCATCAATCAGAGCACTCCTTTCCAAGGCTCTATCTGGAAAAATGGCTACCTTAACGAAATCAACAACGAAGACAAAGTCGTTGTTATAGACAAAAGCACAAAATCTTTGATAATTGGGGAGCAGCCAGGCCTGGGGCCTTACTCTGTTGAGTATAGCTCTCTCAGACTTGGCGATTCTGGTAGTTTCTTGGCCTGTAAATCTGAAGAAGAGGACCAGTTTTATACCGTGCACACAACGGATTTTAAGTGTGAGGGTACGTCCCAAATTGTGTCTTTGAGACCAAACTTGTTGAACAGTACTTCTGCGTTGAGCAGCTATTCTCCTACTGAAACAGATCACTCTCAGTTTAACCAGACAAGCTTTAGCACAAGTTCGAGTTCAAGTACCAAGACAAGCAGTTCAAGTACAAAGACCACTTCTACTAAGGCATCTTCTACATCTGCTTCTAGTTCTAGCTCTAGCTCTAGCTCCAGTTCTACGGAAAGCTCTAGCTCTAGTGCTGCTTCCAGCTCTTCTTCCAGCTCTTCATCTAGTGCTTCATCTGGTGCATCTAGTTCTGCTAGTGCCAGCACCTCTGTCATCCCAACATACTACCCAACCATCACTGTCACTCCAACTCCAACTCTCAACTATTTGCACTCCACTTTGTACACCCTTTCGGAGTCTGATTTGCCCGACCAGGAGACCACCGCCCCAGCTGTCGTGTTTGCGGGCGGGTCCCAGAGTCTTGAGTTGCATTTCGCAATAGCATTCACCACCATGATTTGTGTGTTGTTCTTGAGCATTCTTTAGAATCTCTGTTACGTTAGCATGATAGCAGCATCTTTTTATTGATTTGGCATAGCATTTATTTGTAGAAAACTGTAGCATATATGACTGGTTTGGTTATACAATATACCAACAGATCACTGTTTTCAGGCTCTAGATACCGCCTCAGACGCTTACATAATTTTAAGTCTATATAGGTCAAATAGGCATATAAGGGGTATACTCGTCAAGCTTCACCAAGATGGTCTGTAAGAAAGCAAAACGAGTATGCTTTGCTCAAGTAATCAAAAGAGATACATATTTATATCTCTTGAAAACACCCATCTTCGCTCGCATTACTTTTCATCAAAAACAGTCAAATTAATTGAATTAACAAGTCTCAAGTTCATTCTTTGTTTGGGTTACAAAAATTATATCTCTAATATTGAAAACTCTTTAAAATCTTCAATTCTTACACAATGGACATAATCACCTAAGTTATGATTAAGATAGACAAACTCAATAGAACAAACTGGGGATAGATGTCGATCTCGAGAAGCGAGTCATTGAACAATTCCTCATCAGGCAAGATTGATTCTTTGAAAAGTCGACGACCGGTTCATTCAATTCTTCCCAGCACCTGCTCTAAAGTAAATAATATCCCCATCTTCAACCACATAATCCTTCCCCTTCTGCATCACCTTACCCTGTGCCTTTACAGTAGCCTCATCCCCCGCCTCCACCACATCCGCAAATTTAGTGATATTCGCCAAAATAAACGTATTCATCAAGTCGTTGTGGATGACCCCCGCAGCCTGGGGAGCCTTGGTTCCCCTACGGATGGTCCATTCTCTCACCTCCATTGGCCCACAAGTGAAGTAGGAAATCAAGTCCAATTTCTGTCTCATTGTGGTGATAATCTTAGGCAAGGCACTTACTGCACCAATCTTCTTTTCCTCCTCTTCTCTTTCTTCATCGGTTTCCAAATGAGACAAACGCTCTTCCAAACACACAGAAAATGGAATAATCACATCTCCCGGAGAGTACTTGTCAACCCATTCCTTGATGTGTTTCAAGTGCTTGTTCTTCTTGCGGATGTAATCCTTCTCAGAAAGATTGACCAAGTAAATACACAGCTTTGCAGTTAACAATTGCATCTTGTTGATGATCTCCACCTCTTTGTAAGTCCAGCTTTGGTTGGCCACTCTCTGGCCACCTTCCAACAACTCAATGATGCGGTTAACGAGAACGGCCTCGTCTTTCTTTTGCTTCACTTCCAAAGACTGACCGCCTCTGCGGGTGATCTTCTCCACTCCTTCGAGATACTTCTTCGCAAATTCAATGTCTTTCAATCTCAACTCATTGCTGATAATCTCCAAATCTCTCACTGGGTTGACATCACCTTCAACGTGAATAATCTCTGCGTCATCAAAACATCTAACCACCTGGTAAATGGCATCAACAGCTCTAATGTGAGAAAGGAAGGCGTTTCCAAGACCTTCGCCGGCAGAGGCACCTTTGGTGAGACCAGCGATATCGTAGACGGTGATGTGGGCTGGGATCTGAGCTTTTGGCTTGTATATTTCAAAGAGTTTGTCAAGGCGAGGGGATGGAACAATGACACGGGCCTCTTCAGGGTCGATGGTGGCAAAGGGATAGTTGGCAGGGTTACCAAGGGGGCAGCGAGTGATGGCCTGAAAGAAGGTAGACTTTCCCACGTTGGCGAGACCGACGATTCCGGACAGGTTAGTAATCTTGGGCGAAGCCTGAGATTCAATATAATGTGAGTTACCTCGACACAACACTAAAACGCATGCCACTCTACTTGGTGATAGCACATGCTTGATCAGATATATCTGAGAACTGGCATTCTGACTGTTCGCTATCAAACAGCAAATTCAAGTCTAAATCCATTCGAATGAATCAATAAAATCGATCAACCATGAAATCCAACTCAAGAGACACCTCACACCCCATCATTATGCATATTAGACGACATGATCCAACCTCCAATCCAATACAATAGTCAATGTTTCAAAAATCTCATGAGAATTCACTTGAAAACTGTCGCATAGAATTATCTCAATAATCACTGCATGAATATTCACGAAAATCACAAATCATAAACGTATTCAACGTACCTTCAAGTTGTTGCCTGGGCGGCCCAACAAAATCTGTTTCTCTTCAACTTGCTTCTTTGGAGGCATGGTTGTGTGCTGTGGAGAATTATTCGGGAGTGAAAAATTTGAGCCTTACCCTGAAGTAAGGGCAGAACGAGCAATGCACATTAAACTTGTTGTGTTTATCATAATACTTGGTGAATCATAAACATGGTGTAAATTTGTCTTCGTTTATTGATTTTTGACGTTCTCGAGGTCATTGGTATGTAAGTTATACTAATTTGACTTATGAGCTGATCACCGGAACAGTAATAATAGAAGGTCCAAAAAGATGTACCTTGGTTGGCCACATTGTTTACTTTCTTATATATATAGCCATTCATTCGTAGGTTATCTACAGACTACTCCACACTTCATCGAATTGTATATAATACTCCCAAATTGAATATATCAGTAAGACAAATAAGCTATCCGTTTGATCAATTCAAAAGCAATTGTGTTTCTCAATGGTAACATCAACTCTCTTCCAGAAAGTCCCTCTATCTCCTTCATATACTTATTCACCCCCTCCTTATCCCCCCCCTTTTGTGCTTTTTCCAAATTATCCTCGATAGCTTCATACTCATAGATCATTTCTCTTATGAATGACACATCGAACCATTTTGCATCATGGAGTTCTTCATCGTGGTTCAATTTGATGACCTCGCTGCCTTCTTCGAAGTCAGCTTCTCCACAACACCCAAGCATTAACGTAGCGGGATACGGCCAAGGCTGGCTGGCCAAAACTCTTACATCTCCAGGCCCTTTCTTGATACTGACGTTTGTCTCCTCCCAGATTTCTCGAGAAACACATGTTTCAATGGTCTCTGAGGGCTCTAGGAAACCAGCTACACACGAGTACAAGTTTTTTACAGGAAATCTCTTATTTTTTACAAGCAAAATCTTTGTATTTGTTTTGTTCGTGACTGAAGAGATGATAGCAATGTCTGTTCTAGGGAAGGATGCATTAGAGTGTGGATTTGAGGAAACAACACAAGTTTTACCAGTAAAACAGCTCACCTGGGTGCCACCATTGACTACAGTGTTTTTCTGTCCACACCCAGGACAAAACACATTTTTTCTAAGCCAGTCTATGTACATCATCGACTGTGCAAAAAGTGAAGCATCTGTATTGCTAAAAAGTGTCAAATGGTCCAAATAATTATCAGTTGTGAGGATGCTAGATATGTTGTAGAGCCGGATTCCTTCTTTTTCTTGGGTATTTTCAAGTTCGCTAGCTATAAGATCACTTCCACTCATATCTACAGCAAAGTAGGGGACTCCCTGATACAGTTCGTCATCCTTTTTGTAAGTTAAACCGGCTTTTCCAGTATCCATTCCTAAAAATGTGATCAAGGGAAATTCCGAAATGTCACTCTTTTTTTGCTCGTTCGAAGCTCCCCATTTCTCAAGCATTTCTTGAAACTTTTTTGACGTAGAATTGACAGAAAGCTTCAACAACTGAAGCTCAATCAAGCTGATCTCTTTACACACAGGCTGTTCCTGATTCAAGAAAACTAATTTTGTGCTCGGAAACAGTATCGCTTGTTTCATAAATCTGCCATCTCCCCTAAGAAAGGAAAACCGATTGAGAACGTTCTTGCCAAAAAATATAGGCTGGCTCGACATCCAGCGGACTTTCGGAACATTGATTATAGTTAGGGGATGAGATCTCATTTTGGTATAAACTCGTAAGCCAAGCAACATGGTTGTTTTTCATTGGCTTCTCTTCTTTTAAATTATCGCTTTGAACAACTAAAAAAAGAGCGAAGCGGATGAGTGGAAAAGAAGGTGGGTTATGTGTTGTAACCTATAATACATTTTTTTGAAGAACAGGAATTCAGATGGCAAAATTATCAATTAAGTTTCCTCAGTTATGCGAAATTTTACAGAGCAAAAAATTGCAAAAAAAAAGAAGTGGACGTAATAGGGTTCGAACCAATGACCTTCTGCATGCAAAGCAGACGCGCTACCAACTGCGCCATGCGCCCACTGATGGAAGTAGTACTATACAGACCCATTAGGTCTTGTTGCTTTTCAATTCAATTCCGACAAATGACGTTCAAATCCTCACAAATTCGGGACTTCAACTCAAAACTAGGTACCCCTAACTTTCTGAGCCTCTATAAGAGTGGGAGGTTGTTTATTTTCTCTGTTAATAAACTTTCTAGAGCTTTTTGTTAGAATTTTCATTTCCTGCAAAACATAACAAAAATCAGATTCAGACCAGTAAATTTACAGAAAATCTAGATAAGGAATATGTTTGCAAAAAGAAAGCAAGAGACACAAACTCCCCTAGAGTATCTGATGTTTCAGAAGATGCTCTTTTTTTTGTAGTTGAACTCATTTGAGCATTTTGCCAGTAAACACAACGAAAAATCAATCTTCTAACTTCGTAACGAGCGTTTAAAACAGTCATTGTTCGTCCATTTTGAAGCTCATTATTTGCGGATCTATAGATTGTGCTGTACAAGCTGCTTGTATGAATAGAAGGATACGAAGGATTTATGCTGATGGTGGCCTCCTTGAGCCCTGGATTAGATCCAGCATGTTTTTCAAGGGTCTCGTCAGATTCAAATGATTCTAAGGTGGCCTATTTCTCTTGAGTTATCAGATACACGTAATCTTATCCCCCGAACTGACATCATCACATACTTTCATTACCTTGGTTCCTACATTGCTTAGTTATAAATCGATCACATTTAATCTAATTAGTTTTATAAACTGATATGAACCGGTTAGTACTTCACCATCAGAACACAAGTTTCTTGCATTTTTCAACTACGCCATAAATGGAACTAGGCATGTCCCGACGCAATTGCACTCAATCGCAAATTATATCATCACTTGATGTAGACTTACCATCGGAGTATGAGTACTTAATGGTGTTTTTGAATTGAAAGAATTGAGATCAAAACTTTTCATACAAAAACAAATACATCCGTACACCAATAAAAGCGATGCTCACCAATACACTACAATTAATTTGTTCCAATAAATGTCAGATATCACCGAAATAAAATCCGACTAAGTCGTTAGTCAGCAATGGCCTCATATTGTAAGTTCAACAACTGTTTTTTGTAGAGAAATGAAAATAATTTTAGAGTGATAAATTTATCAAATCATACCCAGAATGAGCTTCTTTGCCAAACTCAAGCTCCCGAAGTTTCCAAAGATATCAAGAGCTAATCTTGACATTTACAGAGTGAGTATATATATCATACACTTTGAGGTATACTTTGCTAACCAGTTCACATTCTATTTGATGACCCCAATAGCGGTTATGTACTATGTGGGAACAGACACAGACCGCAAGTTTAATGTTCCAGGTTTTTGGCCGGACCCAGATACTTTGAATAAGATTCCTAAAGAGCCTCACGAAATCAAGGCAGAGTTGGCGAGAATGAGAGCTGCTAGATTGGAGAAGAGAAAGAGACTCGAAGAGAAGGCTAGGGCTTTGGGGATCGATGTTGATGCTGAGTAGTTAGAGGTGACTTGTATATATATTAAGTGGCTTAATTGGAAATGTATTTTTTTAATGTGTGTAGATTGATTAATTCATAGTGTATGTATTGTGATGCTTGTAGGAGCGTATAATGTTGTAGAAGGAGGATGAGGTGGAGATCTGGAAATGATGTTTATCCACTCTATGCATATCATATGAGTGTAGGCTGAGGCTGATTAAGAGTATGCGTTCGTACAAAGAGAGTATTATGCTAGAAAGATGAAGATCAGAGGATGCAGAGAAGAAGAGTACACGCAGAGAAGATCTTCTCTTAGCACTTGAGTACACTCGAAGAGAAAAACCCTCGGACACAGGAGTATGAATCTATGAACAAATGCAGTGTACAGTTGAATACTTCCCTACAAACATCTATCCATATTTATTACTATTATATAATGCCACTCTGCCCACTTGAGTAGCACATCAAGATGCCCTCAAAACACTTGAAACACCAGAATAATCAATATACAATGTTCAACACCTACCCATGCTATTGGTGAGACCATATCCAACGATGCTCATACCAGCTTATGGGTGAGGCAAAGAAACTCTCAATTAGAAGCGAAGCAAGAGACTTAGTACGTCCCATTGCTAGCAACTCTCACTGACAACTTATTCAATTCAAGTGACTCTTCCACTCACTAGTACCTCACTTCAATAGCTCAATCAACTGAACTAGTTCATCCATCTCAAGTAACTCACTTGCTTCGCTCGTGAAATATATGGCTCGTGGGTAGATAAATCCTCATTGCTCGCTTCGCTCGTAGTTGAGAATCTCTTTGAAAAGCAGCATATTTACTTCCTCTGCCTCCCCCTTCTCCCCACTCACACTCTGGTCCAACGCCAACTTCTTCTGTGCCAACGCATAAATGTTCTCTTCTATAGTCCGTCTCAGAATCATTCTCGTCACCATCACCTCCCTAGTCTGCCCCACTCTATGGGCTCTGTCCTCAGCCTGACGATCGTCATGAGGATTGAAACTCTGGTCCAAGATAACCACACGATTCGCACATGCCAAGTTGATTCCAAATCCACCGGCCTTGGTCAGAAGAATGAACACTTTGATGCTCTCATCGTGGTGAAACTGGTCTATGATATCTTGACGCATATCAACTGCAGTCTGACCATCCAATCTCATGAATTTTATGTTCAAGTTGGTCAACAAGATTTCCACCAAATCGAGGACTTGAGTGAAGAGAGAAAACAAAAGTATACGATCACCCTTTTGGATATACTCTGGAAGCATTTGCTTGAGCTTTGAAAATTTCCCAGAATTATAAATTTCACTACCCAAGTCCAACCCGTACTTCCCAATGGTCCCCTCAAACTTATCACAAAGTCTGTTGAGCTCAAAGTCATTCATCACCTCCATATCTTCATATATAAACTGCTCATTGGCTGTAGCATACTGAGGCTCTCTCATGATCTCGTGCGCCATTTCTCTCAATAAATCGTCCGTATAGTGTACTCTGAACAAGAGTGGGTGTATAGCAGCCTTACGTAAGCTCATAATGATGTTGGAGGACTGGTCTCTTCTGGACCCATCGCTGATGCTACGCGCCTTGGCAATCTCGCCCCTGTACAACTTTTCCTGCGATTCTGTGATGTCACAGTACTCGATCAGCAAAGTCTTCTTAGGCAAATTCTGCATCACGTCCGCCTTCTTACGCCGAAGAACAAAGGGTGCCATCATTGTCTTCGCACGTGATATGGCTCTAACAGAAAGAAGAGGGTTATATCCAGCCCCCTCCTTTTGCTCGCCCTTAAATTTGGCTCCAGTAGTGACTTTTTGGTTGAAGAGCACTTGTAAATCGTCCTGTTTTTCTTTGAACAATTCTGGAAGAATGAACGCCAATAACGAGATAAGCTCTTTAAGGTTGTTTTGGAGAGGCGTACCAGTAAGGAGGAGACGGAAATTCGCTTGGATTCTCATCAATTTTTGGTACCGATCACTAGCACTGTTTTTGAGCATATGTCCTTCGTCATACACAATGACATTGAAGTTTTGGTTGCGGAGAAAACGCATATCGTCTTTGTGGCCAGTGGCAAGATTGTAGGTCGTCACCAAAACGTCAAAGTCCGTTTCTTCAAGCGCATATCTCAACTCTGCCCTCTCTTTTTGAGACCCATAATACGGCAGCACCTTGAGTTCTGGACAGAATTTTTGAAACTCCCTTAGCCAGTTTTCCAATGTAGATGAAGGCACAATCACCAAATGGGGCCCTGCTTCTTTCTCAGTCTCTTTCAAATGGGCAAAGAAGGAAATCACTTGACACGTCTTTCCAAGGCCCATTTCGTCAGCAAGAATACACAGAAGCCCGTGCAGATAGAGTAGACTCAACCAGTTGATACCTACTTGTTGGTACAGCTTCAACTCAAGGCTATCTGCTAATAATGCAGGCTTCTTAGTAAAATAAGAGCTACGTTGTTTGCGTCCAACAACCGCCCCCTCCTCTTCATCCTCTTCCTTAACATTCACCTCGGTGACCTCTAACTCCCCCTTCAGGCCGTCTACACGCACCCCCCATTTACCTATGTCTTTGGCTATGGTAGTACCATAAGCACTACACTGCTGCACAAGCAGCTCTACAGCATCGTACCCTTTTAAAGTGACCGCTGCTTTTTCTACAATACGGAGTCCCAAAGTTTTTCTGCGGCCTGTGCCCCTACCTCCCTTGAGGGGTGGTTCACCTCCTAGCCTCGAATTCTCGAGTGCGTATAGCAGATTGTAAGGTCTACCTTTGACCAAGAGGGCAGCAGTCTCGGGAGCACATCCCCCAATATCACACACATCTGCGGCGTCGGCTGTGTTCAAGAACTGGAGAAGGCGCGTGTTCATTTGAAGAACGTCTTCCGGAACGGCGCTCATAACCTCGGCGTCAGAGTCGTCAGCGTCCTCGGAGAGGTCGTCATCGGATAGCTGGGGTCTTCTCATAGGTTTGACAACTTTTTGAGGAGTGAGGGGCTTCGCAGAGCCGAATTCTTCATCGTCATCGTTAGCAGCAAAATCCTCTTGATAATCGGGTCTAGGGTTACGCGACCCACGCACGAGTTTGCGACGTTTCTGAGGTTGTGGCTCAGAGCGGATCCCGAATTTTTGCTGGATCGAAAGCGTCTTTTTGGCGGGATTAAGCTTATAGTTTTCAAGTGAGAGGGGGGTGGCTTTGAGCAGGGGCAAGCGACGCAGAGGGTTTGGCATCTCAGGAGGGGGTTGGTATACCGGGTACGGTGGTATACTGTTGACCATGTGGTTTGGGAAAGGCTGTGGAGGAGGATGGATCTCATTTTCCAGAAGAAAGAAAGAGGGGTGTGACTGGGGCAGGATGGTCGAGAGAAACTCTCTGACGAGCCTGATGTTTCCTTTCTTGTGTTTCCAAACGTGGGTGAGGATTTTTTCCTTGAGGGTGGGGTACTTTTTGCGAAGGATAGCCAAATCTTCAGCCATGCGCTTTACATAGGGGTTTTGAGGGGGTTGGGATGCAGAAAGCATGTCGTAATCCTTGGGCTGGTCCATCATAGTCCGCGATGGAGGGGCGTTCTTGAGAGGAGACAGCTCCGTGCTGCTTGGAATTTGGATGTAGGGCTGTTGAGGCATGAAATTTTTCAATCGCGTAAAATGTTTAAGTCGCGATAGCAGCACTGTATACAGCTTTCAAATAGACGGCGCATTTATATCATCTTTGGATTTGCGACCTTTGCGCTAATCAAGTGTGCTTGTCTGAAACAGTGGTTTTTTTGATTTACACGATTTTTGGTCAAATTGTAGTAGCTAGAGCTAGGTCTGCGTGGTGAATCAATGATCTGTATACATGTAATACTTCAGACAGTTGTGTATGATTTTAGGTTGATTTTTTGGGCGTTCATATAAGATAGGGTTTGTGTGGTTCGGAAGTCAGGAGGTGGTTGGATGTTTTTATCTGTGTTTTGAATGACTGTTAGGCTTAGCCACTGCTCAAATGTGTTATGCAGAAGGACCACTGAGGGGCACCAAGGTAAAACATGCTATAGCGAAGAAAAATTCAAAGGTTAGATTCTATTGAATTGTGTCTTATTGATTCTATGCTCTTTTGTTCACTATTAAACTTAACCTCTCTAGGAGCGCCGCTTTGATCCTAGAAACGTAGATTTTTCAAGCTTATCAAGGTAGACATTCTTACAAAAAAAGGGTTAAAGAAGTGGCATTTCTGGTTTACATAAACCCATAAGATACAGATTACAATATATGGTGCACGATAAATTATAAGATGTACTGCTTACAAAAATTATGCCCCTCTACGCTTGTGGTCTGAATGGAAACCACCAATTAGGCCTTGGTCACGACGACGATGTCAACACACTTACGTTAGTGCCCCACATAAACACCCCCATAGCAAAGATAGCTAGTGGGGGCAACCACACCCTAATTCTAACCGAGACCGGCTCTGTCTACGCAGCAGGAGCCAATGCCGCGGGCCAATGTGTAGTGGAACCAAAAACTCTTGAAAATTTCACACAAATAAACGGTGAAAAATGGCTGGATATAGCCTGCGGATGGGAATACTCTGTGCTTGTGTCTGGAGGAGAGGTCTACACCTGTGGTAGTGGTCCCAAAGGTGAGCTTGGCCATGGATCCAAAAATGGCCCTCTCACTAAAGTAGACTTGCCAAAAAAAGTTATAAGTGTATATTCATCACTAGACCATGTAGTGGTAGTATGTGATGACGGAGATCTCTACGGCTGGGGCCACAATAAGCGTGGAAAAATAGGTGATTTTGAAAAAAGAGTTTGGAGACCTGTAAGAATTGGAAATTGGAACAAGGCACAAGTAGCCTTGGCCAGGGAATATACAGCTGTATACAGTGATAATAAGCTCGAGATTTTGGGAAAAGTAATCGTTCTGGAGGTTTCAGAGTGTATAAAAATGCGTCTGATGTGGTCTTCTATACACTTCCTCACAGCAAACCACGAGATAATATCATATGGAAACAACTCTCACAGTCAAATGTATTCTTGTACGAAAAAAGCTAAAGATTTTGAGGTTGGTAGCGAACATGGCGTGCTCTTAGATGATAAAAATTGTGTGTATGCATGGGGGTGGGGGGAACACGGGAATTGCGGTATTCAAAGTGGCAATGAAATGACAAAGATTTTTGAGCATGATGACGAGAGTGTATATTTGATTTTCGGGGGGTGTGCTACTACATTTATTGCTACAAAGAGTTGATTGTGCTGATAATTTCTTTCCCCAGGAATATCTGGACAGTTCCCAGGGAAATGCGTTCTCAGAGTCGTTCTTGGACAAATGTATAGATAGGCTGCTACAGACTTAAACAGCGCATCTTCTTTATCATCCTGCACTAGTATAGTACAGAGTACCACACAAGTGCGTTGTTTTAGTGAGTGAAAAATTTTGTGTAAGGCGGAGGAGCCAGTGTGGTGGTGCTTAAGTAGGGGGACTATTGAGAGATCAAGGCTAGGCAGTCTGTTCAAAGGACAGTATCCTCAAGATTTTATATGATAAGAGAGAAATGCATTTCATGTTTACGAGTGGATGAGTGGATTTGTAGGAGTGGTGTGGTAGGTGAAGGGTACATCGAGTAAGAGTAGTATATGCTGCCATAGATACATACTAGCTTTCAAAAATTTCGATCTGTTAAACTGGCAACAACTGAATAGTCAGTTGAGGAAAACGATTTTGTTGCTGTCGTCGTGTAAGCCTGCTTTCAAATAGGTATTTATTATACTCTAGCAACCAAGAGAAAGCATATATACTGAAATAGAAATACTATACAAAGCCCACGCTTAAACCTTAAACCACAAAACGCGTCGCTCAAAATCACCCGTGACCGGCCTCGAAGACGCGTCTGCTCCAGAGCCTTCTAGAAATATTGCATGCGCATAAATATAGCCAGCAACCCGTGAGAAATATCGAACCAGGAGAAATTGAAAACCAAATTCAAAGAGACTATCACCTGACAACCAGAAAATGTTCGGACTTGTGTGTTCAGGTAGACCAGGTGTGTATCATCCTATATCTTGCAACCCATCCATACTAACCAGTGGCTGTAGCAGAGCAAGTTGAGCCCATGAAATTTGTGTTCAATGTAGAGAACTCTGCTAATATTTCACACGTTTCTCTCTTCATACTCCCAGATACTCCTTTCGATCCAAACTACACCGCGTTGGTATACTTCCAGATCCCTAATAGCCCAACTGCAGGCGAGTTTAAGCTATTAGGAAAACTCTCCCCAGATAAGCCCTCTGCAATCTTCAAAATAAGAAATAACAAAAGTGCAATGCACAGTCAGATAGACGACGACATCATGGTGGACGACAACGACAGTGCTCCCAAAGTGTCTAGTCTTGAAGACACGCTCGTTATCGGGATATCAATAGAACGCAATATGCAAGCGGAGCAGCTTCTAGAAGAGGAGAGAATCGCAAGAAGCCAAAGAACTATAACTGCAGGACAGTCGTTAACTCCTAAATTATCAGCTGGAGAGTTGGCTTCTAAAGATCTAGAGGGGACTGCTGTGTTGGCCAATAAGATTGTTTCGAATGCTTATAACTATTTGAGTGGATTTGTGGATAACGAGAACAAGGTGAGTTTGAAGGTGCTAGATGGGTGGTGGAAACGGTTTAGAGAGAAGTTGCAGAATGACCCAAAGTTTTTGGATAATTGAATTATTATAATGTATATATCTGTCTCCGATTCTCTTCAATGTATTTTCTCCAAGCTTAAATATCTTGTTCTCTCTATTTGAACTTATCGCATACTTAGTTTGTGTAGTACCCGTGATCAGAGTCACCCTCCCTGCACCACACCTGTCAAAAATCCTTAATGTCCCCCTTTCTCAAAATGTCATTTTCAAAAGTGAGAGGATGATTTATACTCATAAACTATACGGGAACCTCATCTCAAAACTTGCTTCGAGGGTGGTTTACTTAGAGATACTGGGACAAGAATCTGGGACTACGAATCAAAAGTCTCAAAGTAGATACCTAGATAATTTCATGAAAACTTAGATGACATACATACACATCTTCTGAAACGCCCGGTGATATGTGTCTTAATCAACAGACTAGATGACGTGAATGTGGTTTCATTGGTTCAGTCTGTGTCTTCCACCAGCTAAATCAATGAATGCTATACATAAACAACCTACGCAACACTTCATACATATCACATTAATCATTAATCATAGCTCATAATAAAGCCAATATGTTACCCCCTGTAAACCAACTCCCACACAAAACCATTCTCATACGAATTTTTCCACTCCAACCCCAATTCCAATTTCTCCTTCAAAATCTTCTTCAATCGTTCTCTATCTTTTCTGTGTATTAGCACCAGCTTGATTTTATCCTCTATCAATTTTTGGGTATGATTCTTGACTGTCCCTTCTATGGCATCACTCACAAGTCCGTTCACCATGAACTCCAATCCATTAGCTATTTTCTTCCCAGCTATCTTAACCTCTGGAAACACAATATCTGATACTAGCTTCTCTAAAGTTTTAATGATCTCACTAGTGGTGATACATGACCTTCTCTTTCTTCTGCGAATTATAGGCTTTAATGCTGCAGCTTTGAAAAGAAGTACATTTTCATTTAAAGTTGCAAAACTATCGAAAAACGGTTCGTGGAGAGAAAAAAAATCACTATATACACCACTAGCATACTTCTTGAGTGTTTTCACAATGTTAGCCTGGAGCATCTGTACGTTAGAGTATCCTACATAGAGCTTTCCTGAATTACTAAAGCTCGTTATGAACCGTCTATTTGTGAAATCCTGCCGAACTTGTTGAAGAAGCTTACCTTTATATATAGCAAACTCTTTACTCTTGGCAAACTTGGTCACGCTTTTCACCTGGATAAGGTCCACATATGATCTGTACGTTAGATCATCACTAAAATCCACACTTGCATCTAAGGCCTGGGTGAAGTCTTCTGGAGAAAGAGACTTCCTCGTCAGCGGTCGCGTAAACTTCACTACATAGTACAACTTGAGCAAAATAAGCGATAAGAAATTCGAGAGTCGCTCATTTTTATAAATCTCCTTGAGCTCAATCGTATGGAGCTTCGACTTGAGTTCTAGACCCATAAAACCTCTTAAAAACTCTAAGGAGAGGGTGGTCTTGTTTATCACGTTAGAAGAATCGATGATGACCAGTCGAGAAAGATCAATATCATCTAGCAAAAAGTTTATGAGATTGGGTATGCTAACTAATGAGCTGACGTCTTTTTGGGTCAATACAGGCAAAGTCTCAGGCTCTGATATACTGGAAATTGACATAATAAGAGTGTTTAGCCGAGGTATATGGACTCTAGACTCTTCAATATGTGTTTCTAGAACGTCTATACGTTTACTACCACTGACAGCTAGATTTGTCAGGATGGTATCCGAACCACTATTTATAATGTTTTTGCTCCCAGAATGTGTTTTTGACTCGGATCTTTCATGTGATCTGGATGATGTGATCATCTTATCAGGATCATTTTTATGGGTCGTTGTTCCAGACTCTAAGAAATCACTACCAATCACTGAATCCAGATGACTTGACTCAACTTCAACTATTTGAATCTCCTCTGGACTTTCTGGAACTACGGCACCTGTCTCGGGTTCATTTTCTACACTTGAATCATCACTTTCTAGGCTGAAAACCTCGCTTGCGGCAGACACTTCCAGGACAGAATCTGGGGTCAATTTACGTTTATTGACGTCCAAGCTATCTGAGGCAAAATGTAGAATGTCACTCTCTTCAACTCTATAACTACTAATATCATCGATCATGGCTCTGCGAGGTTTCTTAGCCACAATGACGTTATCGTCATGATTATAGTTTTCCACGTCGATAAAGTACTCAGGTTGAGACTCGGTTTCTGCAACCCAGGGAACACTTAGAACACGTTCTCTAAAATCTAGAGCTTTTTTCCAGGCTAAAATTTCTTTATCGATACGCCTGCTTTCTTGCTTCTCGAGGATATGAATTTCCAAAGGGTGTAGTTCTATACCCTGATCAAAGAATAAGTGTTGTTTGACCTCACCTATGATTTTCAACAAGAGACCTAGATTTGCACCCACTCGAGTTCTGAGCCCGTACTCAATCAACATGTACTCTGGGACATCACATCTTAGTATGCAACCACTTGTGTCGCTTAAATAGAGAAGGTAGGTTGGATCGTCCTCGTCTTTATTCTGCTTGACGTCCTGAAAGGTCACACGTGCTGTGACACAAACACGTCGTATGGGGTGGTTGTTGATGAGTATTATATTGCGAGTAGAGAGGTTCACAGCGTCTCCACCATAGATTTTAGCGAGATTTTCAGAGTGTATTATGTCAGCTATTCGTAGGGGGACAACCTGGTCGTAGAGGGGAGCAGTTAAAAAGAGCCTGGGAGAATAAAAACATCGCCCATCTTTCACACACACCACAGAGTTGTCTCCGGGCGCGAAATCTGGGGGCATTGAAACGCGAAATTCAGCTGTAAATATTTATAATGCGATGATGTGTAGGTGATGAGAAATTTCGCGTTTTCTTGATTTTTTGAGGTACATGTATATATGTATATATATATATTACGTGAATATGTATTGTGTGATATTAGATCAGCTCGTTACAGTTTAGTCTGTAGGTGGGCTTTGGTGTGCTACGTGCTTTTTTCATTATACAGTTAGCAGCTTGCTTTGATACTTGGTAAGTTTGATCAAAGACATTCATAGTAAAAATTTTGATGCTAAGATGTAGACATATATCAAAACAAGGATCGATGTATATGTTCCGCTGCCTCGCTTAGCTGGTAGTGGCATACATGGATCAATCTACTAAAATGGTCAACTGGCTTCTGAGTAGTTCTCTTTTTTCTATTTCAAAATTAGTTTTGAAAGTACAGCTGGCTAACTTCGAACTGAATTTTCAACTTCTCAAGCCCTTGGAAACCACAATCTGTAAGTTAATGTTCTGTGCAGTCTGTGATGACATCTGCTAAATCTTACTCAAACCGTTGCATTGATATCGAGCACGATTCTTGAACGTTTTCTGAATGGCTTCAGATCCTGATAATATTCAAAATCTTATATTTGAGATTTAGGGCGAAGGTCTTCAGATTCAATCGTTCCTATAGAAAGAAGCTGTTTAGTGTTTTCAAACCTCAGAATGTAGCTAGAGCATGAATTTATAGTACTCTGTTTAAGCTTACCCTAGAGTATTATTTTTGAGTATTTCTCATGTTAAGCTTGATACTATCTAGTGGATAGATGAGTCGATGCAGCTGCCAGTTGGTGCACACTAAATCTTCCAGAAATTAGCCAAGCTGCGTTCAATTTCTTAGATAAGCACGTTTCATAGTTAGCCACTTATTATAGACTACAGATGTATATAGATTTAGTGATACACTGCAATCGGTTTCTGTCTCAAAATCAGCTGACATAAGCACCCTCTGATTGGCAGGCGTGAGACAGTGCGGCACCAACTGTACATATCACAGTACGCAGTTTAAGTACTATCCACAGACACATTTGCGTAAGATATTACATAATTGAGCGCGGGGAGTACTATAGGCAAGTTCCAGTAGAGTACTAATAACTGAAACTTCAAAGTCATGGCATTACAAGAAAGAGCTACTTATAACTATATACCCCAACTCTCTTAGAAAAACCCGAACAGTCAATTAGATAATTGCAATAAAAACAGAATATTAGATATTGTGTATTATATAAGTCTACTTAGTTCAGTTATATAAGCAAGCTATAAGCAAGTCATGTGCATAAAATCTTACGATACTAAAAAGCGCACACACCGATACACCATGAGTCTAGGAAATGTCCAGAAGATGGGCTACACCATCAAACAGAAGATTGATATCTGTTTGATGGCCGAGGCCAACCCCGATATGACCCAGGCTGATCTAGCCAATTGGGCCAAGAAAAAATACCATACTCTTAAACCCCCCTCTCAAACCACGATTCTGCGAATTCTCTCCAAAAAAGAAGAGCTTATTTCCCTCAAAGAACACGAATTCAAACTCATTCGTCGTAGAAAACCCTCGAATGTTCTTCTTAGAGAAGTGCTAACAGAGTGGATCTCCCAGTCTGTATGGGAAGACGTTCTCATCACAACCCCCGTGGTACAACAGGCTGCTGCCAATCTCTGGAAACTACTCCCTGTATCGCTCAGAGAAGGTTCTGGTGAGTTTAGCCATAAATGGTGTACCCATTTTCTAGGCAAGATGACGCGCCCTGGGGCATCCACCCCCAACCTTACCCGCCCCAAAGTGTGGGACCTTCGAACTGAAGGCGCAGATTTACGAAAGTTTTTAGGTCAGTACAACCTAAAAGATGTTTTTGTATTGGATGAGTTTTTTCTCTACTATGAGCTCCCACTAGATCGAGTCTATGTAGATGACCAATACTTGCGAACGTCCGACAAATGCGTAACCGTGTTACTTACAACCAACGCTGATGGGCTGGAGAAGTTGGAGCCAATGATGGTTGGCCACTATGAGAAAATGCGGTGTTTCGAGGGCTCAGCTGTCACTAAATTGACGAAAAAATATGAAGTCAATTATAAAAACAATAAACCTGCGAAGCTAACTCTGGTGCAGCTCTCCGAATGGCTTCTGACTTTGGATAAGCGCTTAGCCATAGCAAATAGAGACATTGTTTTGGTCTTAGACGATGCAGTGAGCCACAGGGTTGTGAATATTGAGTTGGACTACATCAAGCTTGTTTTTGTTCATAACCCAAACCTTGAGTCTCTGCAACTTGATGCTGGAATAGTGTCTAGTAAGCAACCGATTTTGCCCATGCAAACGGGCATTTTCCGCGAGTTCAAAGTGCTCTATCGTCTCCAGCAGTATCTACTATGTCGTAGCGTGCAGCAGAAGCAGCACGGGTCTCTCTCGATGGAGCAATATGGTATTTCCATGACGGATGTGATGATCATGGTCAAGAATGCTTGGGCCAACGTATCGGTTGAAGTGATCCGGAATGCTTTTATTTTGGCTGACGTCATTGATATAAAAGAGTACACTGAGCTCGAATTTGCTGGAGGCTCCAGCAAAACACGCGCTACTCAGCATCGTAAATTGTGGGGTGAAAAAGAGAGCCAAGCCCACCAAACCACTTCTGTGACCCAAAATACTGCCACAGACTTCAAAAACTCAGAATATAAGCTTGAGACTGCGATTCAGGCCTTGACGGCCAACGAGCCTTGGAGCATCGATACTTTGACAAGTCTTGGGTTCGAAGACAAATTCTTGCGATATTCTTCATCAGAAGAGCTTGCAGATGCATGCGTTGTGATAGAAAATGAGCCGGAAGGGGGCAGCTTGCCTGTAGGGGGTGTGAATCACAATAAACAAGTAAATCCAATAAAAACAGAGAAAAAGGAAAAGGAGTTGGATTTACAAATGTCCGAAGACCTATTATTACCCATGGATGAGGTCTCTCCAAATGTGGGGGTTCTACAGGATATACCAGAAGATATGCCAATGTTACAGGATATACCGATGGGGAACCAAAAGTCAGACTTCAAACCGGATTACAAATACGAGAACTCCCTCTTTGACGACACGCCCGAAGCGTTCTTTGATTTTGATGCCCCTGACTTCCAGTTCAGTTTTGGAGACGAGCCAGTTGCGCCGATGCTGGCGCCGGTATACAACCAGCACGTGAGTAAGTACAGCGTGAACCTGTTGTATCTGGAGCCAGTGAAGAAGGGTAACTTGTCCAGTATTATCACCATACCCGATAACAGCCGGTCATTTGGTGTTCTATATAGTAAAAAGCGTAAAGTGAGAGACGACGAGCCAAGTTTGTTTGGGCTGCCAGGTAATGAGGCCATGAGTAAGACGACGTCAGTTGGGAGCGTTCTGAAGCACAGCCTGAGTGTTTCGTCACCGGTGGGAGGGGGGGTAAATTTAGGGGGTGGGAGTTTGGACGGTTTGAGAGGGATATCGGGGGTGGGGGCGTCGCTAGACGTTTTGAAGAGAGAACCTTTGACGAATCTCGAAAAGGCGCGGTTGTTGGAGTTTGTGGCGGAATTGGCGGGTAGGGGGGAGGTGGGGGTGTCGGAGGATTGTGTGGTGGAGTTAATGGGGGCGGCGTATGGGTTGCGAGGGGATGTTGGGGAGTTATCAGAAACGATTCGCAAAAAGCTATAAAGTTAATCTCATGGCTCTTGTGAACTGTTTCTTGTTTAGTCTAATTGAGTAATATATGAGCAAACCAAGTAATACCCGAACGAAACGAGTGTATTGCTTACGAACTATTTGTTCGCTTTCCTACCTACTACCTCCTTAACTATCTCTTCAATTGCATCCTTCGCCCTTCTCTGCCTGAATACTATTTGTATATAATTATCTTTTATTATTACTATAGCTTTTCATTTTCGTCTGCTATATCAGGATCCTGATAGAAATCTGGCCGGTTCACACTACTCGATGTACATATAATATTAAACTAGGAAAATTATAGTGTATTTCGCCAGCAGGATTCGGCGAGTGTATATAAGAAGCATTATGAATTAGGGAACACAACGGTTTATTCGTAGATATAGTTATTGTTTACTAGAAACCTTAACGAATCTGATTTTGGTTACTAATACGGTGAATTTCGATTCATAAAGGGGGATTTGCTCAGCAGACCATAATTTTAGTGATCGTGCTTTTAAACATGTTCTGATAGTTTTATATATTTCTCTTTGGTAGATTGGATACCTTTCAGATTTTTAAGGTATATATACAAAGATAAAATTTGCAGACTCTGATCTCAGAAGTGATCAAAATATAAACTCTGAAAGCAAGTCATGGGTTACTCTTGAAAGAGCCCGAGAGTAGCTGAAACGTTGGCGAAGATTGTTCAAATATCAGAGAGATCATCCTGCTAAAAGTAGCGAAGTATTGGCTGAAATGAATTTCCATAACTACATACGTTGTAGAGTCATGCCTAATACATGTATATGTTTATTAGGAATCCAGCTTTAATTATACAGTCACGAAAAAGAAACTGCCGTTGAAGAAAGACATATTCTTCAGCCTATATACCCTAGTAGATATTAGTCACCTCATTTTCCACTGACTCGAGACGTGGGATATTAAGCGCTCGGAAAAAGGCTCTAGCTGAATTTGTCGTATAGAAGTAGGCAGTCTTCATCGTTGATACACAATTCATTTCAAAACCCTCGTCAATAGGCTCCAAATGATCCACAAGCGCGCTAGCAGGTAAATCTGCCAAGTCCAAATCTAATTCTGGCAGTATCACTAAGCATTCTAGCCTCGGTGAGTGTAAAAGATATTTCCCTTTAATTGGGTTTCCAAAAACATTTAAATACTTAAGCAGATTTGAATAACCTTCCAAACATTTAAGTTTATTGAAAGAGAAGTCTAAATACTCCAAATTCTCGAAATTTCGAAGAATCATTTTGAAGTCGTTCTCTTTTAAGATTTCCGCTCGCAAACCCAATCGTTTGATTCTTGTATAGTTCAAAACCAGGAAGACCAATTGTACCAGACTTATGGAGATTTCCGGGAATTGCTCATCATCACTGATGAACAACAAAGAAAATTCTTCTACCTCACTGACACATAGATCTTTCAAAATTGAGGTGTCACACATGTGACTAAGTTCAAGCGTTTTTTTGTTTGGGAAAAGTGTTTTTATTCCATTTTGTGAGGATGAGTATTGGATATCAACTTCGTGGGATCTCCGGTTTAGGCGTAGCACTCGTACACTGGGAATGGTAAACCCCTTTTCGAACCGAAAGTCATCCGCGGTAAATTCAAGCACAGATGGCTTCACACTAACCAAGAAATGTTCGAGTCCATACATTGGAAGAGACTTTCTGACGTGAACGATTTCAACAGAAAATGTCTCACTTTTGCTTCTTACGATACAATTGGAGACCGCCAATGTTCTCAAGAAGGGTAATTCTGGGATGTGTACTGTCGGAGTCATCACAAACGTCGTCTCTTGTGGTAGCTTCAGGCAAACCCCCAACAATGTGAGATTAGGTGGAAGATGGAGCAACTTTGGGTTCGGGTTTGTTTCATCTTTAAAGGTCAAATAGAGCTCCACTGACTTCAATGAAAGAAATGGATCGTAAAATGTTTTATTTCTTCTTCCATATAATGTGGTGTTGGAACTCAAAATTCGCACTTTTCGAGCATATCTTGTAACATCAGTTATGTTGCGGAAACTTTTGAAATTGAATATAAAAGGGATCTCAAAGAAACTTCCATCGAATACTAGAGAAAAAAGAGAGCCTGTTCTTTCATTGGAGTAGCTGTATGAATCTATGTACCATTTTCTCAGAAAACCCTTTGCAATCCACACTGTTCGGAAGTAAACTTTTCTGATGGATTCGTATTGCAAAAAGTCGAAAGGGTATACCACCTCTTGCACAAAACCAGGGCACAAGAACACTAGGTATTCGGTAACCGTTTCTCGCACGTCTGGATTCTCAAATAATATGCTTAGTGGCATGTTATCGATAGCATAAATTAGCTTAAAGATGTTTTTGATGTTGGAAAGAATCACTTAGCTTCGAAACTTTAAACTTTCGAACGACTTTACCTATACTTTTCCTTACCTCTCTCTTCGGCACATTTAGTGAGGAAGCTACGAGAGAAGTAATGCAGAGTGAATTTGTGTGCGAAGGATATTGAAAGGGATAGTTGATCCATTCCCATATAGACCTTGTACTCATATTATTAAAGTGGGATAAGAAATTATTTAGGAGTGAAGCAATTGCCTCTCCTCTGTCTGTACGCCATCCGCTGATCTGGAGATTTACTCTTGATTCAAAAATAGTGACAGAAACCAAAAACGCTCTTCGAATTATACTTGCAGAACAACTGTGGAGTGGTCGTTGAGAGAGGCGAGGTACTTCTTTATATATTCCACAGAGTTCATCCCCTATATTCATGTATCGCCTGGATGTGCAGCTGGTGTAAGTGGAATGAGTGTGCAGTTAGTGTGTAGTGAGTGGGAAGTGTCTGCCTAACGTCTTTGCATATAGTGCTTGAATATAATATATACGCTGTCTCACCTCTTCACTCTCTTCGCTGCGCTCAGTTCGTGAAAAAGTTCGCCCATCTACAAACCATTACTCTAATAAACAAAGAACTAAACTACTTCTCCCCAAACTTAAACTCGTCCATGTTGTTCAACAACTGGTCCGGTGGCACCGTCTGAACCATCTCGTCCTCCTCCAAACGTTGCGTCTCTTCTCCCAACCCCTCGTGCTTGCGCTTCCAGAACAATACCACCATCGCCAATGCCGTGAGCAACATCATCGTCCCCACCGCTAACGCCAACCCTATAAAAACAATCCACCCCCTGTCCATCAAATGCTTAACGCTATTCGATTCGGCCTGGTCTACGGCTAAGGCCTTATTCACCAAGAAATCACTTATACTTCCTACCTCACCCCCCAGTGTGGTATACAAATATGGATACCAGCCCAGCCCGTTGAATAGGGCTGCACTCATGCCCAAATTGCCATACTCCTTGAACACCAACTCTCCTGTGACCAACAACAGTTGACTATTGGTATCGAAGAATTCGCTCGAAGCCAGCAGCTTAGACTTTGCTGTTTTATTTACCACGTTATCCAACAACTGGAACTTCAGGAACGTCAGTTTGGCAGTGTCCAAGCTCCCGCCAATCTGGTCTATTCTCACCCAGTCAGACTTGTTGTAACCAGCCAAGAATCGGTCTCCAAGCACCAAGAGCCGGTCGTCAGACCCAACGCTCCCATCAACCAAGATATACTTTTTAACGGCTCCTGGGAAAGTGTTGTCTCTCTTGGCCAACCCAGACACTTCTCTTTTCGACATCTTGCCAAAATCGTTGCTCTTGAACGTCTGGTCCTTGAAGTTATACGTCAGGAAATAGTACTCTTCTCCAGAGAGTGTAAACTGCCCGCCCACAAGTAAATTGTCCAGAGAAGAAGTCACGTTCATGTAGCTAATCACAGACCCAGAGGACATGCCGTTGGACACATCACTCTCCCATCTCTGGCCATCCATGTTGAATACACAAAACGCTTGGCACGGCAAAGCAGAGGCAGTGTCAAAATCACCGCCCACATACACCTTCGCTGTGCTCGAATCGTAGAAAAACGTGTTGATGGCTGCAGAGTCCGTGACCCCGTCTTTCGTGATAGCTCCAGGCACAGACATATTCCCATACTGCAAGTCGTAGATCAACACGTTCAGAGAGGACTGGTTTTTATACAGGGCTGTGCCGTTCAAGCCTATGAAAAGGAATCTTCCTGAACCATCTTTGGCCAAGGTCTGAACAGACGAGTTGCCCCACGAAATCTCAGGGAACCCAGACACCGTCAGGCCTTTGACCAATACAAGATTCTGTTCACTGGAGTTAGAGGTTGTGAAATTGCCACCCAAAGCAGAGAACAGGTCGTTGATATACAACGCCTGGTTCACTATATTGTTAGTACCGGAAAAGCCCACTGGCAGAGAGGAGAAAACACCCTTATTGTCCAATGTAACAGCCTCATTAGCCATCTTGCCAAGAATCGCAAGATGGCCACTCAAAAGACTGGTGCCTCCGGAAGACATGGTGGATGCCCCGGTAATGTTCATGTACAACCCAGTGCTATTGAAGGCCGAGTTGTCGAACCACCGCTTGTTGAGGTTGTCCCAAATGCTTTGCTGAGAGTACAGACTGTCAGAAAACACAAAAAACTCGGTGCTGTCGATGTTGACGCTGAACACGTGGCCAACCTCAGCTGCATTCAGCACGCCAGACTCGATACTAAGCCAGTGGCCGCCCAGAAGAACGCCCACCTTGGTCAACGCAGCATCTGCCGAGGATCCGCCGTTGATGCTGGCCAAAGAAGTTTGAGTTGCGGTCCCGTTGAACGAGCCGCCCACAAAGAGCACGTCATCGAACACACCGAGCGCTGCAACCGGCCCGTTGAGGCCGTCGCTGAGAGAAGCAACCCCAGACACTTTGAGGTTGTTGTTGGAGTCGCTCCCGTCCAACGTGAGACCAACCAAGTTGGTCCCATCGTGCGGAGTCAGGAACGAGCCTCCAACATAAAGCGTCTCGTTGACGTACTCAAGCGCCTCCACAGAGCCCAGGATCTTCGACCCGTACTGGTTCACAGAACTATTGCCCACAAACTTGTTAGTGAAGTCCAGAGTGCTGAAGTTGTGCGTCGGGTAGTCCGTAGGAAAGCTCAGGAAATTTTTTGTGGAGTACTCAAAGAGGCCGTTGAGAGGAATACGGTAGTCCAGGTTGTTGAACAGAACACTCAGGTTCAGGTGGACTCTGCCCAACGTCAGGTTGGTCAGGTTCAAGAGGTCGTCCAACCCAAGAATCGTGACTGCAATCTTGTCAGCCACGATGGTCCCGCCCCCGGTGGACTTGATCTGAACTCTTGGTCTCGAATCAGAGGAAGCATTCAAGTGGCCGTTCCAAACGTTCTCAATCTTCTCGAACTGGTTGCTCTGCGCGCTCTGGAAAGAGACAAGCAGCGTCCCATTGTCTGCAAGAAGGCTAACCTCCACCAGACCTCTCTGATCACACGTTCCGTCCAGTTGGCACCCAGGCGTGATATAGTCTATACTATAGTTCCCCAGATACGAGATGTTAGGATAGAACGTCACAGAAGCATCAGACCCCGTGCTTTGCATATACTGGCCCGTCACAGATAAACTCCAGTCACCACTGGTCTCAGAGTAACTAGAGTTCGAACTGCCGCCACAAACAGGCTCGTTGAGCGTGCTGTTAGCAAACGTGAGGATTTGAGTGCTGTACATTTGGAGAGCACTCAACCCGGCATTGGACCCGTAGTAGTCCACGATATGGAAGTTCAAGTAGTTCACCTCCAAATTGTTCACAAACCCATAGTCTTGGTACTCGTCAGTCCACTGCAAATTAGCGGCAACGCCGCCATCGTTGTTGAACGACACGTTGGTGAGCGTGCTGCTGTTTATGCCAGAATACGCGGTGGCTAACTCCTGCTGACTAAGCAAAGGGCACCAAGCATCACACTGGGCCAAGGCGCCTGTCTGAGGATCAATATATGTGAGGTTCATGATGGAGTTGGAAGGAGACGTGTAAAGGCGGAACATTTTGACGCCCACATTGTCTCCTCTGGCGTTATACACTCTAATCTTGGAAGGGGTGACCAGAAAAGGAAGTGTAGCCAACCAAGCACCTAGTTGGTTGTCGTTCACAAGCCACAGGTTGTCCAGAGGGCACGTGATGCTCAGGGGCTGGGCAGAGCCCGACTGAGTGTTATCGGCCTGGAAAGAAGCGTACTTGAAAGAGACCAACTGCTCTGTCTGAATCTGCACTTCTGTGGTCAGATTAGTCAGGTTAGTGCTATTGAGCGCAAACTCATCTTTATGGGCAAGATAGTACAGTTGGTTGGTGAACTGGAGCTCGGGAAGACCCAATCTATAGAAAGAGCCACCAAAGACTATACTATCCCCTACGGCCAGAATCAGGGTGACTTCTGCGTCCTTTTCAAACCCAAAGAAAGGGGAAAGAGCAAGAGAGTGCAGAGAAAGGTTATATATGACTGCACCATAAGTGTCTTGGTACAGAAATTTGCCACCAACAAAGACAACATCATCGGAGGCATACACAGCAGAAACAGAGCCCACGAGATGGTTAGCAGGGTCCATGTTGGTAAAGTCGCCGGAAGTGCCGTTATAAAGAACCAACAGACCAATGGTTACTTTCAGCAGGTTTGAATAAAGAGAAATGGAGTCAAACAGGCCCGAAAAAACAAACAGGTCTTTAGAAATTGGAGATATAACGGACACATCGCCATTGAGATCGCCGAGGGGAACGACGTTGGCTTGTGCATCTTGAAAGTAGAGGGTGGTCTGCAGTTGGTTGAAGCCGGTCACGTTGCTTGTAAGAAGATACTGCTGGGAGGGATAGTCGAAGAACAGCACCAGGTCAAACAGACCAGCAAATTGGACTTTGTTTCCGATGCTAGCGAAGTCGAGCTGTGGACGCGCGATTTGGGTAAGGGCACACCCAAGGGGGGCCAAGAGGGGGGCCACGAGCGAGAGCCTTAGTAGCATGAGAAGGCCAGAGGGGTGTATAGATGAATATTAGATTAGATAGTGGAAAAGATAGCAAGATGAGTGAAAATAGAAGCAGAAAAAACGATGATAAAATTTATCTTCTAAAGATGGATAGAAATTATCTTAAAGATAGCGATCTGAATTAACTGGATAGATAAACTTCTTGGCCAGCTTGACAGGCCAACCTGATAAAAGAGTGAAAGGTTTCTCAGCTGCGTGTTGGTGAGAGAATGCAAAACAGTTTCGTGTTTTGCGCTAGCGAAAATCAGGTTACCCGGGTGTAAGGGGATTATCTTGTTTGGTCGATGGGCAGTTGGGGCAGGAAAATGGAGTTTATGGCTTAGGAATATGTATTGACTGTAGGTTTTGATAGAGTGGATAGTTTTTGTTTTAAATATTTTTATTGGGTTTACTCTAGTGATACCATGGCTAGTTCATGAGATGCTTCATACAGTTTACATGACACTCCGTAGTTTTGGTAAGGAAGAGCAGTTTTCATGGAGCAAAGTTAAGGTTGGCGAGGTTGGCTATTGTTATATATATCTATAAATTTTCATTTGTTCCTTTCATATAATCTATAATATAGCTATATAGCTATTAGAATACGTTGATCCGTGTACTCCTGGCCCGATTTGGACGACTTTTTCCAATGCAAGAAGTGCTGCAGCCGAAAAGGGAAGTGGGAGGAAAAGTGCTCCTGCATTTGGCGGTCAAAATTACACGACGAACAAATAATGGCACTCTACGGTATATCATTCAGTATAGCGTATTTGTAGTATCTGTATTCAATCAATATTTCTTATCGCGTTGAAAATTTTTTCATGCACTGCTATTTTGAGACACCCTGCGGGCTCCTAATGGATAGGTTGACAGATGAACGTAAACGGCCCTGACTCAGATTGCGCACTAAGAGAATACACACGGTGTTTTTCAGAAATAGATTATTGAAATGAGAGAAAGCTCTTCCTAGCTGATGAGCTGTTCGAAACAGGTTGTAGCAAAGACTGCACGTCAAAAGATCAGAGATCATTTTGTCTGTGAGGCCGTGGAATGTCCCTTTTTAGGGGCGATCACCGGAACCTTCTGCTTTAGGTCGCAGAAAAGAGGACAACCTATTTGAGGATCGCCAGGGTCTCATGATTTTACGGCTAAATGTTCCTAGAGATTTGTACGTCATCTCTCAGTTTATAGGCTTGCAAGCTAGGTTGTAAGTATTATTAGTGGTAGGTTAATTCGTAGGTTAGCCAAGAAGTTCTCAATCTTTTGTGATTGCTCAAATTTGATTAATTGATTTGGATCCATGGCTTGCCTTTAGTGAAGGGTTATTCAATTAGATGGTTAATTAGTACTAACTTAGTTAACTGATGGCATATGAATGCTATTTTTATCTGCCCCCGGTGACAGCAGTTATTGTTGTATATACACTTTCTATGGCTTTCTCATCTTAAGGAGTTTTCAAATGGTTGTAGGTTCAAAAGAAGGAAATACTTGGGGCAATAAGATCTGATCGATCTAATTACTCCTTTCATACACACATAATTAGTTTATAATTATTGGAAGATAACAGTCCATTCATGATTTTATTCAGCAGGCTGCTCACATTACTTATCTACTGGTGTCGCGCTTTGCTCAAAAGTAAACTAGAAATCTTTGTCGAAAGGCTCAACTTGAAAATAAGTGAAGGTCAGAATCCTGATAACGAACACTATAATTTGGATAGGTGAACTCAGTATAACGCTATTCAAGAAATTTGACCGTCTTATAACACCCCATTGCTCGCACTTGTTGCCAAGATGGGAACGCCTTTATTGGTTGGGGCTGTCTGTTACAGAATACTCCCTTGACTGATGGACTATGAGGGGGAGACTTTTATTTACATAGAATCATTATCATGAGTGAATAAGATTTGCTATAAAAGGTGTGTGTCTTTGTAACATACCAACATTCTCTCTTTAAAAAAAGAGCAACTGACTCGAATTTCAAGCTAAATATCTGTCTACGGAACACGAAAGAAGTTTTGAGTCTAATCATTTCATTGATTAATGGCTCCGTTGTATCGTAGTACACAATTCACATCCTTGGCCAAAGGTTATGCTTATTCGCTACATTGTACATCGTTGATGGTATAATTGAGTGATTTCCTGATATTATTCATAATAGAATGCTTTAAAGAACATGATCCATGGTCATATGTTTATCGCTTCTTCGCCCATTATGACATGGCTAACGATACAACGCCAGGCTGCAACACCCCTTATATTAAAATTATTTCCCGAAAGGGATTAAAAATTGGTTTGTTGGTTGATTGATTAGTTTTTGAAGCAAAATTAAAAATTTTAACCGCACTCTGTTTGTCGCTTCTTGTACAATTCGCTGAATAGTTATAGAGAATTCAAAAGCCACGTAAGAAACCGAGCATCTGTAGCCCTTCCAGAACTTCTTTTTTCAAGTTTCCACCTGCTCAATGTGTGAATAGCTAAAACGCAAATTTCGATATTTACATGTAGAACCGAAAACATATATCATATCAAAGCCGAAGTTGGCCAACTGACGGTGTATTAAATCTATAAGAATATATACTACATCAGTGATGTTACATCACACAAAAAGAGCTCCTAAACCAAAGCTGGCCCCCACCCATAAAAATGACGAAACCCCCAAACGCCCCACCCCATTTTTTTTACCCCCCAGAGCCGTCCCCGTACTCGAAGCCGACGCCCCCATCTCGTCACTGTCTGCCAGGACAGACCCGCTAACAGTCTCGCTATATGCAGATGCTGTGGTCGCACTTGGAATGGCACCTGTGCCAATCTCCTCAATATCGGTCCCAGAGACTCCATACAAAGCCTGGGCTAACGAGATCTGGTAGTTGTCCAAGTCGTACACCACATATGCCGCAGACAAAAATGAATCGCCCAAAATGACCGCGGTCTCTCCGGAATTAAGCATACCCAACATGCATGTGCTGCCCTTCTCCCCCGACGACAGACTGCCCCCGTCGGCATACAGAATGAAATTGGAAACCGGAACCAGAATCGTTGCTCCCGTGAAGTTGAACGTCACGTTCATGTTGGTGGTCGAGCAGTCCATGGTATAATAGCCAATGCTCTCAGAGTACAGGGCCCCCAAGCTGTTGGCAATCAGGTCGATCATCAGCGCAGGCATGTACACCAACGTGGTCCCAGAGTCGAGAAGCGCCGGGTATTTGGTGGACTCCACCACGCTGGTGCCCGAAGACTTGGTCACAGACACAGAAGAGAGGGTAACTTCAAACTTGATTGGTTTGTTATAACCCAGCAGAGAAAGCGTGTTGACGATGGCCACTGTCTGGAGCGACCCAGAGTATTTGCTATGGTCGACGCCACCAAAGAGAATCGTGCCACTAGACGCACTCAACTTGTTGAGATACAACAGATAGGCGTTTCTCGCTATGATGCCGTCCAGCACCATCTTCAGTGGCAAATTAAGATATGTGTAAGCCAGGTTTACAGATGAGGAGCTTGCATAGGTGGTCTCCAATTGCTGGAATCCTACTCCAAGAACACCCATTGTAGAGTTCGTCTCGTTGGCTAAGGCAAAAGAAAGCAGGTCCACCGTCACATTGCCAAGGGCAACGTTGTCATACGCCCAGGTACCGGCCGCAAACGTTGTGTCACCATAAGTGATTTGGAAGTCCGAGTTGTTCAGGTGAAACAGAGACGACGCTGACTCATCAAACGTCCCGTATACATTACACAGCAAAGTAGCTGATGGCGTATATGAGCCGTATGTAGCACTGCTTCCACCACCACCACCTCCACTACCACCCTCAGAGAGAGTGATAGTGGTCGCCCCAAACGGACTCCCGCCTATGTCACCGGTGATAAAGCTATTGATGTCAGACCAGATGTTCTTGGCTTGTGTGGGAGCGGGAGCAGACAGGGTCGACAATGTTTGGTCGGGGCTACGTTTTTTCATGCCTGCAAGCTTCTTATAGGCTATGCCGCTTTGTTTATATGGTTTGGCCAAGGGAGCGCTCTGAAGCCAGTTTTCCACGTGCGACGAGTGTGTGGTTGAGCCTGTGCAGTAGGGGTTAGCGGCGTCCATGATCCAGAGGTCCGAGGAACCGGTGTCTACAAGCACACCTACATTCTGGCCGGGGGTGCCTACCAGGATGTTGGTCATGTAGAATGTCTGCTGATTGGAGAGCGAGACTGAGGCCGCAGAGTCTCTTTTCTGAAAGCCGGCACGGGCGCCAACAACGGCATCCGACGCGGTTGTGCCTCGAAGTACGTCAAATTTCACAGCCACGGGGGAAGCAGATAAAAGGGGGAGAAGAGATAATAGAATCAACATATTGAATGAAAACAATTCGCTTCTTTTTGGTATGATTTTTCGGGTGGTTTAACCAGCTTTTCAGCAAGTGCTGTTTTTATTGATTTTTTTGGGGGCTGAAAAGTTATTTATAGGATTGCTCCGCCTTTTTAGGGTCAAGGGACTGCTCAGATTTTTCCTGCTTTGCTTGCGTTTTGAGGAATCCCTTGCTTTTCCAGTTTGCTTAGTTGATAGGTGGTTAAGTGAAAAGTGTGCTAATATATTTCCCTCATCCCTGCTTGAGGAGACTACGGCACACAGCATGTACGGGCCAATTAGCATACATACACCAGGTGTACGTAAATACGGACATAAACATATGTAAGTATAACATATGGTATATATATTCTTTATGATTTAAACGCTCAATAATCATTGCATCAGTGTAGCTCAAGTGTATTCTTTTGTCTTGTAACCTTTATATATATACTCTTGCAGGTGCCGATCACCTAAGCTGTGCATTACAACGGTTAAGGGCATTGGTAGTGGTGCGGTTACATATATATACATATATATATGTGACTAGTAGTTTCTACTTATACAACGAAAGAGTGAGGTTATATTACTATTCAGCAGGTGTTTAGGCTTCCTCCCTTTTTCACGAGGCTGTGTAGCCATGATATCATTTGTACCGGCCCAGAGGCCACTACATCTTGGCGGATGTACTTAGTAATATGCTATATATTTTAAGAACAGAGCTGTGGTTGAATTTGGCTTGAATATGTGCTATGATTCAGCATACTATGGTACATGCACTACTCTATACATGACTATAGATACCTATACCCTGTCCTGTTGATCATTAAAAGCCACTTTGGTTAGATTTTGTTAACGTTTCGTAAAGCACTCGTAAATATCTAGGCCAAGTTCACAAGTCTTCCACCATTATGGTCCATCAGGCTACTTGTATTTTACTCTCCCGTGATTTATAGCATTTTTGTTATGGTTGTGATCTTTTTGAGAAGTCATGTAATACACCGAACTATTATATCGTAAAGGTTTACTCGATAAGAACTGCCCTCTTCAAGTCACATTTATTCAAATGGATTAGTGTTACTCTCTTAGCAGCACAGGCAAAATGTGTCGTTGGACAGATAGCGGTCTAATGGGGTAGCCCAAGTCAAAACAAGAATTGATTCTGGAATATTACAAAGGTCCGAGGTGCCGGGACATTTTTGTGACTAGTATTTGGAGAGCTGGTAGGGTCAGACAAGGCTATTATATCAATATTCTTATAATGAAACAAATGAAAGCCAATGTAATGAAGTGTATGTAGCTAGAAGATATATCGGCTTGTATTGTTCATGTGTTGTGAATTTTCATGTCGTGTATAGACATATATGACATGCACGTCTGTGCTTGGGGAGGTTGAACAACCTGAAGCTAAATTTAAAGAGGATAAACCTCAAGCCACTCGGCTATTCTTGATATGTCACCGAATCTTTCAAATAAATACAACCATCAATGCCGACTCAAAATCCATTTGTTGAACTTATACGGTCAGACATGCAAATATTGTGTAAAGTACCTAAAGAGTAACAAATGTAATCAATCAACCAAGAATAACGGCTAAACTCACTTCTAGCATGAAAACCTAAAATCACCTCCAATACGGAAACTGTCATTTTGCCATAAAGTACCATCAAAGAAGGCAACCAAAATAGTAGAGAGACCTTCAAAACAAGCTAAACAAATTTGTCGATATAACATATCCACATAAAGCATAACATAAAGATCCACCTCCTTTAGACAACTAACTGCTCTGAGGTTACACAGCCTTTTTATAGAAAACGCAGTTCACCCAGAACACAGTACACAGATAAGCACGAGATTGACATGCCAATCTTCTGCATACCAAATAGGGTATAGTTTGAAAAAATGTTGTCCAAAAGACTCGATTCAAAACAGAAGCTTCTACTGCTATTCAGTTTCAACCGGCCTTTCAGGAAGTCTGAGCAGATCTGTGAGTGTAATATGCTACACCTACAGATCTGTCATATATGACTCGACTCTAAGACAATCGGTCTCCAAGCATGTGCTTGGTCAAAGCCCTTTACTCTCCAGAAAAAAGCACTGGCACAAAAGGGCTTATACTACAAGCCTCGGCGTACGATAAGCATCTGCATATGACGGTTAACGGTCTTGACAGGTCACTATAAAAAGATTGTGATGTCAATTGTAATTGTGTACAGTAGTATAACACTTCATATGAAAATTTTACTAGAATTAATCGAAGCACATATCTTCTATATTTAGCACTTGACTCAGCTACAGATAAAGGACACTAGGCTAAATAAAGATGTGTAAAAGAGAATACTATATATCTGAACCAAGAACAACCAAATAGATCTATAAGTAAATATACATGTATATGAATCTATTTTAAATCAGTATATTCTATGCAAAGAGTTGACTGTCAAATTTGATACCTGTATCTTGTCCTCTGCATTGAAAATACGAACGCCAACACCACGCTCAACAAACTCTCATGAAACAAACAAACATATAACACAAAACATCTTCGACTACACCAAATATATCCGCTAGAAAGCTCACCTGAAACCCCACGTGACATCCGACCACCTGTAACACACCTGCATCAATTTCAAACTTCAAACCTATCCACCTCATGAGCCAGAAAAAACACGAGGAAGAGTCCGGGCTTCTTCCCGAAGAAGAGATCCAGCCTCCGAGCGAAGGCATTGCTCTTGGACACGTCAATAATGCACGCTATTACGACGAGCCCCAGAATCCTGCTTTCACTGGTGGTTCTCAGTACACGTACGATCTGATGCAGTCATTCCAGAGACCAGCTCAGCACACAGGCGAGCCAGACTTCTCGTCCCCCGACGACCTTAGAGCCTCTCTCTACCCTCCCAACGCTGGCGGCTCCGGCTTCTACCAGAACTTGTTCACTCTGAACCAGCTGCTTGCCGAGGAAGAGTTCCTCAACCTCCCCGTCAACGGTGACTACTACCCCACGAACACTTGGATGGAGGACCTGAATCTGGTACAGAGATCGCTGACTAACCTCCTCAACCCCTTTGAAGGCCAGACCACCGGAGGGACCGCCCTCACCCAGATGACCACAGGCGACACCGCCTTCCAAATGGGCGAGGACGAGGAGGACCAACCCGGAAAGACCAAGAAAAGACTCGCAGACTTTTTGGGAAACTTGGTGTTCGACTGTCCTGTGCTGAACGATCTCCTCAAACAGTACAAAACCAAGCACGAGGAGCGTGAGTTCTGCTATATGAGATACACAGCTGCCACTTCTGACCCTACTGAGTTCTCTCTTCAGAGATTTACTCTTAGACAACCTCTTTTTAAGCCACCACGTGCTCCGAGCGAAATGATGGTTGTCGTGACCATGTACAACGAGGACGACGTTCTTCTTGGTCGTTCCTTGAAAGGTGTCTTCGACAACATCAAGTATCTTTGTCTGAAGAGAAAGCTGAGTGTTTGGGGTGTCGAAGGTTGGAAGAAAGTGGTGGTGGCCATTGTCAGTGATGGGCGTACCAAGATCCACCCAAGAGCTCGTGCTCTCTTGGCGTGCTTGGGGGTATACCAGGACGGTTTTGCCAAGAATATGGTGAACGACAAACCGGTCACTGCGCACTTGTACGAATACACCACTCTTCTTGGTATAGCCTCGGTCAAGGACGGCGTTGTCAAGCTCACAAACGAGGACACGTGCCCAATCCAGCTTCTCTTCTGCTTGAAGGAGAAGAACCAGAAGAAGATTAACTCGCATCGGTGGTGTTTCCAGGCCTTTGGACCTATTCTCCAGCCCAAAGTAGTTGTGCTTCTAGACGCCGGTACTGAGCCAGCTAAGCGCTCTTTGTACCATCTCTGGAGAACATTTCACAGAAATAAGAATGTTGGCGGTGCTTGTGGCGAGATCAAAGCCATGTTGGGGCCCCATGGAAAGCTCTTGATTAATCCGTTGATTGCGGCCCAGAATTTTGAGTACAAGATGTCCAACATCTTGGACAAGCCCACGGAGTCCGTATTTGGCTTTATTTCTGTGCTTCCAGGTGCTTTCTCTGCATACAGATACGAGGCCTTGCAGAACGACATCACCGGTCACGGACCCTTGGAAGCGTATTTTAAGGGTGAGACCTTACACACTCTGGAACACGCGGGGATCTTCACGTCCAACATGTACTTGGCAGAAGACCGGATCTTGTGTTTTGAGATTGTGACCAAGAGAGACCTGAAATGGGTTTTGAAGTATGTCAAGTCTGCCCAGGCCGAGACCGACGTCCCAGACAATCTCTCTGAGTTTATTCTTCAAAGACGGCGTTGGTTGAACGGGTCTTTCTTTGCAGCCATCTACTCTCTCTTCCACTTCTATAAGATCTTCAGACTGTCCCACAACCCGATCCGTATGGCGTTGTTGTTAATTGAGTTTGCATACCTGGGCGTCAATTTGTTGGTGTCGTGGTTTTCTCTTGGTTCGTTTTTTTTGGTGTTCCGTATCTTGTCCAAAGCCATGGGGGACGATAATATGTACTTCCCAGGCGCAGGTAAAGTAATTGCAGTTATCTTACTCTGGTTATACGCTACAGCCACAGTAACAACGTTTATTTTCTCTTTTGGTAACACTCCAAAGGGAGCTAAGAAATCCTATCTTTTGATGACTTTCTTTTATGCCGCATGCATGGCCTATATGTTGGTGGCCACAATCCTCTTGTCTATCAAAACCGTCCAAGGTGCTTTGGAAGATGAGAAAGCTATCAATCTGGATCCAAGTTTCACAGACTTGTTGGATCAGCAGTATGTGCGTAACTTGACCATCTCTGTTTTGGCCACTTATGCTCTCTACACAATCTCCCTGATTGTGTTCCTCGACCCATGGCATATGATCACGTCTTTCGTGCAGTACTTGCTTCTCTCTCCTGCTTACATCAATATCTTGAACGTGTATGCGTTCTGTAACGTGCACGACATCTCGTGGGGTACCAAGGGAGATGATGGTGTCAAGACTGACTTGGGGGTGGTCAAGCAGAGTGCTGCTGGTACATTCGAGATCGAGATCCCGACAACAGACGAGGAGATTGATTCGCTGTATAAGAAGGAAGCAGAGATGTTGATGTTGCCTGAGGTGGAGGAGAAGAGCCAGGGAGGGGGAAAAGACGAAGAAAAGTATTTCTATGCTTGGTTCCGTTCCATGTTGGTGATCACGTGGATCATCCTGAACGTGGCTGTGGTTGCTATCGTGTTGACTACTGGGCTGACGGCTAACAAGCAGCAGGTTTTCTTGACGGTTGTTTTGTATGCGGTGGCGTTTATGGCGGCATTCCGGAGTGTGGGGTGTGTTTGTTACTTGTTTTTGCGGGGGATTGGTAGGTAATTAACAATCGATAAGTTCTCGATTTGGTGGTTAGTCAATTACCGAGAAGCTGGTTGATCTAGTTTTCTTGATTGGTGTGCTGATCTGGATCTGGTGTTCGAGCGTGCTGATTGGTGAGAGTTCGACATCGATACGTGATGTGTGGGCTGATTGTTGGTATCCGGCGATGCTTGCTGGTGATTCGACGATAGTGTTGGTGATGGAGATGCAATAATAATAGGTAGAATGTCAAGTTGCGTGATAGTATGTGTCTGATTAGAGGTGGTTTAGATAAGTGTCTGAGTTCATATTAAGCATTTTGTTTTTGTAGTTGTGCTATAATACCCGAGTATAATGTTTATGTTTGTTAAGTATAACTTTGCTACGTGTACTTATCAATATACCACAGCACACAATTGCACAACGCCAGTAAACTTCCACTAGAGCTTCATGTTGTATGTAAGTCTATCTGCGGCATGAGTATCTTGATTAATAGTACTATATTTGTGAACGCTTGGTCCTTCTAATTGTTCTATAAATTTAGCTCTAGGTCTAGTCTACGTTAAGGATATCCTTAATTGACGAGATTAGCTGCGAGCTCAGAAATGCTCCTCTGGGGAACTCAGAAATATGAGTTGAGCTGTAAGACTCATACCCCAGTTCATGAAAGTTATCGAGAAGGAGGGTGATCATAAACTGTCTTAAGTAAGATACTCCTATAGTCTTATCCTAGAACTATCTATATATTAGAAAGATATCAAGAATATGAGGAGCTCCCAATCCAGAAAGGAATGTGTATTTTTATACATACATTTTCTTTTTGACGTTTTCAAATAAGTGGTGGAGTGTATAAGTCACTTGGTTACTTGATACATCTACAATAATATCTTTATCCGGAGAATGTGGCTTGACCAGTTCCTAAAGATACTGAGCCAGTGTAAGACCAAGTATCCACCAAGAATGAATGTCTTGCCAGAGTCATTGACATAGAATCACCTTCAGACATGTGTGCCTGCTTATATATAGAGTATCTTATTCACAATTTTACTTAGAACGAAAATGCGGAATTGACCTGAATGTCCAAGTACAGACATTATATTTATAACTCGAGTCAAATCAACGAATTTCGAGCTTCGAGCACCCTTAACCAAAAATCTGTTACACCGTAATATCAAACATGGATACCAGACTAAGATCTGATATACGCAAGTGCAAGTGGAAAGTTTTCGAGGTATCAATTATTCGCAAATACTTTATTGCGACACATTTGATATAACTGGGTATATACACCACATTGTATAATATTCTAGGTAATATTGTATACGCGTAAAGCAAAATCTGCCCACGTCATGCAACAGCCCCTGAAACTATAGCCACACATCAAGGCTACAACACCAGGTCTCTGTTAAATAGATACAAAACTATAAACTTCAAATGAGAAAGTGGTCCTCAATTTTCTTGTAAACATTATTAAGAACTATTAATAGTTTTTTGTGTAAATCAAAATCACACCTATTGTCCACCCGCCCGTTCCTATAAATTAAGCCAGATCGCCGATATTGATTTAAATCAAAAAAGTCAAACAAGGAAAAGTCCATGTCTCGTCACCAATACAATAGTCTACCTCCCCAAGGAGACGATGAGGATGACGACTTCCTCCCCCAACCCCCTCAACACACTCACCTGAACTACCCCCCTCAATTTTCAGGCTCATCTGAAAACATCCCCCTCCAGAATGTTCCCCCCCGCCCTCTCCCCCAGGAGCCCTTCCTCCACCCCTCTCATAACTCACTGCAGGGCCACCTAGTGCCCGTGCACCTGGACCCCTTCGCCAACCTGAACCCTTTTGAGGACGACATGCTTGACCACGCCCTCAACGCCAATCAGAGCATCCCCATGCTGATGCAGGACACGTCCTACGGCTACGCCAGTCTGCAGCCCACTGGCGCCGGCTTCCAACAGCCCATGTACCAGCATACCGGCTCTGCTCCTCTGGTCGCCATCGTTGGTGACAGCTACCAGACCAACCCTATCTCGTCGCTGGTCCAGCTTTACGATGCCCAGATGAACCCCATCCGCATGGGCCAGGCCAAGACCGGCGAGTCGCCGTTCTCTCAAGGTGTGGTTTTGGACACACAGCAAGGACAAGGGATTGGACTTGGTTACCAGAACGAAATTCAGGGTCAATTTGAACAGATACACCATGGCCAGGCTGGCGCGGGAGCCTTTCTGGACGACCCCCAGGCCCAGTACCAAGCACAGGCACAGCACGATGAACAGCAACAAGAGGGGGAGAATATCAACACAAATGCGTTATTCTTTGGTAATTTGGCATTGGATTGTCCTATTCCTAGTCGGTTGGCTGCTAAGTACAAGGTCGCTAAGAATCCACTGCGTCAAATGGCAGAGTTCCTTCGTATGAGATACACTGCAGTGACAAGCTCGCCAGAGCGTTTTTTGTTTGACAAGTTCACTCTCAGACAGCAGTTATTCAAGACACCGCGGGTACCGTGCGAGATGATGGTCGTGATCACTATGTATAATGAGGACGACATCCTCCTCGGTCGTACTCTTAAAGGGGTGATGGACAACCTCCGTTATCTTTGTAAGAAAAAGAGCGATTGGGGTCCAGAAGGATGGAAAAAAGTCGTTGTGGCTGTTGTTAGTGACGGGCGTACCAAAATCAACCCCAGATCTAGAGCTTTAATGGCCAATTTGGGAGTGTACCAAGAAGGCTTTGCTCACTCTGAATGGTTGAAAAAAGACGTGACTTGTCACTTGTACGAGCACACCACATTGGCCAACATCAAGCTGGTTACGGACAAAGTCAATTTTGAGTACGAAGACATCACTCCGGTTCAAATGATCTTCGCTCTCAAAGAGAAGAACCAGAAAAAGATCAATTCTCATCGGTGGTGTTTCCAGGCCTTGGCTCCTGCTTTGAAGCCCGAGGTTATCGTGTTGTTTGACGCCGGTACAGAGCCAACGAAAAAGTCTTTATACAAGCTATGGCGCGAGTTCCACGACAATCCAAACGTCGGAGGTGCTTGTGGTGAAATCAAGGCCATGTTGGGTCCTAAGGGCAAGTTCTTGTACAATAACTTTTTCAAAGGTCTTTTGGTTGCAGGCCAGAATTTCGAGTATAAAATGTCCAACATCTTGGATAAACCAACAGAGTCCGTCTTTGGCTTCATTTCTGTGCTTCCTGGTGCATTTTCTGCTTACAGATTTGATGCTCTCAAGAACAGTCCTGAGACTGGTCATGGTCCTTTGGAAGCTTATTTCAAGGGCGAGACTTTACACAATCTGGAAGAAAAACATGATCTTTTCGCCAACAACATGTACTTGGCGGAAGATCGTATTTTGTGCTTTGAGATAGTTACAAAGGCAGGAGCAAAATGGGTGTTGCGGTACATTAACACGGCAGCTGCAGCCACGGACGTTCCAGACTCGTTGGCCGAGTTTATCTCTCAAAGACGGCGGTGGTTGAACGGGTCTTTCTTTGCTGCCATATACTCTGTTGTGCATTTTGGCAAGATCTACAGACTGAGCCATTCGTTCGTTAGAAAGCTTATTTTGCAGTTGGAATTTGTGTATAACACCGTCAACATCATCATCTCATGGTTTCTGGTTGGCCTGTTCTTCTTGGTCTTCCGCATTCTCACTTTGGCCGTGTCCACCGAAGACGGCTTCATGGAGTTTGTGGCGGGCAAAGACATCGCCATCGTGTTGCTATGGCTTTACATAGCCTGCACCATGTCTGTGTTCATTTTCTCCTTTGGGAATAAGCCGAAGGGAGCAGAGAAGGCATACTGGTTCTGTGCTATAGTGTATGCGATAATGATGGGGTATATGATTTTCTGTGCTGTGTGGCTTTCTGTGAAGCTGGTTCGTACGGTAATAAAGGGGATACTGGGGACACCTACGCTCGCTGATTTTGCCAAGAACCTGAATTTTAGAGACTTGGTGATTCTGATGTGTTCCACTTACATCCTCTACATCTTGGCGTCTCTCTTGTACTTGGACCCATGGCACATGCTCACGTCTTTCATCCAATACTTGCTTCTCTCTCCATCGTACATTAACATCTTGAACATATACGCCTTCTGCAATATCCACGACATCTCGTGGGGTACCAAGGGAGATGACGGCTCGGCTCCGGCAACGGCGCACAAGCTTAAGCAGACTCTGGACGGTAAGGGGTTGGTTTTAGAGTTCCCGACCGACCCGAACGACGTGGACAATCTCTTTGCAAAGGAAGAGAGCTTGATCAATACGATTCCTGGCACTAGCAACGATATCAGTCCTCCGAAGGACGCGGACGAGTTAGCGGCCAGAGAACGGGAGAGAAAAAAGAAGTTGGCTGACGATAAGACAGAGTATTACTCTTTAGTCAGATCGGTGGTTGTGTTGGTATGGTGCCTCACCAACGGGGCGTTGATTGCAATTGTTTTGAACGTCGGGGGCGCTCCAAAGACCAAGACCGTGACTGACGATGACCCTACCAGTGGGACGAACGCAACGACGTATTTGACTGTGATTTTGTGGTTGGTGGCGGTTCTCGCGGGCTTCCGTTTTGTGGGACTGACCACTTACTTAATGACGAGAATATTCAAGAGTCATCGGTAGATTTACGTTATCTAGATTTACTGTTATCTTGATAAACATTAACTTGAGTTATATTATCTAGAGAGTTTACCTTGTGAGTTTATACATCACTTTACCTTGTAGATAGAGTTAGATCTTCGTAATTATATGAAAAAATTAGGTGTGCGGTGCACCTGACAGTGTATTAGATAAGTTCACAATCGACCTCAATTCTTGAAAGAAATTGTTACAGATGGTAAGTATTAAGAGAGACGTATCTTGATATATGTAGCGTCACATTAGCAAGCAGACGTGACACTTTATACGTGAGGTGTATCCATTGTTTATACCTGGCGACGATTCAGGGAGATAATTTCTAGCAGATTTGTATGGTGCGCTGCAATGCCTGCCTCCCCATTTCGCTGAACGCTCAAGCTGATAAACCGCTTTAGTGAGCTCATTCATCGTAAAAACTAAACCATATCGGGAAATTCGTAACCGTCTCGGGTTTTTCGAAAGTCTTGTGGCACATCAGTGTCTGGGATGTTATGTATAAATACATGCATTGATACTCATCATATTAGCAAGCGTAGTAGGTATCACTCACCAGCCAATAAATGGCTATATCAAAACTAACCAATACAGTCTCAATAGACCGCATGTCAATCACATGCCTGTACAACAAAGAGCTATTGTATTTTTTTTCTATTGTTATCTTGGGGTCAAGATGTACACAAATTTGACATGAAAAAGACGGGCCAGCCAAAAATTAAAGATTACGCCAATGTAGCTACGATGATACCGGTCTGCTCCAGTACATCTTCTACTTGAACAATATACAGATATACCACTCAAACTGAAAAGCCAATAAAAACGCCCGGAGAGAACACTGGAAACCCCTAATTGAGGAATAAATGAATAGCCTGCCAAGTCGATACTTTTACACATCCAGAGACCCTTCACAAAATCGGTTACCCTAAGACCAAGCGAACTTGGCGCTAGTGTACCAGATATACAAGTACTCCTTCCTAATTCAGTCCGAGGGTGCTGTCAATTGAGCTAATTAGCAATTGCAATCTAGAGTAGAATTGGTTAACTAGGTCAATTCTACTCACACACGACGTATATACGATATGTAAAGTGCACACTCTGATTCCCGGCCAAGTGCCAAATCATAGATTCAGCGTGGCAGCCAAAAATCACGAATTGAGCATCCCACTGAATTCGTTTAATATGTGCTCATATAAATACACACAGAGAGGTTGATTGGTTGATTGACTAATTGATGAATTGTATGGTACGTGTTCTGAAATATTAATACGACATTTAAGGATAAACACAGAGATCTACGTAAGCGTTATATTGCAATTTTTCAGGTACCCACATAAAGCTTATCTGGGATCTTGCCAAAAGAGGGCAGGATTGAATGATGAATACTCACCATTTAAGTGTAGCGCAGTAACACAATTAGCAAAATTCCAATAACCACTTGCTCAAGAAAGTCAAAAGAACACGACCTAGAACTTTAAAGATCCGCGTTCTAAGACATGGCAAAAAGCTTGAAGGTGCATACGTAATGTACTTACTAGTACGAGGGCATACGAGTGATGGAAATACATATACATGCCATTAAATACTAGAATATATTAGCATATATATATATATATATTTGTATAGAAATACAAAATTACATACTTCAACTTGGACCCGCGTAACGATAACGAACAAGAATGGTCTATGCAGATTAATTTCAAAACCAAAATCCCCAAATCCCTCCGAAGCAGCCGCGCAAACTGCACAAACCACTGGCCGAGAACGCACAAAAAACCGCACACGTGTTTCTGCGCCCCACGTTAGCCTATATCCCGTTTCTCGGCCCCTACCGCTTGGTCTACTGTCTTTTTTTTTGCATCTTTGCGCCGCAACCAAAGTCCACCTCAGAGAGCGCCACATGCCCGAATCGCCGCCGCCCTTTGGCACGTATGACGTGCGTGTTGTGCAGTATCTTATGGCCATTGCTCGGCTCGACTGCTTTCTCCGGTCGCTCCCTAAGCTTGTTCGAAAAGTTCTGATTCTTCATCCTAAATACAAGCATAACCCCGTCCAAAACCCCCAGAGCCTCGATACAGACGAGATCTTGAGCCCCATCCCTCTTGTGAGCTTTGCTCTGATTCTCACCGGCTTCTCTCTCAGTCTCAGCACAACATCTCATGAGATTATAGGGGATCTTATCTCCGGAAATGCGCTCTCTGACGACCAGCTTGGTAAACTCAAGCTTTCTGGCTCAGAGCATTTAGTCGATTCGGACCCTTCGCACTTCGATGTCGACTTGGCCGCAGTCAATATACAGGCCTCCACAAGCTTCACAAAAGCCTTGGTTCTTGTGCAGCAGCTTCAAAGAGTAGCTCTCATCTCGAAGATCAAATACCAGAAAGAAGTAGCGCGATTGGTTAGAAAAAGAGCCGGTTCTGCTGACCAATATGCAGATCTCTCATTTCTAGCAGATTTACTAGACCCATCAGAAATTTTCAATCTTTCTAATTTCTATGTGAATCTCCAAAGCCTAGTATCGTTTAAAGAAGATTATGATCTCACCCAGAAATCTATAGAGCTTCATTTTGCTTCTGTGCCCTTCCTTTCACGTGTTCTCCACATGAGCCTCAAACTGCTCAAAAACTCGCTTCTGCCATACCACGTGTTTCTCCAGCAAAAACTGACGGAGCTGCTTCTCTTCTTACCCTACCCCCAATACTCGATCCAGCGGTTATATGCGATGCTTCTTCGAGTGTGGGAGCTCTACCTTATAATTAAGAGATTCAATCGTTTGGTCAATGCCCTTAATCTAGGCCATTTCCTAAACAACAGATACCGGCCGGGTCGCACCATTCTTGTAAATAATGACAGAGCATGCATTTCTACCTTTGAGAATTACTTAAGAAAATTCAATTATTGCTTTTCTTCTGACATTGAAGCGGCCATATATGCCCCGCTTCGTCAATTCCTGCCCAAAAACGCAGCTCCAATTGTGGTCTCCATAGATACCGTAGCCAAGATTGTAGCCAAGCTCTTACGTAATTTCAAGCTTGTGGTGAATATATATAATGTGCTCAAGCTCTTCCATAATGAGTATCTTATTCTCATCAATGAAGAAGTGGAGCTTGAGATCATGGCCCTGCCCAACCCACGTGCAGCCCAGGACTCTGGACTGAGTTTTCTGGATGACCAAGGGCTTTTTGAAGGGTCTCAGACCAGTCTTGAGCACTCAGTTTCCCATAAATCCGAGACTCTGATCAAAATCGAAAAGAAGGAGGAAAAAGAAAAGACTCGTACCCTCTTGGCTAGCGAGAGTAATACCAACGCTAGTATCCTGTTCCCTAGTAAAGGGGCGGTGACCAAGGCACGTGCGCCGCCAGCGTTTGAGCTGCAGGCTCCCAAGAGCAGTTACCAGCTGAATCATAGTGCTTTGAGTGGAGATATGCACGCTTCTGCGTTTTTGAATATGGTGACTAGTCCGAAGTGGGGGGAGGGGGGTAGAGCGGGGACTAGTAGGGGAGAGGGTAGAGGGGATAATAGAAAAGAGGGGGAAAAAGAAATTAAAGAACAGAAAGAAAGAGAAGTCAAAGAAATGAAGGAAACCAAAGAAAAAGAGAAGAGTAAAGAGGAAGACAAAAAAACAGGAGTCAAAGCGCTAAGAAAACTTAGTCTTCGTAGAAAACACACTTCTGAAGATATTAAAAACAATGGGTCCAAATCCCCTCTTTCTCCTCTTTCCCCCCTCTCACCGTTCACCCCTCTCTTAGACAACAATGATGGGATGTTCAGTGATGACTCTGATGATGGCACTCTCAGGGACCCGAAATCTTGTTTGGCAACTCCAAAAAAGAAGCCTTTGCGACCAGACGAGGCTACCCCTCTGCTGATTCTGCTGCCCCGGATAGCTACAGCTATCGACGTGAGCCGAGCGACTCTCCGGCTCACCGGTCTTGGAATTCGGGATGAAGCTGATGAAGAGTCTGCTGGCTTCCGCAGAAAGGGACTCGCCAAGACCCGCTTTTTCAAGCTGCAAAAGGAGACTCAGCTGATGATCTCTGACGTTTCTGAAGTCACTGAGGCGACGGTTAGTAGCGGGGCTACTATCACGTTGAACAGGGGCGGGAGGGGGAGTGTGTATGAGACGATCAGAGAAGGGAGTAGTGACGAGGGAGAGATTCTGATTGGCTTTGGAGGAGGGTACAAGGGCGAGGGGTACAGGGGGTGGGGAGGTGGAAGTGATCTTGGTAAGAGTGTTGATTTGAGGGGCAGTATTTTGGGAGGGCAGGGAATGAGACAGGGGGCAGGAGGAATGATCGAGATCGTCAACGACGATGAAACTGAATCTTCCAGTGGAATAGAGATAGGGGGCGATGGAGAGGACACGTCGAGATCTGTTTCCCGAGACTACGCGAGTGCTCATTCGAGAGAGACTCATTCTAGAAGTGTTTCTAGAAAGCTTAGTTTTGAGGGCGAGGGAGCCAACTTGGGGGACAACTTAGGAGCAGGATTCGAGAGTGCTGGCCATTCTAGAAACCCTTCGTTAAATCCTTCTTTGAACCCCTCATTAAATCCTTCGTTAAATCCTTCCCTAAACCCCTCCTTGAGCCAATCACTTAGCCAGTCATTGAACATTTCAGTCAATCAATCAAATCCCTCCGCTAGTCACTCTTCGAACCCCTCAGTAAACCAATCTTTGAACGGTTCTCTTAATCAGCTGTTGAACCAGTCTTTGAACACTTCTTTTAACCCGTCTCTTAATCCTTCAGTTTTAAATGGAAGTCTGGGTTCTAGCTCAGGCGGAGTTTCTATTTCTATTGGTAACTCTACTTCTAATTCTGTTTCTAATTCTGGTGCTGCTTCTGCTTCTGCTTCTTCAATTGCACCTACTTCGAATGCTCCCCCTACCCCCTCATCCAATTCTTCTGCTGACACTCACATTGGTCTAGCCTCTGCTTCTGGGTCGGGAAAGTCGGGAAAGTCGGTTGCTGGTTCTGAAGATCGTTCTGTTGATCTTCCAGTAAACCTTTCAACTAATCGTTCGATTCGCTCAGATAATTCTGAACGTGCTGCTACCCCCTCTGCTGAGTCAGCAACCCCTACTAACACAGTGTCTGGCTCCGGAGTGGCTGGGAAGAGTAGAGTAGATTCCAGAGGAACGTCTAAAGAATCTTTGGCCAAATCCTCGGCTTCACTTTCCTCAGCAAAGTCTAAAGTGGAGCATCCCAAATCTTCAGCTGCCGTTGCAGCCTCTGACCTTTTGGACTCTACTCTTCTCCCAACGCCTCCTTCGGACTTTTCTGGGAACACTTTCAATATTCTTAGCGAAAACCTCAAGAAGATCGTGGACCAAATTGCCAATCTGTCGGACCATGAATTGAGTGCTTTAGAAGAAAAATTGTTCCCAGAGAAAAAGGCTCCCTTCGTTTCTGGTTCTCCAGTTGGTCCGACCAACTCAAGTATCAACTCTGGTTCCAGACCTGGCTCTAGGTCTATAGCAAGTGCAGCACCTGCTTCTATCAATTCGAGTCCCGTTTCTATACCCACCTCTATTCCTGCCTCCATTCCCGTGTCTCTGGTCCAGACTCCGGTCTCTACAACCAAGTCCAGTACCTTTTCTGGTTCTGTTGGGAAGGCGAGTCCTAGCAAAACCGGTACCATGAGTAAGCAAGCTAGTCCAACCACCTCACCTGGCCATGCAGGTTTTTTCGACATCGCAAAGTCCACGTCCAACTCTACTCTCCGGTATGAAAAATACCAGTCACGTGAGACGCGGGAAGCAGAAAACTATCTTAAATTGAAAGGGCGAGACCAACGGAAGAGCAGAGTGCTTAGTAAGGTGCTTGATGCTAACGAGTATTCTGCTATTTTCAACTTTTTGACCAGCGCTGAGATTGACGGGATCAAGAGCATTGAAGAGGAGTTGGAGAGAGAGGAGAAGGAAGTTGATAAAAGAAAGAGTGTTTATGCGGGGAGTGAGCGAGGTGACGAGAGAGCAGATGGGAAGATGAAAAAGAATGCTTCCATTGCAAAAGCCAGAGACAGTATTGAGGTTGGAGAGGGCGAGATAGGTAGAGAGACAGCTCATGAAGTTGATGAAGTTGGTGGGGTCTCTGAAAGTACTGTTTTTGAAAAGGTGGAGCTGGAGGATAAGCTGGATAAAGTGGATAAACTTGAAGAAGATAAACTCAAAAATGGCAAGATCGATGCTTGGAAAGGTGATTTCGATGGTTTCGAAGGGGATTTTACAAGAGATGATTTGGGCAATAACTTGGATAAAGAGTTGTTGGAGAAGACCCCTATTTTGGGGCCGGTGGGGGGTGTTCATGAGAGTGACGAGGGGAGAGAAAATGGTCAGTTCAGCCAAGTTGACGAAGAAATTCCTGAATTGGAAGAGATTGAAGAATTGGAGGGGGAGTACCATGGGATTGATGAGGGGGTGATTGAGGGGGGCACGGAAATGACCAAAGAGGACAGTGAAGATCATGAGTTCAAGTTAAAAGAGAGAGATGATCTCAAAGAACGGATAAACATTTTGAATGAACAAACTGGCCGTTCGCCTGATCCTAAACATCTCACTCAAACAACCTCGAGTCCATCATTTGAAATGGTGACCGACCACTTGGTTGACCCTCACGCGCCAGACGACAATCACCTGGAGCATTCCTCAGATGAGTCTGAATATTATACTCCATATATTACCATGAGCCCTAGATTTAGTCCAAGATCTGCTACTTTTGGGTCTGTTAAGCTGCCCCTTTCAGAAAGCTTTAATCCTTTCAAGGAGATTCCTGGTGGGCCTAAGTCGAATTCAAGTTCCAAGGGAATTGGGAATGATGGAATCAATTTGAAGAAAGTTTTGAGTGATGGGTATTCTAGTCATTTGAATGATTTTGCTTCTAACGGCAACTCAAAGACCAGCGATTACTCAAATGGTCAAAGCCCTGTATTGGGACTTGGTAATGGTCTGGTTGCCAAGAAAAACCTCAAAAAGACTTCCACAAAACAAGTGAAAGAGCTCCCAAAAGTTCCTCCAAAGAAAACAGTCCGGTTCAATGAAAGCGATCAAGGAGTTGAGATCATAGAGACTGTGCCTAAGAAGGGGGCCTCCAGACTCAAGTTTTGGGCAGGTTCACACGTACCAAAGCCAAGACTGAAAATAGGACATTCCAAGATAAAAAATAGTGTTGTCACTGAGGTTCCAATCCAACGGTTTGAGCCTTTGAATAAGGATACGTTTACTTCTCCTTATGCTACTGAAGACGACGATCCAGCCATGGACGCGACCACGAACGCAACCATGGATGCTGGCATCGATGTCAATGATCGGCCAATCACTAACGGCAGAAAAGGGGACGATGGTATGCTTTGGTTAGACGAGCAGGAGATCTTGGCGATGCGCGATTTGGGGCAGTTGAACCCGCTGAAATTGTTGGGAGAGCGGTTGACGGAGGTAGATAGCCGTGGAAGCGAAGGCTCGAGAAAGAAGTTGGGAGTTTTCCGGATGTTTAAAAGTTGAATGCATGTGCACGATAGAGAATTGTAGAGTCTTTGTAGCCAGAACAAAAGTAGTAACTTACTACATGTAATATCAATCTACAGAGCCTGATCGTAATTTTCATTAGCTATACTAAATACTCTTTTTCCTAATATATTCAAATACTAGTTGATACCATTCTCCAGCTTCAGAGAACACTACCTCCGAATCTAACCTTGATGGAATAGATTAAAACAAGAAACACATCTTTGCCAGACTGGAATTTTGCTCCGCGTGGGAATTCACTTCGCTCAACCTATAAGCTTCGCCCCCGTAATAACATCTCTCCTCCCCCCACCCCCCTCCCCCTCCCCCAAACGACTCGTTCCCTTCTCCTTATACGTACTCACCGCAGGTATGTCTGCCTTGATTCGCCCCACTAAAGTGTCGTACGCCCTTGGTTCCAACTTGATGACCGTGTGCAAAGGAATCAGCATCCAAGGACTCTCTTCCTGAGGAACATTCATGAAATAGGCATAGATGCATCTCAAAACTGCCTGATGTGTGATAATCATGATATTTTCTTGTCTCTCCAATTCCATGATGACCGGCTCCAAACGGGTGACCACATCCTTATACAGCTCCCCACCTCTGTATCTATATCCAAACTTGTTTTCATCTCTTGCCTTGAAATCCTCGGGATACTCTCTTTCCACGTCTTCATATGTCAACCCATCACAAATGCCGGCATCCAACTCATCTAGAGCTTTCCACAGAAGCTTCTTATATGGCAAGTGCTCAGCAGTTTGATGTGTTCTTTTTAAAGTCAGGACCCATACTGTCAACTCTGAATCTCCTACAAGTTTTTTGATCATTTCAGGTAATTTTTTGGCATATTGTTTACCTCTTGGTGAAAGATCTGCATCTCCTCCAATTTTCCCTTCCAAATTATACATACTTTCTCCATGTCTAGATAACCATATAGTACGTGGTTTGACATGGAAATTCATAAGATAGTAGACTATTCGGCTTTGTAAATACAGCTCTATCCGGTTGACAATTACACTTTGATGGATATTAACCATCTTAACAAACGATAGTTGACCATCTTCTCGAGTATCCATGGATTGATAAGCTTTTTCATACAACTCAATCCGTTCAGACACAGAGCCACCGCCAGAGTAGTTTGGGGAGTTCGTCACAACGTCAGTAATGTTGGTCGCAACCAATTCTGGGCGGTCAAACCAACTTTCAAGGAAAAGTACTTGAATGTTGCGTTCTTGACAATGATCGACCACCCGTTGACGAATTGCGCGAACGTGATTTGATCCATCCAAAACACCAACAACACCTTCTTCCTGATCAAACCACGACGTCATCGATTGAAGAGCCAGATCGATCCACCGCCCACATGCCTCTTCGTTGACCTGCCATTGGTCGGAGGAGGGAGGGAGCGTACGTCGATAGTCGTCGTAGGAGAAGAGTTTGGCGGGTGTAGAGAGCCAAGAGAGGTAGCGAACGACTGGTTAGTAAGATCAACCCCGAGCAAAGCCAGGTCGATCAAGTCCAAACATAAGGGAGATGTAAAAGAAGATCGGATTCAGCAGCCTCGCTTTACACGGTGGTTGGTTTGTAATCTCATAGAGAAAAAAACACTTAGTTAAGGAAGACAGTTTAACAAATAGATCATGTACCTGAAGATGATGGATATGGCAGGATGAGATATAAAAAGATTCAGGAGATTCAAGCGGGATTGAGGTCGTCAGACAAGCAACCATTTATCCTAGTCTGAAGAGCCGGGAAAGGTATAACAATGATAAAGTAGTCACTTGACTCGCCTCCATAGATCACAGCTCAAAATCGTCAACCCCAACCATCTGGCTTTGTTCAATTGTTTAATTGACTCGGTATGTAGGAATCTGAGTAACATCATTCAAAGTATGCATCAAGTGGATCAAGTGTCAAGTGGAGAGAGAAAACTAGCTCGAAGCTAGAAACAGATGAGAATGAAGAAAAGAGAAAGCACATTATGTAAAAGGATCTAGTGTATGATGCAGTCGATAATATACAGAATTTGAGTCTGTAAAGTATTGTGTGTTTGAAAGTAAAAGCTATTATAGAGCAGAGCAATGCTAGGAAAAGGATAACCAAAAACCAGTAAAAAGAGTTGCCAAATGAGAAGTGAGTTAGAAAAACAAATTAGTAAACAATGGACATAAAGCTTGATAAAGATCAGTTCAATACAGTAGAGCTTCAAAAACAGTACTAGAGTTGAAAGGTGGTTGCAGAAGACATGATAAAGCGAATATAATTAACAACAGAGCAAATACACATTATCGGTCACTTCAGGAAATTGCATGAACAAGCAAATTCCTTCCAAAAGTCAACAATCTCATAAGCCCCAAAAAAGCAAACCTCCACTTTCTCCACCAAAAAAACAACCAAAGAAAACATGACCCTAACAGAATAAGCGTGAGCAAAACGCCTATAGAGTGTATAGACTGAAACATGTAAAACATTAGATAACATCAGAAAACTATACTCACCTCTTTGCGCAATAAGAGTCTTGCCTCTAGCTGGAAGTCCAATTCTTGTTAGTAGGGATTCAGGAAGATACACATATAGATGTTTGGGTACCTATATACTCATATTTATTGATGATATCAATATATGAAAGTATAGATATACCTTATCATATATATTCACACTCACAAGACAACACATATTTTGGAGTCGGAAATCTGGTTAGTTGGGAAGAAAAAATAAGATGAAATCACATACACTATTGGTATACACAACCATCTTCAATTTCACAAGGTTTCAACTTATTGAGATGAGATTGAGATGAGCTTTGGGTTTTTTTTTGCGAAATGTGGAGTGATTCAGAAGAAGAAACTGTTCCCCAGAATTGATGCACAGGGCTGCTAACGCGATGGGGGGGGGGTGGTAACTCTATCAGATTTGAGTGGTTCATTCGTGCTTGCAAACTTTTATATCATTTGTCTTATTACATTTTTGTTCTTCATATCTTTTCAGATATCTATGTATCTATGTATCTATATATCAATGCATTTCCATCACATTCTCATACTGCTAACTTTTACTGTGGAGATCCAGATCTGGTATGCACAAGACGAGTGTCTAACAAGAATTGCTAGAAATGAGACATGTGTCTCGGGTAGCTTTGTGCTAGTATAAGTGACTCTGTTTGTTTTTTAGCAGGGTATATAATGTATATACTAATTTTCGTGTATCAGCTGATTGGCTATTGACCTTGACTCTGTGTGCCATTGCGTATTCTCTAAGCCGATCAGTTTAAGCGGTGTACGCATTTAGGCGGGATACGTTGTGCGAAGGGGTATCCTACAGTCATGTATATGAGGGTTTTCCTGACTCGGGGGTGCCGCCGTCGAATTTCGTTGGTTCCTTCTGGTAAGTTTACAGTGATACTGTTTTCACTTGGATTTGCTAGTTATGGTGAAGCTTCGAAGTTTTTACTAGTTTGGAAGATAATTTTTGAGTTGATTACTCCATCTGTCACTTGTTAAAGCACTTCTGCCGCTCATACATAAGATATAGGTACTTGTACTTGGAATACTTTAGATCTTATAGAACTAAAAAATATAGCAAAGTACATATACCACACAAACAGAATAATGAAATAGATATACTTATATTATGATGACAATAAAGTACACTCATTAAGAAAAGCTTTTGATTGAGCTTATACCACAAAGGTTATGTCACACCTCTCCACAGGATGAATAACATGGCCCAAATTTGAGACTTGACTGAAGGTTAATACGCGCTAGAAGACATTTTTGGTTCCTTTCTTCGGAAAATTTGGCTAAGAAGAATGGCAAGTCTGAGGGATTTCGCTTCCTTGTATTTACTCTTTTCCTGGTTTGGGATGACCGCCATGATTGAGTGCTTCTACTGGGTCAAAAGTGACTCTATCAAATATAACCACCTTGATAGAATAGTGCTAGGAGAATGCCGTTTTCAAAATTTTCAATTTACTCAAATGTTCACTTGAATATCGAGTCAACTCGGTGAAACTGACCGATCGCTACATCGATTGCATGCTCCGACATTGGAAATTGTCCAAATGATCCAGTTCCTTCTTAATTAACTGTACAATATCATTTCTTCTAGATTGAATATAAATTACTCTATACTAGTCTTGAATAGGAGTTGGTTATCGTAGAGACTTTTATAACTCAATTGAAGAAGTACAACTGAGGAAGTGTACCCTACTCAATTATGAGGTTACAAAGACTAGATAACCATAAACACCAAAATATAATCGTTTCTTTGGCTGTGCACTGAACACCGAGCATACAATCTCCCTTCGCTCGATTCATTCACTCAATTTATTAGTTTGATAACTCATACAAATCCCCCAACTTCCCAGCATACCACCTAGGCACACTCTCCCTCTCTACAATATCCCTCTCCTTTTCAATCCCCGTCAAAACGAGCAACGTCCCCATCCCCCCTTCCAGTCCAAACTTCATATCCGTGTTCAACCGGTCCCCCACCATCAAACACCGCTTCAAATCCAACTTGTGCTCCGCCTGGATCGCCTCCAAAAGGTTCAAGTTTGGCTTCCCACACACAATAGGCGTTTTTCCAGAGCAGTACAGAACGCTCTCAATGACAGAACCTGCCCCCGGCAAAATTCTCCCATGGCTTGGAAACGTAGAATCGATGTTGGTCGCCATATACACAACGTCCGGCTGTTGAAGATACTGTAAAGTGATGGCCAATTTATGATAATTCATACCTTGATCCAATCCTGCAATAACCGCACCTACAGAATCATCTAAATCTAAAAATGGAGAACTCTCCAGAAATGGCTCATTGAGCTTAACATCGGTGCCTCCAATACTATCTATTCCAAGCTCGGTAAGCTCATCGTGTATTCCTTGACCCCCAAGAACCCAAACTTTTTTGGAGTGGTCAAATTTCATGACCTTGTCCAAGTACACCGCCGTTGCATATGCAGAACCAAAAATATCGTTTTTCGAGATCCCTGAGATTCCGAATTTCGTGAATTTTTTGAGGTATTGTTCACGAGATTTTGTAGAGTTGTTTGTCACAAAAATGAGCTTTTTACCGTGCTTCTTAAGAAAGTTTAGCGTCTCAACAATCAGCGGTAAAAGATGGTCTCCTAGCCAAAGAACTCCGTCGCAGTCAAAGAGAAAGGTGTCATACAGCTCAAGAAGAGATTCGACATGCTTTTTGGTGGTAATTTTGGTTGGGTGGGACATTTCTGGGGTGATCGCTTACAGCTACGCCTAGCTTATTTATATGGGACTGAATGTGAGGCATCAGGTGGTGGGTTTGGAGCGTGTGCATCTCAATCTAACAAAGAGAGATTTAGATGAACTACAGAATTCAGGCTTCTAGAAAAGTTAGATATCTTTTTTGATTATACATATGTCATTTATCCAAATTTTTGATAGTTTTGCAGTGAGATGTGTCTCTCTTTACTATGATTTAGCATCACTCAAGTGAACTGCAACCAGTTGTTCAATTTTACCAATACTATACGAATCTGTCTCTGAGCTTAATCGAACTGTTGGTGAGCGCAAGCGGATGGCTGATTTATTGCTGATGGTGCGGTACTAGTAGACAGAGTGAATTATGTAACTTGATTCCTTCATATTTGCACTAGTATTAGCATCTCTGTTTTTCGGAGATGAAAACTCCAATATGGCATTTATAGAGTCACTGGGACACATATGAGCATGAGCACGCCAAGTTTGACTATGTGCGACTGGGCTTAGATTTTTGTGAGACTCATTTCAGTTATGACACAAAGTTTGTGATTGGGGAACCGAGCCATCCATTGACACTCAAGCCAAATTCGTAGGCATTCCATCGGAATACTCAGACACAGATGGCTTCGAGTAAGACGAAAATGAAAAAGTTTATGTGGGGAACGATACTACATCTGAGCCCGGACACCCCGTTTTGCTACTCTTTCAGTTTAATCATAAGTACGTGAATATCTTACAAGTGGCTATATAAACTTACAGTAGACGGTAAAATACAGGTATGTCGATTTCAATTCACCTCGGATAATCGCCATAATCAGGCCTTCTCAGTGATTACCCCACTCCCCCTCTTAGCTATACAATATCCGTGATATACCACCCTTGTCTTCAAAATCCCGTGAAACGCCTCTGGGATGTAAAGAATCCTTCCTAAACCATAGCTTTTGCCATTATCTATAAACTTACCACAATAAAGTAAATCCCAGTTGAATGGATCTACAACAGCGCCTCCCTTAAATACCCCCCTCTCTCCGGCCTCGACGTCAACTTCCTCATCTATGTCCACATAGTAATCGCACGTGTCGAAAGGCACAACCTTACCCGGGTCGTACATGTTCTTGTTGTTCATGCCCTCTGGGTAGCTCAGCACTGCAGCGACCAACTCGAGTCCCTCTGGAAAGTCGCCTGGAAGAAGTCCTTTAAAGCCTGATTCCACAAATCTTACACGTAATTGGTCTGGGAGGAAAAACGAGGATGGGTAACGGTACCACTCGCGGCCAACACACACAGAGCCCTCCGCATCATCGGGAAGGTGTTTGTACACGTCAAGAGGAGCAGAGTAGTCGTTTATGAGCTGGAAGGTTCTCAATATGGAGACCAAAAATACGACAGATACGAGACCATAATTAAAAACTTTATGAGAAAAAGACACGATTTTCGAGTTCACCAGATAGTTTGTTTGAGTTACAAATGCATTGCTGTTGGCTACGAAAATCGCAGCAGAAAGCGAAATCAGAGGATATATAGGATATAAGAAACGCTCTTCTTTATGAGGTTGAAGAGAGAAGATGGTGAACCAAATAACAAGTGGGGCTACAAGCAAGCAGACTAATTGAGGCGTGATGTGGCCTGAAGGAGCTGTATATTTCTCCTCTGCTTGTTTTATTTGACGAGCAACATGAGTGTTGAAAAAAGCCAAAAATGGGGATAAGAAAACACCCAAAAAGGCCAATACTGCAATAACGTTAAAGTTAAGGGCCAAGTTGAGAAGATAGTAAGAGAACGGTTCTGTTCCGAAGATGTTAGGACCAGACTCTTCATCAGCAAAGAGGACGTTATATAAAACAATATTAAGAGGTACAACAGAAAGTTTCTGGTAAAGAAACAGGTCTATTGCTACGATGAGTGAGCCCAAACTCAAGAATATAGCCGCAAATCCTACGAAAAAACGTACCGTTAAAGAAAAGACTAGGGATGAAAAAAAGTACAAAAGTGCTGGAATAGCCAAAGCAAGAGCAAATGGCCAGCCAAGAAGACCAGAAAGAGAGTACCAGAATACAGCATTACAGGCGCTACGGAATTTTTTTTGGGAGTGGTACTCAAGAACCTCAGCGAAGGCGTACAAATTACACATTAAAGCAAAACTAGAGGGAAGGAGAGCAATCGTTCCGTGGGTCATGCCGGTGCTGATGCCAGAGAAAAAAAGAAACCACTTGGCCACACTTTCGCTGATATTTCTTTTGAGTGAAAAGTAGAGACGCACTTCTCCTACAAATACTAATAAAGTGAGTACAGAACGAACTATATAGAAAGCGTAATATGGCTTGAGTTGAATCGCTTCCGAAATATTCAAAAATGGCAGAAGAATAATGTGATAGGGAAGAAGATAAGCCCAGGAACGTATAGAGTACTCTGGAGAATACTCCCAAGTTTGCTTACCAAAGCCTCTTGTGAGAAAGTTGAGAGGCTCCCAGTAATTGAACACTTCATCACAGTCAGATATAATCATGGACGTCACACTAAGTGTGCGCATAAGAGCAGCAATCAGCACGGGGATTATTTCCAGGGTCATGGTAGATTTCCTGTACGTGTATATATAAATTTTGTAGTTTTTTTATTCATGCAAAACGGGACGACGTTTTTAATTTACATTGAAATAAAAGTAATAATTTTGGTGTATATTTTGATGCTATATGAACATTATATTAGGTCATTTAGTAGGTTGGTTAGGAACTCACCGGACACAAAAACTTTAGAGTGCCTTTCGTCCGGTGTAAAGCAGCTCCAAAAGTTAGTTTCCTTGTCAAAAACACATCCTTGAATCGTTGTTTGATGGTGCTCTTTCGACATCATTTTGTGGCCAATCAGCACAAGAATGAGAGCAAAAATTAGGGTTCTGAGGGGAGATCTAAGGAGGCCTTTGAATGTAAGTTTTAGTCGAGAGAGCATTTTGAAAGGAGAGGGGAGTTTGGGTGTTTGGATTAGTTTTTGTTTGTGATTTGATTTCAGTGCAGGGGCAAATGAGGGGGAACGTTGGGAGAGGGTTTGTTGTAAGAGTTTTTTGGCATAACTTCGTTTCATCAGTGCGGAATGTTGTTCTCAACTTGTTAAGTAGAAATAGATCTTTGTTGATTTGGTTCTTGTTTTTGTGGTTGTTTATTGGAGGTGTGGCTGTCATGAGCGTAGGATTCGACAGACATGGTACCTAAGTTTTTCAACTTGATGAAGATAGACAAGGGACTTGTATACTTGTTGTTTTTGATCCCCTAAGCCGTTGGATGTTCTGTGGAGTTGAAGTTTCAATTTTAGAATTGTTCGTTGTAGAAACGATAGGGGAATGATTATTGATGAATTTTCGGGAAGGAAAATTATCCAAGGGCAAGATTTAGCATTGGTCTTATCAAAATTCTATCCGCAAACATCTTATTAGCACAACTCCTGAACCATGATCATCCATCTATAAGCCTGTATCACTCCGCTTGTGGGAGAACTCTGTGAATTGATTAACAACTACCCTCAGGTCTCAAAAAAGCATGTCACCGTCAAACAAAAGCAGAAAAATCAATGATGGTTAGTTGTGACTACAATCATACTTATAATATAGCATACTATACAATATATAATGCAAAATAGTAGCCAAGTCCAATCACAACCAGAATTTAGCGAATGATGTATACCATGACACACTGGTAAAGAAAGCTTGCTGAGTAAACTGCTTTCCTGAGTGGCTTGACTTGTAGCTCGGTTCACTTGCGTTTACGTTTGTTAGAAGAAAGGATCAGCCAGGTGTTGTCTCTAGATTTCTGGTGGTACATTCTAGAGCTCACCCACTTTATGAGTGAAACAAGTGAAGTGTGGTCCTTTGCTTGTTGAGTGAATTTACGACCCACTTCACCCACACGAATCGTGAGATCAATCCATATCCTTCAAAAATCCCCTTCTCAATTTGACCCCGGCTTCTCCATGCTTCTCCACCAAAGCCTCGTAGTCGCCCTTCTCCCCCCCCACCAATTTCCGGTCATCCTCCTTGGTCCAGATCCCACTAACCCCCTCTGGCGGGTGCACCCCCGTGTTAATGACCAAATTCAAATACTTGGAGATCAACGACAAGTCGCCACAGCAGTTGGTCAAAAGCTCCGTCCCAAAACTCCGGTGAAGACCAAGCTCCGTGTGCAACAGATTCAACAACTCCTCCGCCCCGTTACTATTGAACCCGCGGGCAACTATATTGTTAGCCCGCTCCAAGACCGTCGAGAGGGGCACATGAAGAAAGCTCTTGTCAAAGTACTTTGTCAACACATTTTCTGGCATCAACTGTGAGAGTGCGAGTGACGTCAGAAGCTGTCCGTTAATAAGAGGAATCTGTGGGCTGTACTCCTGCCCTAAAGAAGAGTCCACTAGCGACGTGAGCTCGTTGCGTTGGTCTTCACTAATGTAAATACCACTGTTTTTCGCAGCAACGGCCGCAGCAGCCGCTGCAACCGCTACCCCTTCAGAGTCGTTCCTCACCCGCTTGGCAAAGGGAAACTCAAACTGCTCCTTACTCTCCATACTGAGATTTCCAGGAGTCTTGCGTTTCGCCCGGTTGTCTTTAGCGCCCCGACGAGCAGTGAAGTCCTTCATCGGCTCGGCGATCTTTCCCTCGGAAACACACTCTTCATAGTACAGAATGTAGTTTTCAACACCATAGTTTTTCGCGAATTTCCGGTACCGGTCACGCCACGCAGCACGCAGATGCTGTGGACACTCTTTTTCCAACCCGTCAAAAAACTTGCTTGGGAGGGAACGTGCGCCGCTGTTTCGCATCATCTGATCCACGACTCGCTTACACAATACATAGTCGTCTTGCAGAGTAAATTTGTGTTTTACTGTGGTGGGGAGAACCTCAGTCTTCACAAGCCTCCCCTGCCCATCGTGTATTAGCTCCCCTCTAGCGTCAGTCTTATATACGTACCCAATCTGCTTCTGCAAATGGTTGCGGAACCGGTACCGAACCAGATTGCCCGTGTGCCGTTCCAACTGACTTGCAATCTCGCCAAAAAGTTTATGAGTAGCTCTTCTGGTTGGATTCTTACGCACTTCTTCTAGTATAAACAAATCTTCTTCCTTCGTGAACCCATTTTTATTGGCCAGAACTCCCTCATTTGCCCGAACTGCCCCCGGTACCCCTGGCACCCCCTGTGCCGCAGCGTGCTGTTGAATAAGCTCCAAAGCTATCTGGTCTTCGCTATGACCGGTTGCGGCCGCGTTGTCTGCGGCAATGGCAGCTAGGCCACTTTCGGCATCAGCTTGAATACGATAATTGGCAGAACTACGCAACACCCCTCCCCTGACAGAATCATATATCCACTCTGGCTTATATACCTCGCGATCTGGATACGCATACCGCAGGATGACGTATCCTCCATACTCATCTGTTACCCGGCCGCCATTGGTTTCAATGAGCATCATCAAGCTATCTCGATCAACCTCATCTTGCGAGACGTGGAAGCTCATTGGCCCATCTCGGTAGAACACTCCCATTTCCTGCTTGTTTATATGAGGGTCAATGTTCGCGTCAACGGACATGATGTATGGGTGGTCAATGGATGTATGTATGGGTGGGAAATGGGTGGGAAATGGATGTCTTTTATTTGGTCACGTTTTGAAAAACGTGACATGACAACATGCATTATAAGATTTCCTAATTTTTTTACGGTAAAAAGTTTACATTTTTTCTGTGCAAATGCATCAAAAAATTGATTCCAAGGTTTTACAACTTTGAGTTTGCAAATTTTCGTGTTATCTGATTTGGCTAAGATTTCGCTCTTATGCTCGTGAGGTGAGCTGAATAACTGTTTCCATACATGGTTTTGGAGACTCGCCCACTGTAAAATTCCCAATTTGAAAATATTTACCTTTCCAGGTAAGATAAAGGCACCATAACACCAAAAACAATAATTTCGGAGTAGTTAAGGTGGAGAAATAGCAAACCTAGGGATCCCATAAGGTTGTGTTTCACGATAACAAGGCTACCACGAAGAGTGAAGACCTTTAAATGGGTGAATCGCTAAAAGTCTACCTACTTGATCTTGTAATTAAAGAGACTCAATCAGCTTGAAATGCAAAAAATGCCCAAAACTCGAGACAGCCAGAGATTTGATGTTTGGCCCACTGACATGGAAGCGCATGTCCGTGTGGCAGCAAGCGTTCTGGAATGTCTATATGTGTACACTCAGTTGCACAAATTCACACAAGCTTTTCAAGAGACAGAATTTGAGATGTTGCTAATTTCATACGAATGAGTGTGAGTCAAAGCTTGAACTTCTTTACAAGTATTCAAAGCAACAGATTCAGTAGTTCATAGCACTTGCTGGAGAGTTTTTCTTCTAAGCAGTTCGTATTTGATTCTAGAGTGACACAAGACCCCACTTCCACAGTTTCAGGAAATGGCTTTCGAAAAAGGTGATAGGCCTTTCAGGGCAGCACACAATTTTTAACAGTTTTAACTTCTTAAGGTTCTGAAAAGAGGGCAGTTTTCCTAGCTTACTATCTAAATGAAATGCATAATCTCCATTTTCAAGATTGATGGGCTCATACATTGTCAAGCTTGTAACAGAGCCGAGTCTTAGAAGGAACTCTTCCAATTCAGAAGAAGAGCTGGTGCCAAATATCGCTCGAATAATCAGATGCACAAATCTTGTGGAAATTCTCAATAGTAATGTGTGCACTATTGTATCCCCGTACTCAGAGTAAAGTAGAGAAACAGCAACCTCAAAGTCTTTCAGACGAACGCTTTTGTACTCTTTCTCAGACTCACTTAAGCAGTTGGTCACCATTAAACGCTGAACAAGACGCTCTTCCAAAACTCGAGAAACTGGGGAGTTATTGGCGACCTGAAGTATTATGTTACGTCATATACATCAGAGTTTTGTTTAAATGATCTGAATAAGAATGATAGACTAAAGCTGAAAAGTTGCTTCGATATAGTAAGCTTTATACTTCAAACAAAGTGTTCATATATAAAAAACTCAACAAAAGTTCCATTTTCACCACAGAACTCACCATTGAAGAACCGAAAAAATCGTCTACTACTCATATGTAAACTACCATCTGAATTAAAACGTAAAGCCTTCTGAAAGTCAGATCCATCGATTTTCGGGATACCTCTTCACCCCCTCCTTAAAAAGTTGCGGAATTCCCTTATAAGCCCCCACGTGCATACTCATCGGATAAATAATTTTACATGCCAAAATAACGCCAAAATACACAAAAACATCTCAAATTCTCATAGAAGATGGTGAGAAAAGAAGTGGCATACGCTGCGGGTGCGTTTGTGATGTTCACGATAACGTCATTGACTCTTGTTCTCATGAGTATGCCTTCTGGGGGTGCTTCACTTCCCCCAATGACCAAAATTTCTCAATTGGGGGTGTATCTTGACCCTCAAGATATTACCAAAAATGGAGATTTTTTTGAACCTTCCTCAAAGAAGAAAAAAAGACCGGTATCACGTATAATCACCATTGGTGATGTCCATGGGTGTTATGACTCTCTCAAAAAGCTTCTTAAGAAAATAAAGTACTCGCCGAAAAGTGATGAGGTGATTCTATTGGGAGATTTCATCGCAAAAGGGTCACACAGTTTGGAGGTTCTTGACTTGGCCATTGAAAATAGAATGCTGTGTGTTTTAGGTAATCATGAGCTCATCACACTCCAAAAATATACAACTTATTTCAATTTTGAAAGTCCCAAATTTTGTTCAGAAACTAATGGAAGTGTTAGTTGCGAGTCTCTTGATGTTTTTACCTCTAGTAGAGTGAAGTATGACCAGCATCTTTCTATAGCCAAAAGGTTAAGACAACGTCATTTGGATTATCTTACCAATTGCTCGATAATCATGGACATGGGGGTTGTTGGTTTGGTGAAGAAGGGGAAGCTGGCTAACTCAGATAGTATCAATAAAATAGACCACACCCATACTTATTCAATGACGAAGCCGGATACAGCTGATCAGATCGTTCTTGCTCCAACTAACGAGAATAGCAATGCAAACAGCAATATAAACACCAAGCCAAACACCAATTCTAGAAAACATGTAGAAATCAAAGGAATTGCTGTTCACGGAGGGCTCCAGTGGAACCTCGGCCTAGAAAACCAGTCTGTTGAAGTTGTGACCAATATCCGTGGTCTATATAAGCCTGACTACATTAAACCAAGTTTTGAGTCAAAAAAGAGCGTTGACGAGGACTTGGTCACGCCGTGGTCGCTAGTGTGGGACGACAAGCAGCGTGAATTGGCATATGAAAATCGTAGAATGGTTTTCTATGGTCACGAGTCTTCGAGGGGTTTGGTTATTAGAGAGTATACCAAAGGCTTGGATTCAGCATGTGTAGGTGGGGGTGAGTTGAGTGCTATGGTGATTAGTGGGGGGTATGATCAGGAGGTGGTTCTGGTTGGTTGTTGATGCACCACTGTATCAATGCATTAGCATCTTAATTATTCTCTTCAAATCTAGATATAGCTTAGCTTCTTTTTGGCATTGCCAAAACTTATATTCCTTTTAATACTAAATGATATTCCATGAGGGTGTAAGTTTTCAGACTTTTCAAGATTAGGACAAACAAAGAAATTCAAGATTTGGGACACCAACTTTACGTAAAAGCATACTTAGAGTTGAGTGGTGATAAGAAGTGTATCATTTTCCATGAATGGTCAGACTCTGTTCTTAGTGCCTGTCACCTAAAATACGGAACTGCTCAAGCATTAGAAATGTACTCTTTCTCATTGAATCTCTCGGGAGCCCTTGAGCCTGAAAAAGATTTATACTGGATTGTCAGTTGCTACAACGTCATGATCCCACCTAAATACTAACCTTACATCAAAACCATGGCATTTATAACACACAAATAGAAAATCATTAGAAATCAACCACCTTCTCAATAAACTTATCACTTACAATCACTACCCCCTCCCCTCATTGATCCCCAATCTAAACCCATCCTTGTCACTCACCCATCTCACCAAAGCCGGATGAACCAACATTGGCCTTCTACGCTTCTTTTGGTTTCTTTGAGCCTCAAAGTCTTCCTCTTCTTTTTTTAAACTTTTGTAGTCTCTAGCCTTTTTTGCACGTTTTTTCAACAATTTATTGATTGTGTCTCTCTTCTCCTCCTCCAACTTTTTCTCATTCAAATTCTTGCGTCTTCTGGCCAACTCCATTCTTCTGATTTGCTGCTGTTCCTCAGTCAATGGTTTTTTCTTTCGAACCGAAACTTCTTTTAACGATAAAAACTGTTTTGAAGAGCTTGAAGCGTCTGTAGCATCGCTGTCGTCTTCGTTCTTTTCTAAGTACTTTCTACGTTGTCTTTCTGTCATTTTGGTCAAATCAGGGGTCGCAGAAGAGTAATACTCATCAAATTCATCAGGGAGCCCCAGATCATCACCCAGCTCCTCGTATAAACTGTCAGAAGGTTTACTTTCGCTTTCTACACTTTTACTTTTGAATCGAAGCTTGAGTCCGGTTGGCTTTTTGACTTCGTACAGATCTTCGATGTCGTCATCCTCAGGGAGCGGGATATCATCATCATCATCATCATCTACAAGAATATTGGGACTTGATTTGATATCGTAGTCCGAGTAGTTTTCATCGTCGTTTTTGTTGTCACTAAGAGAGGAGAGGTCCAGATCAGAGAGACTCATTTTGTATGTTGCTTCAAATACACTGATATAATCAATAGAACTATAAAGCCAGCAATCCTGCTTTTTGTATTTTTGTGCAAGTAGGTTTACGAGACTATGAATATCTCAACTCAACGTTTTTCTATCGAAAAACGAAATTTCAAGAGGGTAAAAGTAGTGTTTAACTTTCAAAATATCTTTGAGTAGGAGAACAATAAAATGGTTTTCAGGGCCCTGTCAATGCGCTCAAGTTCTTTCGAATAGTCAACTCGTTTTTGTTTGATTTTCCTCTTGTAGGTGTATATCAAAAGGGTTATAACAAAGTGTTATAATCTCTTTATGCGATTCTTCTCTGGATACTCAGAACTTAACCTTCTTTCGATTTTTGTGTCACAATTTGTTCTCAGATCCTTTAATTATGATCACTTTGTTCACTCAAGTCAATTTTCCAAGCGTCAAGTACTAAGAATGTCCAAATTTACCGGATTCCCGTGAGATCTCTCGGCTTGATTCAGGCTTTTATGCTTTTCAAAGAAAGTTTATCCAACAGGACTCTCCTAACTTCTGGCCTCTTTAAATTGAAGCAGCTGTGTGATCTGTTGATTGTGCGGTTAGTGTTTTGTATGGTCAGTTTTGAGTGCGCATAGAAAATATATAGTGAATACGAAAAGGATGTCGATTCGCATGATTTTGAAATAATGATTACTTTATTGATGATTATGCTTGTTGCACTGAACCTTATCGAATCCTTGGGATTGTGTATCGATTTGTTGAGATTTCAGGAATGCCCCTAGCAAATGGAAGACCTAAGGTTATACACACATTAATAGTCTAAACTCCTCATATACCACTGTTATATAAACCCTAAATGTGTATACATTTGACTTTTCGGAGTCATCAAAAATAATCTCTTCTCTGGTTTCTACCTATTATTGACTTCGATAGATCTGAATAGATTCTGAGCTCTAGCACAGTTTGATATTCTTGTTAAGGGAAGACTGCAAAACTAGACAAGTTTTTTCATTTCGCCTTACGCCTCTAAATCAGTGGGAGTGTTTATTGCTTGTCCAAGACATCTCAAGAGGATTGATTTTTACTAGAAGCTATCTACTTGGCTAGCGTGATTTTGAATTTCAGTTTCCATGATACCTGGCATTGCCTTAAACCTGCTAAGCTATGATATATTCAATTTGTGCTTTTCTTTTGAACCAGAAGAGGCAGAAGAAGCTGAGGAGCGAAATCTTTGAGCCATACAATTGGGGAATAAAAGTGTATACATATGCCTTTCGCAAAGTGAAATGCTGTTTATAAATGAAAGTAGGATAAAAGAATACGCTTAATACTAAGTATCTGTTCATTTCTTGAATGTAAAGGTCAAATAGATCTTCTTTTTTTCAAATATTTCTCAAAAAAAAATTAAAATATTTCGAAAAAAACAAAACATTTTGACACCTAAAATGTTAAGATCCCTTTTACGGGCTCCTATCCCCCGATTGACCCGTCAATATGCGAAAAAAATTCAAATAAACTCGCTTCTGGACATTCTTGTCGAGACCATAAAGACTACTGGGCCTCTATCACTCTCTGCGTACATGAAGACATGTTTAACCCACCCAGACTACGGCTATTACACTACCAAAGACCCTCTAGGGGTAAGCACGAGTGGAGATTTCGTAACCTCTCCTGAGATTTCTCAAATGTTTGGTGAAATGGTCGGTGTATGGTTCTATACAGTATTTTTAAAACAGCATCAGCCAGAGAAGATTCGCCTTGTAGAATTTGGGCCTGGCCGAGGCACTCTTATGTACGATACTCTCAAAGCGTTTAACAAACTTTGTAAGCAAACCACACCGGAGATTGTGTTGGTAGAGGCCTCTGACTTTCTCAAAAAAGAGCAGCATAAATTATTATGTCCAGACAGTGCATACACCGAAAGTGAGGACGGCATTGGTCAGAAAAGTGTGACCAAGTGGGGCAATCCAATCAGGTGGGTCGATACAGAACAGGATCTAGAAGAGATTGGTCATAGTCATACGTGTAATTATGTAGTCTGTCATGAATTTTTTGATGCATTACCTATTAAGCAGTTTGAAAAAACTGAAAAAGGCTGGAGAGAGTGTCTTGTGGACTATGTTCTTCCCGAGAATCTCTCAACAAAAGACAATGAAGGGAGGCTTTCTCTTCCCAGTCAAACTGTAGTGAAATCTTCAGATTTAGATGTACCTAAAGAAACAAAATTCCATGTTACCATAGAACCGAAAAAAACAACAGCAGCCCATCTCCCGCAGAACTCACCGCGGCACAACTCGCTCCCTGTAGGGTCACGTGTGGAGATTTCTCCAGAGACGCTTATGTATGCTAAGAAAATACGGGACATCATCACTTCAAACGGCAAAAACCAGGGTGCAGCACTTTTCGTAGACTACGGGCCAGCAGACACCATCCCAATAAACACTTTTCGGGGTATCAGAGACCACAAGATTGTTTCTCCGTTCGAGAAACCGGGATCTGTGGACTTATCAGCAGATGTAGATTTTGGCGGCATTAAAGACTTGATGAACAATTTAGGGGGCGTCACAGTGCATGGGCCGGTTGAGCAGGGGGACTGGTTGAACGAATTGGGAATGGGCTACAGAGCGCAACATTTGATGGGGTCTGTGAATTCGGATGAGGAGAGAGAGAAGATCAAGAAGTCGTATTTGAGATTGGTGGAAAAGAGCGGGTCAGGGATGGGGAGAATATATAAGTTTATGGGGGTGACTCCGGGAGAGGGGGGTGATTTTGTGGGGTTTGGGGGGAGTGTGTGAGTAGGCTTACTTGTGTATAGTGTAATAATGAATAAGTTTGAAGCTTGTATGCTATTGGTGTTATCAGTTGGACTAAGGAGGTTTACCAGACGTACGTTTCCATCGAGTCACTTGACTGGCTTCGGTGTGGAAAGATGCGAGTCCAACCGGGGAATCCCATACACGTCGTTTGGGGATCATCTAATTTGAAGATAAATAGTATATGTCAATTCAACGATGCTGAGAGGCAATTGTTAGAATGAGCTATATGAGAAAGTGACAGTAATCCTAGCAAAACATAAACATGAATCTCGGTCAGATCTCAAGATATACATCACAAACTCTACTGCTTACTCATAAATTACATCAACAGAAAATCTCGTCTACTGAAACGATAACAAATCAACTACCATAAGTTACTAAAGATTTGAAAATATTCAAATCAACCTATCGCCACAACTTACTAACATACTTTGAATACACATTGTTCGCTCACCTGTGCACTCACTTACACTCACGGTGGAAAAAAAATGCGTGTCAAAAAAATCAATTTCCTCTAAACCAACACACTCCACCAGCCCTGGTTCACCCAGTCTGGCAAACACTCGCAACAGATAAATCTCTTCATCTCAACCCTTTTATCACATCTCCCCTACTTACCAACTAATCCAACCCCCTCCTACCCAGTATAACTGCCAAATAAACCACCAACACTCCCAGCCAAAAGTGAAAAATCAAGAGATCATAAGAGTCCATCAAAAAAATAGAAGCAGGAAACGATACAGACCAAACCAGCTTTTGAATAGAAAACATTGAGAACATAAATCAAACTCAAGAAACATGTCTGAAAACCCCTTCGACATTCCCCTCTCTCCTCTTGCTGCGTCTGCTTCTGACGATGCACCTGCATACGAATTTGCATCCAAGTCCCCCGAGGAAACAGCACAGAGCCTTTCCACAGATGCGGTATTGGGGATCGTGCAGCCTCTGGACGTGTCTTATCGACGTCTGGTACATGGACCCAACGAAATGGCTCCTGCTGAAGAGGAACCGCTCCTAAAAAAATTTGCGGAACAGTTCTACCAGGATCCTCTTATTCTTCTTCTCAATGGCCTGGCGGTGGTCAGTTTCCTCATGGGAAACATAGACGATGCTGTTAGTATCACGGTGGCTATAGTAATTGTGGTTACCGTGGGATTTGTTCAAGAGTACCGTTCTGAAAAATCTCTCGAGGCTCTCAATAGGTTGGTTCCTCCGAACTGTCATCTTACCAGAAACGGCAACACAGAAACGGTTCTTGCTTCTACCCTTGTTCCTGGTGACTTGGTGCATTTTGGAGTTGGTGACAGAATCCCCGCAGACGTCAGAATCGTCGAAAGCACAGATCTCAGCATCGACGAAAGCAACCTCACAGGTGAAACCAACCCTGTAGGCAAGAACTCTTCCACGCTTGCAGAAGGCAAGAGACCGATTTCCGAGTGCATTAATATCGCATTCATGGGAACGTTAGTAAGAGATGGCCACGGTACGGGAATAGTGGTGCTGACAGGTCCATCTACGGTTTTCGGTCGCATCTTCTCGATGATGGCAGATATCGAGAAACCAAAAACCCCTCTTCAACAGACAATGGACAAATTGGGCAAACAGCTTCTGATGATCTCTTTTGCCATCATCGGTGCCATCTGTCTTCTTGGCATAATCGAAGGAAAGTCATGGTTAGACATGTTCCAGATTCTGGTGTCGCTTGCTGTTGCTGCCATTCCCGAAGGACTTCCTATCATAGTAACGGTTACCCTTGCCTTGGGGGTCCTCAGAATGGCCCTGCATAAGGCCATTGTTAGAAGACTTCCAAGTGTAGAGACTTTGGGCTCCGTCAACGTTTTGTGCACTGACAAAACTGGAACCCTCACGCAAAACCACATGACGGTCACGTCTCTTTGGCCCTGTTTTGGCCCCCTTGTTTCTCCAGACCACGTGAAGCCTTCTGACGTGGCCGAGTTGCTTTTCACGGGCTCGTTATGTAATAACGCTCGTGTTCTGGCGGAAACTGGCAAGTTCGTAGGGAACCCAACCGACGTCGCTTTGATGGAAGTGTTGGCGAAGTTCGACATGGAAGACGCAAGACCAACAAGAAACCGTGTTTCTGAGTTGCCTTTTAATCTGGCAAGAAAGTATATGGCTGTTTGTGTACACAGAGGAGACCCTAATAAAACTGAGGGTCACTACAAGGGAGCATACGAAAGGATATTAAGTTACTCGACTCACTACGGGTTGAAAAAAGAGTTGATTAACGAAGAGTTTAAGTCGAAAATGAGTGCAGCAGCCAAGAAAATGGCTACTGAGGGACTTAGAGTACTCGCTTTGGCAAGAAAAATGGGCGACCAAAATTTAGATGATCCTCTGGGACTCGTCTTTATGGGATTGGTGGGGATGTACGACCCTCCAAGACCTCGGGTCGCTCATGCCATAGCACAGTTTGCCGCTGGAGGCGTGCACGTGATCATGATCACCGGAGATCTGGAGGATACTGCGACATCTATAGCGAGACAGGTTGGCATATATATTCAAGATCCCTCACGACAAGTTGTGCTGGGGGATACTCTCGACCGCATGAGTGACTATGATTTGCGTAGCGCAATCGAGTATGTTAACGTTTTTGCTAGAAGTACCCCTGCACACAAAGTACGCATAGTCAAAGCCCTCCAGCTGAGGGGGGATGTTGTGGCCATGACGGGGGATGGTGTGAACGACGCTCCTGCTCTTAAACTTGCTGATATTGGTATTCTGATGGGGCAGCATGGTACAGATGTTGCGAAAGAGGCCTCTGATATGATCTTAGTGAATGATGACTTCACCACTATTTTGACAGCTATTGAAGAGGGCAAGGGCATATTCTATAACATTCAAAACTTCTTGTGTTTCCAGTTGTCTACCCTGGTGGGGGCTTTGGGGTTGATTGCCATAACCACTTTTTTTAACCTTCCTAATCCTTTGAACCCAATGATGATCTTGTTCATCAACATCATCATGGACGGGCCCCCAGCACAGTCGTTGGGGGTGGAGACTGTAGATGATGACATCATGAACCATCCACCTAGACTGAAGACCGAGAATATTTTGAGCAAACGGCTTCTCCAAAGAATAGCTTTGAAAGGTATAATTACTGTCTTGGGGACTATTTACATATACCTGAAGGAAATCAACGCGGACCACGAAGTCACCCGCAGGGACACCACAATGACATTTGTCACGTTTGTTCTGTTCGACATGTGGAACGCCATCTCGTGCAAGCACAACTTCAAGCTGATTTTCAAGGTGGGTTTTTTTGGTAACAAGTTCTTCAACATAGCGTTGGGGGTGATTGTGGTGGCGGAGTTGAGCATAGTGTATATTCCACTTTTCCAGGGCATTTTCCAGACCGAGGGGTTGTATTTTGGAGATTTGGTGTTTATATTGATGGTGACGAGTTTGGTTTTCGTTGCGGATGAGGTTTTCAAGGTGGTGACGGGAGGTGCGGTAGTGAGCAAGAGCAGTTTGTTAGTTTGATCCAGATCTAATCCTCGATTGAACTAATGCAGCTATTATAGTACGTTAGTTCTGGCAGAATGGTCATATCAAGTCTTCTTCATATAAGCTAGCATTCGTACTTAGACTCACCATGACATTGATAGATGTGCTGTATAACTTAATCAATAGTGTAACATCTTTTTGTAGTGTCTTATTTTTTGATAAATACTGATGAATACGGGTAGCCTGTATGACATAGTTTATATAGTAGAGACCTTAAATGAGCAACTGTCACAAGTGATGCTTCTACCGACTGTGGACCTCATTTTGAGCATCACAGCGGTAGTTCACTATCCTGGTGTGCCACCCCGCAAACCAATAAAACTTCCATTTTTAGTACACAAGTCCACCGCGGAAATTACCTCTCAAAAGGGAAAATGAAAGGAATAGGTGGGGGTACAGCACCCCATACACAATCTGAAAGTCAAGAGGATCTTACACTTGACTGGGGAAATTTTAGTGTATACCTATACAGGCTGACCTCTCTATAGCTTATTGCAAATGAAAATCTTTAGATTAGATTATGGTAGAATGGACTGTATCAATAAGTAGCGCTACGACCTACATTGTCGCCTAGAAAGCTCGAGCAAGATTCACACTGCTTAAAAATAGCATGCAACTTTATATCCTCGCGGTCACAGTAGTGAAGCATTTATATAGATGCGGCTTCCTCCTAATCAAAACCCCGAAAAAAGCTACCCGGCGCATTCCCCGAAATGTCGCTTTTTTTCGGTGATTTCGCCGAAAACCAGCAAATTGCACCATGTCCGAGAAGACCAAACAAAGAATCAAGAAAGCGTGTACCTGGTGCAAAAGACGCAAAGTGAGGTGTGATGGCCAATCTCCATGTAAGAATTGCCGAACTCACTCGTACTTGTGTGAATATCCGTGCTTACCAGATGAGACCTTTACAGTGGCCAAACCGCATCTTCAGAATAAGCGACCTAAGTCCGAAGATTATGTCAAATATCTTGAGAACAGGGTATTTGAGCTTGAGAAGAAGCTTTCGGAAACTGACGGACGAGGTGATTTAGATAGAGCGTTTGCAGATAACAACTATATCGGCAGTCTTCCAAAATACGACATTCTCACTCGGTACCACAGTATCTTCCCTCGTGAGCTAGCTAAATCTTTAGTCAAAGGAATCACTCCAGAAGAGAGAAAGAAGATTTCTATACCTCGTATTCAATTTTACGGTTGGAACATGTCAGGGGAGTACTATATAAAATCTAAGCCTCTTCCGCCTTCGGAACCAGTTCTAGACCTCCTTGTAGAAGATTTTGAGTTCGCGCAGTGGCTTCTCAAGTTTTTCTTCCAAAGTGTAAATCCTCTCTTCTCAGTCATGCACGAATGGTGTTTCCTCAAGCAGTATGACAAGTATGTTTTAGAGCTTCAAGGTCTTGGTAACGAAAATGAGACCCGACTTTTTTTGGCAATGTTGTACCTAGTTTTTGCAATATCTGCGCGTTTCTCACGTGCTTATCCAAACATACCAGACTCCATACGCCTGAAAATTGTTCCAGAACTCGAACAGAGTCTCTTTCAGAGTGCCTACGAGGTGGTGCAGCGCTTGAGTTTTGAGTGGTACTCTCTTGAGCTTATTCAGAGCTGGGTGCTTATAACCTTCTATCTCAGAGCTACTCACAGACAAAATTCTTCATATGCCTCTTTAGGGACAGCCATTCGCATGTGCAAAAGCATGTCCTTGAACCTCAACGTAGTCAATGAAAACCTCACTGGCACAAAAAGCGAGTATATAAAAACAAATAGGGTGTTTTGGCTAGTGTACACTTGGGACAAGCTTTATTCTTTCCAATGTGGAAAACAATTTGACATACGCGATGACACTATAAGCGTTCCGCTTCCAGAGTACCATGTGTCGTTTGAAGATTTCCCTGTAGAGAAGCCTGCCCTAGCTATGATACACTTGGCACGTATTTCAGGCTTGATTATGCACCACAACATGAGAAGTGCGGATCTAAGCAGAGATTTTCTTCTGGGGATAATGGAACGACTTGATGAGTGGCGAATTTGGTGGGATAGCGAGCCAAAGGAGGCTCTAGACCCTTTGGTTGTTCACCAAGTGTACTTGACTTATCACGATATAAACCTTTCTATGTACAATAAAGTTCTTTTCAAATTTCTCGACCGAGGAACGGTATTTGACGACTCTAGCTCGCACGTGCTGGACCTTATCAGACACTCTGGTGACGCGCTTAAAATCTTTTCAGACATCAAAGAAAGAGGTCTTCTTTTTGTACAATGGTGGCTCAATCTTTCTGTACTATTCAATATAGCCGTGATCAGTATCACGCTCATGAACACGGGCATTAGACCCGAACAGTGTTCTGAAAACTTGCGTCAGGCGCTCAATCTTCTCAAAAGTCTTCAACCAAAGGCGGCTATGGCTAAGGAGTGTGTGTGGGCCATAAAGATGTTGAATCATATATCAGTTTTGCGGTTTTTCAGCACAGTGAAGACTTTTACTGACATCGGGTTGGACCACGGGCCAAGCAGTGTGAACAAGATGAATTTTCTGCTGTTTGGGGTGATTAGGGATGACAATGAAGAAGAGGGGATTCCAGATTTAAACTTTGATATAGATATTGATCTGCTTGAGATGGATAACGAGTTGATGTTGAATTTGCGGTGGTTTGATCAGGGGATGAGGGGGATGATTGACTAGGTCCAATCGACTTGATTGAAGTTACCACTGCTGTTGACCTCAAAAATCTATCACTGTGCTTTGGCGATCTAAACTCAAGCTTTTAGTTATGTTAATTCAGAATTAGTGATTGTAGGTCCTTCTCAGAAAGTGGAAAAAGCTGAATTCATGATTTATCCGAGAGAACGGTATCCAAGATTATCGAATGGAAAGAATTTTGGGAGCCACCGGGGGAGGAGGTCGAAAATACACTAAGTCCCAAGATGCAGAAGGTTTTTTCTCAAAGCTGATTTGTAGAGCCTTCAGACTATTGCTTTGTAGATAAATACTTATTCAAGCACATTTAGAACTTAGTAGAAATCTGTAAAACACACGAAATCACAGTAGCTCAAGATACATCTTTTTATAGAACACAATCATTAAACCAATGATCATTCCTTGGATCTCACAAAGACCTTCACGGTCTTAGCGTATAGTATAGACGAATATAAGACACGAAGTATTTATACATTTCTTATACAGTGTTGTATGTCGTGCCTCAAGACATGCACAGACAACTTAATCGGAGTTAACGAACGCACAAAAAAGCCACACCCATAAAAAGCCACAGAACAGTATAAACCAACCAGAGTAACAACATGAACTCATTTCTCCAACACTACCGCCCTTCTATATTCCCGACCATCGGTGTTGGACCGACCCGGGTAACCCGAAATTTTTTTCAGATTTTTCAAGCACCACATACTACCGCGAGCATGATTTCGAGGCAGCTGATAACGCGGCTTGTCCCGGGCACAAGAGGTAAGTTTTTGTTTGTTTCTTGCGAGATTTTCCATTGAGTGGTTTTCCAGTTTCCAGGTGCGAATTGTGATGCAGTTTGAATGAGTGAGCTCAGATTGAGCTGTGGACGGCAGTTTTGAGGAACAGGTTTGAGATTCTGGTTATATATCAAGATAACGCTTTACATTTGTTTGCTGTTTGTATTATTTTGATTAGGGAAGTTTTAAGTTCGTTTTCTTGGGGTGAAAAACTTTTGGTGAGTGAAAATTGGTGACAGAGGAATAACAAATATACGGTTGAGTGCCGAAATGATTCCCGTGGTGCTAAGCAATCGTTCAGAGGCTCTCTTCTTTCGTTTTGGGCTGTTCGGGTGATCTAGTTGATAAAGCATGGAGGGCTATATATACTCAGGGTGTTCCTAATCGGGGTGGCTTAAGTGGAATATGTGCTTTTTGAGGTGAGCTGTCGTACGGAAATCAGTTTATGGAGCGCTTTTTCAGAACTCTCAATGATTTTTTGAGACAAGCAGTTCATATCTTTTACTATGTACACCCCACAGCTTTCTACTATTCTATTGGTCTCCATGTTGCAGTCGATAGACTTACCCACTCCACTTTTGACATATAATTATAGGCTCTTCTTATGGAAATCAAGTTCTTAGCAGCGTCACTTTGTTCCCTGTTCCTCCAGATCTTCAGGCCTCATGACATGTTATCCTTGTTTACTTGTTTACTTCACTCGTATTCTTGGAATGCATATACTCGATATGGCTGTCTCCCATTCTCATACCATTCGCATTTGCTTCCCTTTGTACTGTTCTTATGAAGTCATCAGACGCTCATCCGACTCATCTCGCCTACTGAATCATTCCCAGCATAAGGAGCCGGAAAAGATAAAACTGTGTAGCTCACTTACACAACACCGTATGAAAAAAAGAAGGCATGTCTGTTGACTTCCTCTATTGGTGATCAAATGATCAACCCAATCAACTCGGTCAAAAGGCTCAATCAAGAAGCTCAATCAACAACACTCGCTTCGCTCGTGTCTGTACTAACCTGCCCTTTCCTACTCCCAATCACCCCCTCTCACCACTCTCCACGCCCGTCTCTCCCTCCCACCCTCCTTCAAACTCGCGACCCTCCTGCGTTGCCTTGCATGCGCCCAGAAAAAAGTCCCTCAACCTAACAACATCGGTCTTTCTATCTTCGGCAAAACCCTTCTTACCCAGCAGACAACTCAGTACTTTCTCTCGAAATATCCTCGCCTCCCACTCAGCGTCCTCAACTCGGCCGTGGATCTGATCATAGGCAACACCAGCTTGAGTGCCCTAGGAAGATCCTGGGGTGTAGAGCGTGATCTCTCTTCCAAACTCGACAAATACTTGGAAAGTGAGCCTGAAGAATACAGCTTAGGCAAACTTAGATTCGATGATGCACACCCACATGTCGGACCTGGCCTCATTGAACACAAGAAAGGAAACTTGTCATTTGATGACGCGATGGCCTCTGCTGTGAAGGCAGTTGTTGGTGCTTATTATGCATCCACCAAATCTATTCCTGAAACTAATAAGTTTATCGAAAATTATATAATCAAGTCCAGAAAATTGGATATCCAAAAATTGTTTAGTTTTGAGCAGCCCACTCGTGAGTTGGCGGTTTTGTGTAGAAGAGAAGGTCTTGCTCCTCCAGTAAGTAGATTACTTTCAGAGAGTGGTAGAGTGTCCAAGAGACCAGTTTTTTTGGTAGGCGTTTTTAGTGGGCAAGAGAAGTTGGGTGAGAATTTTGGTGCCTCTTTGAGAGAAGCAAAGATTAGAGCCAGCGTCAGTGCGTTGATGAACTGGTATTTGTATAGTCCAATGGGAGGAAAAGTGGGAGACCATGGAGAAGTTGTTGTGTAAATAGATGCATGAAGAAGTTCTAATGAATATTATCACGTTTGTAGAGGTTCGAATACAAGCTCTGCAAGCTCGAATAGCTTGTATGTTTATAAACCAATACTTGCAAACTCAACTCCAACGTAAGCTGTTTGATTTTTGAATAGGTTTTAGAATTTCATGTATTTCATACCTTTAACTCCCAGAGTTATTCAGTATTCTTGGTCAAGATCCAAGCGTGGACCCACTATCTCTGTTGATAGATGTTCCGAGTCGAGATAATGTTTATTTATGATACACTGGAGTTTTTATGCTTGACATTTTTGTTTTATAGTAACTCGCTTAATGATAAGTAAGAAGCACTGTACAACTCTTTCAACATTCATTTGAACCTATAAATAACCATTCGAAACTCGTCAAAAGACGAACACTAATTGAAACCTAGGTAAATCGTTAATATAGACTACAATAAACGCCATCATATGTTTCACTGTCACTTGTGGATGTCAAGTGTGCTCCTTTGGTTAGTCCTCTTAAGTATCAAAAATGAGATACCAGTTCACTTTTCCAGATAATCGAGTCTACGAGGTGCCTCACCGAAATCGTCTTTCAATTTCCCGCCAAGTAAATCTTCGACAAACACTCACCCTTCTTATCACATTATGACACAAACAAGCTAGTTGACTAAGTGACGACAACTTCATCAACTTCATCAACCGCGTATCTTAATTAAGCACATCGAATAAGAATCTGATAAGACTTCTAATGCACATCTCTCAGTGTCTCCCCTCACCTTAAATTCATCTCATCCCATCCATTGCCTCTTCCTGCACTATTAAGGTACTCATAAAAACACACAATCTCTTTCAAACCACAGATGCCTCGAGTCAAAACTATTAGAAGAAAACGCCATTTAAAGAAGAAGAAGTTAAGCAAAGGTGAAGGCCGTGACCTTGATGCTGCTCCTGAGTCTGCACCGGTTCTTATACAAAATCTCTCACCAGATTTTACAGCAAAATCTTCACAAGAAAGTGCTAGTTTTCAAGAAATTCAATCTGCGCCAGAGCTTTCCAGAAGTGCCAATGAGAGGCAGTCAAAGAACCTCCTGCAGACTGTCAAGCCTGAGACGAACCAACCAAAGACCAAAACTTCAAAATTCGAACCAAAAGAGAAGACAAAAGAACTGAAAGAGACAAAGTTTGGCGCTCGTGTACTGGACAAAAAATCTAGTTTCTACCCAAGAAGCGCTCCAGCAAAAGCTTCGGTAAATGGCGATATTGCTGGTACATATGTTAATCCCATGCAGTACCAAAGTGTTCTTATCGGAACCATGGGTGTGAAAGTGAGTGATATGACGGTAGGGTGTGACAGGTTTACCAAATTTGATCTGGTGAGAGGGCTCTTGTAGGGCGTAAGAGAGTGACTATAATGAATGTATTTATGCTATGTTTTGATCGGCTGTAAACAGTTTCAGGACAGTGTGTGGTCGATAAAGTATCTCAGGCGATGTGACTTATATTTTTGGTATTTCAGGTGAGCTCTCGGCTCAATTCTACTGCTGCTATGGTTCTACATGTTGGACCGATGGGCTAAGAATTTCACCAGTGTTTAGCCCCAGTGCCCGGCCCACCTTGACCTTGATTTTTGCCGTTATTCTTATCATTATAAGTCAAGGTTTATAGATTGGAGACTAGTTTGTTGTATATTCAGTTATTAAATACATTTGTATGTAGGTCGACTAACACTGCACTCTCCACTGTTGAAAAATAAATATAAAACTTTCTAGCTTGGAAAACAAAAGATGGCATTTATTGAAGTCTCTGGTTCTTTATTAGAGCTGCTTTAGCGTCAAAATAAAGAGCGGCATGGAGGACAGTAAGCAATCTTGCCAATCCAAAACTACTCATTCGTTCAAGAATTGTATAAAAATTCCATGATATTTTACTCTACAACCTTTGACCTGTAATTAGAACAGAATATACTCTATTATTCATCTATAAATTGTGTAGATCAAAAGCCTTGCTTTACATACCAAGCCGAAGTCTGTCCTGTTGCCGGTAAAGTAAAGGAACAATATAAAGACAGAAGAATCTTCTTTCCAATCTACCAAGACGTTAACAACTTAAGAAAGCCACCTACCACTAGTAGGATAGCAACGCAAAAAAATAGCGCCCTAATCTTGAATTCGCATTCATTGCTGTATTTTTTGTCGTTGGTAACCGTTTTTGTCTCTTCGGTCGTCTTGGTCTCTTCAGGGTGCAGCATCACAACCGTTTTACCTGAAGGCTTCTCAACAATAGTCTCAGTGTGGGCAGGTTGTATTTGGATACGCAGAGACGTTATTGGAGTGTAGTCTGGCATTCGTCTTAGGTTTGCTCTTTCCCCTTTTATGTAGAAAGCTAATCCCACACAAAGTCCTGCAATTATCATCACACCAACAATGAAGACTATACACTTAGAGAAGAAAAGCAGTGTGAATCCATTCCACTTCTTGGAAAAGCATCTTCCAATCCCTTTGAGGAATTGGGTTCCTTTGTTCTTTTTCTCTTCTTCGTGTATTGGTACAGGTGTGGGAACTGTAACTGGGAGAGTGTCGAGTTCGATTGTCTCCTCATCATTTGACTGATACGGTGGAGGGGGGTCTGAAAAAATTGACATAGGATTCTGATAGTAGCAAAGTTACTTATATCATATTTGAGTACGTATACGAAAGTTAGTAAAAGTAAGGAATCTGCGTGACGGGTTGGGATGTACACTGTTCATATAGATGCAGGTATACAACGGTAATAGTACTACGGAGCATCTGGCCACTATTTTCTCGAGTATTGATCCAGCTGATACATCTTATTCGCTTATGGCATTTCAGTGTGTCTTCTTGGGACGCCCATTACCATACATATCGTCTGTGCACATTATCTTATACGACAAGCTTACTTAGTCAATCATATTGCCTTCCCCTTGACTATCTTGAGCTCATCAACTTCGTTCTCTTCAGTTTGCCTAGTCAGTCATAGCTCTGCACTCCTCTGCTTCAAATTTCTTATTGTGTACGCAGTAAAGCGAAGAAGCTGTGATGAAGCGCCCCAAGTGGCCATTCACTTTGTTGAATCCAGAAATGGAAGCATAGAGTGCACCTATCTTCCTCAAGGTGCACTCTATGCTTCCACGCTCTCCAAGGCCGTGGGTATAGCTATTCTGCTGCCTATATTCGAGAAACTCAACAACGTATTCATGAAAATCGATCGAATTTTCATCAACTTTATCATTCTAAAATTCTGTAGTGAGAGGAAGTGCCAATTTTATGAGTCTACCAGCCTGTTTTACCCGAAAGGGGTTTCTTAAAGGGGTTGCCGAAAGGGAAGAGAGAAATACATAAAGTCAAAACTCAGAATCACCGTTACTCAATCTTAAATTGACAGGAGCTGATAGCATGCTCTCAGGCTAGGTCTCCTTTGAAGAAGAGAGAAGCCTTGGTCGCAGAGCACTGACGCTGGTGGAAAGGGGTTGAGTGCTGAAGGCTGGCGGAGGTGAATGTGCTTAAGGGCATAAGATGCAGAGAGGAACATTGGAGATAACCCGGAGAAAGTTGTACCTCGAATCCCGGAAGTGTGGGAGGGATTTTCTATGACAGCTGGGAGGTCGCAAATCTGTTGTGGTATCGATCGAGAACTTGGTGAAAGCGTTTTGCTTAAAGAGAGGCCACTTGTGGATGCGAAACTCGCACAAAGAGCGAGTGAAGGTCAGAAAAAACTGTGACTGAGTATTATGAAGAAGCGGTGTATGTGCAGGAACGTGTTGGTAAACATTACCAACATTGTGGAGTTGGTGTCGATCATCTCAAGTAGAAACAAATCAGTAGAGTTGCATTTATGTATCACTGACGATAAGAATATAGATAATGTTGTAAATTGGGCCTCTTTTTAGAATGTTAAGACTAAAAGTCAAATAGAAAATGCAAACAAACTACAAGCATGATGAGCAATAAATTTATAAATTTATGGCTATTTATACTTTTCACTAATACCCTTCTCCTCATCGCTGGCCTCCTTCGTGTCGTCCTCCACACAGTTGTAGTTATCACCCAAGTAATAGTTACTCTGGAATAGAGCCCCTAGTAAAATCGCAGAAGACACACCCAACCCAGCGATGAACAAAATACGGTTAACCTCCTGGTATGCGTGGATAGCTCCGAGGCGCTCAGGACTCAGCCATGGCTCTGCTGCAATGTCGGTCACAGCCGCGTAAAACTTGGTTGCTAAGCCAGGGTCCAGCACGTATTTTGCAAGCGCAAACGGCATCTTTGCCGTCCACACAATGGCAGCAATAGCGTACCCAAGAGCTGCGCCAATACTACCATAGAGAGAGATAACTGAGATAGTAGCTGCAACATCCAGATGTGGTACCGCAGCTTGAGCGGCTACCTGTGTTCCCAACGCGCTTGCACCGTCTCCAACAGATGTAATGACAAGTCCAGCGATAATAAAACCTAAACTTGGAGCGCCTGGCCCAGTGGCGGCTTTCACAACAAGGCCCATACCAATGAGCTTTATGCAGATGCCAAATATTTGGAAGACCTTGTATCGATGGAAAATGCGGAAAACTATACCCCATAGGATTCCGAATACACAAAGACCCACAGAAGCTGTGTTGTTGAGGTATGTCCAGTGCTGCACTGACAAGTTGCATACAACCATAGTGTAAGAGGTGATGTATAACAGAGTGATACACGAGCCTAGGTCAAGAACAAACAGTATGAAAACACAGCATATAAACGTTCTATTGAGAATAACACGCTTAGGGAGAAGAGGGTGAGGTGCAAACCAGCACTCGTAAGCTATGTGCGCTAAAAGAAGAACACCTCCAACAACAATCATAGCAATCATACTGGGGTTAGAGAGACCTCCCTTTGCATATGCGTAGAGAGAGAAAGGGAGAAGGAGTAGAGAAAATGCAAAACCCAAGAGAATGAGGCCAACAGCATCTATTTGTATAAGCAGATCTTTAATACGAAGTGCTAAAGGAGCTTGAGCCTCAATGGGTTCTTCTAGTGCGGGCCCACCATTTAAGACTAGTTCTTCCCTTACCTTTCGGTCCAACCACATCATGATGAGGATTGCTGGGGAGAGAGCCACTGGAGTAATTATAGCAAACATACCGTATCCCCACCTCCAGTTCAGATGAACGATTCCTGTGACTATATATCCAGAGATCCATGTCGTCACAATATAGGGAAGCGACATCATGGCCTGTGCGAAGCCACGCCATTTGAGCAGAACCATATCAGCAATGATAACGTTGTTCATAATGTCTACGCCGGACTGGTCAATGCTAATGAAAACAGAGCCAATAACAAAAGCTGAAATAGAAGGCAGACACGCTACAACAATGATACCAAGGCAGTAGAAAATGAGCACAAAAACATAAACAGCCGCACGAGACGAAAGATCAGAAATTTTGGCAAGAAACGGTTTACAGACAGCACCAATAACAGACGTTGCAATAGTGAGAGTCAGCAACATCAGATGCCGACCAAAAGAGGACGTCGCATAAGGTTGATAACTGGTAGTGGTCAGTAAGTCGAAAGCTTCGACCCAACAAGTAAGAAATATAGATAGAGCGAGGATACAGAAGTGCTTTGGTTTGATATTCTTCTTCAATAACTCGATTTTGGCAACACCAGTGCCTTTTTCGGCTCCAATAACGGCATGAGATTTCTCATCTAAGCTCAGTTCTTTTTTAATCCGAAAAAGATCCAGAACCATCAAACAATTGTGAAGAATCTCCCGGATTTCCGGTTTTTATACGTCTACACTAGTAAAGTGAGTCAATTTTGCCTCAATCATTGGACCTTGCAGTAGCATTACTATCGTACATTATTAAATGAAGAGATGGTACTAATAAATCGAAACTTGAAACTATGCTGCTGACCTATACTGTGTCAACACTGTAAGGGCGCTTGCGTGCCTTCAGCAGCAGCTTCACACTTAACATCACGATTTGTTCAGCTTTCACTCTAGCGGCGTTAATCACTAAGGCCCGTGATAACTACACCCCACATACAAAACTATATATGCTTCATTATACGCTGGGAATGGCAAATTGATACGGGCTAGATTCAAAGGAGTCAATGGAGTTAAATTTGATAAGAAATTGTCAACTAGTCGAACAGATATGCCTTCCAAGTTATATTCTTACGTGCCTATCCTCGAAAGTTTGTGCCGCCTCATGAGTGGTGATTCAAGTGCACTACGTAACTTGTCTTAAAAGGAGTACAGTTCCAATTTTATTGACTCACTTACTCAATGTAAATTTCCTGTCACTCAACAGCTCGACTTACTTGATCTACAAGTTTTTACGTTCCACCATCTGAATATTGCCCCTACTGATTATATAGTAAATATATAAAGGGGACATTTTCTCTGAGTGTCGTTCTTGAGTCTTAGATGTTATATATTTTTGAGTATAAAAGGCCTAACTAATGTGTGTCTACAATTGGGCATGTTTGTATATTAGCCAGCCTTGAATATATAGCTACTATTGAGTATATCTACGCGTAGTAAGAGCATATTAGCGAATTATTTCCCTTCTTCACTTCGCAAACAATGCGCTAACTCAGCGATGTGCTAATATACTCACCCGCCTTGAAAGTCTTCCCCTTCACCCACTCCAACCCCTCCCCTCCATATGAGACCCTTCCATCAATCTCCACCCCCTCTCCCTCCACTACACCCCCATTCTCCTCCACCCATTTCTGGTGCAACTTCTGCAAATCTCTTCTGCTGGTCTCTGGGTTATCGGACTTGGTCCCCGGGCCATTCTTCAAAGGACTGAATTCCTCGCTTCTAGGAACCTCCAAAGTGGCGAACTTTTCAACGGGAACAGCGGGAAAAATGTCAAAAATAAACTGCTCCAATTTGATGCCGTTTGGCGTAGTTGGCTTCACATGTTTACCATCCAAATCCAAGTGTGGAATCTTCTTTTTTGCAATATGATAAGGCAAGTGCTCTCTAGAACTGATCCAAGTCCCGATGCTCTTCTTCAAAAGACCTACAGAGTAGTAATGCTGAACAATATTAGCAGCTCTGAGATATAATAGCTCGCCATCCTTCTTCTCGGCCAACTCATCTGGAAGCTCAGAATACTCAATAACTCCAGGCTTCCCGTCTCTACTAACAATCAATCCTACAGATTCTTTAGGCTCTGTTTTTCTCACTGCCTTGGTGGCCAAGTCAAAGCCTTTAGAAGCAGCAAATCCTACAAAAAGTGGGTCAGCTACTTTAGCTAAACAATTGTCTACAGCATACATGTGCACGTGCTCCACGCCTCTCTTTTCAAAATCTTCGATGAGATGATTTTCGTGGATTGCTCTATATAATCCTCCGTTCCCGTCCGGCAGTCTTGCCAAGCCTCCTTCAGTGTCACGGAGCAACTGCTTGCCATCCATGGTGAATGCGGGAAGGGTTCCCTGGTTGAAAAAAGTGATGTTATCCTTATCTAACCCAAAATAGGAGTGTTCCTTGAAAAATGCTTCGGTTTTAGCTCTTGTAGGCGCAGATGTCATAACATACCAAGGAATATTCCCACCCGTAAGTTGCTGTAACTTAGAAATTCTTCCAGCTTGAAGCTCGAAAAGCAGTTTCCCAGAAGGGGTGCCGATGACGTACGTTCCTTTGGGATCTGACAGCCCAAGTCGGGTACCTTGACCTCCAGCCATAAGAAGGACCGCTACTTTACCTTGCTTGATTAGCTCCAATCCTGTAGCGTAGTATTTGGACTGCAATTCTTTAGATATACACTTTGGGTCGTCGGGAATCACTGAAAAGTACAGCAGTGCTGGAAGCTGCTCAATGGCACTAGGTGCCCCACTCAGAAGCTTGATTGCGTCCTGAACTTGAGAGAAAAGCTCTGGATCAAGACCTGAGATTTCTTTCTCAAGAGATGAGGCATCAGATGGAGAGACCTGAGAGGGAGTACAGTAAACTTGAGTGAGTGGCATTGTATGGAGGTGCAACTCTGGCATTTTATATGTTTCAGGGGCACGTGATAGACGTAGTTTGGTAATTGCTTGAGGATGTATAAATTTGTGAATTGCCAATTCATAGTTTACTTATTTGTAGTGGTCTTTGTTAGAAGCAGTTGTTTTTGTTTTGTAGTGTAGTGTAGGGAGTGATGTTCTGCATTTGACGTGTTATGCATTTTGGTACAGTACTGAATCTATGAGATTTATTTGGATAGGGGGAAACCTTCTATATTTCTTTTCACTTTCCTGATCGGTTTCGATAGTTTTATTGATGATGGTTTTGTGGTTTTGCCACCGCTGTTCATTTTAACTCTCTTCCCTTTTACACCTTTATTGCCTTTCCCATTATTCAGCAACTTTTCAAAACAGATTCTAGACTTTTCAATAGGCCCCACTTTAAAATCGTCTTCTGTTTGCTTCCTTTGTTTTCTTTTTTGGGTTCTTCAGTGTCTTGTAATGTGAGCTTACTATTGATGGTGTGTGTTAAAGGACCGTGTGGAGAACACTGATATATATTGTATGCTTACAGTAATTCGATAGATTTATTCACTTGATTGATTCTTATTGAGGTTTTTGAGTATTTCTGTGATGAGTTGGGTGGAATCTTTAGAATGACTCAACGGCGAAAGATGTAACTACGTTTACTTCACAATAAATTATTGATTTGAAAGTACTAGATTTCACATTTGTTTTCTTGCCTCTTGAGAAGACTAGTTGTTTACTTAAATAGACAAAGATAGAAGAATTCAGGCTGAGGCATGCAATTTCTGAGACTGTTTGACTAACGCTCATCACTTCATTGCCATCTTCACAACTCAGATGATTTATTAAGCGGCACCGACGTGGAGAGAACGTGCGAGGTGCTTGGCCAAGTCATTGATCAGATAACTTAGGTAGAGCTAGTAGGGGTTCATTGGGAGAAAAGTATACTGATCCATACCAAAAACACACATAAGAGCTGAAAAACGCAGATTTTGTTAGGAATTAGCTCTCCGAGGCCTTCTTCTCTGAATGCTGCTTTCAAGAAGGGGTCCAGGAAGGTGAGATGAGCAACTAGATGCTATTCGTTGACGTCAGTTTAGTGATATTGTTCTGTGCATGGAAAGGCATGGTATAGTTATGGACTCATCGATATCTTGATAAATTACAAACGAGCAAAATCGTCCGGCATTAGTCATACATCATTTAGAACTAATCAAAACCCAACTTATGCAATATTCTTTCGTAAAGCTCCTTTACAACCTTCATCTCCTGTTTACAGGCCTTGCCATCAGCGTTCCTGGATGACATACCGAAATCAATCAACTTAATTCCCTTGCCTGTCAATAGAATGTTGCCTAGTTTGACGTCATTATGAACAATTCCAAGTTTGTGTAGCTCCTTAAAAGCTTTGAAGATTTCTTTGAAGTAAGCCTTCACTTCGTTTTGAGTGAGTTTACCCCAATTTTTAGCCTCTATCTTCTCGAGAACAAGAAACCCCCCCACACGACGTAAAATAATGGTTTGATCCAACAAAATCCCAGCACCGTACAAATTGACAATATAGGGATAACCGGCTTCGATAAGGACCATATAAGTCTTAAACTCCTCGTACATTTCCTCGAAAGCTTGTCTTCTTAGGATCTTCCTAAGCTTTCTGTACCGCACAGTGTCTCTGTAATCTACCTCGGCAAGCGAGTCACGAAATGCAGCAGAGTTTTCGACATCCATAAGCTTGATAACCAACTCTTTCTCGGGTTCTGGATAGCGCAACACATTTCCTGGAGGTAGATCTTTCACAAAGCCTGGATCTAAGTCGAAAACAACACTTCTTCCTTCGGCAAATAAACCTCTGTTGTAGTTCCGTAGCTTGAGAAGAACGTGTTTTTCGTAATTCTCTTCCGATATTGTTTTAGCTGATGCATTTTTAACGAGCCTGCTAGAATGCCTGCGGCTTGATGTTTGTCTCTGGTGAGCTTTTGAATCATGACCTAACAATTTTCTTCGCTTAGGATTTCCAATCTCATCTCCATCTTCTTCATCATCATCATCATCTTCTTCTTCTTCTTCTTCTTCTTCTTCTTCTTCTTCTTCTTCTTCTTCTTCCGAACTGATCTCGAGTTGGTCACCTGGAGTCTCAGGTAAAATCTTCTTAGCATACTTCATGAACTCTTTCTTCTCCTCAACAAACTCTTTATTTATACGAGCAAATTCAATCAACTTCAACCGGATTCCCGGCGTGCTATAGAGGAAATGCTCTATTTCACAAACAGGAGCACGAAAATTGACCTGTACCTGCTCGTGCTCTGTTACAAACTTTTTCTCCTTTGTGAATAATCTATAGATCTTCCCGTTAGCCTCGAATGTGACTTCGGAAAAGTCGACAATAATCAACCTTTCTGTGGCATCCCACTGAAAATAGAGCACTTCTTTTGACACTTGCTGTGCATTCTCATCCATCAAGTGGCACTTATTGGTTCTCCAATTCAACTTCAAAGCCAACGTGAAGATTTTCAGAGCCTTCAAAAAGTAAAAGTTGAAGTAGTCAGTGTATATCCCTCGGCTGGTCCCACAGTGAACCATCTGGAGTGCAATTCTATCGAGCCCTAACAGAGTGCTAGCGTCAAGGTTTAACGTGGGGTGGACAGTTTCTCTACCAGTTTTGACCTTTTCTGGTGTGGGGTTACCTTCTGAAGTTTCAGGCTCGTCATCTTGACTAAGAGCTCTTGGAGCTTTATACTCAATTAAAATCAAACTTAGTCGAATCTCCAAGATTTCAACTTTTTCTGAAGATTTCAAACTGTAAGAAATAGCAGAACCAAATCTCGTATCAAGCCCAAACCACTTCAAACTTTTCTTTGATTGAAACTCCATGGTTTGGCCTTCTTCAACTTTCTCTAGATTCTCGAGACCAGTGAACAATTCAAAATCCTGGATAAGATCTTCTATGCGCAGCTCGAAAGATTCGATTACCAGACTCAACAATATATTTGAAGCACATTTACCAAACACATCTCGTACATCTTGTTCATCCTCCACACTACTACCAATGAAGCTCCTCTTTAGCGCCCTATGGCAATATTCGAGCTCACTTCGAAGGGACTTCTCTGACTTACCCCAGTACCCTAGAGCTCGTAGGGCTAACTTCAGACGATCAGGGACAGCTGATACCTCGGCACATACAGCTAAGTGCGCAGATTTGTTATGAGAAAGAACCTTTTTATCTTCACCTGCCTTAGCCGACATTGGGAGGCTTGATCCAAACTCGGAAGTAGCCTTTCCTTGATTCTTGTTCTTAAAAGTTGGCAATCCATGATATAAAAAAGATGGCAATCCTAATTCGTGAGCCACATCCAAACTCTCATAAGCCTTTTTGTCTCTGTCCAACTCGCCCGGAGTGCTTTGATCTCTATAATTCTTATACTGAGAATAAAGAGTCATTTTCGAGAGGAGAGAATGTTATTCGTGGAGCAAAATATTTTACATGATGGGGAATCCTTTAATGACTAATAGGGGTCGAGAAATGATATAGCACGATTCTAGTGTAATTCTAGCTAAAAAAATGATACTAATCAACTGAAATGTTTACAGATGTTGATTTCCTTATAAGTTCAACTTTCCTTATGAGTTCATATACTACTTTACGTTGTGTTGAATAGTCTTATCTGTTACTATCTTAAACACCTACTGAAACCACCAGTGATGGAATTCACGTGAAACGAAGAAGTCTCTCGATGTGGGCTGCTTGGGTTGTAGAAGTGTACGTTTTCCTTTTTCCTGAGTTGCTTATCTGAAGGTTTGTCGTTCAACCGATAACTGATAAACAACATAACTACTCCAAACTCACAAAAGAACCAAAGACTTGTAAGTCATTCAGAGCTTATATAAAGTTTATACACTATTTTTCAAAATATCACATTTACTCATATACCGCAACACATAAATTTGCTAACCGAGAAACCAAAAAACCAAAAATCGCAATCAAACAACACTCTTCAATTGCTCAAGCCAGTACAACAGCCAGTGTGTCACACGCTGTTTTCATTCACAGCTTAGAAGTTATTTACGTGCTGGTGGATCACATTAAGGAGACGCGACTTCGCAGCATCCAATGTTAAAACTTCAATATACATGAAACGCGCTTCTATCACCCACCTTGCTCTTTGACCTCTTCCTCAGTTCCTTTCTGCTTCTTTTAAAACTGCAAAAGCGACACAAAATTTGACTACCCATGTCCCAGTCGCCCTGGGCCTCTCAGCAGTACTATAGATTCTAACAGCCATGGGCATATGCCTCTGAACACGCTGCGCTCTACTCTCGGACCAGAGCTTATGGTTAGCATGCTACAGAGCTTGTATATTGCTGATCAATGGCGAGACGCTACGATGATGGAGCATTCGGATATTTTCTATAGACTGTCTGGATATGTATATACAGCAAATTGTGGTTTATGATCAAAAATTAACGTTTTGGCCAAGATATGAGCTGCTTAACAGTTATAATGTTCTGGTAACTCGGGCCACTGATGTAGCGGAACACCTTATATAACATCCGTTATATGATAATTTCTAATACTTAGCATCAGAAGAAAAGGAGTAAGCAGAGACTTTTTTTTTGTTAGGCGTACAATTACATTTTGCAACTTCTCCAGTGTCACTATGGCCAGTAAATCTTTTCGTGGCTAGTTGTAAAGACGTTCAAACAGACCTATAGAGTTTACGAACCAGCCTCTAAATCTCTTCCATCTTGTATTATTCCTTTAAAACCCCCCAAAAGCGTCTCAAGCATGCCGGCTACTACTTATTTAGAATATATCATTCTCATGCAAATCTATGCAAGTTGATTCCGATTCATGCACTTTTATGCATCATGAACCAATCCACGCAAGAAGCTGGATATAAATCAGGCCTATTATTTCTCATTCTCTTGTTCACTTGCAAAACTTTCGAGTCAACTCTGTTCATGAGAATACCCGCATCAGCATCAATGCGCAAACCGACTTGCCTCATCGCAACTGTAGAAGATAACCAATTTCTGGCGTGCATCATGAGGCTGTGGGGCAACGAGAACCAGATTATTTAGTACCCAAATGAGGGAATAAGCGACATTTTTGGGGGTGTGGCAGCCCTACATGGAGAAGAAGAAAAAATATATTGGAGCATAATTTCGAAAAAATACCAAAAATACCAGATCTTTGAAAGGTGTTGAAGGTTTCATGATTTTAACAGTCTCCCAGATTTGAAAGAAAATCTTTTTGAGGAACTCAAAAGAATGGAACTGCTATGAAAGATTGCTTAGACACAACACATACTAGAACTTATGTAATATCAGATATTGCAATGTAACTCCTAGTACTGCAGATTTAGGCAGTATTTCACCACGAATCCAAGAAGTGAGCCAGTTTGAATTAGTCTTCGCTAGTATGATATCATTCCTTCAACAGATACATTGGATGGAAAGCTTGTACTACAAAGAAAATCTACCAATCTACAAATCACTGCAAGTCAGAATTAACAAATTAGTATACATTCAAAACATGAATTTAAAGCACAAAAGTACTGAATAATGTAAAACCAAATTCTAGGGCTCAAATTACCGAATGATTTGACTTTGGGAAGAAATGTACAAGTAATTCAAGTGAAAACCAAATAGCAAAAGTTGAAGTGCGCTCTCACTTGGCTCCACCCTCACTTAGCTCAATCCCTAGAAACTGAGAATTACGGAATAATGAATAATTCACATCAAACTGATTGGAACCTCTCCTTCCCGCTCGGAGATTCTCACCAGTTCGTCACATCCTCAGCCTCCCCGAACAAGCTCTCCCCCACGTTCCCCACGTCCCCCTCCACCTCCACCCCCTCCGCCTTCAACAAGTCCTCCAACACCCGCCACTCAAACTCCATAATCACCCGATTGATCTCCATGAACTCCAACAAAAACGCATCGTGTCCCTCTGGCGAGTGTATCACGTACAATTGGGCCCGCGGCATGTGCTCTACCAAGTACTCCTGCTCGGACAACGTAAACAAGCCGTCCGACGTCACCCCTATGATCAAGCTCGGCTGAGTTATTTTCTCCAATTGCTCCTCCATACTGATAGGCTCGCCATCCTTGAATCTGTCTCTCGACAAGTCGTGGGTATCCAACTTTCTTGTGATCAGAATGTAGCAATTTGGATCGTACCGTCCAATGAACTTATTTCCCTGGTATCGTAAATAACTTTGAGCTGTGAAAAACGTTTGTGGACGTTTTTTTGAAATGCTCGATCTGCTTGACGATCTGGATCTACTGCCTCCATTGGGCGACACTGGCGAATGTGGCAGTTTTCTATTTTTGTGTCCTTCATTGTGCACACTCCAATTGTCTTCTCCCTCACTTTTGAAGATTTTATCCGAGGATACTTTTTGGTCCTGGAGAGGATTGTTTCTTGCAAATCTTTTTTCGAACAGGTCCCGCGATCTGTAGGTCAATAATGCACTCATCCGCGCAGCTGCAAGACCGGTCGCAGGACCGTCATCCACGTCATAGTACCCGTCCTTATATTTAGGGTCCAGATATATACTTTGTCTCTGTGCCTCGCTCCAGGAAATACACCACGCCGAATGTCTTGCTGATGTGGCTAGGGCAACAACAGACCGAACATACGGTTCGCCATATATACAAGGATACTCTAATGTAAGCATGCCTCCCATGGAGCCTCCCACAACACATGCAATTTGACGCACTCCGAGAGTGTCCAACACTTCCTTGTGTACTCTGACATCATCACGAATAGTGGTTAGCGGGAAATGGGGGCCGTACCGGTCACCAGTTTTGGGATCCGTCGTCATAGGAGATGCCAGTCCATAAGGCAGACCAAGAGAATTGAGACACACGATAAAAAACTTTGTGGGGTCAAACGCTTTATCTTTCCCAAGAAGGGGCCCCCACCAGTCGGCAACGTCCGATGAGCCTGTGAGGGCGTGGCAGATGACCATGCAATTATTGGCTGCCTCATTAAGTCTCCCCCAGGTTTTGTAAGCTATAGGCACATTCTCGAGGGTTTCACCAGACTCAAGCTCAAACGAGGGAATGATGATGATTTTTTGATTATTAACAAGTTTGGAGAATTTGTTCTCGGGCTGAGATTCTAGATATGAGTGAGTCATTGGGTATTTTTCTCCGTGTTTGTGAGTTATATTAGGGGAGGACTATTGGCAAATCTCAGGACAACTCAATTTAAATGTATCAGTCACAATTTTTCAAGAAAGTTGACTTTAATAAGGATTTCCTGTTTTAGTTGTGGGCATATGGTGAGATGGCAGGTGACTGCACAAAATGATGCATGGTGAAATTTATTAAGACAGGCGGACAAAAATTTTTGACGTCTGATTCACTAGGATTTTAGGGATTTTTTGACTGACCCTTCACCAACATATTATCTTCGAATACCTGACAATTGAAAACATACTCATAGAGTGAAAGTAAATGATGTATACACTAAGTCACTTTTCCTTCACTTTATTAATATAGTAATATTTAGACCGCACTGCATAATTCAACTCAGCTATACTCATAACTGAGCGAGAAATATTCTCAACAAAGAATACGCTAACAATCACAACTTCTCGAAACCTTGCAAAAGATGTTTTCCCCTATCTCTACCCCCTCAGAAGCTCCCCACGACTCTTGTATAGCTTATAAGTCACGTGCACACATAAACCAACAAACAAGCCCATCCCAGTATGAGCTCCGAACACACCGAGAGGGGCATGGAAGAAGAAAAAGGGATAACCAACTCCTCAGAAAACGAGAGTATACACTCTGAGGAGGGGTCTGACTTTAAATCCCTCTCTAATGACTCAAATCTGGTGGAATTGAGTGAGCCTATTGATTCTCAACAGAGTGGTGAAAGTAAACAAATAAACGAAGAGGGGCTAAAAGAAACGTCCACCCCAACTCCTAATATGCTTTCTCAAAACGAGGTTCCAAAAGACTCCTCGAAAGTATCAACAAACGACAGCCCCATTGAGCATGCAGAACCAACTGCAGACCAACAAGTTACAGGAATCCAGCCACACACACCACCTAAATCTCCACAAAAAGAATCACAAAATAACACTGAACCAAGCCACACTCATGATATTGCTTTAAACGAAAGTCCAGCTTCTGAAGGGAAAGATTCATCAGATAATCTGACGGACCTTTCCGCAGAGCACCCCTCAAAAGAGGTGATCAAAGAAACACCGCAGCACTCTGGAAGTGTTGTAAGTAGTTCGGCTTCTGCTAGTCAATCTCCCGACTCAATCGAACCCCCTAATGAAGCCTCAATTGAAGAGTCAGACTCCGACTCCGACTCCGACTCCGAATCTTCCTCTGACCAATCCTCCATATCATCGTCATCCCCTCCCCTCCTCAAATACTCTCGTCTCAAAGGGCTCCCTCCTGCATTCTTCTCGCGTGACCCTGTGTCTGCAAGCTTAGTTAGCGAAACGTTTTTCGCGTTTGCGACGCACTCTGGAGTCATCCACCTCTGTCGCCCGGATATGACGCCGATGCGGACCTTCCGGGCCCATCGCGCGTCAGTTCTCAGCATCCAGACTAACGGAGACCACTTTATCACTGCGTCCATGGACGGGACTGTCATCATCGGTCTGATCGAAGACGAACACGACATCGCGCGCTACGATTTCAAGAGACCAGTTCACTGTGCCATCCTTGACAAAAACTACCGTCAGTCGCGTCGGTTCGTGCTGGGAGGCACTGCTGGTCAGGTGCTTCTCTCATCCAAAAATTGGATGAACAGTCGCTCGGACATCGTCCTTTTTCAAGGCTCTGGCCCCATAGTAGGATTACACTATCTCGACGACGTGATTTTCTGGGCTTGTGAGACCGGCATCTGTGTGTACAATGTTCCTACCAAATCCACATTACTTACCATTCCACGGCCAAAAAACGCTCCCAGAGCAGACCTTTACTGGCCGCGTTTTGTCACTGTAGAAAATGATCGTGTGGCCATCTGCTGGGCTGACCGCGTGTACCACGTGCGTGTCACAACCGGAGTTACCCGATCCTTCCTTCTGGGGGCTGCGTCTCTCCGCAGCACGGCTCCCGAACGGACCGCGACTTTGGAGAGGGAGCTTGTTCTCGATGCCCTTGTGGCTGGTATCGCTCCTTTTGCCAACGATCTGATGTTGGTCCTCACCTACTCCGCGCCAAAGTCCGAGGGAACAGAACGACCAAAAGCAGGACCGCCGGAGGTGCGGGTGATCGGTCATGAGGGGGACGAATTAGCGGACGATGTGGTCTCGATGCAGGGTTACGAGACTTTGGGTTTGAACGACTATCAGCTTGGGGCGAGTAATGGGCGGTATTACTTGGTGAGTGCGCATGACGCTGTTGTTGTTGAGGCTTTTGGGATGGGGGACCGGATGGAGTGGTTTTTGGAGAGGGAGCGGTACCGGGAGGCGTGGGGCATGGGGGGGCATTTGGTGGGGTGGAGGGAAAGGGTGGGAATGGGCTTGGAAGGGGTGGATCATGAGCTTCAAAAGACCTCTGTAGGGGATTCTGCAGTGAGCGCAAAGTCCCCTACTCAGAAAAGGGCTTCTGGATCCTCAATGAGGAGGACATCTGGTGAAGTTGCTGAGGAATCTTCTAGTGAGTATTCTAATGAACCCCTTACCAAAAACTCTTCTAGTAATGAATCCAAAGAAACAAAAATAGAAGATCCCTCAAAGGAACCTTCCAATCATTCCCTGCTGTTTTCTGATGAACCAAAGCCCTCAAAAACTTCGAACGAAGCTTCAGATAATTCTAAGAGCACAGATGTCTCATCTGATGTTGCGTCTACAGCTCTCTTCCTTTCTGAAGTCCTTGAGGAAGGTCTAGAATCTGAACTCGAGGAACTCAAATCTACAGAAACTTCCTCACATAATGGGACCCCCGAAACTCCAACTTTCATTTCTCAAAAGTGGAATGAATACGCTTCTAAGTTCATCTCTCTAGGATATGCAAATGTACTTGGCCCTATCCTTCCAACCTCTCCAGAGCTAGGAATCAAACACGAAATATACGAAGCTGTGTTGGCACACTTCCTTGAAACTGATAGAAGTGAATACGCTACGCTTGTCCTGAAGTGGAGCACTAGACTCTACGATATTCGTCACGTAGAGCGTCTATTAGAAGAAAAAATCGAACAGGAAAACGATCCAAAGCTTCGAAAAGTTCTTAGCTCCATGTACTTGGAGTCGGGTGACCCCGTTCTTGCCGTAGGCCATTTGATAGCTCTCAAAGATAATTCTGTATATAGCGTCATTCTGCAGTACCACGTGCTTCTGCGCTTTCTAGACAAACTTCCAGGCATTGTCACGATGCACGTGTCGAAAGAAGAGCTAGAGAAAGGAGGTAAGGAAAGCGAAAAGAGACTAACTCCAGCTATAGATATGCTTGTTAAGAATGTATTTGACGCTGCTCCCGAAAAGGTGGTTAACAAGTTGGAATCACTGGAGCTTCATTTCGTCACCTATCTCTACTTGGATAAACTTGAAAAGCTCGGAACAGAGTCGAGTGTGCTTAAAGGGTTTGAAGACTTGTTGGTAGGCCTTTTGGCTAAGTATAACCAAAAGAGGCTTCTCTATTTTTTGGTCAATAAAACACACTATAGTATAGACAAAGCCATTTCGTTGTTCGAAGAAGACGACCGGTTTGTGAAGGAGCTTATATATTTACTTGGTCGGATCGGAATGAACAGTCGGGCTCTTAAATTGATCATCGAAAAGGTAGGGGATCCCTCTGAAGCCATTTCTTTTGTTAAAAGCAAAACAAAGAATGGGACCGACGGAGATAAAGAGTTATTAAGATTCTTGGTGGACACAAGTGTCGATAAGCCCAACTTCATAGCAGCTCTTATAGAAACCGCAAGTGACTTGATCGACCCCATAGAGTTGGTAAGCAAAATTCCTGAAAACACTCGCATAGAAAACTTACAAGCCAGTTTGACCAACATCATTCTTAGCAACACCCTCAACGTGATGCTTAATGAAAATATCCTCAAGATTGTGAATGCAGAAACTGTTGCGAATTGCGCGCTATTCGACGCTCTCAACGAGCGCGGATTTTTGGTTGACTCAGAGAAAGCGCAGAGCGTGGTTGCAGCACAGCGTTTGGCGCATCCTCAAGGCTTTGGGGCGCTCTTGAAGCCGTTGGTAGATTTCAAAGCGCAGGAGGAGGTGCATCAGGGGGGTAAGGGGGAGTTTAAGGATGAGGTGAGGGGGGTTGAGGGGGGAGAGTTGGTTTCGGAGGCTGAGTTGGTGGGGGACGTTTGGAGGGGGGGTGTGAGAGAGTTGGCGGGGGTGTTGAGGCATTTGGGGGTGGTGAGAGCAAGGTTGAAGAACCTAAGGGGATATTAACTCAAATCTTAAGCTGATCAAGAGATTTGGATTGATACAAAGTGAATTCCTAAGAACTCTTATTGCCTATATATCTATAGATATATCTATAACCTTAGTCAACTAATAAGACATTATATTCTATTTGCTATGTTATGCTTTGTTTGGTTCCTGTAAACGATTTGTTATAAAGGTGTGGTGCATTTTATCTAGAGTTGTCAAAAGAGACTGTTAGATTGAAGATAGATTGTGGGCGTTACCTTGAGACAAATCCCTCAAGCCCTAGAACATTTTACCAAGAAAACAAACGTTTTTGAAGATAATTCCTTAGACAGAGGTACAAAGCCTATTGAGGTTATGTGTGTGTCACACCCCCTATATATCAAAATCCAACTTGATGGCCCCAGACTTGATTGTGCTGCCCTTGCTTGCGATGTGCATCTCTAAATCTCCTCCTCGGCTTTCCTTCAAAAGTAGTTCGGATTGTTCTTCATACAAATACTGTGTACATAGGTCAATTGTATTCCTATTGGATGGGTATGTCATATCATATTCACTGTCATAGTTTCATACATGCAAGAAGTACTATTACCCCGCTCGAGTTTATGAGTTGCTGAGAAACCCCTTAACTTTTGAAATATCGCGAATGAGGATTAGTAGTTCGGTTATAGGGCTGTGGTATACACACACCCTTTTTCTTTGAGCTGAAATCTAACATTTTTGGGACTTTTTCTTGTTTGACTGTAAATTCGAAAAGCTTGCAAGTCACTCTAGGTGCCAATTAGTGGTTAATTAGCTTGCTCAACGAACGCTAAATTGCATGAATGCCTGTCATTGAGCTGGGTATCTCGATCTAGCCAATTAACGCACATCATTTTTCGACAATTGACACCTGACTCCTTTTACTGAGAACGGATAAATGGATCAGGTCGCTTAGAAAGGAATTAGCCCGATCCGGCCCTATGTGGATCTGAAATTCCAGTTTTTCAACCTTAGATTGATTCCAACAAGTGCAGCACTCTGCACGCATCAACTTTTAGTTCAGGCACCCCAAAACCTTACTTCGAGTCTCATTAGCACTAATTAACTGATGAAGGGATATATTTTCATTCAGGTATTAATTAGCTATATTTAGCTATAGATACTCGTTTATCCACATCACAATGCCCATTTCACAATTATAATCCCTGTCAAATTCATGTATCAAATCCATGCAAGAACTGCTCCTTGAGTACTGTTGCCAAGAATGGTCACAAACCGAATGTTATTAGTCAATCTAGAGTACTGTCCTATAGTTGCTTAACTGACCATGGTCCCATGAACAGCGTACTATTTATCGTGTTGGAAGCCGGACATTCCAACACTCAAGTCTAGATCAATTGGAAAGGAAAATTGTCACCTACGTAGTCGTATAATAATCTGGTGCAATATAAGCTTCCGGATAAAAATCCATGCTCGGCATTTGTGAGGTCCGATTCTGTCGATCAGAAAGGGCTTCAACTAACCATTGAATGAAATTTAGTAAAGCCCCACTATGATACGTGATACGGCCGTGCTTACCCCTGAGGGCCCTTAGATATGGCGTAAATGCTACATGATGTACAATCATGTAGCATACACCTAAGGGTTTTAGACTGGGGCATGCATAGAATTTTATGATCAAATTAATGTTTCCCGGTTAAGCAGGAAGAGGTCAGATTGGGTTAAATGAAGATCTGCCCGAGCAATCGTTAATTTGAGAGTTCATGGACTTAAAAGTTGAAAGTGCAGTTTCCTAGCTTTTTAACTCAAGTGGGTGGCTCGGAACTATTCAAAATATTTCCGTTTAGCGTAAAGTAAATCCTCTAAAATCCTTTGAAATGCATGCAGGAGGGTGCAGCAGTGCGTTTTTCCTAAATGGTAGATATTGTTCCGCTAAAACACAGGTACAATGCAGACTATACCGGAACAATAGACTTGCGCAGACAAATAACTATCTCTGACGCGTTCGGCGTCATATTTGTGCAATTTGAGCATTCTCAGCTTATCCTAAAGAACCCGCCTGCAAATTATCTTCAATTGAGATCTGGAATGCGTGATGCGGCAGGGCTTATTTCGTGACACTCTATACGAGACTGGCTCATTTATTAGTGATGAATCTATCATGAATTGAGTTACTTACAAATTTCCACCATCTTAAAAACCCGTAGTTCTATCTATAGAGAGCTGATATCACGCATCAACGTCAGCTTGACAGGCGAAGTTTGCGCTGGGACTTGCGCTCGTCTAGTGACGTTAACCGTTGATCGGTCCTGCAGTTGTATTTGTCTATCCCCAACTCACAAGGTTAATTGACCAGACAAGCCCTTGTGCATCGTAAGAGTCTGGGCAGAAAGTTGCAGATTTAAACCAACATGACAGGGAAGTAGCGATGCGCATGTTTCTTCGAACTAGTCTAGTCTTATCTAGTCTAGTCTTATCTAGTCTGCTGTGCATCGATCGGCGGGTGTTAGTGGCGGAATGAGGTTGAGATCTCAAAGCACCGAAACTGCCTTTACAGCTGACGAAAACTATGGAGCCAACGGGCCAGAAACACAAAGGCCCTTTTCTACAATCGTATAGTCTTTGAAAAAGTAGACCCCCTCTGTCTTGTTTTATGGCCCCCTCGCTTATCTATGGACCCTGGCATACACGTGCTGCATTTCCACTATATAAAGCTGCTGTCAGCCTGCACTTCAAGGCATCCACAATGTACGCAAATCGCCCCCCCATCAGACAGCTTTTTGAACGCCAAGTTCTGGACTCTCTCGAAGCACTCAGACGCCATTATAGCGATACAGATCTCGATCCTCTTCCCATAATCGATATTCTCGCAGAAACTACACTACAACTGCGTATAGAACTCACGCTACAGTACACCACAAACCTACTAATTTCCTACACAGACCCCTCCCAGCTCCAGCCCCTCGTAACATGTGGAATATTCTCGACACTTTCGCTGGTTTACGAGAATCTTCAATCTTCGGGCTGTGAGTCCTGTGCAGACACCTACGTAGCCCTCTTCGAAGCCCTATCACAGGCCCCTCACTGTGCCCCTCCCTCCTACGACACTACACTGTACCCCCTCAGTGACCTTCTAAGAAAATTGCTCTGTGAGACCGGATTCTTAAGGGCCCTCTGGAGACAGTTTGGTGGGTCGGCATCTCTTGCGCTCACCGAAGAGGAAACCGTCACCGTACTGGCTGTATCTGAGATAGCCAAGTGTCTTTCTCCTAGCCACGCGGCTGACGTTCTCTCTAACCCGATCATCGCAGTTATGCTTGGTTCTCTTGCAGAGGCAGCCCCCTCCACCATCGCCCACCCCCCTGCTCTTTTCTTGGCTTTAGAGCTTCTCACAGGCTTAGCTGAGGCAGCAGGTCCGAAAAAAGACATTCTCAATAGAGCCTCGCTAACCATTGTTCGGTTCATCACCCCTAAGCAAACAAGAAGATTCAAGAAAAAAGTGGAGGACGATATGTTCCCTGACAGAGTTGTAGAGCCTGCATTGTCTTACTTTTTGGCTGCAGCAAAACCCCCCCTTCTTCACGCTTATATTAAGGACTTAAAGCTCTTGGACTGCGCGCAGCACGTGACCTTTACTCTGGACCTGTACCAAGCGCGCCGGCGTGCTCTTATGCTTATGCTGAGGGCATTTGACTGGTTGGACACGCCGAAGATCGATTCTGTGGCGTTGGAAGAAGCCGTCATTGCAACCCTCAGAGCTGACTTGAACGCAGCCAATAAGATTGCAGCAAACAGCAACGCGGCCCTTCTTAGTTGTTTGTTGTGGGCCAACACCTTAACTAGACAGGGATCGAAAGAAAGCGTATCGTTTCCTCATGAAGATCGTCATATCGACCCATTATGTAAGCTCTGCACTAAGATGGTGGACCAGGACCAACTAGTGTCGGACAGACCGCTCTCTGTTGAAGACGAAGGGCTCATTGACGCGTCCAAGAACGCAACCGTTGCCATGGTTGAATTTTTTTGCGCGTTGATTGAAGGCAATTTGAAGATACCTCAGAAACTACAAGTTTTCCACGCTGGTGTCAAATTAATCCAATCTTCAAAACCCGAAAATACCGAAGCTGCTCTTGAGTTTCTCAAACACATCCATAAAAAAAGGGAGCGGTTTGTGCTGCTTTTACAGGACCCAAGTGTTGCCGGTCTCTATGAGTCCAGCATCCAGAAATTGGTAGATTTTTTTTCTAATGGCGCAGAACCACTCCAGATCGAGTCTGCTGTTTCTATTCTCAAGATGACCAAGGTATTGCTCTCCGACCTCGCAGAGTTACGTAATATCTCTACCTTCTCTCAGGCGAATGAACTTGCAGTGTACAGCTCAATCACAGAAACCACAAAAAATTCCAAACTTGTTCCTCGGCTCTTAGACGGTTTGATGAGCCCAGATTCGACTCTGTACTCTTCTTTGGCTCTAAAAGCATTGGAAGCTGCTTCTAGCATCGACGTGCTTGTGGATGCGGAAGTGTGTTCTTTGCTAGGCGCGCTATTGGCCAATGACGAGAACCAGGAAATCATTCTGAGTGCGCTCTCCGCCTTGATAATGCTCCTCAACGAGCCAAGCGAATTGGCAGAGTGTTGGCACTCCCTGGTGCACGTGATCTGCGAGGACGAAGAGCTTTTTTTCAAGGTGTATCTGCTTGGTACGTCCACTAGTGACACTATTAGGTGCCAGTGCGTGCGTTTTGTGCAGCGCATTCTTTGTGTAGCCAAAGACGATGAGATCAGATCGAGTTTGTGTAAACAATACTGTGATTTGGACGTTGTTGGGATGGTGATTATCCCTGCTTTTGGCCTGTATTCTAATACTGCAGACGCACTTGAAGTGTTAGAGCAGATTGTGCGTCTTGGTGAAAACAGAGAGTACATTGAAGAATCTGGGGTGTTAAACTATCTTCCTCTGATTCTTGTGGGTGGAGAACACAAGAGAAACGAACTTATTATGCGTACTCTTTGTGATTTCTTCCCAAAAAATGCTACTCCTCAGCAGATTGAAGAGTACATCAATGAGCTTTCGTTCGAAAAGACGGTGTACCATTTCACAGGTCTTTTCAATGGAATTGATCCTAAATACAATAATTCTGCTTTCCTTGAGAAAAAGGCAGACTTCTTTGCCACCTACTTTTCTACAGTTGTTGCTATCCTCGAGCACTCTGCAGAGGCTAGACTCAGTTTCGGAAGCGATAAAACCAGCTGCACAAAATTGGTGGGCGTACTGTTTATTCTCCTCAAACTGAGAACCAAGGCTCCTTCTGTTTATAAGGTTTTGGCACCTGCATTGAAAGTGCTTTCATTGCTTGAGAATGATGACGGCACTGTGGTGGATGCCGCGTTCGATCACGTTTTCGGGAAGTATATTGCCGAGATTTTGAACGAGTGTTTGGTCGCTGCGCAGACTGCAGAGCGCGCTGCCGTGCTCCACTCCGCTGCATGCTATGTGTGTGCGTGCGCAAAGAAGATGCACGCTGTATCTAACGGGAACATATCTGATGACGTTCTCCTGCTCCCGGGGCTGGTGGTGAGAACCTCCAGCAGCCGTTCTGGGTTCAGAAAGGTAGCGTCGTCGCTCACACGGCGCAGCTCTGCAGACACGCTCACAGAGGTCACCAGCCAGACGTCATCAAGACTCACCGGGCCGGCTAAGGGCGATGTCTTGCTGAACAAGTGGGTGATCAAATTTTTCTTAGTGCCGTTGATCCAGCTCATGAAAGGAGGGGTGGCGCTGCAGACGGAGGGGGTGATCTGGGAGTACGTAAGTGTCTTGTGTCATTTATTGTTTTTCAATTTCAATTTGGCAACTCTGATTTTGGAGTTGCTTCAGGAAAGTTTTAAGAAAGACACGGGTTTTTTCAAGAGAACCTTGAACGAAGCCGTGGGCAAGTTGGACCAGGAGGGTAACTACTTGGTAGTCAAACACATGGGGTTGTTTTTCTTACATGCAGTTCTGGACGAGAACAACCCGGTTAATAAGCGGATTGTCATGAGAGAGTTTGGGTTGGCGGGGGTGTTGGCGGAGGTGAAGCATAGAGTGAGGGGTCACCTGGAGTTGGTGGATATCTATGATCAGTTTGGCAGGGCGGGCGGGCGGTAGGGAGTGATAGAGGGATTGTAGAGGGGGGTGGGCTGTAGTTTAGTTTTGTTTGTTATTCATTGTTTTGAAAGAGTGTAGAATCAAGCTTATATAATTACGAGATTCTAGGTTTCAACGCAGAAAATCTTTCTTTTAGTAACTCTACGCTTTGGCGGTAGTACCCTATTGAGTTGCTTCAAATATTGGTTAGATATTTTTTTTGTGGCTTGGTATATATCCAATATCAGGTGTTCCGACCTACCAGTTGGTCGCACCTGCATGGGCGGTGGGGTCTGTCTTGTCAAATCTGAAAAATCTATACCCTCCTTTGATGTTTCTAGGTTTGTAAAATCTGATGATCCTGTTCAAGACTCGTTTTAAAGAGTTCTCTTATAGTTGTTGTCCTATGGTTTATGAACCTGCTTGTTCACTTCTTTGAGTATCAATGCTTTTAGTGGCAAGTTTGACACATGCTCAATCACTATTGCGCTCTTTGCATTGATCTTCACTTTTGGTTCCGGTCCCACAAACTAGGCCACCATGAGCGACCAACTAAGAATTGATTGACCATATAGTTAGTTGCTCAGAAGTAGTCACGTTGAGCTTCTCGCGTTTCAAAACTCAAAAGATTCAAATCCAATCATCCAGCCAATTATATGGCATTGCTCATGTAAATATAAACCATAGTTTGTTTGTGCTAGCGCATGCGGAAGACGATGTGTATAAATGATATCCCTACAGTTCAATACGAACAGTTTCTGAGTATTGCATTTTCTGGTGTGTTTGAACGCCAGATGAGATTTTGGACTTTTTTGTTTGGTAGTTCCAGAGATGGATGAGAAAGTGAGAAATTTCAGGAAATCAAGAATCAAATAAAAAGTTCAAAAATGTGATTTCTCGATAGATTTCAAATATTTAAACCCCATACAAACACACGTTTAAGTTGTTCAGCTATATTAAAGCTTAGAAAAATCTCTTTTTGTGATATTTGTCCGTGAGCGGATTTCTATACTTGGTTGGTCCACAGATTACACACAGATCTACACGCTTAAGATTACGTATCTATTCACAACTATCAACAGCAAACTTGTGAAACACAAAAACGCCTTATGCCTTGACATTTTTAGCAGGATCCCAATAACCGTAAGCAATATAGTACTCATCATCATGCGTCAAAGCTTTCACATCCTCCTCACTCAAATCAAAAGCAAACGATCTGAAATTCTGCAAAATTCTACTAGGCGTCGTTGACTTCACAAGCGGTACAAACCCCTTCTTTGAAGACCAGTTGATCAAAACTTGTCCATTTTCAACTCCGTATTTCTTAGCCATGGCCGTAATCTCAGGATCATCAATTCTTGTGGCGTTGGTCATAGCCCCCCAGGCTTCCACCACAACATTCTTCAAATTGCAATAGTCTACAATCTCTTTTCTGGTGAGCCACGGATTCAACTCGATCTGGTGTACAGAAGGTTTGATCTTGAGTCCCTCCCAGTCAAAAAGCTCTTCTAAATGGACTAGCCCATAATTGGACACACCCAACGACTTTATGGAGCCAGGGTGTTTTTCGATGTACGCTTGCGCAGCACCGTACAAACCGAGTCTCTCTTCAGGAGAATGTTCAGGCGAGTGCACCAAAAACAAGTCAATATACCCGAGATAAGGTTTAGCTATCTCTACTCTTTTGCGCACTTTCTCGAGTCCTGTTTCAAAGTTTAGCCCTTCGGGCTTGGATTTGGTTGTGTAGTACAAGTCCTCTCTTGCTACAGAAGGGTTCTCGTCTAGCCATTCTCTGATGGCCTTGACGGTTTCAAGCTCGTTTTCGTAGTACTCAGCACAGTCTATATGCCGGTAGCCGACATCAAGAGCTGTTTTGACCGCCGGACCGGTCTTTACAGCGGGAATCTGAAAAACGCCGAAGCCAAAGCCCGGCATTTGGGTTCCGTTGTTGAGTGTGCGAATTGGAGGAAGCATACTTAGGTGAATAGGTGTGAAAGATTGCGGAGTTGTAGTCCTTTTATAGTATTTTGACCCTTCAATTTGGTCATATGAAGTATTGTGTTTACATGCATGAAGACGGTCTTAACTATTTTTGTCCGAGGCACGAATTCTCGATTAGAATTAGAGGAGGTAAGGGGGAGGCCGGCTCGTGAGATTATTACGTATTCTTTTCTTTGATGGCTCTCGAAAGTGGTTTGAATGTGATAGCTTGTTTGCAGTGTTCAAGTTGAACTTGAACGTTAGTTATCATCTAGGATTAAATGAGGTGTCGGGCAGCCTATGTGATTACTGTAGTATACATTTGGCCCTTGTTTGAGATGACATGATATATCGACCGTTTTCTGAGGTAGCAAAAGAACTTTGGGCTCATTTTAGAGTAACTAGAATCGTATTTAGCAGTATTTTGCATATTTGAAGTGTAAGAAAGTATCCTTTTAAAGTTCGACAGCTACAATGAAAAGAGCTATTTGAATGGTTTGCATGGATAGCATTGAAGCTGAGAAAACTTTGGATATATTGATTTTGGCCATATGGCGCGCGATTACATGAGATTGCACTGATTCGCTATGATGAGAGTTAGGTCAGCGGAAGTAGATAAAAAGAGCTTTCTGTGATACTCACTAGAAGTGACTGCAAATGGTACAAGATTGTTAAAGTTTGCTGAAACCACGTTTGAAGCTTTATATACAATAGCTGAAGCATCCACGGCTATACACGCTTAAACAATCACAAAAGCTTTTGAGAGCAGAATGAAAGGCTTAAATAAGTATAAATGAGCAATTTAGTTCTATATAGTCTATAGCTTAATTATGATGATTCTCACTTTTACCAATTTTGTACCATCAATTGCAACTATAAATTTAAGACCCTCAAACTAGCCTCAAGAAAGAGATAATTCAGAAATGTCTAGCACATAGACTTCAATACATGACGTTATACTACTATTGAAACTTCAGCTTAAACCAGCTGCTATTCATGATTTCAACCCCCCGCAAGATGCCTAAGCTACATATAACAACCAAAAAAACCAAAAAAAAAAAAAAACCAGGGCAAAACATTCAGACTAGTGAAACTATCAACAAAGAAATGGTAGTCGTATACATTGGCCATTTCATAGCTATGAGTAAGTGCGTTAAAATAGCACGTGCATTATAGTAGGGCACAAATATTTTACGTAAGCATCCTGTCAGCTTGGTTTTTCCAAGTGCACAAAAATAAAAGTTTCACACCGTGAACCAAAATGGCCAAAATCAGCAAAGGTACGTTTAAAGACATAAGTGGGAATGTTTTATTGCTTGTTACAGGAGTATCTGGTCTCTGAGTTGTCGGTAGTTCAAGAGGGGGTTTGGCTACTTGGACAGAAGGGTGTATAAGATTGGAGAGGTATAGTGAAAAATTGGCAAATGATGGACGAGGGAACGTGAAAAATCGAGATGATGTTTGTGTGTGCTATAAAATGGTGTCGTCCAGTTTTCAGTTGATTTCAAAGTGTGATTGATGAGATATTGGTGATTGAAGTTTTATTCATGCAGTGAAATTTTTATGAGTGTTCACTCACCGGATGCATACAGAAGGAGAGGTGGAAAAAAACACAACAAAGGAAAGGAGGCCAGTCCCAGAGCAAGCAGTGATATGTTTATGTGAATGACTTTCTGAGTGACTATGATGAGTGTCTTTCATCTTATATGAATATAGACAGTCTAAATAATTACAATGCTATTCTACGAGCATTTCATTACATGTCATATATCTCCCGTTGAATATTAGATCCCATCGAATAATAACTAACAAGACGTTTCATCCGACAGAAACAAGTCTAGAAAGGCTTACTTCACTGCGCCATCTTCTCTCCGCAGAAAGTTCTTGTCTGCTCCTCTTTCCAAGGAGTTGCAGGAGGAGTACGGAATCAAGGCTCTTCCAGTGAGAGCTGACGACGTTGTCAAGGTTGTCAGAGGCTCCAAGAAGGGCCAGGAGGGTAAGATTGCTTCTTCCTACAGATTGAAGTTTGGCATCCAGATTGAGAAGTTGAACAGAGAGAAGGTTAACGGAACCAGCATTCCTATCAATATCCACCCTTCCAAGGTTGTGATCACCAAGTTGCACCTCGACAAGGACAGAAAGAGTTTGATTGCCAGAAAGGGTGGTAAGGCTGAGTAGATGGCATTTATATGTGTATTCATGATGTTGTGATTTGTAAGAGCCCGGCTTTCCAGGGGGTTTAACCTGTATAAGATATGAACGGTTTATCCGGTTTGCCATACTACATATGTTCATCCAGGCTGTTGCCGATTTATTCAAATGCTGACTATCCGTCTCGCTAAGTAGTACTTCATTACCTATCAAGTCAATACAGACTCAGGTGTCTATGCAGATGACCCTCAGATTGATCAGCTAGCCCCAACATCATCTATTCGTCAAGTTTTCTATGTTCAACCACACAAATATAAACAAAGATACAGATCCACCTATGAAGAGAGCTCCCTTATTTGTAACAAACAATTAGCTATCAACGACTTGTTATTCTTAAACCCCTCCCCCACTCCGAACACCCCCTCGAAATTCTCAAAATAGTAGTTCAACCAGCTTGCACACCCTGACACTTGTCCCCCAAAATGGCCCATGAGGACACCCTCCCCCCCCAACTGTAAAACAGTGAGCAAGAGATAGAGCTGGCACTCGAAAATCTCAGAAATTTCAGCCATGCTTACATCGGAGCTCAGAATGGCATACGAAGTAGTGTGACGCAAACTCTCTACAACCTCAAATGCCTCGCGAATGATCTCTATACTGTCAGGCGACTTTGGAAAAGAACAGTAAACCAACACATTTAACGTTTTCAATATGGCAGTGACGACTACAGTGCTATACACCCCCAAAGAGTTTATGTCACCTTTGAGGGTTCGCCATATGTCTAAGAAGGGCACTATGAAATGTGGGAAACACCTTCTTGAGTATCTGTCCTGTTGTACCAAACCAGACTCGGCATTTTTCTTCTCACGCTCTTTTAAAAGCTTCGAAGATATTCGGACAACGTTACCCTGTTCGGAAGTCAAAACCGCATTCTTTATGAGTTCTTTGTTGTTCTCGTTGATCTCTCTTTCAATGCCCCTTCTGATGCCGTCCATTCTGTGGCCTTCCGCCTCTATGAGAGGGCTCAAGGGCTTCTCTTCGGGAGCGAAATTCTCATCCACAAGTAGAAACTTTTGATGTAAATCTTCAGGAAGCTGTTTTCCGGGAAAAATCTTCCCATTTACGAGTTTTTTGAATCTCAAATTCGCTTCCACCTTGAGATTGGATGCGTTGACATCATCTTGGTACCCCCTGAGTTCTCGTGCTGCTAAGCCGATAGCGTTTACTATCACAAGCCGCTCCATGATACTGTAATCACCGGATATGAGTTTTTGTACCAAAAAGGACGGCATTCTTTCTTGGTCTACAACCATCAAAGAAATCAATGCGGAAAGCTTGAGTTGATTTACCTCCCGCTCTTGGGACTCTTCTCCTTCTTCTTGTTCAACTTCCTTTTCAATGCCTTCAATGTCTATAGATGTTTTCTTGCCTGTAGACACTAGTTCGTCTGTTTTTGTGTTAAGGAGTGCAGTACACAATTCCTCTTCCCAGACCCTAACGTCTTCCAAAAAACTTGTTTTGGATCTGAGAATCTTGCTAAAGTTCTCGAGAGCGATTCTCTTTTTCAAGAAGGCCAGATGCGGGTCCTCCTTTGACTCGCTGATGAGGTATGCATTGAGATCTCTTAAGAAAAGAGGTTTTGAAGGTAAGGTGTTATTCTGTCTAGCTAATGTTGCATCTTCATGGACCTCATCATCGGAGTCTGAGTGCTCGTCGTCAGAGTCTGTTATGTACTTTTTGAGACTCAAGTTTGTCAATTTGTTGACCAATGTAATATTGCTTTTTGGGTTGATCAGACTAAGTATGCTCGAAGGTTCCTTATTAGGGTTGTCCTCACTGTAGGTGACTTGGTTCAATGATTTCAAAACATACTCTCCCGAATTGAAAAAGCTCTTTTCTGGGAAGAAGGAGCACGCCTTGTCTAAAGAGAATCCCCTGGATATTTCAAGAAGACTACTCTCGTACTCCTTGACTGACTCCATATGGAATTCCAAAGGTTTTCCTCCAGAAAGTTTAGTGACCCTCTCCATGAAGAACATGCCCATGAGCCGGACCTTAGCAAGGGACAGGTCCAAATGGAGTGTTGTAGAGTCAATCACTGAAGGCTCTGAAAGGAGAGAGGTCAAAAATTCTTTGCTTTGGGGACAATCTTTCAAACTGTTGAGCATTGCAACTAAAAGAATGGCCAATCCTTCCTGGTGTTCTACTGGCGAATTCTTGACAAAGAGCTCATTCGACCAGTACCTCTCAATCCATGCTTTGAAGTGCGAAAAGAGAACCCCGTCAGTCACAGAGTTTGCTCTATAGTTGAGTGCTACAGAGTGTAAGAGTACCACCAAAGCTGGCTTCCTTATGTTTTTGAACATCTCCAAAACAAGAGTTTCAGGATTAGAAGTGTAGAACTCAAACATGTCAAGATAATACCCCACAACGTATACCAACAGAGTGTAGTTTTCAGCACTAACCCTTACTTTAGATAGTACAGGTACTAAGAATCTCGTCATAAGATAGCTCTTGAGGAATTGGAACTTAGATAGTTTCGTCATTTTGGTGTAGTGCTTCTTGAACAGTGTTAGACTAGACGACCCCACATCTGTCAAAAGCCCTCTTAAGAAGCGCTCTGAATTGACATTAGACATCCGAAGAAACGTGAATGTTATTTTTGAGAGGTCTACATTTAGACTGAGTATAGACACGTACTGCGAAGTGACCCATTCCGTGTATACCCTGAAATCATCAAGAACTGGGGGTAGGGTCATCTTGGTCTCCTGGAGAGCCAGAAAAACCGTTCCCTGGAAAAAAAGCTTTTCAATGGTTTTCGTAGCAAGTCTGAGTTGTGCGGGGCTGTGAGAGGACCTTGTGAAAAGCGAGGAAAGAAGATCTTGTCTGGAAAATATAGAACAGAGTATATCTATGGCAGAGGGCGTTAGCAGACCAAGAAGCATGTTAATCCCGGTGACATTCGTGAATAGGCTTTTTATGGTGGCATTGAGCTTTTTTTCGTTCTCGTTTCTGGGCTGAGGGTCATAGAATTTCGGTATCGAATGGCTCAATAGAACATTTAAAAGCTTAAAATTGAGGTTTGCCAGTTCGTCAAGAACATCCTGGTTTCCGGAACATGATTCACAGAGTTTGAGGGTGTCGCAAAGCGTTTCTGAGGCTCGAAGCCTCTCGATTTTTATGAGTAGCTGCTTCATGGGTTGGCAAATTTATTTGAGATCAATGAAAAATTGGAACTCCAACTATAGAGGGACTAAGGATGGGGAAGAATGTAGAGGAAGTTAGACGCAGTTGTCTAACTGTTTGTGAAGATTTGACTGAATGACTTATTTTTGTATTTTCGATTTCTTGGTATGAGTTTATCGGTAACTTGCCTGTCATTATGCGTGGGTGATCTGATGAAGTTTGGAGGAACATTTATATACTTTCAAAAGATATATGGCTTTTTCAGTATTCGTATTAGTAAGTATATCATTGTTCCACTCTTTCGGAATGTTTTCCGGGGGATTGCTGTGTTTCCTTTGTAGCGTTCATATATTACTACTTCTACATTAAACCTGACTAAGACTACATCTTTTTTGTTGACCTGATGGAATAAGCTGGTGAGTGTACTTTAAAAGAGAAAAAAACGGGAGGCTAACCATCACAGCCAAACTGATCTTCGACTTCATAATATCTAATGCCTACAATCATCTTATACTATTATAATTACTGGTATAATACCCATATGTGTTGTAGCTAGACTGCGTGTATCTGTCTACCAAGTTACGAAAGGCGACTAAGCAAGAAGAGTGAACACACTGTAGATGTAATGTTTGATTGAACTAGCATAAATTAGGAAGTGCTGTCGGTGAGCTAATAAGAGCAATTGAGTTGAAATAGTGAGGAGCAGTTTCCTCGATCCCGAAAAGTTGAATTTCTAGTCTATGTCTAAGGAGAAGGCCTATGTGAGTATCACTTTACAAACAATCAATCAGAAGCCATGTTAAGCCAAAAGAGTTTGAGAGCAAGGAGATACGCTCTATCAGAAGAGTACGAAAGGAGCTAACTAGACCACTAGCTAAGTGGATATCATGAAGTTTCTCACGATTGGGACATGAGAAACGTTACTTTATGCCAGTGATGATGCCTCATCATGGAAGCTCGAAATAGTGATGAACTTCCCGAGCAAACACACTAAGACTTCTAGTGATACTGATATGACCAATTGCGGTGAGTAGTGTGACAGAAATGAAGAAGATGTGACGCACCCTGTATTGGATCGAGAGAACTGACACTCGCTTTGCTCGTGTATGTTCTTTACATCATACCCGTAGCCCTCAAATTCTCCTGTACCATGCAATCAGCCACCGCCGTCATCACAAAATTCATCGACTTTGTGTCCGTCGCACAAGTCCGGTGAATATATACCGGCTTCTTTGTCTTGTTGTACCTCCAAAACGTCTCTTCAAAATACTTCAATCCATCCTCAGCATTCCCTACTCTCCCTTTATAGTCTGGAAGATACTGGCTCATCGGGATCCTCTGGATCTTCTCCTCGAACAAGTCGGTCTTATTGAGAAACAAGATGAATGGAGTATTATAAAACCACCGCAGATTGACAATCGTCTTGTACAACATCATCAGTTCGAGGATTCGGTTGACCTTGTGGTCCTCGAACAACACTTGGTCATACTCCAGCACCGCCAAGACAAAGAGAACAGCAGTGATATCCTCAAAGCTCTTGAGCCATTTCTTTCTCTCACTCCGCTGGCCTCCAGCGTCCAAGAACTTGAACTCCTCGCCGCGGATGTTGAAGACCGTTTCTTGAATTCCCGTGGTCTTGATACGAGCAGAAAGTATATCCTTATCGCTAGCTAAATAGTGTGGATCCACAAAACGCATAATGTTATCAAAGTAGTAATCTGCGTTCAGTTCCATCTGAAACTCATTGCGCCGCTCCCAAATAGCCGCTATCCCTCGGTCCTTGTGCCAGAGCTCACTAACGGCCTGGCCTGCCTCGAACCGCGAAATTGGCCTGATTGCGGTTCTGGTCCGGGTAAAGCCAGTCACACTGGGAGTGACGGTGCTCGCCAACTCGGAGAAATCACTCTTAGCCTCGGTCTCCGTAGCAAGGGTATCGGTGTCGTAACCGTCATCGAAGGCTTCAACTTTGCCGGTGCTCAGAGCAGCTCTCTTCTGCTGGTTGGTGCCAGCATACTTCAGAAGATAGTCCAGCATGAAGTGGTCGCCCTCTGCGGCATCGGAGTCGACGCTCGTCATCAACGTGTTCTTGTAAGCCAAGAGCGCCTCTTTGTGAGGCCGCAACTCTGACTCGGGGTCATCGCTATCAAGAGGAATCCGTGCTTTGCGGGCTTGGGTGATGAGAACACAAATTTCCATGATGGCTGCAGACCAAATGATTTGGGAGTACCGAGTACGTTCTTCTTTGGAGAAGTCACGGTTGTTGAGGATGCGGAGCTGCTTGATGACCGTCAGCTTTCCAGACTCTCCGGCCCCGAGAATAAGCACTTTTTTGAGCTGCTTGTGCCGGTTGTTTTTGTTGAGGGCCTCGGTGATGGCACGGTCGGCCTGCTTCGCCTGGTAGAGCGGGTCGTTCACGTCGAGCTCTTTGCTAGCGAGGCAGCCCATGGGAGTGATTAAGTGTTTGGAAACTTTTGGTTTATGTTCTGAAATGGGGCGTGCCTCATTTCGCTACAACTTCGGTTTTCTTGGTGTAGTTCCTACATTAGTAGGCTGAGTGTAATGAAATTTCGACATGTTACTATATGAAATTGTGGCTATCCAATGGTTTTAGTTTGAAAAGTACATCTCGTTTGTGGATGTGGGTACCCTTGACTTGGTGCATGCTACACACATCAGACACCCATGCATATCGCTTCGCTACAAGAGACAATCAGTGTGATGCAATCAAATGTACTACGAAAAGGTGAATCTTCAATTGGGATAAGATGTATTCTCAGGTTCGCAAAATGTTCATAGAAAAATTTTCGAGGATTGTTTGCAATTGTTAGCGATGATCAGCCAGCAGCTAGCCATACGTCGATCGCAAATTTAAGGAAGTGGCCGGGTGAATACGGGATCAGACGTTGGCCGTTTTGAGAGCCGTTCGCGAACTCTTCTGGATGTTTAACATGCCATAATGACAGCTTTGTCGCTGGAACTATATCACAGTGCCATGGAATTTCATACATAAGTGCAATCATAGAATGTATGATACTATGTGCTAAAGATATTGATATCTGTTCTTAAGAGTATCACTGAAGTATTATAGAGCTGCTGTACGTACAAGCAAAGGAACAAGTTGTGCACGCGTATGTACACCAGAGAAACTGGCCTATAATGAAGACCATTTCCTTTTTCTCCTATCTGCGTGGGGTGCGCTTCATGTATACCCCATGTTGTGATTAGGTTGTGTGATATGTATCTATTAGCTCTAACACCTTCACATCGTTACGAGGGATATATCAACATAACAATCTGTAAGATTCAAAAACTACACAAGATCTATCATTCAATTATCGTCATGCATTGACTAGCTATTTTATCATCAGGAGGGGCTTTTTTTGATCGGTCTTGATTGTTCAGATGGACAAGTTGCATCTCACGTAGTTCAACGACCAATGCATTTCTGCGCTCGGTACAGCTAACACCTCACAAGCAAGTATAACCCACCCAGCGAAAAAAGTGGAACCGAGTTGAGTTGGTATATTCGGCAGATTCAGTAGAGTCAACACCTCGCTAAGCTCGGTATCGGTCACTGATTCATCCCCCGATGTATCTCATGATACCTCTCCAACTCTCCCCCACTCACACTCCCCCTCACTCTCCCCAAAGCCTCCTCAAAGTCATCCCTCCCCACTACACAAACCCCTTCACCCGCCTCTACCCGCTCGTCCAACTTCTCGATTCCTCTGTAAAACTCTCTTTTCAAAGCACACACCCCCGCCTCTCTCACCAATGCCGCCAAGTCAGCGCCCGAGAAAAACTCGAGTCGAGAATCCTTCAGAATCTTGACCAAGTCTACGTCTTCTGAGAGCGGCGTCTTGTTGCTTCTCACAATCGTTTTGAGTATATCAAGCTTCTCCTCCTGAGTTGGAAGCTCCACGTATAACGTCTTGTCTAGCCTTCCTGGTCTGAGCATGGCAGGATCTATGATGTCTGGTCTGTTGGTTGCACCGATCACGAAGATCCCCTTTCTGTCATTCAACCCATCTAATTCGGTGAGCAAAGTATTAACAACCCTGGAAGTCAGCTCCGACAAGGCGCTATCTCTTTTGGGAACTAGAGCATCTAACTCATCAAAAAAAATTATACATGGAACTGAAGCTCTTGCGCGAGTGAAAACTTGTCTTACTGCTTTTTCAGATTCTCCGACGTACTTGTTGAGTAATTCAGGCCCTTTCACCAGAATGAAATTTGCCCGTGATTCGTTGGCTACTGCCTTAGCCAATAAAGTCTTTCCGCATCCTGGAGGGCCCCACAAAAGTACGCCTCCGGGAGCACTTATTCCGAATTTCTCATACAACTCTGGTCTTTTGATTGGCTGGACAATAGCCATGTGTAGCTCTACGCGTATTTGGGAAAGTGCGCCTACGTTGGTCCAGCTGACATCTGGAATGGTCGCAAACCCTTCTCTTTTGGCTGTTGGTTGGATAGTTGGAAGCGCCGTGAGAAAATCTGCAAAGGTGATACTGAGAGGTTCTAACTGCTGAGGTGTGAGTGATGAAGGATGTATTTTTAAGAATTTCTGTATAGTTGATAATTTCTCTGTATCCTCCAAATCTGACATGTTCACGTCCATTTCTTGGTCCACAAGCTCCACCACGTCTGAATCTGGCTTCGAACCAAGTGAAAGACCTCTTTCTGACAAATCTGTGAAAATACGTTTTATTGCACATATCCCAGCCTGCGATGCCAACGCCTTCAAATCAGCACCCACATATCCCGGAGTGGCTTTTGCTAATTTCTGGTAGTCCAACTCCCCATCTATTTTCAAGTTTTTTGTCATGGCTTTTAGTATATGCACTCTGCTTTCTTCAGAGGGCACATTGAGACATATTTCCCGGTCAAATCGGCCCGCTCTTCTCAAGGCAGGATCTAGAGAGTCTGGCCTATTTGTTGCACCTATAATAATAACAGGTTTCCCCCCATTTTTTTCCATTGATAACTCGTCTATACACGTGAGCATCTGGGCTACAATGCGTTTTTCCATCTCTCTTTGGGCGCCGTCTCTCTTAGGGGTAATGGCATCGATTTCATCCATGAATATAAGACATGGCGCCAAATTTCTGGCTTCTTGGAACACCTCACGAACTTTTTTTTCGCTCTCACCAGACATGCCACTGACTATCGAAGGAGCAGAAATCGGGATGAACGGAACCTGCAATTCGCCTGCTAGGGCATTAGCAAGTGTAGTTTTGCCACAGCCGGGTGGCCCATGAAGAAGCACGCCTCTGGGAGGTTCTACACCAGTTGCAGTGTATATTTCAGGGTGAAGAATGGGCATGCCCACAAGCTCCATTAGCTGGGACACAATTTCATCCATTCCGCCGAGCTCCGATAGAGAGCTTTTTGGGGGCAGGCGGTCTTTCTGGCGTTTTGCAGGTTTTCCAGATCCATTTTCATTCTTTCTCTTTTTTTCATTTTCTGGCTCCACAGACTCTGCCTCGGGTTTTTTTTCAGGCTCAATCTTGAGAAGAACACGTTCTACGGATTTTTCAATGTTTTTGCGGTTTGTACGTGCGATGACGGCGTCGTGAGTCCGCACATACTGCACGGCCTCTAGCTTGGTCACGAGACCAGCCTGGGGGTCACGCTCAGAAACGAAAACTTCAATGAGTTTTGTGATTTTTGTATCGAGATCTTGGGTTAAGGAGGGGCCTTTACGGCGCGTGAGAGGGGGTTTTGACATGGCTCCGGGGGTTGATTTTCTGTGAAATTTTCAACAAAAAAAATATTGATGCGATGAGCAGAAAGGGACCGAGCGAAGAGAGGTCTCGTTTTTTATAAGACCCGTGTTCTACTACGATACAATATGATACGCCTGCTCAAAGAACTTGAAATTGAGAGGTACTGGTATCACAAACTGTGGAATATTATTTTCATCCATAGCTTTCCGATCGCTCATGGATATTCAAGTGAATGTAGTAAAATTGGATACTTAAAATTGGAGTTCAGTTTGGATATGGTATGACATTTTATTGGGATTGGCCTTCTCACTCAAAGAATGAGGTGTACATATATATGTATATAGTAAGAGTATATAGTATATGAAAAATGCATGAAGGCTTCGAGGTACTAAGGCACATCCTTCAGATGTTGTGAAACACAAACAGTTTAAATCAAGCTTGAGATGACGTTGCTGCGCAGACGCCGTGGGCAACCAACATGGATGTCACTGTCACTGGGAGGAGATGGTATGTAAATATGCCAATATGTAGAAACATACACTACAATCATAGCAGATACTACAATCACAATTGAAACATGAAACATATACTACAATCACAATTACTCGATAAAGTGACAGAAAAGTGATGGATAAGACCTGGAAATACAAGTTGCAGGGACAGACACTACACCACTCAAATATCACAAAAAACCACACCCCATAAACGAATTACCATAGCGAGATGTGTACCTCATCTTTTTGTCGTTTCCTTCAAAGTGTTAGCTCCCGCACCGATCATCAAACAAACATTACAAAAAAACATCAAGGACCCCCTTACAAACCATAAAGACATCATTGTCTATGCTATACGATACAATGCAACACTGCACCTCCCAATCAGGTGAAATTCTCAACATATGAAGGGGTAACAGAAGAAAAGTGAACCCCTCTTGAATTTATCACTTTGCGAACGTTTTGGCTATTATTTAGTCTCTCTACAAATGACAAATCTCTGAGTGGGTTGCCAAATAGGTATAGATCCCGAATCACAGGAAACCCACCAAAGTTACCCTCAAACTTGCTAATCTGATTCACCAGTAAATTTATCACTTCAAGCTTTGGCATATCATACAACTCTCCAACCAGTTTGAGTTTATTTCTCTTCAAATGCAACTCTCGAAGGTTTTTCAATAAACTCAAGTTTTGCGCAGTCTCAAGTTGGCCGTCGCTCATGTGTAGAGTTTCCAACTGTGATAGACTGCCAAACCATGTGCCGTCTAGAAGTTTAATTGCAGAATGGACAAGTTCAAAACTCTTGAGGTTCTTCATGTTCAGTAGATCTTTAACCCTACTTATAATCACACCTAATGAGCATGGTAAACACTTGAGTTTTGGAAGCTGCCAATTTTCGAGCTCTGTGATTTTGGTCCATCCGAGGTTTAGCACTTCAAGATTTGGTAGATGGTTTTCAAACAGCAACCGGGATATCGGATTATGGCGAATTTCTATAACCTCTAGCGAAGGAACGTGTTTGGAACAAACCAACTCTGTGATTTTGTTCCCCTTGATGTTTATCTTTACCAAGTGAGGGAATTGTGCAAGGTCAAACAGCCCTTCAAGTTGACCATACAGAAGGTTTAGTACCTTCAAGCGGGGGAAATGAAGGTTCGAAATCGAGGTTATTTCATTTACTGCGAGGTCCAATTCTGTTAGATTCTTGCAGTTCTCAAGGAGATTGATATCTTTCAAGGAGGAGATGCTCGTTTTAAGAATTAACAAGCGAGGGCAATTGAAAGATGTTATCTGTGCTCTTTCACTTCCCCGGAACACCATTCTTTCGAGCATTGGAAACTCCAAGTTGATCTTTTTAGCCGAATTGAAAGATAGCAGAACCTCTTTTGAACAGGAGAGTGCTGAGAACAGGATGCTAGAAAACTCAGCCTCCATTAGGAGAAGAAAATTGAGGCGTTCGAGGGAGGAGAGATCCAACTTTTTCACGCGCTTGAATTTGTCAAGGCTAAGAGACTCTAAGCTTTTAGGCAAATTGATAGGATATTCTCCAAGTTCCCTACACAGGATGTCTACCATTTTGAGCACATTGAGACCTTCAAAGTCTAAAGAGTGCTTATATATGGATTCAGATAGTTTGAGAGATTCCAAATTGGGACATCTCCGGAGTGATATTTTATTCCTCACTGTAACGTGATGTGCATTCAATGATTTAAGAGATGATAACTCTAACGATAAATCAGACAAATTCAACTCAAATAAGAATAAATTCTCAATATGGCCCATTTTGTTGAACCCATCAATGTTTGCTTTGCTTTTCAGGGAGACATCTTTCAAGAAAGGCATTTCTGTTTGCACCTCTACGGACAAATTTTCAACAGTTAGCTTAGTGAGAACGGGAAACTCTGTTTTGCTCAACAAAAGTGAACATTTACGTCGGGAAATCAAGTGTAGTGTTCTTATGGCCGTCTTGCAAAAATGTACATTTTTGTCGAAATGCGATGAGGTGAACAGATTCAATTGGTTCGATAGATTTATAGGAATGTCAATATCAAACAGGCTGAGGTTTGGTAACGTGCTTATAAAAGACTCACAATCTGTGGCCGGTCCAGCTTCTCTGAATCTTGCTTTGATGGAGCAGATATAAGGTTCAATGATTCTTAGTCTCTCGATCTTCCAGTTGTCGTTATCGATATAGAACCAAACCGATGGCGACCCCTCCCGTGATATATGTGCGAGCTGATCGATGCTTTTGAGGTGAACTGCCCCCTCCGTCGCAGAGCTGTAACGAGACTCGAAAATCCCAATTCTCCAAAAAAGTATGGGGTAAAGAAGAGACGGGGCTAACACATCGGAGAGACTATCAACAGTGACTGGATCAAGAAAGCAAAGAATCTGCAGGATGACCTCCGCGGGTAAATTAGCTGAACCATTCATGATCTTATATAGGGAGTATATACAAACATATAAGTATATATATGTGTATATACTATATATGTTTGATAGAGATGGGTGTGAATTTATTGAGGAAAATCTGGGAGGCGTTAACTTCAGTAAGTTACTTAAAAAAACTGACAATTTCCTAATTAGGAAAGGCAGGGTTATGATATCGATTCTCACGCACCAAATGATAAACTATCAAAGATAGTAAATTCTACACATTACTTAATACATCGTTGGGTAGGTCTGAAAGGTAAGCCTTTCATTTGAGGTAGTAGAAAGATTTTACACAGCATGATTGCTAAACGCACGCTACCTGTTAAACTTCTCTAAGAACAATCAATTTATGGAACAAATGCATTTGCCAGTTTCCATGAGCTTATCGGAATGCGCTTTCTGAAGCATTGTTTTTGAGGTAGTTTTTTGTGGAAATATAGGGCTTTGGTGTGTTTTCTTACTTCACTAGCCAGTGTGCCGTACTATAACCTGAGAATTGTCTTCGTAGCTTTTTAAACTAACTTTCTATTCGCTTACTTTTTTCAATAGAGTTCTATGGCTTTTTCACGGGTAATCAGGAAAGGTTAGCATTAATCCACTGAAGATCTTTAAACCATATTGAAAATGTAGTAAATATTATACTACTGTCAAAGTCAAGTTTCATATTTTGGTGTATTCTGAACGCAGTCGAAAATGAAGAAACAAACCTTCTGCGAATACCTTCATCGATTTAGAAACAAGCACGATAGTCTCTGGGTGCTCAGAAGTAATATATTGTAATTTTGGGATGTTAGGCGTCATGTAGCGTGCGTTACAGGACGCAAAAGGTGGCAGAGGCAGGTCATGAGATTGCAACTGATTCATTTGAGAATGGTACTACGAGCTTCAGTAATAGTTCGGAATGATATTTTGAAAAATGGAGGCATGCTCCCACCCAATACTTATTTCGATTTATATGATCACTTGCGTAGATTCAAAGCGTTCAGGAGAAGCAGTCTATGGGCTCAGACATAGCGGTATCTGAGCACAGCATATGTCGTTGTATTCACACAGCAGTCACTTCTAGTCAGTATACTACTCATCACTTTTAAAGTCTACTACAAGTCTACTATAGTGCATAACTACAATACTAAAAATCATAGTACTTATCTACTAAATAGTTATCATAAACCATCCACCAACTCGCGATAGAATAATCCCGTTCGCTTAATCATTCCTTCTTCTCTTCTTTCTCTTCTTCAACTACGCAAACCAAATCCGCCGCGCCCACACTCTCATTTTCCAGTACACTCACTCTCCCGACCACCCCATCATGCGGCGCCAGAATCACCATCTCCATCTTCATCGCGCTCAAAACACACAACGGCTCACCCTTCTTTACAGCACTTCCATTGTGTACCTTCACCTCCACAATCACACCAGCCATTGGTGCCCCCACCTCCTCTGGCTTGTGTGCATCTGCCTTCGCCTTCTGCACCTTCTCCACCTTCAGGTTCTTGTCCTCCACCGTCACCTTGCGCAACTCACCATTCAACTCGTAGTACACCTCCTTGGTCCCCTCCAGGGCGCTCAGAATTGCTGTCATCTTCGCGATAAGCACCTTACCCTTTTCAATCTCAATCAGTATCTCCTCGTCCAACGCAGGAGGCGCCAAAAAGTATCGTGTAGGCACCACAGAGAGGTCCCCATACTGTTCTTTTATTTTGTGGAAGTCCTCATAGACTTTAGGGTACATGTTGTAAGAGGCCACATCATCCTCAGTGATGTGCTCATATCTGCTCTCAAGATCCTCTCTGATAGCACGCAAGTCGAACGGAGCCATCTCCAAGCCCGGACGAACATCCAACTTTCTTCTTTTTCCTCTGAGGATGTCAGTGCGCAAAGGCTCTGGGAAGCCTCCGACTGGCTGGCCAATCTTGCCTTCGAAGAAGTCCAACACCAGGTCCGGGAAGTCCAACAGACCAGCCAACCGCCGCACATCCTCTGCACTCAACTTGTTGGACACCATGAACTGCGCCAAATCCCCCACAACTTTCAGCGTCGGTGTCACTTTGACAATGTCGCCCAAAAGCATGTTGGCCTCTCTGTAGGCGGCTTTCGTCTCGGCCCACTGGGCGCCCAACCCTACCTGCTGCGCCTGGAAAAGAAGGTTAGTAAGCTGACCACCAGGAATCTCGTGCTGGTAAACTTCTGGATCCGGTCCCTTGAGGTCGGCCTCGAACACCAGGTACAAAAGGCGCATCTGGGCCCAGTAAGCGTCAATCTCCGTCAACTTAGCCGCGTCAAGACCGGTCTCGATGCCGTCCACCAGCGCCAAGAACGCGTTGATGCTAGGCTGCGACGTCATCCCAGAAAGCAGGTTCGAGGCACAGTCCACGACATCGGCTCCGGCTCTCGCACATGCAACCATCAGCGCCACGCCGGTACCGGCAGAGTCGTGCGTGTGTACGTGGATTGGGAGGTCGGGGAACTTGGCTCTGATGGCACCAACCAACTTGGTCGCCGCACTTGGTCTCAAGGTGCCAGCCATGTCCTTGATACCCAAAATATGGGTTCCCATGGCCACGACTTTCTCCACAAAACCAAGGTAGTAATCCAAGTTATACTTCTTGCCCTTGGCCAACATGTCGCCAGAATAGCACACTGTGGCCTCTACAACACCGCCCGCCTTCTTGACGGCATCCACACCAACCTTCAACTGCTCTAGGTCGTTGAGGGAGTCAAACACCCGGAACACGTCCACGCCGTTCTCCTTGGCCTGGCGCACAAAGTGGTCAATAGCATTGTCGGGGAGCGACAGGTACGCAACACCGTTGGCTCCTCTCAAGAGCATCTGGAAAGGAATGTTGGGCACCGCTTTACGCATCGCTCTGAGACGTTCCCATGGGTCCTCGTAGAGGAAGCGCATCGCCACGTCAAAGGTGGCGCCTCCCCAGCACTCCAAGGCAAAGGCTCCTTCAAGGGCGTGGGAAGTCGCAGGCGCAATCGCAAGAAGATCATACGTGCGCACTCGGGTGGCCAAAAGCAGCTGGTGCGCATCTCTCCAAGTGGTGTCCATCACAAGACAGCCGTCGTTTTTTCTCACAGCTTTAGCAAAGCCTGCCGGGCCTTCTTTAAGAAGTACATTTCTCCAGCCCTTAGTAGAAGGAGAAGATGTGTCAACAAGCTTGCCGTTGTGGTGTATATGTGGGACAACAGGCTCAGTCAAAAGTTTAGGGATGCCCACTTGACCCTTGATCAGAGACCCGTTCACAGCCAAGTCCGCAAGATAATGGAGAATCTTCTGAGCTCTATTACGCAGCAGCACCATCTCGAACAATTGAGGTGTGTCATCGATGAATGTGGTCCAACAGTCTCCCTTGACGAAAGTGTCGTGGGTAAGAAGCGTCAAAAGGAATGGAATGTTGGTCTTCACTCCTCTGATACGGAACTCGATAAGAGCACGAATCATCTTACGGCGGGCAATCTCAAAGGTGCTTCCCAGACAAGAGCATTTGACCAACATGGAGTCGTAGTGAGGGGAGATCACACTTCCGGCGAAACCATTACCTCCGTCCAAACGCACACCATTACCCCCAGCAGACCGGTAGACCTCGATCTTACCGGTGTCCGGCTGGAAGCCTTTGGAGGGGTCTTCTGTAGTGATCCGGCACTGAATGGCAAAGCCGCGGGTTGTGATCTTGTCCTGGAGCATTCCGAGGTCTGCAAGCAGAGCCCCGGCTTCAATCTGGATTTGTGCAGCCACAATGTCCACGCCTGTGATTTCCTCGGTAATCGTGTGCTCTACCTGGATTCTTGGGTTAATTTCAATGAAGTAGTGTCTTCCCAAGCCGTCCACCAAAAACTCGGCTGTACCGGCATTCACATAGTCTGCGGTCTTTGCGAGCTTCACAGCGTCGGTGAGAATAGCCTCACGCGTTTTCTCAGAGATGGTTTTGGTAGGGGCCATCTCTACAACTTTTTGATGACGTCTCTGGACAGAACAGTCTCTCTCGAAAAGGTGCACCACATTGCCGTACTTGTCGGCAAGCAACTGCACTTCAATGTGTTTTGGTTTGTCCAAGAAACGCTCAACAAAGCAGGTACCGTTTCCAAAGGCCAGCTTGGCTTCAGAGGTGGCTCTGTGGAAGGCATCCTTAATGTCATCTCCTTCTCTCACGACACGCATACCTCTTCCACCGCCTCCGAAGGCGGCCTTGATGATCACAGGGTAGCCATACTTCTGTACGAACTCTTCAGCTTCTTCAGGAGCAGAAATAGGGCCAGGGGTGCCGGGAACGGTAGGGACACCAGCTTTGTCAGCAAGCAACCGAGCAGACACCTTGTCACCAACGGCATCAATCACCTCAGGAGGAGGACCAATCCAGCGCATTCCAGCGGCAATGACTTTGGAAGCAAACTCAGAGTTTTCAGAAAGAAAACCATACCCTGGGTGCACCATGTCCACGCCATGGGCAAGGGCAATACGGACAATTTCATCCAGTTGAAGATAGGCCTGAACGGGGGAGAATTGGCCTTTTTCTCCAATGGGGTAGGCCTCGTCTGCCTTGAGTCTGTGCATCAGAAGCCGGTCCTCATGGGAGTAGATGGCCACAGTCTGCATAGAAAGCTCATGGGCAGTGCGGAAAATACGAATCGGGATCTCTCCACGATTCGCAACAAGAATCTTCTTGAACTGCCCGAGAACTGACTGCTCGTCACGGAGCTGGGTGATTGAAGACATGTGGGTGCGCGGTCTGAGAGTTTCTTATATGTGCAAAATTTCAATGAGTCAGAGTGCAGGTCACGTCAACAAATGGGCAAAAAATGGGAGCTGAACTTAGCCACCTGGGCCCCTGGCCTTTATATACCCGGCCGGGGACTTGTGCTCATTTGCCCCGGGGTTTGAAACTTTTTGTGTGGAAGAGATATTTGAGTGGAAGTTGGTTCATTGGACTGGTACAACTAAATTGAGTTGATTGCCCGGTTTTTTTGTTCATCGCTTATTTTTTCATGATCTTGTGGTGACTCGCCATGACAGCAGTCTGCAGGTGCATGGCGAGCAGTGTTCAGTGTACACTCGACTACTCGTTTTATATTCTAGCAACGTATATAGTATAGTTCATGAGGAAGCACATTAAATTATGTTCATTTCATCTAGTGGTGTAGATGGTGTATTTACTGGATGGTGATATCATTGGCGGGTGGATGAGATCATCCCGGGACGCTTGCTAATCTTTTTCCAGGCAGCCAGGATGCCTCAGAGACATCCTGGCAAGCCAACCTCAATCAAAGTGAATCAAAGCATACATACACATTTGATTCATCGTGTCACGATTTCTCGTATATCGTCAGAGAGTTCTGTTTATTCAGCGTGCGCTGTGTACCCACGCTTATGTATACCATTTCCCTTATAGGCTAACCGGATTTAGCTCAATCGTAACCGACAAATTCCGGGGTGCATACGGACTTGACACCTGGACCATAACCTCGAGAATTCATGTTTACTGTTCTCTATATACATGTAGGCGATAGGTACGGGTAAACGGGTTCATCTATCGTTACCCTGGTATACATCTGACTATCGACTATAGCTATGTTGAAGCGATAAGATCTGAAAATACTTGGTTTACTCGGGTATATCTCAATCATCGTACGATTTGCTGGTCTGTCAATGGATTGCAAGAATGGTGGCTACTTTAAGTGTAGTACATTCTTATGATTGTACGCTGAAGGTCGTTGTACTTGATATAGCTAGCTCTAATGGCTGTCACTAGTAATACAATACATCCTTTTTTTTCAACATCTTATCTTTGGTACCGTTTCAATTCTAGTTGACTGGTGCCCGGGGTATATTTGCGCCGCCAAATTGGGATCTATAGTTCTAGACTTCATATGTAGAACCGTTTATTCTATAACACGATCGTATTTACATACCTAAAAGTGTTTTCAAATCTTCTGGGATCTGATAAGACTATTAGGACAGCAGAGGTGCATGAATTTAACTTGATGTGGATTGAGATACAAACTTCTGAAGTATCATACGTTATTATTGATCTAGATAGAAGCTCGTGTACTGACTTGAATTGTGTATTTGTTGTGGGATTGTGATACTCAGTTGTGTTGGATTTTCTGCGAAGCCGCTCTTGTGCAAATTTACTCTAGATCCATCTGATGACTTAGTGTCAATCAAACAGTAGCCCAATCTATAAACACTGTGAACTTTTGATTATTTATGCTCACTGCTTTGTTTTTATTGTGCGTTGTGGTTAACTGCGCCTCAATAAACACTGTGAACTACTTACCAAACCACCCAACTTCACCGACCTATCCATACAGAACTCATTTCAGTATAAAGAATATGAGCAAGAGTTTGCCCCCATTTACAAACCCTACGTTCGAGTTACTTTTCCTCACAACTTATGTACACTTACATTACACCAAGAGCCCCCTACAACTCCACACGTAGCAAATAAAATCTCCCAAAATTCACACACAAGTATCCCAACATCCACACCACCACCCCTTCCAAAAATTAAGACTTTTCCTTCCCCCTACTTCAAATAAACCAGCTCCTCGAAAAGCCCGGGTAACCTGCCCGCCACGAATTTTTCAATTTTTCAAAACAAGACACGAAATAATCGAACACTATCATGTCGCACGAAGGTGAAGAAGACCTCCTTGAGTACTCCGACTCGGAAGACGTTGTCCAAACGACGGCCAAGACGGCCGGCACTGAAGACGCGGCCGACGCTGAGAAAAAAGGCTCTTATGTTGGGATCCACGGAACAGGTTTCAAGGACTTTTTGTTAAAGCCTGAGTTGTTGCGTGCCATCGTCGACTGTGGTTTCGAGCATCCATCTGAAGGTTCGTATCACAAGAGCTTACAAGGCGCACAACAGGCTAATGTGTTGCTTTACTAGCAATGTACAGTGAATCGCTGGAGTTGCTTATCCAGTGCAATTCCTATTTTTAATCAACCAATTCTATTTCAAATGAACTTCAATTCAACTGTTTCTATTAAATCTAATATTTATCAATTTCTTTATTTCTTTTGGTGTGGTATGCCGTGGTTGCACCATTCTAATGGGTGTAAATTTGTGCACTGCATTGAGTTGCCTCATATGAGTGCTTGCAATAAGTGATATTATGGTATCATCATTCATTGGTGTTATCAGGTATCAGTGTTACTGGACTTTGTTGGTCATTTGATATGATGAACGGATCTAGTAATGTTAATAAAGCATTAATTATCATCGTTTGAATCATCTGGGATGTTCAATTGATGCTATACATTTTTCACTCTACTCATACCTCTCTGAATTTCCTTACCTATGACAATCACTCTTGATACAAGCTTGTCACTTCTGCTTAAGAGATTAAGAGAGATGCTTGATGGTTGGGAAATACCTCGTTACAATACGAATAGACCTAACGCTAAACTGATTGACGAACAAGAAAAGCTCTACCCCATTCTGGTAGCTCTGTGCTCAGTTCTTTCCTGATCACAAGCCAGGGAGCTCAGCTGGGTTAGGTTGCATTCGTCATACAACAGTTCATCTATAAGTTTGAAGAGATTGTACCGGTTCAGTCTAGCCCGAAAAAGTCGGCTTATCTCCTTTTTATGATGACGGTTATGATTACGATTACGATTTATGATTAATAATGACCTTTCAATTTTACTTATTTTGCCATATGTTTCATGTTTTATGTTCTATGTTTGATGCACTATTTCTTACCCAGCCAGAAAAGGCAATTTCACTTGGTTTTACTAGTTGACCTCATTCAACTCAAGTGAAAAATGAAGATCTAGTGTTTGTATTCTATTTCGATTTTCTTTTACCCATATAACCACCCACTGAAATATTCACTTCTACCCCATCAGTCTACTTCAAAATCAAAAATCAACTTCTTTTGGCTAAACAGTATAATTGTTAATCACGTTTTGATTTTTTTTCATACTCTACCTAATTCCACTATAAAACTTCTAAAGCAATACCCAGCCTCACTACGCTCTGCGTATCCAAGCGAATATATCTCTAACCAGTCCAACAAGTGTGCATCCCCCAGTCCATTCTCGGTACTGACGTTCTCTGTCAAGCCAAGTCCGGTCTTGGTAAGACCGCCGTCTTTGTGCTCTCATCTCTCCAGCAAATCGAGCCAGTTGCTGGCGAAGTGAGCACTATCGTGGTCTGCCACACACGTGAGTTGGCGTACCAGATCAAAAACGAGTACACCCGTTTCCTGAAGTACATGCCGGAGATCCGCACCGCCGTCTTCTACGGTGGTACCGACGTGAAGCGCGACGCCGCTTTGCTCAAGGACAAAGAAACTTGTCCTCACATCGTGGTTGCCACTCCTGGTAGATTGAAGGCCCTTGTCAGAGATGGGATTCTCAGAGTAAACAACATCAAGAGTTTCATCGTGGATGAGTGTGACAAGGTGTTAGAAGGGGTCTCCATGCGTAGAGACGTTCAGGAGGTGTTTAAACAAACGCCTCGCCAAAAACAGGTAATGATGTTTAGTGCTACTCTTTCTGCTGAGATCCGTCCAGTGTGTAAGAAATTTATGCAAAACCCGTTGGAAATTTACGTGGATGACGAGGCTAAATTGACCCTTCACGGTTTACAACAGTACTACCTCAAACTTGAAGAGCTGAAGAAGAACCGTAGATTGGCAGACCTTTTGGACCTGTTGGAGTTCAACCAGGTGATTATCTTTGTTAAGCTGACAGCTAGAGCAGAGCAGTTGAACGACTTATTGTGTAAGTCCAACTTCCCTCTGATTGCTGTTCACTCTGGTCTTCCTCAGGAGGAGAGAATTGCTCGTTACAAGTCTTTCAAAGAGTTCAATAAGCGTATTTGTGTTTCTACTGATGTTTTTGGTCGTGGTATTGATATCGAGCGTATCAATCTTGCCATCAACTACGACTTGCCTAGTGAGGCTGACCAGTACTTGCACAGAGTGGGAAGAGCTGGGAGATTCGGTACCAAGGGGTTGGCTATTAGTTTTGTGAGTACTGAGGAGGATGAGGCCATCTTGGAGAAGATTCAGGGACGGTTTGATGTGAAGATCACAGAGTTTCCAGAGGAGGGAGTTGATGCAAGTACTTATATGAATTCTTGATTACGAGTGAAGCGAACAATCTGAGTTCATATTGCAGTCTCTGTGGAGGCCCCCTAGCCCCCAGTTTGTGGATATATGAACTTAACCAACCCAGTACGTATTCTTCGTGAGTTTTTTTTGTATGAGTTCATAGAACGACCAAAGGATATTGACTCCTACTAAAACCTGTTGTGCGTATTACTTATAAAGATAAGTGTTCTATTGTAGAGGATAATTATTCTATTGATACATATGCCTAAGTAGCTAGTCAGTGATGTAGACACGCGAGCAACTGATGGAATGTAATAAAGGCGGTCCTCACCGTATATGATGAGAACCGTCGAAACGTCCTAGAAAACTTGATTTGCCAACAAAGCATCCAGCTTCCTTGGTCTATCGGTTGGCTGCTCAGTAGGTGTTCTATGCTGGTCAATAGGGGTTTGAGTATCAGAGTGTAGCCAGTAGCCAAACCGCACGCATTCTCTTATGACATTAGTAAACAATGCACTTAATGGAAATGGAAAAAAATGAGCTGACCATGTCTTCCTCGCGATCTTTATCACATACAAATCTGTTCTACTCCTCAAAGAGCTGTTCAACACAATGAAAGAAATAAACCTGCACTCTTACTTTCCCTCATGTCTTCGATTGAAGTCTTATCCAGCTCTCAGCTGAAAACGTTTTTGAGAAATATTTGCTCTACTAATCACATGAATATTCTATTCATTACACACAACATTAATCTCAATATACACTCTTAAATTAAGAATCAAAGTCGAGTGAACCAAGGCTTTGCTCGACCTTCATCCTTTATCCCAACGCATCTTCATCCAATAATCTTCAGATTCTCAATAATCAGCCTAAAATCAATGATCAGTCTTGCATAGCTCGACTGATCACATACCCCCAAGAAGATTATCAATAGCACCCTGCACACTTCCTCCACTTCTTCTCAACGCAGACACATTCCGCTCGAAATCAGTAAACCCCATATCATTCAACTGACGCAATTGCAGCTCATAAACCTCTTCTGGAGGTCTCAGACTTGTCTGAGGAGGTTGCATGGCTTGCATCATCCGACTGAAATCAGGCATCCCGCCAGCCCCAGCCCCAGCCCCAACCCCAGCTCCCAAACCTCCCAACCCCCCTAATCCGGCGCCCATTCCTGGGAACATGGCAGCGAATGGGTTAGCGGCACCAGCCCCGGTACCAGCACCAGCACCAGCACCAGTACCAGTACCAGTACTACCAGTAGAACCGGTACCACTAGTGGAAGCAGCAGACTCAGCAGCCCCACTGGCATCTCCGGGGGCTGGGAAACCCCCTGGAGCAGGGAAACCCCCTGCGCCCCCTGCACCCCCCATTCCCCCTAATCCCATGCCACCCAAACCCCCCATACCCCCCATCGCGCTCTGAGCCTGCATTGCCTGTCGCATCATCTGGGGATTCAGCATCATCTGACGGAACATGGGGCTCTGCATGATCTCACGTGCCTGGGGTCCCATCAGTCTCAAAACCGGATGCTGCGCGATCATCAGGTCGAGAAGAGCGGGGTTATCAAGCATCATGTTCATGCTCTCTTGGAAAGCAGGGTTATCCATCGCATTAGCGACCAGCTCTTCTGAAGGCATCCCATCAGGACCAAACATTCCTGCTGTTGAAGGAAGCTGAGCGCCGAATCCGGCGTACCGCGCATCGGTGAGTCCAGCCAATGGATCATTGGCTGCAGTACCTGCCGCTAAGTTAGTAGGCGCTGACTGGGCTGGCTGAGTCGGTTTCTTGGCCAGCGACTTTACCATATGAATAGCATGGCCGTCTTGAACTTTGTAGAAGGCAAGGGTCTCGTGATTTTTGAGGACTTTGCCCAGGTAGATGAGCCGTTGTTGGTCAGCTGGGACACCGGTTTCGGTTTCTACAAGGGTTTTGAAGTCGGAAATGGAGGTCAGGAGGGGAGTTTTGATGGAATGTTTTTTCTCTCCGGCATATCTGGTTAGCATGAACAATCAAATCGGGCGAAGTGGGAGTTGATTGCGAATTCAAAGGTGGAAGTCAAAGTCGAGCGTAGCCACACATTGACTTAAAATAGGAAAATCAAATTCGGGTTTCAATAAGAGTTCAAGGTCGAGCTTCGCTTGAGTTTGTGGTGAAATCTTGATTTATAACAGTAGAGTCTAGCTCGACTGAAAACTATCACAGCAGCAAGTTGGCAATTCAACAAAAAACTTAACGAGGCTTCTAAATACTTGATCTGGCCATTCCTCGTAACCATTAATTTCTATAGAAGTATCCTTCACCAACAAATTGCCACCGTATGAATAATCAACGAAAATCATCAAATCCTCGAATGGATGTCAAAGTTTGGTAAATATAATAGCCAGAGAAATACGGTTACCCCACAGAACAACGAAAAAGAGACCATTACATCATCCTTAATTAGCCGATGGATGAGATGATTGCAGATCAGCTAGCAGTGGATCATAGCAAATCAAGCATGAAATAGACAATCTGATAGCCACTTGTGATGCTGTATCAGTACAAAGTAGTATATGGCATACAGTTCTGACAACATATTAACCATAAGCATCAGTTTGCCACATTGCATCCACACCTGCCCGACCCAAAACTAGATGATCCGATCAGAGCGATATATTAACTGTTGAATAGCCCTACCAACGAACCAGATCAAAAATATAATCAACAGTAAAGCAGAATTATGAGGATATGGGAAAACAAGTAGAAGCACTAATAATCAATGCAGATCAAACCGATAAAACCCAAAACAAAACAATTGGATAAGTATCACAAGAAATGAACAATTCTGCAAATTTTCATCAGATGTACTCACTTAATGGTCACAGTGATCTCCTCCGACATGTTGCTGGAATATTGCCATCGAACTTTCTGGATTGAAGCGGGGTTACCCGGGACAGCGTGAGAAGGAGTTGGTTGATCTCAGAAACTTAGAGTTATATCGAATCTTTGAGTTGTTAGTTGTACTATTTATGTGATTTTCAAGTGAATTTGTGATTTTGGTAGGGTGTGTACAGTTTGAGGTGAAATTATATGGACGTGCTTAGGCTCTTTAAAGTGGAAAGTTATCAACACTCTGTTTTGAGAGGGTTCTTTGAAAAGTTTTGGCAAAGGTTGATAAATTCATCGTGTTCAACCATTTCAGTATTTGGTGAGATTTTCATATCACTATAGGATACAACGGTGAATTATTCAGTAAACTATTTACTCACAGAACGATAGTACAGAAGAAGCGCATTGATACCATACAAGTAAATTAAAAAAAGATAAATTGGAGACAAATAAAAGTTTAACAATAGATCTATCAACTGCGTTGATCGATTCTGAAAATCTATTGCTTGAAACCGAATCGATCTTCATTCTGCGTTAGAGTGACATTCTTAAGCGCAGGTTCCCCTTTGACCACCATAGCTGAATGTTGTATTTTTGATGCACACTAGTCTCCATACGGCTTCAAATCTTCTCTTCTGTAGATCGAAACCGTGATGCGCTTTAAATACAATCTAAGCGGCTGGTCCCAATACAAACTCTTCACTACGAGCACCAGCTTCGGCATGTCTCTACATGGACCCAAATATGCCTGCAATGTGGGGCTACTTTGCAAACCCCTCGTAAGAATACTCGCAAAAAGTTTTGGAAGGCCCAAGTATGCCTTGTTTCAACACTCATCTGGTCTGAAGATCAATCACGCGAAAGTTGCTCAAAAAACGCTTATCTTTGGGTCCTGACTTGAATCCCAACACTGCTTCTTTTCCTTTTTGTACAGTCAAACCTTTTACTGCAATCTCTTCAATGATCGCACCTTTCGATGAAGGACCAGCGTCCATAAAAAAACACATTTGGACTTTGCGGAAGTGTGAGTCCCATTGCTTCGATATCATTTTTTGCTTCATAGGTTTTCCCTGAAGTCTTAACAAGTACGTTGGGTTTACCAGCTCGCATGATATAAACATTCTGCTTCTTGCTAAAGACTCCTTCTCTGAGTTGCTAGCTAACGCCCTAATGTCTTAAAAAGAGCACCACGGGTTGTTCATCGTTTGCTGATTCCTGTACTCTTTTTGAGATGGAGGTAAAGTTGTTCATCTTGTACTGTATGAGTTTGCCTACAGCCCAACTGACAAGAAACAAAATGAGAACAGGGGGCAGCATATGGTGTATACAAGGGAACGAGGATGTTATATCAAGCTACATATTTGGCAGTCTTGAGGAGATGGATGAGGAACGCGTGGTGCAGAGGTATGAGGGTTAAAGCTCATAACTTGCAGATCAAAAATAATCGGTGTAGAAATCATCTAACGCAAAGAATTCATCTCACCACGATCATGGAGAGACAGAATATCCATTTCCGTATACTCCAGCTCCTGTTTAATATAATAAGTACAAGTTTTGAAGGTCTACGAACCGGACCACCAAGCCTATTTCGGCTTGTGGTATGTTTTGAAGGGCAATTGCATAATCGCAGCATTCAGCAGAGCTTTTCATTTCAGTGACAGTTGTGCGGAGCCAGTGAGAGAATGTCCCGGCAAAACCACTACAAGATTACTGCACCAAAGCTTACATCCCCGATTGCAAAGTGTTGTTCTATACAAGAATTATTCTGAAAGTGTACTTATACTATGTAAACTCTACACAACAAACACCATTTATATCAAAAACTGGAAAACATAACCTGACTAGGGTCTAGCTGTCAGGAGGATTGTGGTTGAGTTGCTCTCAACGATATCGCTAGTAAACACTATCAACGACAGCAATAAGCAATTGAGGTAATATCTAGCTATGAAATTGTGTGTGCGATATTAATAATGCTATTTGTAATACACCGCCAATATTCGCGTCTCAATATTTTATATCAGAAGTGTATGTGCACTCATATATATATACATGTATGAGTTTACAACAATAAGATATGCTATATGAGAGCTGATCATAATACACTGAATCGAAATTTTCGCATATATTTGCTGTGATATCAACATATATGATCCCATAGAATATCAATCCAGCGAAGCCCTCATTGGATACAAATAATCTCGCTTCGCTCCTATTCATATCCATCTATGTTTGTCCCAAACCGGATCCTGGATAAACCCCGACAACAACTTTGGCGCCGAAGTCTGTAATAATGGGTGACCAGCCACAACCTGCAAAAACCGCTCTAAGCCCTGTCTTCGCTGCTCTATTTCACTATCGTCGAACCGGTTCTTTGCAAGATAAATCTTACCTGGCAAGCTAGGAATAACCACTCTAGAACTCTCATTAAGAAGGGCTATTCTGAAATTTTCAAAATCCAGATACCGTCTTCTGACACTGGACCGACTGCGCTTGAAGGCAGGAATATTTGTGCGACACACAATCTCATAATCAGTATATGTATTACGACCATACCCATGAGTTTGAGGGTTTATCACTTCAACCTCAAGAAAATTTTCAGGCTCTCCGTAGATTTCATCAAATGTTTGTTGTTTGAATTTGGGGCCGGTGGATTTGGGGAGGGTTTCTTCGAAGGACTTGAAAGTGGACATGACAATCGATACTCAAACGAAGCGGGATCGTTGATCAGTTAGTAGACTCAACAATCGAGCGAAAATGATCGAGCAAAGCGAATTTCCTCGTTGTCTGGGTAGTTCAGTAAAGTCCGAGAATATTTTGCAGACTATAGTCTATATATATCTATCACTCAGGGTATAGAGTACTTCACTCTATGAAAGATCCAAGAATGATATCAGGTAAGCCAACAAAGAATATAAATCAATATATCATATATATATTGATATATCAGTCAGTGACAGTAAAAAGATATGCTTATGATAGCACGATATCAAGATTAGACCAACAGTCAAAAATCAGTCAACAAAAAAAAGACACCAGTAAATTACCAATATCAGTTGATATGAGTAACAAATTAATCGGCTTATAATTTCCAACTTAAAGTTCAGTTATAATAGATAAATGTATGTAAAGATATTGCAAAGTAAATCCCGTTAGAAGCCCGCAAAGCGCACCCTAATTAGTCAAGAAGATAAATGTATATCGTCAAAGGTTTATTATATATATATCTAAGACCAGATTTATATATAAAACCAGAGGAGCGAATATAAAGTGAGAATGAATGATAACATCCCCCCATACGACTACGAAGAGCTCTATAGGCTGCAGCTCCCCTCAGAGAACCCCATACTTGAGCAAGAGCCCTTGTTGGCCCAGCAGTATGAAGAGCCCGAGCAAGGCGAGCCCGAAGAGGAAGCCGAAGAAAATGAAAATGAAGACGAGTCTCAGAATGCGTTCGCAAATGTTGGCCAGGGACTTACTGGCCAGTATAAACAAATGATGATGCAATATTGGCAAGAAGTCATCAATCTGATTGAGCGTCAAGACCATGATTTTAAGACCCACCAGCTTCCTTTGGCCCGGATCAAGAAGGTTATGAAGACGGATGAAGCTGTCCGTATGATCAGTGCCGAGGCCCCGATACTTTTTGCCAAGGGGTGTGATATCTTCATCACTGAGCTTACGATGAGAGCTTGGATTCACGCTGAGGAAAACAAGCGCAGAACTCTACAAAAACTGGATATCAGCGCGGCGCTTCAAAAACTGGATATGTTTGATTTTTTGATTGATATTGTTCCTAGAGACGATGACAAGCCAAAGAGAGCAGCGATGCCGCTTCTGGCTGAGCCTGAGTATCAATATGGCGAGTACGAGGAAAAGGAGATGAACCCCACGCAACTGAAGTATAATAGCTTGGTTCAGAGTGGCGGGGTTTCGCTGGCGAATACGTTGAATTCGTTGACGACACAGGCGTTGGGGAGGGAGAGGGAAGGGTTTATGGAGGGGCAGTATTATCAGTATATGGAATAGGCACAGCATCGAGCACTCATGTATTGATGCCATGTGTATTAGCAACACGCCGAGCGAAGTGATTTGAAGTGTGCTTTACTCGGTACGTTTACTCTTAGATGTTCAATAATGGTCGTAAATCATCTAGTCGATTGAATATCAAGTGAACGTTGTGACCAATTCAAGGTGTTATAACTCTTTTCAAATTGTTCACGCCGCGATTACAATTGAGCTTTGATTGGCACCGCCTTCTGAACCAAAGCAAAGTGAATTGTTCGATCCATTAAATAAGGAACACACCTAAAGATGAAAAGCTTGATCCTTATATCATTTGTTTTATTTGATGATTCAATCACTTCATAATGAGGTTTTGGCTCATAAACCGAATACACCCTCTGCTTAAGAAAACACACTCTTATAAGATATTCGTCTAACCTGCAGATGGTTAATGAGGAAGCTTGTGAGTCTTCAAATTGATGATTACTATTTGAATGAGTTATTCTGGCATTGCCTATCTGTCGTCAGGTATTGTAAAGTAAGTGTTGAATAAAATGTTTGTCAGTATTACGTCTACTGGTGGAGTATGTTTACAACCAAGTTTGTTTATGATACTATTGTTATCTTTAATTGTACGAGTTATGTGTTTTGTAGGTGCACCTCAGTGTTTCTCTGGGACTATTTTATCTAATGTAGATCTGGCTACATGTTCGTGAACAAGTTTTTAGAAGATAGGTACTAGTTACACTGCCAAAGGCCTTACAATAACGCATAGAGAACAGACACTATAGACTCTCTGTATGAGGTACATTCTAAGTTCAACAGGTCAGGAAATACGATCTCCTGCACTAGAACAAGACAAAGTCAGATAATGTCAAGGGGTAATTTTTAAGAGCTGTCTTAGATGTGCCTTCTGGAACTCACATCAGAACAGCATGAGGTATCACTAAAACCCCACTACCCCCAAAAAACCATTTTAATCGTTCAAAGACTTATTTTTATATGTAAATGAGAAAAGTATCTACAAGGGCGAATACATTGTATATACAGCCAACCTACAAAAACGTCCATTCTGTGAATTGTACGAGCTAATACACACAGTAATGCGATACTGCTTATTTAGACTCTCAATTTTATCAAATGAATCAACTGAGTCTAATCATTAAACCTCATACTCTCTCAAACACTCCAAAAACTGCACAATCTCCACAACACTCTCACCCCCTGTCACACCCCCCACACCAGGGTACTCCCACAAGCCGTTTTTGATATTCAACTCGGCCAAGACACCGCCGAACGAGTCTAAGCACAAAATCTTGTCCAACGGATAAACCCCCCCGCCATTGGGGTCCAACACGTTAAACCTGCGTGCAAAAAGGCCGTGGTCATCGCTGATCACAGGAAAGGAAAAGGCCAGCTTCACATTTGCACTAACTCCTACGATTCGTGCGCCGTAGTCGTGGGCTAGACGATCTGCGCACTGTTCTAAGGCGTCCAAGTGCGGGTGTGATAGGGGGCCAAAAAAGACCAATATACAGGGCTCAGCAGGGGGCTCAAAGGAAGCAAAAGTTGTAGAATTAGCAAGAATTTCGGTACTCATGGCGTCGGAGGACTCGACACTTTTTTATGAGGTGCACAGAAACGTTGCGCGTGATACAAACAAACACTAAAAGAAAATCGAAGTGGCTATGAGGTCACTGATGGGGGGATTGGCAGTTGACTTTGTGATGATTTTTAGGCAGATTATTGACTTGCGGTTTGTGTTGTATTTTTGTGACAGGCCGGGAGGCTCGGTTGCGGGGTGAGGGGGTACACCGGGTTTGTGGCGGTACGTGCTTCTCATAGTGAATATGCAATTTTTTTTGTAACGGCATTGTTGTTTTACAATGTATCTCTAATCTCCATACTTTTAGTGTAATTGTTTGCTGCTTATGTCAAGTTTGACAGGTGATAAAAGATAATGTTAGACTGGATTTGGCAGAGTTTTCTGAGATTTCCTGATGAGCGTCAGCTGACTGTAGAGGTGTATATGGCTCACACTTCGGTGAGTTTAGCGAGCTGATCTTCAATTGTTACTAAGTGAGAGCTCTAGAGCTAAGCAGTTGTGTAGTTTTGAGATATGCTTTATAATACATTGAATCTATTATATCAGTCCATATGAGACGGTATGACAAATAATTGGTTTCCTCTCTGCTTCGACTCTTCGTGGGAATATCAGGTGGTTTGGAATTCAATTGTCTTACGCTGCTTATAAGCTCAGGATCTACAGAGTATTCTAGCGCAAGAAGTTCATTAGATTGAGTAGTCTCTCTTTCAAAGCAACTATATTATTCAGTTATTCTACTATCCTGGTTGAAAAACTGATAGAAATCTGCTAGACTGAAATGGTGAGGTCTTAGGTAGAAATTATATATCTGAGATTACCTGAAACTAAGTACCTTAAACAGTCTAGTAGATCTCAACTGTCCATCGGAAAGACTCCAATCACATCGCCACACTCGCCACTGCTCAAAAGATCCAAGTGTATGCTGAGATAGAATATATCAAGACCCTAAAAGCTATAGAGTGAATTGATCAAGTTTTCGTGAATAAAGCATATAGAGACAGCTTAATGAATTACAAGTCAATGACTATTACGTGTATTGCAAATCAAATTAAACACTGACATGAATGAAATGGGCATTATGACATGAAGATTAGATACGTGACTTTGCTGATGGTAGTTGCTAAGAATGAATAAAAGAGGCATAAACAAGTAGATGATCCATCACTAAATGATGAGCTGTGATACTCTTCACTTGTATCACGCTTCCCTCATACTCAGCGTCTATTCTTCAACCCCTCCTCAAACTTTATCTCATCATCCTCAACATCTTCCAAAACAACCCGTCTCTTTGGCTTCACATCCTCCTTCTTCATCACCATCTTTGGAATCACAACCTCCAACAACCCATTGGAGTACTTTGCCTTGATCTCCTCGTCTCTGACCTTTGGAAGAATAGGAAACTTCAAAGTCCGTTCGAACGAACCAAACTTGATCTCAGAAACCTGCAAATCCTCTTCATCAGACTTCTTTGTGCTTCCCTTAATCACCAATTCATGGTTTGAAGGGTGGAAGTCAATCTCAAATGACTCCTTCTGAGCCCCTGGCAACAGAAGAACAACTTTGTAGAACTCAGGCTTGTCGTAAACATCAACTTGAGGAGAAAATGGGAGACTGCTGCTCATTTGAGGCTGTGAAAGTTGAAGAGGGTCGTGCACTGGAGATGGAGCCAGTCTGTGGAACAGAGGAGCTTTAGAGAGTGGTTTAGGAGTCTCTCCAAGAAGAGCTTGTCTGATGAGGTCAGAGAGGTCGATTGGCTGTTCAAGTGAAGCACCAGAAGTAGAAGCTGCTTTGGCAGCTTCTGCCTTAGCAGCTTCTGCTTTTGCCTCCTCAGCCTTAGCCTCCTCGGCTTTGGCTTCCACCTCTCTCTCATGCTTGATCTCTCTAGCAACCTCTGCAGCCTCCTCAGCAGCCTCGGCAGCATGCTCCTTGGCTACTTGATCCTGCTTCAGAAAGTTTCTGTAGGGACCAGGATTCGAATTGCGGTGCTGGTTCACCAAGTCCAAAACGTCGTCGAGTGTATACACCTCAGGCGAGTAAGGAGAGTACGGCAGGTACTGGTACGGCAGTTGGCCCTGATAGGCTGGTTGCTGGTACACCACCCGACTCGGTCTGTAAGAAGGCACACGCGCTCTTCTGCGAGGCTGCACCTGGCTGAGGATGTCGTAAAGATCGTATGGGTAGAAGGACATTGAAGATTTGTTTGAGAGACTCACTCAATTGATAATTTTAATACATTGCTACGGATACCTCGGATTATATAGCCTGCAGAAGGTTCCAGAAAGTACATACACATTCTATACAGAATGTCCTAGAAGGTTCCAGTGGCGCTACGGCTTCGGTGGAGACAGTTTGTCATCATATTGTTGGATTAAATTTTTAAGTGGAACGGATACATTTAATTCAGTAGTGGTTGTACCGTGGGAGTTTGTACAGTTTTTCCAGGATAATATGGGGTGACACCTGCAGCAAGCTAGTTACAGTAGATGGTATATATAGTGTAGTGATTTTGATGAGAGACAGCGTGCGGTTGTCTATATGGATCTTGTGAATTATTCATAGATTTATGGGCATTCGCCTTTTGTAAACTTTGATGTCGTTAGTGTGGGTGTCTATCTCTCTCGCATATATTCAAGTCAATTGACAGGTTTGTGCATGGGTGTAGTGATCTGCGAAGGTTGGATGTGTGTCCTCAATTCTTTTAATTCTTTTGTATTTGATTTACTTGAGTTCCATTAGGTGGTTGTGCGAATTTCAAGGGTACCGGTGGTTTGTGGGTGGTTTTAGTGGTGATGGTTGGCGGGGGCGTGAAGACGGGTTATTCTTGGGCTGAATTGTCATTAATGTTCTACATGCCGTTTCAAATTACAAAGGGTTTAGTTTTGTTCCATTTAGTTAGAATTTCGTTGAGATAATAAACTGACTTTCAATGCCCTTAGACGGAGGTGCGGCGACCTATAAAAGAACTACATAGTCTTGAGGGAGTGAGCATAACTTCCCTGGATTTTCAGTGCTTACTTCTATCAACAATTCAGCGTTGAATTCTTTATAATTGTATT